>OU612060.1:101532233-102132233 GCA_914767635.1 Melanostoma mellinum
GCTCACTTACAGAATTGTAAATCTATTCTAGAAGATCTAAATGGCTCACAACATGTTATTTGCATTGGTGATTTTAACTTAGGTGACATTAAATGGAGTTTAGACTTGGAAGATAAATATCTTATTCCTTAAAATGTTGTATCGGAAACTGAAGTTAAAGTTGTCGATTTCTTTAGTCAATTTGATTTAACTCAAATAAATGATATTGAAAATGAATTGTCAAGAATACTTGATCTTATGTTTGTTGATAAGGATTTTGATATTTATATTGAAAAGTCTGAATTCCCTATTGTGAGAAATGTAATGCACCATGTTGCACTAGAAGGAAATTTTCATTTTTATGACTATATTAAGAATGATTTTGGAGATAGCATTTCTGTTGCAAATTACAGTAAAGGAAACTTTGATGCAATGAATACCTACCTTTCGTCTATTCCGTGGGTAACTTTATTGAACCATACATCACTGGAGAACGCTAATCTAACATTTTTTTCAGTCATTGGAGAAGCGGTGAATCGATTTGTTCCTAAGAAAAAATCTAATTAAATTCAAACCCGGCTTGGTTCAATAGAAGACTTATCTAGTAATCTTAAAAATAAGAAAAACAAGGCTTTTAAGCGTTATAAAATGAACCGTAGTTGCAGTGTTCTACGTTCTGCTTACAACTCTATTCAACATGAATTTGATGTTTTAAATAAATTTTTATATCATTCCTATATGTTTTCTATTGAATCAAATGTAAAAAATAATAGTAAATGTTTCTGGAACTTCATCAATTCAAAACGAAAGTCAAGTGGGTATCCAAATTCTATGAAGTACTTAGATACAACGACTAGTGATATTCATGCGATATGTAATCTTTTTGCTAAATATTTTCAATCGGTATATTCTTTAGATTCTCGTTCTGATATCAGTATTCCAGTTATTACACAAGCTGTCAATGTGGGTTCTATGGTACTCAATATCGATGAGGTTAAGAAAGCTTTACTGAATCTTGATCCAACAAAAAAAGAAGGACCGGATGGTATTCCGCCAGTTCTTCTTCTGAAATGTGCATCTTCTTTAGCTGAACCACTAACTTTAATGTTTAATATATCACTTTCTGAAGGAAAATTTCTAGAAAGCTGGAAAGTCTCCTTCTTAACTCCAGTTCATAAATCAGGGTCTAAACAGGATGTAACAAATTATAGACCCATTAGTAAAATTTCAGCCTTGCCAAAACTATTTGAAAAAATTATTTGTAATAGACTTTCCTTCGAAGTTAAAGAACATATATCGGAGTTACAGCACGGGTTTATATCCGGTAGATCTACAGCAACTAACTTGTCTCTTTTTACCAACTACATAATAAACAAATTTGAAAATTTTTCGCAGACAGATATAATCTTCACTGACTTTGCGAAAGCATTTGACAGGGTAAACCATAGAGTATTATTACATAAATTGTCAGCTTTTGGATTCCACTCTAAAGTTTTGCGTTGGTTGAATTCTTACCTTACAGAAAGAATCCAAATTGTTAAGATTGGTAACAGTTTTTCAAATAATATTAATGTTTCATCAGGCGTCCCACAGGGTAGCCATTTGGGACCTTTGCTTTTCCTAATATTTATTAACGATATTCCGGATGTGTTCTTGTCTTCATCCTCCCTGTTATTCGCAGATGATCTCAAATTATACCGAGAAATAAAAAGTCCATCCGGAAAAATGGAAAATTTGACAAGATGGTGTTCTGTGAATTATCTTCATTTAAATGTATCTAAATGCCAAATTATGTCCTGCTACAGAATTACTTCTCCTATCATTTTCAATTATGAAATAAATTCAACCAACCTTCAACGCGTTGAAAGAAAAAAAGATCTTGGAGTTGTTCTTGACACTAAACTGTCATTCGTACCCCACATTGACTATATGGTGAATAAAGCTAACCAAATGCTTGGATTTATTCGTAGGAATACAAGGGAATTCACTGGCCCATATACAGTCAAGATACTATATAACTCATTAGTACGGTCAGTTCACGAGTATTGTAGTATTGTATGGAACCCCTATTATAATAACTCTTGCGAAAGAACTGAGAAAGTTCAAAGAAGATTTACCAGATATCTAATTTTTAAACTAAACTGGCGTACATACATGCCTGCTTATAAATCAAGATGCATGCTTTTCGATATTAAAACTCTTGAAAATCGACGAACATGCTTCTCTATTATGTTCATTAGAGATATTATAACATTTCATATAAAATGTCCACCTTTACTCGCTTTGATAAGCTTTAACGTTTCTCAAAGAAATTTTTGAAATATTAAGTTATTTAAAGAATACTTTCATCGTACTAATTATGGCCTTAACGAGCCACTTACACGTTGCATCAGAGATACTAACTTTGTTTGTAGCAGAATAGATATTTTTGATAATTGCTCTAGAGATACCTTTAAAATATATGTGTCTAATATTGTAAGTGTTAATCTACATTAGATAAATTTATATTTTTCTTATTATTACATTCATTTTACTTTAAATTCTTAAAATATAGAAATCTTGTATTAGTCTGTAAGAGAATATTTCTCTGTTTGATGAAAAGAAATAAACTAAACTAAACTAAACTAAACTAAACTAAATAAAAACTAATCCTTTAATATTTTATTTTTACAGGAAAGAATTAACCCTTTCAGGAAAAATTAAGCGTTTGCAGGATTAACAATACTCATTTATATTTTTTCCAGGAATTTTCAAATTACTAACTTTCTCAGGAAAAATGGAGAAACTCACAACAGAAACTCTGCTGAAGCAGATGCAAGCCGACCTGGGGTCAGAGCACCGACAGCGTCTTAGCGGCCTCATCAAGGAGTTGCAGAAACAGCTCCAAAGACCGCAGCCAATGGAGGAAACCTTTGAGGTCTTTGAAATCATCGAAGGAAAGGACGAAGAATTTATCTGCCTGACTGTCCAAAAAGAACTCCAAGAAGAAGAAACAGGAGCCGCTATCACCAATCGGGTCAGTAGAAACGACCTCATCTTTTTTAATCACCGCGACAGCACCAGCAGTAGCACCAACCGTACAACCTTCACCGCCAGCAACATTAAAGAAGACAATCGCAGCCAAAAATAGCCCACCATCAACTTCCACAATGCCAGGAGAAACAAACACAAGCCCGCCAGCCAAAGGTGCCCGGAACGCCGCCAATTTTATGTTTCTCAGGAAATATTTCTGATCTAAGCCGGTTCTGTAAAGGAAGCAAATTGGTGGTCACCTTCAAAAACCGCAACACTAAGATGTCATCATCAATGCCGAGAACCGCCAATCTTTCGAAGGAATTGAAAAATTCCTCAAGGACAGGAAGATTCAGTTTAATTCCTTCACACTGAGGGAGAATAGAGAGAACCTTCTCCTTAAAGCCATCTACCATTCATACGCTGCCATTGAAGTCGAAGATGAAGGCTTCCCAATCACCAAAGTCACTGAGTTTAAGGCCAAGAGGGCATAAGGAAAGTCCTACAACAACTTCGTCGTGGAACTCGACAAGACCTGCCTGATCAGCAAGGTTTACACAAGGTCAATTGTTATGAACCAAAAGGTTCACTGGGAGAGACTCAAGTCCAACGATATCGTGCAATGCAGGAATTGTCAACGATTTGGGCATGTTGCCACCAACTGTGGGCGTCAGTACGTTTGCGTGAAATGCAAGGAGGTGCATGAGCCAGGTCAGTGCAAGCGGACTACAAACACAGGACTGGATGTGTGGTGTTCAAACTGCCAAAAGGAAGGACATCCGGCAAGTTTCAAGGGGTGCCGAACCCTTATGGCCAGCTGACTGAAAGGAACAACGAATTAGCCGAGAAGAAGGCCCAGCAGGCATTCGCCGACAAATCTGTCTTAATTGCAACCCGCCCAACCGTCAGCTATGCCTCAATGTTAAGAAGCGATCCTACACCCAAGTCAGCCACATCCACGAAGCAACAACCAACTGCTCCCAAAATTTCCAAAACGACACCAGACCAGACTTCACCTATCAACCTCAACAACGAGGCACAGCGGATTTTTGGGAGCGACCATGTTACCCTGATGAAAAGCCAAAACGGCAAATGCCTACCAGCTACGATTGCATGAGTGAAGGAGAGAAGTCCTTGGCCTTAGCTCCGCATCATGACGTACAAGATAAATTCGTTGAACAGCCTGGAAAAGAGGACGTCATTCAACATGTTCATGAAGAACCATAACCCGGGCATCGCTCTCATCAAAAAAACAAATGTGACAAAGCGCAGCAACATCGACATCTTGGGCTACAAAATTTACTGCCAGGATAAGTCCGATGAGCGCAATTGGAACAGCAATTTATGTTAGGAATAACATAAGTGCTAACACCAGTAAAATCTTCGTCACAGGCTTACTGACCAGTGAAGCAACAGCCGTCACCATTCAAATAGGAAACGAGTCCCTCACCATAATTGCAGTGTATGTCCGCTGCAACTCAACGAGAAGAAACATCCAGAGCGATCTCCACACCTTCAACAACGTTATCTCTGTTGTTTCAATTGATTGTACATCTTCCTTAATCCTCTTCACATAAACAAGGCCGCGAATAGTAAACACTGAGTATATGTAGTTGTTTGTTGTGTTTCATTTTCAATGCGTTCTGTAGAATAGAGCGATTTTTGGGTGTTAAGCTCTCGTGAACGTTCACATTATTATTTTTTCTCGTTGCGTTATCATTTTCAGTGCAAAAGCCAAGATCATGAAGGTGGAGCTGTTTTTTTTTTTTTTTTGTTGCTTTTCTGTATTCTGCAATTGATCGCAAGACAAAATAGCTTATCGTGTGGAGTAAAGAATTTAATAATAACTGGTGGGGATATCGAATTTAACACAGGTCAGAGTACACCAAAGTTAACCTTTTTTTAAATTGTCAAAAAGTGATGTCAAAGTTGAGGAACGAGCTTTACTGTATAACAATTTTTTTCTTAGAATATGACCAAGAATCACACCACAAAGGATAATACACGAATTACCGGACACCCTGTATTTATACCTTACATCCTCGGCCGACCTGCAAAACAAATCGACCTCGATATGTCTATTTCTTATTTTAAACCAAATCAATATAGTGTCGCTTGTAAAACCATTCTCAGTAACGTCATAATTACTATACGGACGTTGCGTTATTTGAGCGCTGTCCACATCTCGTATTACATACCGATCATTAACCAATACTTTGTGTATTACATACGGACCGCGATATTTCGGAATTAGTTTCTTGTTTACTCCTGGCGTGACATCAACGTTTCGAGCTACAACAAAATCACCTACAGAATAGACCTCTGCCGGCGAACTACGCTTAGCTAAATAATTTTTATTATATGTTTGAGACTTTTGAATCGCCTCATAAGAACTGGCGCGCAAGTTACATATATATATTTTGGATATATGTATACGAATAAAAACACCAGAGCACTTCGTTGTGTCTCGTTAGACGGTTAAGTTTTTATTAACCATTTCATTCCATTCATTTTCACTAGATACCTACTTAAATTAAAGGTCAATGCATTCCGCTTCCTATGGCCTTCGGTAGTTAGAAGTTCCCATAGGAAATTGATGCATTGACAATTTAGGGTTTGCATTCAGTTTCCTATGGCCTTCGGATATTGTGAGGTTCACATAGGAAACTGATGCATCGACAGTTTATGGGTTGCGAAGCAACACAAATGTGCCGTCGTCTAGTTTGCTGACTTTCATTTGTGTAACTTCACCCCCCTTTGATTCAAAATTCTCCTGAATTTTATTTTCTATTTTCTTTACAACACTTTTAACATTTTTATTCTTTTTTTGTATTATAAAAATAAGAACTCCTATTATTATTATAGCTAGACATACAATGAAGATTGTGATGAAACTTATTATATAATTATTATTTTTATGGTATTTTAATTCATTGATGTGTTTTAAATTTTGAATTTGATATATTTCTAACATAGTTTCAAAACTTAATTTTTCTGTAATATTAACATTTTGATCTGCCTCATAAGAAAATTTATGAACAAATTCCATATTAAAATTTGAAATTGAAATATTTCGTATATTAATTGTACAGTTATTGATGTTTATAATAAAATTTCCATTTAGTACTAGATTTCTATCATCACAACCGTTCACAATCAATTCTTTTCTTAAATTTTTACATACAATTAGGTTTTCTTCAATATTTTCAATTACAGTCTTATTGTTTATTCTAAATTTACATATACCTTCAGTTAAACAGTTATCCGTTATTTTTTAATCTTTAATATTAATGTTGTTTGGATTATAGTCATATTTAGTTCCATTTAATTCAATTTACTCTACAGCCATTATATCTATTTCTTTGTTTTCTTTGTTGGGCATAGGCATTATCATTTTTAACTGGGTTTGAATATAACTTTTTGGGAGTTTTATAGCTAATATTAATTTTGTTCCATTCAATTTGAACGCTCCTATCTTGGAATGTTTTAGTTTAAAAAAATCTAAATCAGAAGACATTATTTCTTCTCCTGTTAATATACTAGGATGTAAAATACCTTGTTTGGCGGAAGCTATATTGTCTAGAATATTGTCAATTTTATCTTCAAGTATTTTAAGTTTTAAAAGTTGGTCTGTTCTTAAAAGTTTTAGTGATAAATTTCTTTGATTGTCTGCTGTATTACTGTACACTTCAGATATTTGTTTTCTGTCCTGCTCTATGATTTCTTTAAAATTTTTTATATTGTTCATGATCTGTTTATTAATATTAATTTGTTGATTTAAATTTTCAATTGCATTCCTGTTATTTATATCTACAACTTTGAAGTGCTCTACAATATCTTCCCTATCATTGTCATCCATAGTTCCATACAACCATTTCTGAGCGGTCCCAATAAAGTTTGCAATACCTCTTTTTTGTCGGAAAGTCGAAACTAAGGCTCTTACTTTTGCTTTTATGTTAATTATCTCGCTAATTATTTGAACATTATTTTCTATTTTGAGATTCTGCAGATTAACTTCAACTTTTTCGATTGCAGTTGTTATCTCTTGTGAGGCTTCTTTGTCCGTGGCTGGGGTAGAACTCAGCGGACCCAGGGTTTTTCCCCGAGGAAGCTCGAAGACTCGGGCTGCTTTAATCCAACTTCTGAATAAAATAGGCGACACACGGTGAATACGAATCATAATGTGTTTTTAATAACTGGTTAATTTACAAAGCTTTTACAAGAGTGTTCTAAGTCTGTTGTCTGGCGGAAAATGCGTTAGCTCAACTGCTAGCACGGTAGGGGCGGCAACTACTCTGAATATGGCTTCTGGCTTTCCTTCTATGCGATGGAGGTCGGTGTAGTCGTCTTGGGATGGTATGGCCTGGTTTAGCTAGTTACGACTGGATCTGCTCCTGGAAATAAATAAGGTTAAATGTTAGGAACGATGCCCAGATTATGGCGCACCGCTTCTTGAAATTGACAGGGGGACGGAGTGGTTGTAATAACCACGGATGGTGAATTAACCCAAAGAGACCGGAATGGTCACCGTTTGAGAAATTCAAATCTTGGCCAAGAATTTACCAATGAGACCGGTATGATGGTCACCGTTGACAAATTCAAGGTTGACGAGGAGAAAATATGAAATTTACCACTGAGACCGGTATGCTGGTCACCACTGGAAAATTCAAAGTCGACGAGGAGAAAATACGGAATTTACCAACGAGACCGGTATGTTGGCCACCGTTGACGAATTCAAAGTTGACGGCGAGAAAATATGGAATTGGCCAATGAGACCGGTATATTGGTCACCGTTGACGAATTCAAAGTTGAAGGGGAGAAAATATGGAATTTACCAATGAGACCGGTATGCTGGTCACCACTGAAAAACTCAAAGTCGACGAGGAGAAAATACGGAATTTACCAACGAGACCGGTATGTTGGCCACCGTTGACGAATTCAAAGTTGACGGCGAGAAAATATGGAATTGGCCAATGAGACCGGTATATTGGTCACCGTTGACGAATTCAAGGTACGCAGCAGGAATAGAGAAACGAAAATATTATTAAAGAGGTATTCCCCCAATTAATAATGGTGATAGCTTCTCTCCTTTTTTCGGCAAATTTCACTACTACTTATAATGTTTTGCCCCACAAGTGAGTGTGAGGTATACGAATAAGCGAAATCTTTCCATTGTTTCACCCAACCACACGCTTACCTATCGTTGGTTACCTACCACCGCACATGAAAAAAATTAATTCCATCGCAGATGGCAGAGTGCTGGTCGCTGTTGTGTTGAATTAATTTTTGCATAGAGCCGCAGTCGTGATGTGCACCAACCGAATAATGCATATGCACACACAATGGGTTTTCGGTGTTTGTTGTGATGCGGTGTATGATTTCACTTGGCTGCGTGATTTATTTCTATGTGCCCATGTCTTACGTGTGGCCTTCGTGATTATCTGGTCGTAGGGTGAGGTTTCGGCAATTCGGCGGTTCGGCGGTGGCAAAAGAAAATATAAATGTGACGCATCGTCACAGATCCCCCTCACTTTACGAGACGAGAACCCTCTCGTCTTAGGCCTCCTACGGAAAAAAGAGTACAAAAAAAATTTTACATTATGGATAACGAAACAAAAGTATATCCCAGAAAAAAAAACAAACAGGAAAAAAAAAAAATTTTGCATTCTTTTTTTTCTTAAATTAAACAGGTTGATTTGCTGCCTCGGACTCGTTCCGCGGCTCGCCTGGCCCTCATACGGCGTTTGAACGAAGTGCATGTTGTCTGGGCCGCTAGTCCGGTAGATGGGCGAGGGTTGGTTTCGGGTGGAGGTCTGTAGTGCGGAGGTGAAGCGAAGGAAGCGTATCGGTCGTGCAAACGTTGCTGGGATCGGATACGGGGCACCTTATGCAACGTCCACTCGGGGTTGCGTGGGACTAGGTCCGGTGCTGTTGCTGCTCTTGGAGGAGGGCGGTGTGGTGACTTCCTAAGACAGGAGAGCCGTTCGGCCTTCCTCTTCACGGCCCAAATGTTGGTCATGATGTTGACTGGGGAGGGCGGTGGACGAATAGGAGAAGCTTCAGCTATTGCGGGCATTTTCGCGGTTGCTCGCCACGATGCTGCAGGGTGCGTTTGTGCTGCCCCTAATGACATTATAACCGACATGTCGGTACGGGCTGGAGGTTGCGGTCTTAATTTCGCGGTATCCCAAGGTTGGCTCGGGTCTGGCATCGGTGGTGGCATGTTAAAGCGGGCTGGTGTTGCGATCTGTTTCTTTCGAGTATACTTGCCGGCTGCGCGGCGGGGTCTGTATTCTCGAACGATCGGTTCTGGACTGGTGGAAGCTCGGAATGGCGGGGAACTATTTCCTTTTAGATCCAGGCTGGATGTCCCCGGTGAGCTTCCAGCGACAGTGTTTGGCGGTTGAATGATTTGGCTGGTCGTGGTCTTTATTTGGTCGGATTTTATTTCGTTACTGGCGGAATGCACTTGATTCTCGGTAGGGGTACCATTCGTTTCCCTGAACTTCGGTACTTTTTCAGCTAGGAATGTTTTCGTGCTTGCGACTGGTTTCGGGTTCTGTACTTCGGTAAGCGCACCTAGAGTGTCGGTGGACAAAGAAACCTTTCCCTTTCCCCTGGATATTTCTTGTCCCTCCAACGTCAACTTGCAGTCGGCTTGGCCTAAGATATCCATTCCTAGGATGGCATCTTCCGCTAGGTTCGGCATGTACAAAGCTTCCGTTTGTCCATTGACATGCAAACTGATGGTGTAGTGCTCTGACGTTTGCGTTGAGTGTCCATCGGCTAGCTCGATAGTGTGAGCTTGGCTTCGTGATGGAATACCCAATCTTTGGTACTCTTCCCTTAACTCCTTACCGATAAATGATCGTGTCGAGCCGGTATCGACTAGCGCGTGGTATGGGCGGGTGGCGGTGTGTATTCGTATGAATAGCCGCGGGTCATCTCTGACTGGAGTTCTTGCCATGGTAACTGGACTACGGCGGCAGGAGCAATCTTTCGAAAGTCGGCCGTCCGTTCCGCAATACGAGCAGAACAGCTGGAACGGTCGACGGCAATCCTTCTTAGTATGGCCCCTCTGTTTGCATCGCCAGCAATGGGTAGCTCGATCGTATGCTGAACTAGCAAAGGATGCCTGGCAAGTCGGCACTATGGCGTTATTTTCAGGAAGGGGTGCAGGCGGCGGTACTCTTATGCGGGGAACGGCGATAGGGTTATGATTCGGCGGGGCGGCGGCATGGGTGCTGGGTCGGTCTTCTTTCCTTATGAATTCATATTCATCCGCTAATTCCATAAGTTCCTCCAAGCTATGGAAATCCCTGCGTTTGACGTATAGGCGGTACTCCGGTCTGAGGTTGTCATAGATTCTGTCCAGGTGGTCTGCGGCTATCATACGTGGATGCTGGTGGATCAAGTATAAAAATGATCGGATGTAATCCTTAGCTTTCTCACGTGAGCCTTGACGTTTTCGCAGAATCTCGTCTTCTAGTTTGACGTAATAACGTGCCGGTAGGAAGTAATTGATGAAAGCGCGACGGAAGGCGTGCCAGTCATGGAAGTCGTCTCGGTTTATACGCAGCCATTCGAGGGCCGATCCCTTGAAGATGTCTGGGAGGGTACGCAATATCTGATCGAGAGGGATTTCGTAGCACTGCGCGAGTTCCTCGATCCTCTCCAAGAATTCCAGAGGTTGACCAGAAGAATCGAATCGCAGACCCCACTTTCGTACGACGTTCATCAATTCTGCTTCGTAGCTCAACGGGAACCGGTGTTGGACATGGGGGCCGGACGGATGTCTATGGGCTATCCCATTGTCGGTATGTTGGCTAGTCGGAGGTGCTGAAGTAGCACGTTCGAAGTGTTGGTGATGGTACGCTAGCTGTGACGTAGACGGAGGAGAGGTCGGGTTAGCCGGTTGGAGTAGAGGAACTTGGAGGCTGGTCTGGTACACGGATGGCTTGACTTTGCGTGAGATGCTGGGATTGGGGTCTTCTTCCTCAGCATCGTTCCGAGCCTCGATTTTCTTTTCCCACTCCATGCACAGGTTTTGGGTAGACTTATGCGTTCGCAACTCCTTCAGATGCTGGCTCAATCGCTGGCGTAAGTCACGTACGGTGCCGGCGGTGTTCAACCCTCGCAGACTAAGCGTCTCGATAAGCTCTGGCTTCTTTAAAAAGTATATGAATCCTAGGTTCTCGTATGGATTGAACTCATCGGAGTGTTCGGAGGTCTGGTCGGACATTTCGGGCTGGTTTTCGTGATTCGCCATGTTGGACGTCGGTCGGTCGGCAGCGGTCGGATGCGGTCGGTGGACAATGCTGTAGTTCCAGGTAACGGGCGGTCGGTAGTTGAGCTTTCAGCAAGGTCCCTGCTCGGGCGCCAATTTGTGAGGCTTCTTTGTCCGTGGCTGGGGTAGAACTCAGCGGACCCAGGGTTTTTCCCCGAGGAAGCTCGAAGACTCGGGCTGCTTTAATCCAACTTCTGAATAAAATAGGCGACACACGGTGAATACGAATTATAATGTGTTTTTAATAACTGGTTAATTTACAAAGCTTTTACAAGAGTGTTCTAAGTCTGTTGTCTGGCGGAAAATGCGTTAGCTCAACTGCTAGCACGGTAGGGGCGGCAACTACTCTGAATATGGCTTCTGGCTTTCCTTCTATGCGATGGAGGTCGGTGTAGTCGTCTTGGGATGGTATGGCCTGGTTTAGCTAGTTACGACTGGATCTGCTCCTGGAAATAAATAAGGTTAAATGTTAGGAACGATGCCCAGATTATGGCGCACCGCTTCTTGAAATTGACAGGGGGACGGAGTGGTTGTAATAACCACGGATGGTGAATTAACCCAAAGAGACCGGAATGGTCACCGTTTGAGAAATTCAAATCTTGGCCAAGAATTTACCAATGAGACCGGTATGATGGTCACCGTTGACAAATTCAAAGTTGACGAGGAGAAAATATGAAATTTACCACTGAGACCGGTATGCTGGTCACCACTGGAAAATTCAAAGTCGACGAGGAGAAAATACGGAATTTACCAACGAGACCGGTATGTTGGCCACCGTTGACGAATTCAAAGTTGACGGCGAGAAAATATGGAATTGGCCAATGAGACCGGTATATTGGTCACCGTTGACGAATTCAAAGTTGAAGGGGAGAAAATATGGAATTTACCAATGAGACCGGTATGCTGGTCACCACTGAAAAACTCAAAGTCGACGAGGAGAAAATACGGAATTTACCAACGAGACCGGTATGTTGGCCACCGTTGACGAATTCAAAGTTGACGGCGAGAAAATATGGAATTGGCCAATGAGACCGGTATATTGGTCACCGTTGACGAATTCAAGGTACGCAGCAGGAATAGAGAAACGAAAATATTATTAAAGAGGTATTCCCCCAATTAATAATGGTGATAGCTTCTCTCCTTTTTTCGGCAAATTTCACTACTACTTATAATGTTTTGCCCCACAAGTGAGTGTGAGGTATACGAATAAGCGAAATCTTTCCATTGTTTCACCCAACCACACGCTTACCTATCGTTGGTTACCTACCACCGCACATGAAAAAAATTAATTCCATCGCAGATGGCAGAGTGCTGGTCGCTGTTGTGTTGAATTAATTTTTGCATAGAGCCGCAGTCGTGATGTGCACCAACCGAATAATGCATATGCACACACAATGGGTTTTCGGTGTTTGTTGTGATGCGGTGTATGATTTCACTTGGCTGCGTGATTTATTTCTATGTGCCCATGTCTTACGTGTGGCCTTCGTGATTATCTGGTCGTAGGGTGAGGTTTCGGCAATTCGGCGGTTCGGCGGTGGCAAAAGAAAATATAAATGTGACGCATCGTCACAGATCCCCCTCACTTTACGAGACGAGAACCCTCTCGTCTTAGGCCTCCTACGGAAAAAAGAGTACAAAAAAAATTTTACATTATGGATAACGAAACAAAAGTATATCCCAGAAAAAAAAACAAACAGGAAAAAAAAAAATTTTGCATTCTTTTTTTTCTTAAATTAAACAGGTTGATTTGCTGCCTCGGACTCGTTCCGCGGCTCGCCTGGCCCTCATACGGCGTTTGAACGAAGTGCATGTTGTCTGGGCCGCTAGTCCGGTAGATGGGCGAGGGTTGGTTTCGGGTGGAGGTCTGTAGTGCGGAGGTGAAGCGAAGGAAGCGTATCGGTCGTGCAAACGTTGCTGGGATCGGATACGGGGCACCTTATGCAACGTCCACTCGGGGTTGCGTGGGACTAGGTCCGGTGCTGTTGCTGCTCTTGGAGGAGGGCGGTGTGGTGACTTCCTAAGACAGGAGAGCCGTTCGGCCTTCCTCTTCACGGCCCAAATGTTGGTCATGATGTTGACTGGGGAGGGCGGTGGACGAATAGGAGAAGCTTCAGCTATTGCGGGCATTTTCGCGGTTGCTCGCCACGATGCTGCAGGGTGCGTTTGTGCTGCCCCTAATGCCATTATAACCGACATGTCGGTACGGGCTGGAGGTTGCGGTCTTAATTTCGCGGTATCCCAAGGTTGGCTCGGGTCTGGCATCGGTGGTGGCATGTTAAAGCGGGCTGGTGTTGCGATCTGTTTCTTTCGAGTATACTTGCCGGCTGCGCGGCGGGGTCTGTATTCTCGAACGATCGGTTCTGGACTGGTGGAAGCTCGGAATGGCGGGGAACTATTTCCTTTTAGATCCAGGCTGGATGTCCCCGGTGAGCTTCCAGCGACAGTGTTTGGCGGTTGAATGATTTGGCTGGTCGTGGTCTTTATTTGGTCGGATTTTATTTCGTTACTGGCGGAATGCACTTGATTCTCGGTAGGGGTACCATTCGTTTCCCTGAACTTCGGTACTTTTTCAGCTAGGAATGTTTTCGTGCTTGCGACTGGTTTCGGGTTCTGTACTTCGGTAAGCGCACCTAGAGTGTCGGTGGACAAAGAAACCTTTCCCTTTCCCCTGGATATTTCTTGTCCCTCCAACGTCAACTTGCAGTCGGCTTGGCCTAAGATATCCATTCCTAGGATGGCATCTTCCGCTAGGTTCGGCATGTACAAAGCTTCCGTTTGTCCATTGACATGCAAACTGATGGTGTAGTGCTCTGACGTTTGCGTTGAGTATCCATCGGCTAGCTCGATAGTGTGAGCTTGGCTTCGTGATGGAATACCCAATCTTTGGTACTCTTCCCTTAACTCCTTACCGATAAATGATCGTGTCGAGCCGGTATCGACTAGCGCGTGGTATGGGCGGGTGGCGGTGTGTATTCGTATGAATAGCCGCGGGTCATCTCTGACTGGAGTTCTTGCCATGGTAACTGGACTACGGCGGCAGGAGCAATCTTTCGAAAGTCGGCCGTCCGTTCCGCAATACGAGCAGAACAGCTGGAACGGTCGACGGCAATCCTTCTTAGTATGGCCCCTCTGTTTGCATCGCCAGCAATGGGTAGCTCGATCGTATGCTGAACTAGCAAAGGATGCCTGGCAAGTCGGCACTATGGCGTTATTTTCAGGAAGGGGTGCAGGCGGCGGTACTCTTATGCGGGGAACGGCGATAGGGTTATGATTCGGCGGGGCGGCGGCATGGGTGCTGGGTCGGTCTTCTTTCCTTATGAATTCATATTCATCCGCTAATTCCATAAGTTCCTCCAAGCTATGGAAATCCCTGCGTTTGACGTATAGGCGGTACTCCGGTCTGAGGTTGTCATAGATTCTGTCCAGGTGGTCTGCGGCTATCATACGTGGATGCTGGTGGATCAAGTATAAAAATGATCGGATGTAATCCTTAGCTTTCTCACGTGAGCCTTGACGTTTTCGCAGAATCTCGTCTTCTAGTTTGACGTAATAACGTGCCGGTAGGAAGTAATTGATGAAAGCGCGACGGAAGGCGTGCCAGTCATGGAAGTCGTCTCGGTTTATACGCAGCCATTCGAGGGCCGATCCCTTGAAGATGTCTGGGAGGGTACGCAATATCTGATCGAGAGGGATTTCGTAGCACTGCGCGAGTTCCTCGATCCTCTCCAAGAATTCCAGAGGTTGACCAGAAGAATCGAATCGCAGACCCCACTTTCGTACGACGTTCATCAATTCTGCTTCGTAGCTCAACGGGAACCGGTGTTGGACATGGGGGCCGGACGGATGTCTATGGGCTATCCCATTGTCGGTATGTTGGCTAGTCGGAGGTGCTGAAGTAGCACGTTCGAAGTGTTGGTGATGGTACGCTAGCTGTGACGTAGACGGAGGAGAGGTCGGGTTAGCCGGTTGGAGTAGAGGAACTTGGAGGCTGGTCTGGTACACGGATGGCTTGACTTTGCGTGAGATGCTGGGATTGGGGTCTTCTTCCTCAGCATCGTTCCGAGCCTCGATTTTCTTTTCCCACTCCATGCACAGGTTTTGGGTAGACTTATGCGTTCGCAACTCCTTCAGATGCTGGCTCAATCGCTGGCGTAAGTCACGTACGGTGCCGGCGGTGTTCAACCCTCGCAGACTAAGCGTCTCGATAAGCTCTGGCTTCTTTAAAAAGTATATGAATCCTAGGTTCTCGTATGGATTGAACTCATCGGAGTGTTCGGAGGTCTGGTCGGACATTTCGGGCTGGTTTTCGTGATTCGCCATGTTGGACGTCGGTCGGTCGGCAGCGGTCGGATGCGGTCGGTGGACAATGCTGTAGTTCCAGGTAACGGGCGGTCGGTAGTTGAGCTTTCAGCAAGGTCCCTGCTCGGGCGCCAATTTGTGAGGCTTCTTTGTCCGTGGCTGGGGTAGAACTCAGCGGACCCAGGGTTTTTCCCCGAGGAAGCTCGAAGACTCGGGCTGCTTTAATCCAACTTCTGAATAAAATAGGCGACACACGGTGAATACGAATTATAATGTGTTTTTAATAACTGGTTAATTTACAAAGCTTTTACAAGAGTGTTCTAAGTCTGTTGTCTGGCGGAAAATGCGTTAGCTCAACTGCTAGCACGGTAGGGGCGGCAACTACTCTGAATATGGCTTCTGGCTTTCCTTCTATGCGATGGAGGTCGGTGTAGTCGTCTTGGGATGGTATGGCCTGGTTTAGCTAGTTACGACTGGATCTGCTCCTGGAAATAAATAAGGTTAAATGTTAGGAACGATGCCCAGATTATGGCGCACCGCTTCTTGAAATTGACAGGGGGACGGAGTGGTTGTAATAACCACGGATGGTGAATTAACCCAAAGAGACCGGAATGGTCACCGTTTGAGAAATTCAAATCTTGGCCAAGAATTTACCAATGAGACCGGTATGATGGTCACCGTTGACAAATTCAAGGTTGACGAGGAGAAAATATGAAATTTACCACTGAGACCGGTATGCTGGTCACCACTGGAAAATTCAAAGTCGACGAGGAGAAAATACGGAATTTACCAACGAGACCGGTATGTTGGCCACCGTTGACGAATTCAAAGTTGACGGCGAGAAAATATGGAATTGGCCAATGAGACCGGTATATTGGTCACCGTTGACGAATTCAAAGTTGAAGGGGAGAAAATATGGAATTTACCAATGAGACCGGTATGCTGGTCACCACTGAAAAACTCAAAGTCGACGAGGAGAAAATACGGAATTTACCAACGAGACCGGTATGTTGGCCACCGTTGACGAATTCAAAGTTGACGGCGAGAAAATATGGAATTGGCCAATGAGACCGGTATATTGGTCACCGTTGACGAATTCAAGGTACGCAGCAGGAATAGAGAAACGAAAATATTATTAAAGAGGTATTCCCCCAATTAATAATGGTGATAGCTTCTCTCCTTTTTTCGGCAAATTTCACTACTACTTATAATGTTCTGCCCCACAAGTGAGTGTGAGGTATACGAATAAGCGAAATCTTTCCATTGTTTCACCCAACCACACGCTTACCTATCGTTGGTTACCTACCACCGCACATGAAAAAAATTAATTCCATCGCAGATGGCAGAGTGCTGGTCGCTGTTGTGTTGAATTAATTTTTGCATAGAGCCGCAGTCGTGATGTGCACCAACCGAATAATGCATATGCACACACAATGGGTTTTCGGTGTTTGTTGTGATGCGGTGTATGATTTCACTTGGCTGCGTGATTTATTTCTATGTGCCCATGTCTTACGTGTGGCCTTCGTGATTATCTGGTCGTAGGGTGAGGTTTCGGCAATTCGGCGGTTCGGCGGTGGCAAAAGAAAATATAAATGTGACGCATCGTCACACTCTTCAGAATCTATTAAATGAACGATCGTTTGTGTTTCATTTATCAAATCCACAGTTCCTCTGTTGATGATGGTAAATCCCTGATTAGTCTGAACTTGAGAGATAAGAAGTGTTGCTTCCGTTGGTATTGTTGCGACTACAATCCACAGCATTAGCCAAATCAGAACCTGCAAATTGATTGGGTCTCTTTATATTAGTGGGGTCCACATTTCTTAAAGAATGTTTTCTATAATATGTTTCATTTTTGTGTCTCAAGTGTTTGTAATTCCTTATATAGCCCTCATTTCGATTTTCCTCATAGCTTTCCCTAAAAGTATTTCTTTTACCTATAATTTTTTTCTTTTTCTCTTCTAGTTTCTTTTTTAAAATTAGCGGATCTGTTTTCTCGGCTTCATTGGGACTCATACCTAATGTGGAGTGGTATCTGTTATTATAAATTTGAATAGCTTTGAATATTTTCCGATTTGTGGACATATCTTTATTTTTGATTGTTAGCAAAATTTCTAATAACGTCGAGTGAAATCTTTCTATGTCCGAATTTCCAGTATGCGAGTTTGGTTTTGTCATGTGCATTTCTATTCCCTCTTCTCGAAAGTGTTCTTTTATATTTTCAGAATTAAATTCATTGTCACAAACGATTTTTCTGGGTTTTCCGAATTTATTTAATTGATCGTCTATACATTCTAGTTTACTAGTCCAGTTTTTGCTGGTTAAACTATAGCCATAAGCTTTTTTAGTGAATTTATCTACGAATGTCAGATATATTAATTTATTGAAATGATAAACGTCCATATGCAATACTTCGTTTCCTTTATTCGGAGTTTCTGTTAGTTTAAACTTCGGTCTTATCAGATCTTGTTAATATACTCCCTAAGTATTTCATTCATGAGCCGTTGGAATGTGGCTGGGGCGTTTTTGAGGCCAAAAGGCATTCGAGTGAATTCATATAAACCGTTTGGGGTTACAAATGCGGTTTTATGAATGTCTCTGGGATGCATTTTAATTTGGTAGTAGCCTTTAGCTAAATCCAAAGTTGTGAAATACTGGGCTCTCCCTAACTTATCTAATATACTGTCTATATTAGGTAGAGGGTATTTGTCATCAAAAGTGATTTCATTTATTTTCCTATAATCTATACAAAGCCTGAACTTTTGTTCACCTGATTTACCAACCTTTTTCGGGACAACAACTATGGGAGAAGAATATCGGCTGTTTGATTTTCGAATAATGCCTTGTTTTTCCATATCTAAAATTTGTCTCCGAACTTCACCTTCGTGTTTTGGCGGTAATCTATATGGCCTGGAATTAACTTGTTGCTCAGTTGTTGTTCGAATTTCATGCATTATGGAATTTGTATTAGTAAGCTGATCACCCTCCTTGTAAATCAATTTTTCGTATTGCTTTAAAATTTTACAAATTTCTTCTTTTTCCTGACTATTCAAATGTGAGAGATCTACTTCTTCAGCCTTTTCACTTGAAATTTCATAATGTTCTATGCATGATGTTTCTTCGGAATACAAGCTAATTTTTGCTGTATTGGTTAATTCAATAAAACTTTTTTTTATATTAATTTGCGTGATGTTTCTCCTAATTATGTCCATTCCAATTAGTAGGTCATACTCTTTACTTTCTAAAGTCATTTTATACCATTTTAATTTGTTTTCGCTTCCCATTCGGAATTCTTTAGGTACGTCAGTGACAACTATTTGTATTAATTCTACTGTTTTATTATTTATGGTATTTAGACAAACTGATTTTTCTTCAATAACAGGAAAACAACTACAATCAACCCTAGATGCATTAATTAAACTGATTGTAGAGCCAGTGTCTATCATTGCTTTATATGTTTTACTACCTATAGAGAAATTGCAGAATATTTTCTTTCCGAGGCTTAGTTCCGAAAAACCGAGGGATCTAAGTTGTTAATTTCTTCATTTCTACTGGTTACATTATTAACATCCATAGGCACAGGGTTTTGATACCTATTTCTAACCTGACCCGAGGGATTAAAAACTTGAGAGTTATTTTGCCTAATTTGATTTGAACTATTGTTGAAAGAATATCTGTTTCTACTCTGGCCTGATCTATTATTATTGTTTCTATTATTGTCGTTGCTATTGTTACTGTAGTTGTTGTTATTATTGAAATTAGTATTATGTCTGTTATAATTATTATTATTACAAGCATATCTATTCTCTCCTGATCTGTGAGTTTGAACTTCCGAGTTCATATTTGGTGCATGTTTGTTCTGATATTTCTTTAAATTTAACTCACTATCTGGAATATAGGATCGAAGAATCCCCAATATACTATTTAAATCGAAGCTATTTCTAATTTCCCTTGATAATTGCCCAACTACTAGTTCTTTAATTTTTGCAATAATTAATTGCTTACATGAGCTTATAATTTCTGATTTATTTGACTCATATAATGCATATTCATGGCATTCCTTCAACAAATAATCTACTTTATTGCATAGTTCTAAAATAGTATTTACCTTAATATTGCTTATTTTATGCAGGATGCTGTCGATGTTAATGATCGGCCGGAAATGTTGTATCAGTTGGTGCTTAGTGAGTTCCCAGGAAACCAACGGCGTCGTATAGAAAAGGCTTTTTGCAGCTCCTACAATTTTTATGTTGTATATCGCCTTAAACATTTCCGTCTTCTGTGCCTCCGGGGTGGCCGCCAGATGAGCGTCAACACAGGTCAAGAGCTGTGTTAGCTCTCCTTTTTCTCCTCCAAACTCCTTAATATAAGCGATTCGCTTATTGAATGATACTGCTGGTTGCGCCATTAACTGTTGAAGCTCCTGCTGTTGCTTTTGAACAGCTGTCAGAGCGTTTAAGGTTGTGACAACACTTTCTAATAACTGCTCCATCTTTAAACCACGATTGGCGTCGAATTGTCTATTCCTTTCTGATTTAACTATTGTGAGATTTAACTGTTTTTTGTGAGGACTGATTTATAGTCCGCAGCAATCACTAATCACAATAATCAGGGTGGAGGAGGGGTTCGTGGATGGCACACAACAACTACTTAATTTTTTTTTTTTTTTTATCAGGGCGGAGGTGGGGTTAGTGGATGGCAAACAACAAACACTACACTTTCAGGGTGGACGGCGATTAAAAACACTTTTTTTTTCAAAATCGCGACTGATTTTTAGTCTTTTACTTTGCAATTTTAAAACAAATGTATTCGCGGTTCACTTCACGACGACTGCGCCAGTTACATATATATATTTTGGATATATGTATACGAATAAAAACACCAGAGCACTTCGTTGTGTCTCGTTAGACGGTTAAGTTTTTATTAACCATTTCATTCCATTCATTTTCACTAGATACCTACTTAAATTAAAGGTCAATGCATTCCGCTTCCTATGGCCTTCGGTAGTTAGAAGTTCCCATAGGAAATTGATGCATTGACAATTTAGGGTTTGCATTCAGTTTCCTATGGCCTTCGGATATTGTGAGGTTCACATAGGAAACTGATGCATCGACAGTTTATGGGTTGCGAAGCAACACAAATGTGCCGTCGTCTAGTTTGCTGACTTTCATTTGTGTAACTCGCATGGCCACCGAATCCCGCTCTTCTTTTAAATTAAGCTTGCGTCTAAGGGCATGCACTATGGCTCCAGTTCAAAACTATGATAACGTTGTTCATTGTCGTCTTCGAAAATAACGATACAGGGTGAAAATTCCCGTCGTTTTGTCGTTGCATAAGAGTGGCCCCAAAACCCAAAGAACTGGCGTCACAATGTAACTCCGTTTCTTTTCATGGATCATATATTGCTTATACCGGACTATTTATAAGCCTATTTTTCAATAGACTAAAAGCATCTTCCCGAACAGATGTTAAGGAAAAAACAGCTCCTTGACAAGTTAGTTCTGACAAAGGTTTGGTCAATTTACTATGTTCTTCAATGAATTTTCTAAAATAACTAAAAATACCCAAAACAGTTTACTGTTCTTTCAAATTCCGAGGTACTTGCAACTTCTTTATGGCTTCAATATGGTCATCATTTGGACGTATACCTTCTGACGTAACCGATAGCCGAGATATTCAATTCGTTCATAAGCGGATCTGCACTAAGAAAGTCGTAAGATCAACCCCTTTTCAGCCATGCGACGCCATACCCTTCACAATAATGCTACATGCTCATCAAGTTATATATATAGATATCGTCCATATAAACCGAAATTTGTCCAGAAGAAATAAAATCAACAAAAATCTCACATACATATATAACGTTGGAAAACAGCGGGGCGTTTCTTAAACCAAACTGCATACGCGTATATTCGTACTGTCCATTTGGTACGACAAAAAAAATATATCTTCGGGGGGTTGAGACAGCTTCGATGGCCGTGGCCCATTTTCCAACATTTGAAACTTGAACCTGGTGCTCGTACTTCGTATGGACATTTACTCTGATAATGTCCCAATTTGCTGCAGTAAAAGAAGCGAGGCTGCTCGATGTCTTGGCGTTTCTTCTGTTGAATAGCTTTAGTAGCGCTACTTGAAGCGCCTGTCTGGGATCGGAAACGACTTGCAGCATTTTCTTTGATATGATCCAATAAACGGTCACGATGTATTCCATCTGCGACTTTTAGTTGGTCGATTGTAGACGTTCCGCTTAGTAGTAAAATGGCATCTTCGGCTGGCAGACGCATACCATCTGCAATTATGCCAACGACTTCGTGTTCTCTTAGTTGGCTATGTTTAGCTAAGCCATTCATAATGAGGATGTAATACTGCATGTCCTCGGAGCTGCGGTTCCATTGGCGCTTGCGTAGTCGATTTATCACCTCGATATAACTGAACACTTGGTCAAATTCCTTGGCTAAAACTGATTTCAATCCCTTATAGTCACGTGCCTCACTTAAGCTAGCACAATCGGCAGCAGCACCAGCGAATAGACTTCGAATACATATACATGAACGCCTCGTCACATCGGTATGTTTTGCAGATTTGCTACAAGTCATTTATGAAATGTTTGACATCGTAACCTGACAGACGGTCACCGCTGAACTTTGGGACAACTCGAACGATGTCGTCGACACGAACAGGTCATTTGTTCAAACTGACAAGTGAGTGTCAGGAGTTCCTTCTTCTTTTTGAGGATATTTATCTGCTCCTCAAGAGCAGCCAGCTCATAATCAGATTCGTGTGTAGAAATGTCGGCAGCAGTGTAGGCAGCAGGTACAGCTATAGCTGAAGTTTCATCACATTCAGCAGGATGAGCAGCAGTGGCAGTAGAGGCAGCGGGAACAATAACTTTGGCGGCAGGAACAGCATGTTCGGCTGATGGCATCAGTTGTGGCAGCGGAATCGGCATCTTTTTCGGCAGTGTCATAAATTGTAGCGGCAGGGGCAGCATGTTTGGCTTTGGCGGCTGGAACGATCATTTTTGTAGCAGGGGCAGCTTCGTTAGTGGCTAACAATTGCTCCTCGTCTTTTTGGTTTCCCACTTCTGTTCCAGCATCAACCTGTGCGCATTAAGCAATGAACGCAGTTGTACTTTTGTTGCGGTTTGTGGAAATGCGATGCCTTTTTCCTGCAGAAGGTTCATAATGTTGTCGTTTGATTTTGGAATTTTTCTTATTTGGAATACCCCACACCTGAAAGATGTAAACTTGTAAGAAAAATGAACACGTTAAGTCTTGATTTCTTTAAAGCGGAAGTGAAGTTCGGCCATTGCTATATTTCATTCTTTCTTTCTCTTCTTTCTTTCTTTCTTTTTAATACTTCGGCAGATGGCGTTTGCTCATCACCCATTATTCTTAAGGTCTAGTTACAATAGTTATGTCTTATAATTCTAAGGGTCTGCATGCAATATTTTTATACCTTACACTAGTTTAAATAGAAATTTGTTTAACAAAGCTAGGCAAATAAAAAAAAAAATTCATATTTATGGACCAAAAGAGGTGTAATTCTAATGAAGAAACATGATGGAGGAAAGTCGTTTCGTATATCTTCATTTTTTGAAGATCTAAATAAAATAAATTAAAAAATGAGTAATAATATTGATATAGATTTGAATTTTTCTTCGCTTATTACTCCTTTTTGCCATTTCGATAGAGAGATTCAGGAAAATGTTTTCCTTTCTGATTTCTACGAAAAAAGATTTTTCATTATTCAACAAAATATTCGAAGTTTAAGAAAAAAATTTGATTTGTTTTTGATTCATATGGAGTCGTTCGTTAACAAGCCTGATATAATTTTTCTCACAAATATGGGTTTTGAGCATGAAAAAGATTTCTTTAATATAAAATGTATACAAAGTGCAATAATTCTTATACGTCTGGTGGTAGGTACTGCTGTGTTTATTAGTGATGAAAATAACTGTGAGTATACAAGTTTTGATCTGTTAAGTTGTGATATGCTTAAGATTTCTCTCATTATTAGGTCATTCAAGTAAGTCTTTATATGTGTTTATAGATTTCATTTTCATTTCATACTGTTATGTTACCACGCAAAATATAAGAAGACAATATGTTTTCATGTTGACAGCTACTTTATTACTGACTCGAAAGTGAGAAGGTACAATATGTATACATGGTATAATATGGTATGGTATAATATGGTATGGTATAAAACGTATAAGGGTATCGTTACACTACATCTCCCTTTTAACGAAAAAGTATGATTTAAATTTCAAATAAAATCATACTTTTAGATTAACAAAACAATTTTTTTTTTTTTTTTACAATGCGACTAAAAAAACATTAAAGTTTTTAATTACAAATCAATTTACCAACATAATTGTATAGTTAAATACATTTTTTTTTTAAATTCATAAAAGGATAATTTCAATATATTTATATGAATTTTTTTTTTACTGAAATTCATTAGTTTTTTTTTTATATATATACTTATGAACAGTGAATTAATTAATTAATTAATTTTTTTTTGTTTTTTTTTTTCATTATTATTATTATAAATATGTTACACATAAGTATAATTAGTTGAGTTATTCACAGCTGTGAATATGTATTGCTAATGATTTATAAATCTCTTGCGATATAGTTTTACTCTATGGATTGTGGAATTTGTAGAATAGTTAAAAATATATAATACATAACTATTATAAATCTCTTTTACGTTAAAGTCTTTATGGATTGTGGAATTTTTAAAATAATTAAAAATATATTGCTTGTCATTTTCTTGCAAATTTTTTCAGTCTGTTTTTATGCACTTGGAAAGTTTTTCTATCTTTGTCTTCTAATTCACAATTTTTGTTCCTATCTATACCTACAACCTTGTATGGACCCTTAAAGGCGCTATCCAACTTATGACCAGCTTCATTTTCTACTAATACTAAATCGCCTATTTCTAAGGATATCTCATTTAATCTTTTATTGTATTGTATCTGCTGTTTCATTTTTGCGTTTTCAGTTAGCCTTTGTGCCCTTGCATTTGCTGACTGTAATCGGAATTTTACTTCCTTTTCATATGACTCTAAATTGTAAACAGGGTCTATATTTTCCTCTTCCAAAAAATTTAAAGTGGTTGGGATTTTTCCAAAGACTAACTCAAACGGGGTATATCCGTGGACCGTTGATGGGGTTGTATTGTAACAGTAAGTGAAAAATTGAAGCCAATCATCCCAATCATCTCTTTGTACTGATATGTAAGAACGAACATACTCGTTGAATGTTCTATGGCTACGCTCAATAGTACCTAGAGTCTGATGATGATAAGCAGTTGAAGTTTTTTTTTCGATGTTTAAAAGTTGACAGAGTTCGGTTAGAACTTGATTTTTGAACTCAGTACCTAAGTCAGTCAATATTGTTTTCATTGGTCCATATTTTAACACAAAATTTTCTACAACTGCTGTTGCTACTGATCTTGCATTTTTATTTGGCAAAGGTATAGAAATTAGATATTTTGTTAGATCACATACCAGCGTAACAGCATATTCGTTGCCTTTTATTGTTCGTGGTAAAGAGCCGATCGTATCAATTAACACGATGTCAAAGGGTTTTGCCGGTGTGGGCGTGACTACTATGGACTCTTTAGTTTTTCTTAGGTTTTTGTTCAATTGACAAAGCTTGCATGACTTAACGTAAGTCTTGACATCCCTTGTCATGTTTTTCCATCTATATTTTTGTTTGATTTTATTAAGTAACCTCGTGATTCCTGGGTGGCCACCAAACAGGGGGTCATCGTGGTACTTCTTTAATATTTCTTGTTTTTGTTGTGGATTACAAATTATAATTAGCTTGGGAGTCAGGGCAATATTAATATTTTTTAATAATTTGTTACCTATTTCCTTAAAATCGTTCACCTGGGTGATTTCGAAAATTTTGTCATCTAGAGAAATTTGGAATTTTGTAAAATTTTTACTGACGGCTTTTTCTTGAAGCACTGGAAAAAATTTATCTAGATAAAAATTTCCATTGACAGTAAAATCTTTTACTGAGAAAGTTTCTATAATTTTTCTCCCAAGCTTTAAAATGCAGTTATTTTGTTCAAATTTTAAAATAATGTGTTTTCTAACCTCCTTAGAGTTAAGTATTTCATAAACTTTTGGTTCCTGCATGAGAACAGTTTTGTCAGGGTTTTGATTTTTTTTGTTTTCAGCTTTAATTGATCTTTTCGTTCCTAGTCTAGTTGTTACTTTTAATACTTTATTTGTTGTTAATATTGATTTAATATCATTGAAATCAATGCGAGAGAGTGCGTCGGCAACATAATTTTGTTTACCCGCAAGATACTCTACGACGAAGTCGTACTCTTCTAAGTCAAGTCTCATTCTGGTTAGTTTTGATGATGGGTTCTTAAGAGAAAATAAGTATGACAATGGTCGGTGGTCGGTTTTTACTAAAAATTTTCGTCCGTATATATATGGTCTATAATATGTAATTGCCCAATGAATCGCAGTGAGTTCCTCTTCTATTGTCGATTTATTTACTTCTCCCTTAGTAAACGATCTTGAAGCGTATGAAACTGGCATAAATGTTCCATTGTATTCCTGTGTGAGAACTGCACCACATGCATATTTACTTGCATCAGTGATGATGCAAAATTCCTTATCAAAATTTGGATATTGAAGAATTGTGGGACTAAGCAGAGCATTTTTTAAATAAACGAACGCAGATTCGCACTCTTCAGTCCAAACAAACGCAACATTTTTTTTACATAAGCGGGTCAGATGGCGGGAGTAATCAGCAAACTTGGGGATGAAGCGCCTGTAATAATTGCAAAAAGCTACAAAACGTTTTGCTTCATCACCATTTTTGGGTGTTGGATAGTTAAGAACTATGTCGAATTTGCTTTGGTCCGGTAAAATTCCCTTCTCAGAACACCTATGCCCTAAAAACGTTACTTCATGGCTAAAGAATGTGCATTTGTCTGGGTGCAACTTTAAATTATATTTTCGACATAATTTAAACACTTCTATGAGGTTTTGCATCATGTGGTTCTCAGAACAACCAACCACAACTAAATCGTCCATATATAAAAAGGCTTGTTCTGGTGGTAAGCCAGAAAATGCCAACGACATCATTCGCTGGAATGAGTTAGGCGCGACTTTTAACCCATACGGAAGTCGTTTAAAGCGGAAAGAACCTTTTTCAGTGGAAAAAGAAGTAATGTCTCTTGACTCTTTCTCCAATTCGATTTGGTGAAAGCCAGACATTAAATCGAGACACGAAAAGTACTTTGCACGACCCAGTTGATCCAGAATATCATCTATCCTAGGTAAGGGATATTTGTCAGCTGTTAGCTTTTTATTTATCTGCCGATAATCAACAACTAAACGCCACCGCTTGTCGGTTTTACCAGGTAAACTCTTTTTGGGAACTAGGAGCAACGGGCTGTTGTATTCGGAGATTGATGGTTCTATTATGTTATGTGACAGTAGTTTAGTTACTTGTTGATTAATTTCTGCTTTTTGAGACTGAGGTGTTCTGTAATTTTTAATAAACACCGGGGCATCATCTTTAAGTCGTAGTTTTTGTTTATAAAAATTGTTTGCTGATATTTTATCAGTTTCTAAAGCGAATACATCCACGTACTCAGCACACAATTTACTAAGCTTCGAATAAACAAAACTCGGAAAATTCGATTGAAGTTTTTGAATAATTGTTTCATCATGACTCAGCAATGCTTTGGAGGGCAAACAAATATCATAGTTAGCCAGATTTTCTGTTTTAATTTTATAATTTTTTAATATTACATTATTTTCTGTTGTATTTACCAGACGGACAAAAGGACTTTCTTTAGAAACTATGGTGTTAGCTATAAATATTCCCGTTTCAATATGTTGGCTTGGTATCAAAAAATCAGTTTCAGATGTGGTAACATTAATCTTTCTTATTACTTCTGACCTCGCTGGTACTGTTATCGTATTTATGCATGGACTACCCGTCATCGGAAAAGCAATGTTTTGCGGAAAGTTGTTGGGGCGTAACATGAGTATATCCCTTCCATTAAGATAATCTATAACAACGTTATAATTTCTAATAAAGTCAATGCCTAAGATTCCGTCACATGGTATTGAAAATGAATCTGAAACAATGTGAAATACATGTGGGATCAATATTTCATCTGCTTTGAGATCGATTTCCAGACTACCAATAGAATTTGTAACACCTTGTCCTATCCCACTGATCTGTATTATTTCCCTTGTGTTTATTAATTTATTTACAGTTTTGCTTGATTTTAAAATGGATACGTCTGCGCCTGTGTCAACCAGAAATAAAATATACTGGTTGTTGATGTTAATTTTAATGGAGACGTAACTACTTAGACTTAAATTGAGTTTGTATATTTTTGCTATTGGGTTTGAGTATCTTGCGGGTCCTGATCGTTTCCCGAATCCTGTTCCGTTACCAAACGTACCTGTCTTCGACTTCTTGGGTGTGAGCTTTCGTTATTGCAATTATTATATTGTTCACGTTCATCGTTTTGTCTTAGGTTATAGGATACCCTGTCTTGGTAACGACCCCGACCACGAATATTATAACGTGCAAATCTACCTAGACCCTCACCACGGCCCCTTTGGGGACTATAGCTTTTGTTTGAATTCGCACGGTAATACCTTATTTCTGACTGCTTTTTCGCAACCTCATTAGAAGTTTCTGTAAATTTTGCTACCGCTTCTGTAGCATCGTTCAATACACTAGACCTCATAGTTGTTCTGACTTCGAGATTGGTAGAATTGTCTATTAAATACTTAACCACAGTCTTGGTTGTTACTTTGTTTGCAACTTCTATCGGATATCCCTCTGAAATGTATGCTGATTTTAAGGATTTCGATAATTCTTCGATTTCCTTACCATACTCATTCGCAGTTTTATATTGTATGCCTGACATTTTAGATAAAATTGTATCAGAAGAATCTGTTTTTATTCCTTTTTTAAGACTATCTATTATAGCAGCTATTGTTGTTTCTGTTGTTATTAAATCTCTAGCTGATCCTTTAAATTTTGATTTAATTATCTTTATTGCTAAAAGTTCATATGTTTCTTTAAAAGAATCTAGTATTTCTAAGGCATCTTTAAAACTTTTTAAATTTGACGGCTTTCCGTCGAATTCCGGCAGAATTTTAGTTGCCGTATTGATAAATTCTACCTGGGTTAAAGTCATTGTCTCTTGTTTTTTATTTTCTGTCTGTAATTTGATAATGTTTACTTTTTTCACTTCCCCAGTTTTAAATGGTGTATCAAAATTGATTGCATAATCATTAGTAAGCTCGTATTTACTCAATATTTTTAAAAGTTTATCCCTACAGTACTCAAATAGTTCAATTCCCAAAAGCTTTTGTTCTTTTTCAAGAATTTTTTCATTATCTATAAGTGTAGAGTAAATTAATTCAATTGACTGCAATAGACTTTTAACATGTTTTATAACTGTCTCATATTTAACCGTTTCTATTTTATTGAGACATTTATAAGATTTTAAAAACTCCTCTTTTCCACTTCTTAAATTTCGAAAATTTCATCCCACGTTTCCATAAAGGTAAGGCATTTGCAACCAAAGGCTAGCTTGTATTAAATAAATTCATATAAATATGTATATTTAAAGTAAATACTATACGAAAAAAAATTAACATACGTTCATACTCATACAAATACATAAATCTTATATTTTGATAAAAAAAATTCAAATGTAGGTATTTTCATATATTATGTAATAGAATACGTCGTCTATTTTTTTTTTTGTGTAGTTTCTGCAGAGCTGGTGTATAACTGTTAACTGTTATGCTACGGCATCAAAATGCTGCTCGTGATGACAACAATGGTGAGATGATTACGTTATTATGAACTATAGATTGTGACGGGTCAGTGCTTGTCCGCTTTCTTTTACAGTTCGTGACAACACACTTTGATTTCTGCTGTTACTTGGCTTCTGGTTAGATTATTGTTTTTGGTTTTTGTTCTTATACATAGAGGCATGTGTATGTGTAACTGCAAGCTTCACGCGACGACTCTCGATAGATGACGAGGACGACTATTGAATGGAGTATAGGTTTTTTTTCTCTCTTTTTTTTTTTAAAATTCTTCGCAGCAAATTTAACTAGATAACCTTACTTTACCGCAAAATATTGATAGAGGCCTCAAATTAACATTTTTCACTGATTTGGTTTTGGTTTTATTCAGGCATGGTCTTTTTTTTTTTTTACTTGGCTTATAGAGATTTGCCAATAATAGATTATTAACACTGTAATTTAGCCATGTGAGGGGCATGTGATTTTAATTGTGAATATATATATATGTATATTTAACTTTTTTTTTCATTTTAAACATGTTTTTTCACAATTTACACAATTTCTGTCTATTCTTAAGAAAAGTTTTCGGTTGCGATGGTAGAACGTGTGCAAAAAGCGAGTTCAATTGTCACGGTCGCCATGTTATGTTACCACGCAAAATATAAGAAGACAATCAGCCTTATTTATAAACCCATAATAGGGAGCGAATAGCGCTATGTTCCTCTTATAATACCTCTGAACAGAAAAACCATTTATAAAACTTTTTGAACGTAACATAGAGGTGGAATATCCTGAACGCCGATTTAGGTAGTATAGCGACTGAATAGGTTTATGTCATCGCTATTGTGAAATGACAAGGAAATGTTAGTACGCCGGCGGATACATAGATGGCTTTTAGAGACCGGTTTGTTTTCGATAGTGAAGTACACCTGTGTATTACCGCTCAATGCTATAAATTAGATTATAGATTATAGATAGGTAAGATATACTTACCATAACTATAATGGTTTATAAATAAGAATTTTTTTTAACGTAGAATAGAGTGCTATTCACTACATAACTATTCGTCCGTTCAGAGCTATTTAGGGAAATCTAATAAATACGGCTGAATATGTTTTCATGTTGACAGCTACTTTATTACTGACTCGAAAGTGAGAAGGTACAATATGTATACATGGTATAATATGGTATGGTATAATATGGTATGGTATAAAACGTATAAGGGTATCGTTACACTACAATACTTTGAAGTCAAAACGCTAAAAATTTGTTTGTAGTTGGTGATATTAATTTAGACATCTTAATTGAATATTCTTCTATTGAACACTACAGATCGTTCATGTTGGCTAATGGACTAGAATCATGTATTAATGTGCCAACTAGAATAGCTCCTACTTCTAATTATTGATATATTTTCGCTAGACTTGACTTAAAAGCAAATCTATCTCTCATTAGCTCAATCCTTGATTTGAAAATCTCTGATCATTGTATGACTTGTCCGTTTTTTAATTTTATGGATGTTTGGAACTGAATGGAAAGAATTAGAACCGAAATAAACAACACTAAACATACATTCCACAAATTATTGATGTCAATTTAATGTAAACAAAAACATAGAATGTTTACAAAAAGTAATAAATAGAATGTACCTAAAGTCATATTCATATGACTAAGATTCTTGAAGAAACAATTTACAATTTGAAGCTGAAAAAGTGAAGTTGTGTATTTGTATTTGTATTTATTTCAATTAAAAGTGGTAGTACAAGAAGAAAATAAATTCTTATAATAGTACTTAAAACAAAGATAAATTTAAATTTATTTGTCAAAGAGGGCTGCTCATTTTTGTATAATCTTATTGCTTAAGAAGAAGAAAAAAAAAACAATAATTACATTTGTCTTATAATTTCGGAAAAAAAGTAGTTTAAAATTACATATGTACATACAGTTTAATATATAAATGAGTTTATGAAAAAATAGTATTATTATTATTAGAGATGTATTCATAAAGAGATTTTTCAAATATTGGAAGCGAACTACAATGTCTTAGGTTGAGTGGTATGGAATTCCATAGCCTAACTGAATGGTAGAAAAACAATCTTTTGCTTTCAAGATAGTTGAAAGGAGGCACAATGATATTGTTTGTTCTCACAGATGAGGCAAAATTAATTTTTTCATATAAGTATAATGGCTTTTGATTTTTAATTATTTTGAAAAGAAAAACACAGTTTTTGAAATTTAGAAACTCTTTAAGAGTCATGAGGGTCAATATTTTACTGTAGGCAGATATATGATCAAATCTACGCAGGCGAAAGACATATCTGATAGCCGTATTATACGCAACTTGAAGCTTTCTCATAGAAATTGAGTCTAAGTTACTGTAAATTACACTACTATAACTAAAAATTGGTAGTAAGAGACATTTTACAAGCCTAAGTCTTGTTGCAAATGGTGTCACACTTGCAGATGCGTTTAATTGCCTAACTCCTGCATAAATTGATCTTACAGTCGGATTTACATTGTCTCTAGCTGTTAACTTGGTATTAAGTACGATTCCTAGACTTTTCACAGTATTGAGATATGGTACATGTTTGGTCAAGAGCTGTACTGCAGGAAGCAATGTCATATCGACGTTTTGTTTCGAGAAAACTATGCTTTGGGTCTTTTCTGGATTTAACTTGAGACGATTTAATGTAGCCCATTGAGCAATAGATTGTAAATCTTCGTTTAACCTGAAAACACAGTCCTCAATCAGGCCTATCGGTCGAGCTATGTAAATCTGAACATCATCTGCGTATAAGTGCAATGAAACGCTGTGGCACACAGATGGCAAGTCATTGATGAATAATGAGAATAAAAGGGGACCAAGTATGGAGCCCTGCGGAACACCAGATTTAAGAGGTAAAAATTCTGAACAGCCATTCTCATTAAAAACACTTTGTTTTCTATCAGTTAAATAGCTTTTTATTAGTTTGATAGAGGTATCATCAAAACCAAAATAGCATGTCAATTTTTTACACAAGATTTCAAAATCAACACTGTCGAACGCCTTAGAAAAGTCGAGAAGACAAAGTATGGAAATATAATTTTTGTCAAATCCTATTCGTATGTCATCAAGAATTTTAACTGTTGCAGTTTGACAGCTGTGATTTGCTTGAAAACCTGATTGAATTGAGCTTAGTAACTTATAATTTGAAACGTGTCTATTTATTTAATCACGAAGAACAATTTCCAAAATTTTTGAAAGGCATGGTAATATGCAAATTGGTCTCAAATCCTCAGGACCACTACAAATTGACTTTTTTGGCAAAGGTGTAACCTTTGCTTTTTTCCATGACGTTGGAAAAGTAGACATTGTCACACAGGAGTTGATGATATGTGTTAACGTACAAGGAATGTGTGGTAAAATAAGCCTTATAAATTTAATTGGTACTCCATCTACTCCTATTGCTGTTGATTTTATGTCTCTAACTGCATTTAAAACCTCTGCTTCGGAGACACAAATGAAACTTAATGAGAAATCATTTGGTGATCCGTTAAAAGTAGTAGAGAAATCTAATGTCTCATTGGCTGTATTGCTATGAGATAAAAAGTGTATATTTAGTTGCATTGGTTCGAGCTCACAACAGTTTTTCTTCGACTTCGAGACTATACCAAATTTTTTAATATTTTTCCATAGGACACCACTTGGCAAATCTGTATTTAGTATTTAGTATTTGTGTGTTTTCTTTAAATAAAGCTTTTTTCCTAGTTTTTTCCAATTTAGAAAATAAACCTAGGCGGAACATTTGGTCCTTCGTAGCCGTTCAACGAACAGTATTTATAAACAATTAATTTGTGTGTAAAAACATTAACATTTAAAAAACAAAAAGTGTGTGAGGTGCAGAGTCGTTTAACGAACTTTCTATCTAGAGCATATATAATATATATATACATATATAAAGAACTCTTTCAGAGTTTAAGAACAAGTAAAGTATAAATTCTTTCAAATCAATTTTGCTTAGAACTAATCAATCGCGCGCGACTAAAAAACGCCAAACTTAATAAACTTAAAACTATATTTGCTGCAGAAGTCAAGTCATCAAAGACTACAAGGTTATCCAAGGTTGCCACTGCAAAGAAAAGAAGAATTTAAGTAAGTTCGCTCTTGTTGTGTTTGTTATTTATATACGAATAATTTATACCCAAACAAAATATAAATGTCGAATCCAGTTCCTGCTCTTGGTTCTTCGCTGTTCTACGGTGCTATACAAAAAAGCCTCCTGGAGCAAATAGAGAGGAACTACAGGAATTTCAAGAAAGAGCCCAAAGCACGTCGTACGCATGCAATTGCGAGTAGCCGCTTAGCCTTGCTTGAAGAAAATATGGCTTCAGCAAAAAACTACCATCAGAACGTCGTAGAGGTTTGAATCTGGAATTGAAAAAGAAGATTGTTGAGAGGTGTATGATAAAATTAACGACACTTACATAGATTATAGGTCCGATTTAACTGAATTGTTGGAGAGTTAATCATCGGTTCCAGCAACGTCAGCGCTGGCAACAGGTCAGGCTGGTCAGAGCTTAGGCCAGTCAGGCATGGTTCCTACTGAGTTGAGATTGCCCAAAATTGATCTCCCTAAGTTTAATGGGGAATATACAAAATGACGGTCGTTTCACGACAGGTTTGATTCCCTGGTCTGTTCCTACAATAATTTGACGGACATCGACAAGATGCACTTCCTGAAGTCGAGTTTAGAAGGCGAGGCGGATCGTTTGCTCCAGCATTTACCTTGTGTCGCGGGTAATTTGGACAAGGCATGGGAATTGTATGGGACATATAATATTATTAATATTATTAATCTTATAATTTCTAATAATAATTGTGAACATATTTTTACTTCGAAAACATTCTGCTCGGACAAATTTCTTTTAATCCACCAGAATATTAGAAGCATGCGTGAGAATTTCGCTTATCTTGTTTCCCACTTAACTTCATTCGCGCGTATCCCTGACATTTTATGTGTTTCTGAGATTTGGATATATAAGTTCGAATTGAATGATTACTCTCTACCAGGTTATAAATTTTTTGCTAAAACAAATGATGACTATTGCGCTGGAGGTGTAGGTTGCTTATTATTATTATTATGATAACAAGCGTGTTTTAATAAACGAGCATTTAAAATTACTTTTTAGCAAAAAGTGCCCTGAGAAGGAGTCTGTTGATGGGCTGAAGGAGGTGATATTGACCTCGCAAGAGTGTGTCCATGCACTCAGAAACCTGGATGTATCTGTGGATCAATGGGATGTCATATTGGTGCATATGGTGAACTATAAGTTACCCTGTAATTTGCAGCAGTTGTGGGAAGAGTAGTTGGGGAACCAGAAAGAGTTGCCAGGCTAGAACGGAGTTTTTGAAAGCACGCTTCGGGACTTTGGAAGCAGTGAGTGGAGAAACTGCGCAACCAAGTTCTTTCAGGAAAAATTTACGGAGACCAAGCGGTACGGAGGTGTGGAAGGTGTTTCATACGAAGACTACTGCCAGAACAGAGTTTGTCTGCCAGGTATTCCACCAGAACCAACACTCACAGAGGAAATGCCAGAAGTTTTTGAAAATGGATGCGCAAAGGCGCGCGCAGGTAGTTAAGACGGCAAAGGTGTGCAATAACTATCTGGGGTACAGTCATTTCGCCTCAAACTGCCCAACAATTGCACATTTTGTTCAAAGCGCCAACATTCACTGCTGCACACAAACATAACACCACAACCTAGCCAGCCCAGAAGATAAGCAGATTTCACCGCTACTCAGGTCTCCGTCAACCTAGACGCGCCTGAGTTCCATATGGACGACAGAGCTAGCTTGAGCGGTAGAGATTTAAACACCTTCCATGCGTCAGCAGGTAGCTGTACATCGGCGAAGGTTTTGTTGGCAACAGCCGTTTTCAAAGTCATGGCAGCAGATGGAAGCTTCCATTGCCTAAGAGCTCTGGTCGACCCAGGATCAGAAGCCACGTTTATAATAGCAGCAGCTGCAAAATTGTTGAAACTAAAACGATGTAAGACCGTGGCGAGAGTAAGTGGGTTGGGTTTGGTCAGCAGTGGCACAACCTAAAGCAGCGTCGATTTAACGCTTGCGTCGCAACGCTTGACGTTTGAAGGTGCTGTAAGAGCACTGGTGTTCACGTCACTGACTGGGCATCTTCCAGCCCATCGTATTGAACCAAAGAAATGGCAACGTTTAGCAGACCCCACTTTCTTTTTACCTGCTCCGGTTGACCTACTACTTGGAAGCAACGCTTTCGCTGATATACTCCTTCCACAGGTAGTACGGAGTCAAGACGGCCAAGGTCCAGTGGCCAAAAAAACACAACTCGGCTGGTTATTTTTTGGAAAAGTTCCGGAACAATTGTCTGGAAATGGAAGAATTTCAAAAAATCTACGATCGTTAAACACATTTATAGACGCCAATGGAATCTTTCGAGTCGGAGGTCGTTTGCAGAACTCTCTTCTCTCGTACGATGCTCAAAACCCATTGCTTTTCCAAGAAACGCATCATTTTACGAAGCTGGTAGTGCAAAACTCCCACAAATGCACATTTCATGGCGGAATATAGCAGATGATGGCGCTTATACCAGAGAGGTTCTGGATAGGACAGATCCGTAGGAGTGTCAAGTTCCGAATACACAACTGCTTGGAATTTTTTCGTCAGAAAGCTGATGGCATGAAGCAGTTGATGGGTAACTTATCTGCACCGAGAGTACGGATGGCACGAGCTTTCGTTCATTCAGGTGTCGACTACGCAGGCCCAATCAACATCAAAACTTGGAAGGGTGGCGGGGCAAAGATTATCAAGGGGTACTTTGCTGTTTTTATATACCTCTTAACAAAGGCAATACATCTGGAAGTGTTTTCGGACTTGACAACACAGGCATTTTAAGCAGCGTTCAAACGGTTAACAGGACGTAGAGGTGTATGTAGGAGGCTGCAAAGTGATTGCAGAACAAATTTTGTTGGTGTTAACGCAAAGTTAGGCAGAATGTTGGAGAATGCAAAGCATTGCTGGAACGAAGTAGCGGAAGAACTTTCAAACCACGATACAGAATGGCATTTTATTCCTCCCGCTTCTCCCCATTTCTGAGGGTTATGGGAAGCAGGTGTGAAATCAGTCAAGTACCACATCAAACGGGTTGTTGGAAACGAGATACTCACCTTTGAGGAGCTCGCGACACTTTTAACACAAGAAGCATGTCTCAATTCGAGACTCTTATGTCCACTGACCGACAACGTAGACGATTTGGACGTCTTAACTTCCACTCACTTTCTCATCGGAGAACCAATTCACGCCGTGCCGCAAGGGGAACTTACCCATAATATCACCCACTTAGAACGCTGGAAGAGAATTCAGGTCCTGGCTGGCAATTCTTGAAGAAGTGTTACTACGAATACCTTTGCAGGCTTCAACAACGCCCAAAATGGTCGAAGACGGAAAAGGTTCCAAAGGTAGGTGACTTGGTTCTAATCATGGATGAGCGTCTCCCAGCAACGTACTGGCCAGAATCACTGAGGCGCATCCCAGATCAGACGGACTTAACCGAGTCGTCACCTTGAAGGCAAGGAACGAATGCTTAAAGCGTCCAATAACAAAATTGTGTTGGCTGCCGTCAAACCAAGCCACCGAGGATAGTACGCTAATTTAAAAACTAATGCTACTAATCAACCGCATAACAAAATTGATATTTCACTTCAATAAAATTCAAAATCAATCTAATCAAAGCTGAAAATCGCTTCACAAGTTCGTCGAACTGAACTGAACAATCAACCATCAAGGATACCAGAGTCTTTCTATGAAAACTCACTTATGCTTACTTCAAAACTTGAACGTGAACCGGATACAACAGATTTCAAAGCGCATCGCTTCAGGAATCTTTTCACCGAAAAATCGCTGAAGCAACAAACAATAACGAACTGGTTAAAGTGATCCGTTCTTTGAAAGATCATTAACCATATAATTTCAACATAACTCAGCAATCAACACAACATACTACCATCAATCAACACAGCTTTAACACCAGCATAAAAAATGGAAAACTAATTTTACAATAAACAGAATTTATTGAGGAAAAATCATTACAAAACATTTCTTAAGGCGGTATTACACAGTCATATATATATGAACAAAGTTGTCATATAATGTATGGCACATTTTCTCTAAATATTGTACGTGATATTACACTATGCCATATATACATATATGGACAATTTATAGAGCAAACAATAATTATATGACAAAGAAAAGTATCGCTATCACACTTTTATGACAAGCCTGTGCCATATAAACTATGGCAAACATGAATATAATGAACTAGCCATATAAAAATCGATTGATTTTATATGACTTGCGTTTGTCATACAATCGGCATCCTAAGTTTTTTCATTTTTATTTCTCTATTTGTAGTTATTTCTTTATTTCTATTTGTATTGTACGTTGAATGCACGGAGTGCTTATGTGAAATCTGAAATTTTATTACACATGCATACTCGGAGGCGCTTGACTGGATAGAAGTGATTGTTGAGTAAAGTAACTGGCTAGAAGTTACTTTAGTGAAGTGAAAGTACATTTTTGAGTGATTGAGAAAATTACTGAGTTGATCAATGTGTATTATGTTTCTTGTTAATTTGATGTTTTATTTGATTATGATTATTTAATGGGACATGACATTTGATATTTAAATAATTTTATAAGTTGTTGATTCCTTAAGAAAATATGAAATTGTAATAGAAATTAAGATTACTTGTTGCTAATAAAATTTTGTTTTGTTAATGAAATTGTATTGCGGTCAGAATTGGCCGAGTGATTGAACTGGATACTGTTTAGGATTTTGTTTTGTTCTTTTATAGACCAGTCGCACGAGGACGTGCGAAACGGCAGGATGGCCGTGTAGGAGATCTGAATACTTTGGTATACAATATAAACGGCAGGCGGTGATTATTATGTCAAAGCCTGGGGAGAATCGACTGCGAGAAAATAATCAGAAGAAAAAAGGAATCAGAGCAGATCGAGACTGCCTCGTTTAAATTGTACAAAAAACTAATTTTGAAATTATTTTCATAATAAATAAAAATTATAAATATTTGAACGAATAACGATTTGAACTAATATGGAAGGTAACATGAGAAATGAGAATGATAACGCGACATATATATATAAAAAAAATAGACCAAACACTAGTGCTTTCCTTCATCTTCCTCCTCCCCCACACCACTCTCGCAGTCTCAGTGCCTGCACACATTTTTTCTACTAGATCTCTTATCTTATCGAAGCAGTGTGTGCAGACAATGAGACTGTGAGTTTGCCAGGTGGATAGTCAATCAACGGTGTTGATTCCGTTGGTTAACTAGAATCAAGTTGCTGGCTGGGCATAACACCGCTAGTAACTTGTTTTTGGTTTTCCAACTAGATCTTCACTTGTTGATTGGACTTAGATTAAGCGTCTGCGTTTGATACTTTGTTTTGTGTGTTTTTGTGGATCGTAATGTCGGGTAAGTTTAGAGTCGATTTTAGCAACATTCGGGGGCTAAGATCGAATTTTTTTTCTGTGTACGCTCACACTGCAAAATGCAGGCCAGCTGTTTTGGCATTGAGTGGAACCCAGGTGGGTGTTGATTCTGATTCATCAGAGTTCAACCTGCCTGGGTATAGCTTAGTGCCACTATTCTTTGCTTCTCATGGCCTCGCCGTATATGTTCGGAATGATATTGCTTACCAGCTTCTACCACAATACGGCCTCTGTTTTAATACGAACTTTAATTTCATGTGGTTAAAATTCACCGTCAGTAAGCATATCATTCATTATTGTTTCATGTATAGAAGCCCCAATTAAGATAGCAATTCAACCTCTAACGAGTTTGATGCGCTATCTGAGTCCATTATAAGAATTGTTTCCCTGTATCCTCACACTGAAATCGCAATTGCGGGCGATTTCAATGTACACAATTCAGGTTGGCTTCGACATGCTGGCCAGACAACACCCGAAGGAAAGTGTGTTGAGATCTTCGCTGAGTTTAACTAGTTAACTCAACTTGTTGATGAGCCCACTCGGGTTCCAGATATTGAAGGCCATGCGGCCAACACTCTTGACTTATTTCTCACTTCTCATCCCGAAAAATACAGGGTTGTAGTATCATCTCCTTTAGGCAGATTAGACCATTGTGTCATATCGGTAGATTTTTCGCTTTCCGTCACGGTAAAAAAAGATAAAGTCCCCAAAAGAACTGTGTGGCAATACGAGAAAGCCAATTGGGACGGCCTGAATAATTTCTTTCGAGATTTTAATTGGTCATTGTGCTTTCTCGACGGAAACGTTGATGCATCAGCTGATATGATATCTAACGTTATTCTCAACGGCATGAGAAATTTTGTTCCTCACAGAACAAAAAGTATCATCCCCAAAGAGAATTTGTGGTTTGATTCCAGCTGTAAAGAGGCGATTAGGGATAGAGAAAGTAGTTTTCGTAGATTTAAGGACAACCCCACTGTAGAAAACCGAAATTTGTTCAAACGGGCCAATAATATCTGTAATGCTCAGATACAAAGAACTAAGTTTTTACATGACCAAAAAGTAAGGCAAAAAATACTATTGTGTTCAAAAGGAAGTAAAAACTTTTGGTCTTTTGTTAAGAACATTAAGAACTCGACCACGTCATCGGTCCCAGGGCTCCGTTTTGTCTCCGACTCTCTTCCTCATTTTCATTAATGATCTCTTGTCTGAAACTTCTAATCCGCTTAACTGTTTTGCTGACGACTCGACCCTCAGCTTTTCATATTCGTTTCCAAATTCACGTCCCTGCTCTTCGGATGTGGAACTGGAACGGTTGCGTATGATAAGCTCATTGAATTCTGACCTTGACAGCATTGTTTCATGGGGTCTAATGAACCGAGTAGAATTCAATGCTTCGAAAACTCAATGCTGTCTCTTGTCGTTGAAGCTAAACATTCCCCCATTGCCATTATCCATGAATGGTACCTGCATCGAGGAAACCGAAAAGCTGTCAGTACTTGGTATGTGTGTAAACGATGATCTTCGTTGGAATGACCACATATTTGAAGTCGCCAAAAACGCTGCTAAATGCTTAGGTTTCCTAAGACGATGCAGGAAGTTCTTCACATGCTAAGCACACCCATTGGGGATCCAGACTTATAACAACAAAAGGCAGAAGGCTTTACAAAGCATGCCTCAAATACAATTGCGAGTTTTATTCATCCAGATCACCAACATACTGGCCATCGGATTCAAGTAAAATACCAGACCTTGTTGACTTTTTCATAGTTAAAGGTATTAAACGAAACCATATAAGAGTCGAAGGAAAATATGACTTATCATCAGATCATACACAGGTGATTTTATCACTTAATGAATCGGAGATAATGGAAAAAAGTAATCCTAAGCTAGTAAAAAATAAAACAAACTGGAGTGAATTCAGAGAAAAGCTTGAAAGCTATACAAATCTCAGATCCCCTATGGAAACAAAAGAGCAAATCGACCTTGAAGTAGAACAATTCATTGCCGATGTTCAACAAGCTGCAGAAGAAAGTACACCAACTTACTCGAGTAGGAAGCAAACTGAAACAAAATACCCTGCCGAGATAAGAGAGTTGATATTGGAGAAGAGAAGAGCTCGAAGAAAATGGCAAAATACTAGATTTCCAGACGACAAAACAGCGTTTAACCGGCTAAGCAACGAACTGAAAAAACAAATCTACGAATTCAAAAATGATTCATTAAGTAGATTCCTGAAAAATTTAACGACTGATGCTTCAACTGATTATTCGCTCTGGAAAGCAGCTAAGCGCCTGAAAAGACCGCAGTTACAAAACCCGCCAATTAAATCTCTAAACGGGAATTGGATCGGAAATCCGAAAGAAAAAGCTAACCTGTTTGCAGAACATCTTGCGAATGTTTTTAAGCCATTCCCAGCAAATACATCTGAAATCAGCTTACAGTTTATTGATAAAGTCGATGAAGTTGACATACCAATTGTCACACTCAAAGAAATAAAAAGTGTGTGTCGAAATCAACCATCGAACAAAAAATCACCTGGGTACGATCTAATAACTGCTCAGGTTATGAAAGAAATGCCATCAAAAGCCTTCATAAAACTCCAATTCATAATAAATGCATGCCTAAAGAGAAAGACCCAATATGTCCCACATCATTGGAAAATTGCTGAAGTAATTGTTATACCGAAGCAAGGTAAGCCACCAACAGAAATGACGTCTTACAGACCAATATCGCTTATACCAATAATGGCAAAAGTCTTTGAAAAATTGCTACTGAAAAGACTGAGCAAAGTCATAGAAGAAAGAAATCTAATCCCAAATCATCAGTTTGGATTTAGAAATAAACATTCCACGATAGACCAAGTTCATAGAATAACGGATGCAGTTGAAAAAGCATTAGAAGAAAAACAAGTATGTTCGGCTATGTTTTTAGATGTTGCTCAAGCATTCGACAAGGTATGGCATGAGGGGCTAGCGTACAAACTGCAAAGGGACCTACCCAAACAGTACTACGAAATACTAAAATCTTATATCTCAAACCGGCTCTTCAGAGTACGGTATGATCAAGAATATTCAAAGCTATGTTATATACAAGCCGGTGTTCCACAAGGAAGCGTCCTAGGACCTACCCTGTATTTGCTATATACAAGGGATATTCCAGTGGATAACAACACCATTATGGCTACTTTTGCGGATGATACCGCAATTTTGGCATCCAGTAAGTGCGTCGTCAAGGCTGCTGAAAAATTGCAAAATGCCGTCGACACCGTTAGTGATTGGACCAAAAAATGGCGTATCAAGCTCAATGAAGCTAAATCTGCACATATAAACTTTACAAATAAAAAGTTAAGCTACGTTCAAATATTCATCAACAATCAAGCTGTACCTTACGCCAATACGGCCAAATACCTTGGGATGAATTTGGATGCAAAGCTAAAATGGAAAGAGCATATCAAAAAGAAAAGGGAAGAGCTCAACTTGAAATATAGAAAAATGTACTGGTTACTCGGTAGAAATTCGGACTTATCTGTCGAAAATAAAATAATGCTTTTAAACAAGTACTTAGACTTGTTTGGACCTATGGAATCCAATTATGGGGCTGTACAAAGAAAACAAATACTGAAATCATCCAAAAGTTCCAAAACAAAGTCCTTCGTGGAATAGTAAATGCACCATGGTATATAAGAAATAGCGATTTACATCGTGACCTACAAATAGAAACGGTTACAGAAGTTGTAAGAAAACATGCTATATCACACAATCAGCGACTGCATAGTCATATCAACTCTGAAATGGAGTCCGTATTAAATACGAGAGGCAATGTTCGGAGATTAAGAAGAACCAAGCCACACGAGCTAATGGCCTAAAAGTCATGGGAAGCATTAAAAGTTTAAGCTTCCCTTAAAGCGATAATATTATTGAGAAAGAAAAATCTGTTGTCGATCGTTATAGATTGGTTCTGATTACGAGGAGTTTTTAGTGGGTAAGAATCCCACACTACTTTTGGTATCGAATACTACTAAGTGTCTTTTGAAGATTTACTCCTGACAAAAAAAAAAAAAAAAAATTTGTAATTGGAATGACTGTTTTAGACTTAAACTTCTATTCCAAGTCCTTTCGAATAATACCCGCTTATATCAACTGCAACCATTGGGAAACTGATTTCCATATGTATACTGCAAGAAACACTTAACTGCGCGAACCACAACAACACTTTAGTTATAGGTGACTTAAATGCTCGCATTGGAAATGAAGCTGGTGCTGAAAACAATCTACAAACTAGGGTGAGGCGATCCAAAGATTCAATATGCAATGCAAGGGGAGTAAAACTCATAAATTTATGCAATTCGTTCGGGTAAATGGGACGACGGAGTCGGACGAGATGGGAAATTTCACATTTGTTGGAAGACAAGGAACCTCAGTAATCGATCTGAGCCTCTTGGGTGGAGATTGGAACTTATACGCTAAGGATCTGGAAATTGATCATGTACCATTTTCCGAACACCTGCCTATTGTGGTAACATTTGGCATTGAAATCGCGGAAATTGATAGCATACGAGAGATGAAACTAATACCTAAGCTTACATGGAAAGATAAAACATGCAACCATTTATAAAAGAAACGTAACTCTGATTTTATCTTCACGAGAGACTGATAACTTTGAGGAACTAGATAAATTAATAAGTGAAGCCTATCCTTCAAATAACTACGTTGATTGTTCCACTAACAATGAAGGACGTGGAATAAGACAGTCATGGTTCGACAAAGACTGTATGAGAGCAAGAAAACAATCCTTCACATGGCTAAAACTGTTTCGAAATTCTAATAGGGATCACTTTAAGGAAATATATATCCAAACTAATCTAAAATATAAACGAATGTGCAAGTAAAAGAAAATAGCTTATCATGAAACTCAGGCTTCAAGGTAAGCGTTATGCAAAACGCATCTGATTTTTGTAAAACTGCCAAAAATGTTAACGGGAAAAAATTCGTTATTAGTAAGGACTTGAGCCCAGCGTTACTGGCTTCACACTTTATTAGTCTTTCGAATCCAAAAAGCCCAAGAAGCTCGCTTCAATATGCGATGCCAGCGTTTGTTGATGAATTCTTGGACTGTGAAATAACGGAACTTGATGTCAGTACAGCTTTAAAAGTACTCAAAGATGGAAAAGCACCTGGGCCAGATAGAATTCCAACAGAACTGTACAAAAACGGAAACACAGAGCTTATGAGACTAATTACAAGTTTATTTATTAAGTTTGTGGAAACTGGAGCCATTCCCAAAGAATTCAAGGAATCACTTATTTTAAATAAATTATTAAATAATATTTATATTAATATTTATATATTTAAATAAAAGCCCTTTTATTTGCAGACGACATTGTCATAATGGCTTATTCACCTGAAACTTTGCAAATGATGATAAACAGACTGATCGAGTACTGCAACATGTGGAACCTTACTGTAAGTCTGGAAAAATCCAAAGTTATGGTCTTCAAAAAGAACTCTGGAAGAAGCGCAGGAAATGAGCATTGGTCTTTCAACAATCAAGCCATAGAAGTAGTCAGAGAATGTAAATATCTTGGGGTATACTTCACGCCAACCCTCAATATGGAGAGACACCTTAAAGAAAAACTGGTGAACGCCAAATCAGCAATAAGCTCAACTTGAAGTAACTGCTTCGCAAACAAGCATGTAGCTCACAGCAGTAAATATCGAGTGTTTGAAGCTGTATCGGAGTCTGTGTTATTCTGTGTTATGCGGCGCAAATGTGGGGTGCCAAACAGTATGAAACAGTAGAGAAACTGCTGAGATATTTTGTGAAAAGGATCTTTCAACTGCCAACTTCTACTCCAAATTATGCGATAATGCTCGAAACTGGACTATCACCGCTCTTCATCAAGACCCTCAAACTTCAGGTGGATTATATCCTAAAAGTGCTGAATATGCCTAACAGAAGACTACCTAAGATAGCTGCACTAAACACAATCAGGAGCAAAACCGGATGGTTTGGTGAATGGATGGATCTGGCAAGTGCATGTGGTACCCCGCTGAATCTTGACATCGAACAACATACCCTATGGAAGCCAATTCTCTATGGGTTGATCAAGAAGGTTGACTGGATGTGCAGGGATGATTTCCTCAGAGAAGCGTCAAGCTCGGTTCACAGAACAACGTATAGTGTGCTTAACCACAACTTGAAGGAGTCAAACTACTTCCGAGACGAATATAGCATCCAACAAATCTCAATGATGGTTAAGCTAAGAGTAGAACTAATTAAACTCAATTATATACCACACTGGGAGGATCTACCAGTGATATGCAGCATTTGTAACCAAGGAGTTCGAGAAGATGTTGTTAATTTTTTGGGAAAATGCCGAACACTAAGAGAGACCAGAAGATATTATTTCGGCGTAGACTTTTTAGACGAAGAAGGTATTACTTTTTTGCTAAATGAAGTGGATGTGAAGAAATTAAATAACTGTTGTAGAGTAGCTCTAGCTTACCTGGAAAAAATAATAAATGAAAATTTTTAAGAAAAATCATGAAAATATCGGTAGAAGCCGATCTATTATCGAACGCGCAAACACGCACCGCGCTAAGTGTTCGCAAAATTAAAAACTGTGCTTCTTTTTCCGCCACCCAAAAAATAAGAAAAAAAAAACCAAAACAAACAAATAACAATAAACCACTAATAAAAAATTAACTATTAATTTACCTCCCGTGCCGCCGCGCCGCAATAAAGAAAAAAAACTCATGCAAAAAAAAAAAGTTCAAGTGCTAAAATTATTCAGTGCGCTGTGCTGCAAAAATTAATCTAAACAAAAAAAAAAGCCCATCAATAGACCAAACACTTAGTCTATACCTCCTTATCTTCTGCTCCCCCACACCACTCTCGCAGTCTCAGTGCCTGCACACATTTTTTCTAATCGATATTTCCTTTTCGTATCGAAGCAGTGTGTGCAGGCAATGAGGCTGTGGGTTTGCTAGGCGAATAGTTGATCAACGGTGTTGATCCCGTTGGTGAATCAAAAAAGTAATTTGGTTTGGTTTTCTATCGAGATATACACTTGTTGATTATACTTAGATAGCGTCTGCGTTCGATATTTTGTTTTGTGTTTTTTTGTGAATTGTAATGTCGGGTAAATTTCAGGTCGATTTTTTCAGTCGATCTTTGACTTTCGTGCAGGAAAGACTATAGCAGAGCAGTGAGAGTGTATTTTCAAGTGAGTGCAAGTTTAAGTGCTAATTTAGTTATGTATGTAGTTGTTAACTGAAAAGTAAGCACAGTGGTAGAGTGGCGGACTCTATTGATTGGGAAAAAAAGCAGATGGTAAAAGAGAAGAAGGCAGGGGCATCGAAAGATGCCTCTGCGAGAAAAGAATTGCTAGAAAAAACAAATTCTACAGCAGCGGCAACAACAACAAATACTACAGCAGCGGCAACAACCGCAAAACCGATAGCGGCAACAACCGCAACAACATCAGAGGCAGCTGGAACTGCAGTTAAGAGGAGGCGGCGCCTAAAGGTAAAGCCGAATTTAGTGCCCCGAAAGCAGAAGGCGAAGGGAGCGGCAGAGGAGGTCGATGACGATTTAATGTCGACGGACACAGAAAGCATCGTAAGTCTCAACTCGACTTACAATTATGAGTCAAACGGTGGCGAGGGCCGATATACAGGTAGCGGCAATTCGTTCGCTGCCTTGGCAGATAATAACAACGACGAGGAAGAAGAACAGCGGATCCAGTTTCTCACGGAGACACTGGCTAAGTTTAGTAAAGAAATTGCCGAAATAAAAGAAAGGCAAGAGGACCGTAGGCGAGCGGAGAGGGAGGCGCATCAACAACAGTCGCAACCAAAAGTTGATGCGCCAAAAGAACAGCGACAAGTAGCAGCAGCGCAAAATGCTGCAAACAAAAAAACTGCGCCCGTGCAGCAACGCGGGAATACAGCTAAAAAAGCTGAGTTAAATAAAAAAACTGCTACCGAAGAGCAGCCACGGGGGACCGCGGCTATAAAAGCAGCGACACCGAGCCACATCCAGAAGCAGCAGAAGAAGTCAGCAGACCAACAGCAGCAACCAGCAGAGCAGCAGCCAACCCAACAACAACAAAAGAAGAAGACAAAGAGCAGGGTGCCCCCTATCAACACCCTAAAGATGGAACTTCAAGCTACCAAAAACTTATGTAAGTCCGCCATTGGTGACAAGTTTACAATTAAAAGATTAGGTCAAGATCGACATGCGATCCAATGCGAAAACATTGGTGACCACAAGATCGTTCGGGCGTTGTTGCAAACAACAACCACCCAACACTTTAGTTATACTCCCAAAGAGGAGAAACCGAAAACAATGCTATTGAAAGGGGTAGAGCCTACCTCTGACCCAGAGGGGCTCTTAGTTGAACTCCGCAGGTTGGCGGGCGACGATCTCGAGTTCATCGGGGTCAAGTCGTTCACCACGGCCAAGGCAAGACGGGAGAAGCGGCTATTGCCGATGTTCCTCGTCACTTTATCACCCAACAGTCTGGAGAGTCTAAGGAAAATCTCCGTCCTGGACTACCAGATGGTAAGATAGGAAAAACTAAACAGGCACGGGGACATTTTACAATGTCTTCGTTGCCAACGGTTCGGTCACGCCGCATTCAACTGCCAAATGCAGTCGAGGTGCGTCAAGTGTGGAGAGAACCACAACGACAAAGAGTGTAAGCTCGGTGAGACAAGGGTCGAAGACAAGACCCTGCTGAAGTGCGTTCTCTGTGGTGGAGATGGGCACCCTGCTAATTATCGGGGTTGTCCTCGATACCAAGTTATTAAAAAATCAAAAAAAGCTGCTCCAACAGCAACTAAGGATGAGGGAAGGCAAACAGCCAGACCAATTCCAAGGGCCGTCGTTCCCGAAGTCTCCTACGCCCAAATGGCGTGGGGGGCTGGGAAAACGGTACAGCCTCCTCAGAAAGCGGCCGCACAGCCATCTGTGTCAAAGGCAGCTACTGGGGAGTCAGAGGTGATGGTCGCTCTGCGTGTCATTCAGGCACAAATGAGTGAACTATCACGGCAAATAAGTGAGCAGGCGCGTAGGGTGGACTTGATCTACCGTGCAGTGCCGTCGCTTGCGCAATTTTTAGGTTAACGGGCGCGCTGCCGGAGAGGCCTTTTAAGATCCTAGCCGTGAATGTGAATTCGCTAGTTAGGGTAGAACGACGAGCCAACTTTTCTGAGTTGTTAAAAGACCAACGTCCCGATGTATGTATGGTTAGCGAAACTAGGCTAAACCAGCATCACAAATTGACGGATAACAATTACATTATCGTAAGGAGGGACCGACCCAACTCGACTTTCGCGGGTGGGGTTGCGATCTTCATACGTAAGGGCATTGCTCATAAGGTAATATATAGTGGTGAAGTACGCCGATTCCGGTTGCTCGAAGCGTGTATAGTATGCATTCCTCTCCAACAGGGGAGGCGGTTGTATGTGGTCGCGATCTATGCGCCGGAGGCTTCTCAAAATTCATGTTTTATAACAGAGCTTGAAACACTTTTTCGATGTCTGAAACTGAACTCAGAAGAAAACTATTTCCTTTTGGCCGGTGATTACAATGCTAAACACCAAGATTGGGGAAATCAATTAGCCAATCCAAGGGGGACCCAGCTATTCAATTGGCTGGGGCTCCACAGCATTGAGTGTAAAGTCGATCTGCTGGCTACTGACAGGCCTTCATACCCTCGAAGTGGCTCTTATTTGGATCTATTGCTTTTAGACTCAAGACTGAAACTGACCGACGACATTCTTCGACGGACGAAAAATTGTTTGACGACGGTTGAGTACGACAGTGACCACTGTGGACTTGCCGCCGTAATACTGCTTCCGAACGACCTTGTGGAACTGGAGGAGTACGTGCCGACGCACTCTTACAACTACGGTAAGACACGTTGGCCGCGCTTTTCCGGTGCCGTCTCAAGGGAACTTCGTTCGAACGGTATTGCGCCACCATGCAACAGGAATCTGTCGAACGTTGAAATCGACGGATACCTGCAACGTATGGAGGATGCAATCCGTAGTACAATGGACAGGACAATTCCTAAATATAGGCAACATGACTCTACGAACATGTACAGAAACGCGACAATAGACGCACTCTACAAACAAAAAAGTAGACTCCTGTCGAGACTCAAACTCTTGCACAGGAGGTTTACTGACCGACACGATTTGGAGATTAGAACTCTGAAGTCACAGATCAAAAATCTCCAACAGTTAATTAAAGAAAATTACAGAATATCTATATCTCTTTTCTGGAACAACAAAATTCGGGCGGTACAGTCCAACAACCCGAGTATGTTTCCGGAAATAAATAAAATCTTTAGGAGAAAAGATCAAAATGACCTTCAGAGTATTAAACTCCAAAGGACGACAGAGAACAAAGACTTACTTCTGACATTAGGAATAGATCCAGATGACGCCATTTTGGATGATGACCACTTTATAGTGGAAGATGCTCAAGAGAAGGTAGAGACTGTGGGTGCTGTTTTCGAGCGAGTATATAAGGTGAATGACTGCATTCGCCCGAATTACGACCTTGAGAACAGAGCCTTCGTTGGACACTTCTATCTTAGAGACGAAATCTCGCATTGGCGATCCGAGAATCCTGGTTTCACTAGGTTCAATGATGACCGACTTGCAAATGCAGTCATCGCCCAGCGAAACGGGGATAACACCCTGTTCGTTTCTAAGATGGACCTCGAGAACATCTTTCACAAAATAAAGAAAAAGAAGTCAGCAGGAGTCGACGGCATACCCAATGTTGTGCTGCGAAACCTCCCTTCGGAAGCGGTGGACATATACACCACGTTGTTCAACAATGCGCTGAATAATGCATATTATCCAGTGCGTTGGAAGACGGCAGTGGTCCAACCTCTCCTTACAAAAGGTAAGGATGGTTCCAATCCAGCAAATCTCCGGTCAATTAGTCTTCTTCCGAGTATCAGTAAAGTATTCGAGAAAGTTCTCAATAGAGCTCTGTCCACATGGGCTGAGGACAAAAATATTATTCCAGAAAATCAGTTCGGTTTTAAGGCGGGCCATGATACCACACATGCCGCGTCTAAACTAGTATCAGATATTCAATGGAACAAAGCTAAAAATCAGTGTACGGGTGCATGTCTGGTTGACTTGGAGAAGGCTTTCGATACCGTTTGGTTAGACGGTCTTTTTTATAAGTTAATCAGATATGGCATGAGTAAACCACTACTATATATTCTGAATGACATGCTTCATGGTAGAACGTTTGTTGTGAAAAGTTGCAATAGAACTTCTACCAGAACTTTTAAAATACAGAACGGTCTGCAACAAGGAGCGGTGAATTCTCCTATTCTATTTAGCATTTTCACCGGCGATCTAATTGGTTCTCTTCACCATGCTATAGCGTACGCCGACGACCTTATTGCGTACAGAACAGGTCCAAAGATCGAAGTCATCAGAATACTTTTGCAGCGTGACTTCGATAAGATCCAGCAATATTGCGATGACTGGAAGTTGAAAATCAACGTCCAGAAATCGGAAACAATTGTGTTTAGAACCTCGTTGGCTCGGGCCTCATGGGATACGAGAAAGAGCTGGCGAAAGCTGGTGATCGTTGATCTACATGGCAACCCACTGCCAAACAAAGTAGTAGTCAAGTATCTCGGCATCTGGCTAGATCAGTATCTATATTTTAACAAACATATGGATGCAGCTCTGGCCAGGGCTAGAGGAGCTTTTGCTCTGACAAGGCGACTGTTTCACAGTAGTCAACTTGATAGCAGAGTGAAGGTGATTTGCTACATGGCCCTCATAAGGCCAATGATTGTCTATGGGTGCCCCGTGTGGTTCAATGTTACAGCGTCTTAAATGGAAAAGATTCGGGTGTTTGAGAGACAGTGTCTGCGTACCTGTCTTGGATTGCACAGAACACCAGAGTCGGAGTACAGAAAATATTATCCTAATGAGGTCCTTTACAACGGGGCTCAAATAAACAGGATCGACAACTTCATTATAAAACTGACTCGTGGTCACACTGCAAGAGCGATGACCTCGACCAATGGCCTAATTTTTGGGGCTTATTACCCCAACACTGAGTATATGGAGAAAACGCGCTTCAGTGGATTTGTCCCACCGGAGGCTTTCCTCTATTTTGATATGGTAGGGCTGATTCAGGATAGATTGGCGGTTCCGCTAATCTACCACGTCTGCCGGAAGTCCGTGGAACGACGGCTCCTTTACAACCGAGACGTCACCGCAGTAGGCGGAGAAGCTGAAGAGCTCCTCCGGTTCAGTAGGGCGGTTTCAGATCGCGATCGTCGTGACGTTGTTAAAACGTCGAAAATGTTCTGGTGGTTGTCGGAGCAACAACATGAATTTGATATGGATAGCGAGTCGCCAATGGCTGGCTTACACAGGTTTAGCGTGTAAGTCTTAGGGTATAGGGGGTGGGTACAGTGGCAAACAAAAAAATCACAAAAATCCAAAAAAAAAAAAAATAAATTACAAAATACAAAAAAAAAAAAAATACAAAATACAAAAAAAAAAAAAAAAAAAAAATAAAAAAAAAAAAAAAAAAAAAAAAAAACAAAATACAAAAAACCCAAAAAAAATTACAAAACACAAAAAAAAAAGCTACTGTGGCTGCTCTAGATTTAAGTAGATTTAAGTAGTTTTAATTAGTTTTAATTAGTTTTAAGAAAACATAAGAAAAAAAAAATGATCATGAAAACTAAGTTTTTTAAAAAAATTTTCTTAGTTTTAACTAGTTCTAGTTTTTAATTCATAAGGTATTTTAAGGCCGAAAGGCATTAGTAGTAAGATATTGAATAATTTAGAGTACCCGCTTAGGGTCAGTAAGTTAATTAAGTTATTATATAAGCTAGTTTTACACATTTTTGTTAGCACGTAAGTAGATATAAGAAAAGATTAATAAAAATGAATTTAAAATGAAATGAAATGAGTGGCGGACTCTGAAGCCAAGGGTCGTGGGTTCAAATCCCACTCAGAGGCGACCAAAATTTTGAAATCTTTTTTTCATAACCGGGAGATAGAACACGCTATTGACTGGAAAAAAAAACAGATGGTCAAGGAGAAAAGGGCAGGGGCATCGAAAGATGCCTCTGCGAGCAAAACGTTGTTGGAAGAAACAACAACTAACAACACAGCAGCGGAAACAACCGCAAAATTGATAGCGGCAACAACCGCAACAACAGCAGAGGCAGTTGGAACTGCAGTTAAAAGGAGGCGGCGCCTAAAGGTAAAGCCGAATTTAGTGCCCCGTAAACAGAAGGCGAAGGGAGCGGCAGAGGGGGTCGATGACGATTTAATGTCAACCGACACAGAAAGTATCGTAAGTCTAAATTCGACTTACGATTATGAGTCAAACGGTGGCGAGGGCCGATATACAGGTAGCGGCAATTCGTTCGCTGCCTTGGCAGAAGACAACAAAAATGACGAAGACGATAAGCGGATCCAGTCTCTCACCGAGATATTGGATAAGCTGAATAAGGAAATTGCCGAAATAAAAGAAAGGCAAGAGGCTCGTAGGCGAGCGGAGAAGGAGGCGCATCAACAACAGTCACAACCAAAAGTTGATGCGCCAAAAGAACAGCGACCAGCAGCTGCAGCACAAAATGCTGCAAAGAAAAAAACTGCACCCGTGCAGCAACGCGGGACTACAGCCAAAAAAGCTGAGGTAAATAAAAAAACTGCTACCGAAGAGCAGCCACGGGGGACCGCGGCTATAAAAGCCGCGACACCGAGCCAGATCCAGAAGCAGCAGAAGAAGCCAGCAGACCAACAGCAGCAACCAGCAGTGCAGCAGCCAACCCAACAACAACAAAAGAAAAAGGCAAAAAGCAGGGTGCCCCCTATCAACACCCTAAATATGGAACTTCAAGCTACCAAAAACTTATGTAAGTCCGCCATTGGTGACAAATTTACTATTAAAAGATTAGTCCAAGATCGGCATGCGATCCAATGCGAAAACATTGGTGACCACAAGATCGTTCGGGCGTTGTTGCAAACAACATCCACCGAACACTTTAGTTATACTCCCAAAGAGGAGAAACCGAAAACAATGCTATTGAAAGGGGTAGAGCCTACCTCTGACCCAGAGGAGCTCTTAGTTGAACTCCGCAGATTGGCGGGCGACGATCACGAGTTCATCGGGGTCAAGTCGTTCACCACGGCCAAGGCAAGACGAGAGAAGCGGCTATTGCCGATGTTCCTCGTCACCCTATCACCCAATAGCCGTCTGGAGAGTCTAAGGAAAATCTCCATCCTGGACTACCAGATGGTAAGATGGGAAAAATTAAACAGGCACGGGGACATTTTACAATGTCTTCGTTGCCAACGGTTCTGTAATGCCGCATTCAACTGCCAAATGCAGTCGAGGTGCGTCAAGTGTGGAGAGAACCACACTGACAAAGAGTGTAAGCTCGGTGAGACAAGGGTCGAAGACAAGACCCTACTGAAGTGCGTTCTCTGTGGTGGAGATGGGCACCCTGCTAATTATCGGGGTTGTCCTTGATACCAAATTATTAAAAATTCAAAAAAAGCTGCTCCAACAGCAACTAAGGATGAGGGAGGGCAAACAGCCAGACCAATTCCAAGGGCCGTCGTTCCCGAAGTCTCCTACGCCCAAATGGCGTGGGGGCTGGGAAAACGGTACAGCCTCCTCAGAAAGCGGCCGCACAGCCATCTGTGTCAATGGCAGCTACTGGGGAGTCAGAGGTGATGGTCGCTCTTCATATCCTCGAAGTGGCTCTTATTTGGATCTATTGCTTTTAGACTCAAGACTGAAACTGACCGACGACATTCTTCGACGGACGAAAAATTGTTTGACGACGGTTGAGTACGACAGTGACCACTGTGGACTTGCCGCCGTAATACTGCTTCCGAACGACCTTGTGGAACTGGAGGAGTACGTGCCAACGCACTCTTACAACTACGGTAAGACACGTTGGCCGCGCTTTTCCGGTGTCGTCTCAAGGGAACTTCGTTCGAACGGTATTGCGCCGCCATGCAACAGGAATCTGTCGAACGTTGAGATCGATGGGTACTTGCAACGTATGGAGGATGCAATCCGTAGTACAATGGACAGGACAATTCCTAAATATAGGCGACATGACTCTACGAACATGTACAGAAACGCGACAATAGACGCACTTTACAAACAAAAAAGTAGACTTTTGTCAAGACTCAAACTCTTGCACAGGAGGTTTACTGACCGACACGATTTGGAGATTAGAACTCTGAAGTCACAGATCAAAAATCTCCAACAGTTAATTAAAGAAAACTACAGAATATCTATATCTCTTTTCTGGAACAACCAAATTCGGGCTGTACAGTCCAACAACCCGAGTATGTCTCCGGAAATAAATAAAATTTTCAGGAGAAAAAACCAAAATGACTTTCAGAGTATTAAACTCCAAAGGACGACAGAGAACAAAAACTTACTTCAGACACTAGGAATAGATCCAGATGACGCCATCTTTGATGATGACCACTTTATAGTGGAAGATGCTCAAGAGAAGGTAGAGACTGTGGGTGCTGTTTTCGAGCGAGTATATAAGGTGAATGACTGCATTCGCCCGAATTACGACCTTGAGAACAGAGCCTTCGTTGGACACTTCTATCTTAGAGACGAAATCTCGCATTGGCGATCCGAGAATCCTGGTTTCACTAGGATCAATGATGACCGACTTGCAAATGCAGTCATCGCCCAGCGAAACGGGGATAACACCCTGTTCGTTTCTAAGATGGACCTCGAGAACATCTTTCACAAAATAAAGAAAAAGAAGTCAGCAGGAGTCGACGGCATACCCAATGTTGTGCTGCGAAACCTCCCTTCGGAAGCGGTGGACATATACACCACGTTGTTCAACAATGCGCTGAATAATGCATATTATCCAGTGCGTTGGAAGACGGCAGTGGTCCATCCTCTCCTTAAAAAAGGTAAGGATGGTTCCAATCCAGCAAATCTCCGGTCAATTAGTCTTCTTCCGAGTATCAGTAAAGTATTCGAGAAAGTTCTCAATAGAGCTCTGTCCACATGGGCTGAGGACAAAAATATTATTCCAGAAAATCAGTTCGGTTTTAAGGCGGGCCATGATACCACACATGCCGCGTCTAAACTAGTATCAGATATTCAATGGAACAAAGCTAAAAATCAGTGTACGGGTGCATGTCTGGTTGACTTGGAGAAGGCTTTCGATACCATTTGGTTAGACGGTCTTTTTTATAAGTTAATCAGATATGGCATGAGTAAACCACTACTATATATTCTGAATGACATGCTTCATGGTAGAACGTTTGTTGTGAAAAGTTGCAATAGAACTTCTACCAGAACTTTTAAAATACAGAACGGTCTGCAACAAGGAGCGGTGAATTCTCCTATTCTATTTAGCATTTTCACCAGCGATCTAATTGGTTCTCTTCACCATGCTAAAGCGTACGCCGACGACCTTATTGCGTACAGAACAGGTCCAAAGATCGAAGTTATCAGAATACTTTTGCAGCGTGACTTCGATAAGATCCAGCAATATTGCGATGACTGGAAGTTGAAAATCAACGTCCAGAAATCGGAAACAATTGTGTTTAGAACCTCGTTGGCTCGGGCCTCATGGGATACGAGAAAGAACTGGCGAAAGCTGGTGATCGTTGATCTACATGGCAACCCACTGCCAAACAAAGTAGTAGTCAAGTATCTCGGCATCTGGCTAGATCAGTATCTATATTTTAACAAACATATGGATGCAGCTCTGGCCAGGGCTAGAGGAGCTTTTGCTCTGACAAGGTGACTGTTTCACAGCAGTCAACTTGATAGCAGAGTGAAGGTGATTTGCTACATGGCCCTCATAAGGCCAATGATTGTCTATGGGTGCCCCGTGTGGTTCAATGTTACAGCGTCTCAAATGGAAAAGATTCGGGTGTTTGAGAGACAGTGTCTGCGTACCTGTCTTGGATTGCACAGAACACCAGAGTCGGAGTACAGAAAATATTATCCTAATGAGGTCCTTACAACGGGGCTCAAATAAACAGGATCGACAACTTCATGATAAAACTGACTCGTGGTCACACTGCAAGAGCGATGACCTCGACCAATGGCCTAATTTTTGGGGCTTATTACCCCAACACTGAGTATATGGAGAAAACGCGCTTCAGTGGATTTGTCCCACCGGAGGCTTTCCTCTATTTTGATATGGTAGGGCTGATTCAGGATAGATTGGCGGTTCCGCTAATCTACCACGCCTGCCGGAAGTCCGTGGAACGACGGCTCCTTTACAACCGAGACGTCACCGCAGTAGGCGGAGAAGCTGAAGAGCTCCTCCGGTTCAGTAGGGCGGTTTCAGATCGCGATCGTCGTGACGTTGTTAAAACGTCGAAAATGTTCTGGTGGTTGTCGGAGCAACAACATGAATTTGATATGGATAGCGAGTCGCCAATGGCTGGCTTACACAGGTTTAGCGTGTAAGTCTTAGGGTATAGGGGGTGGGTACAGTGGCAAACAAAAAAATCACAAAAATCCAAAAAAAAAAAAATAATTTACAAAATACAAAAAAAAAAAAATACAAAATACAAAAAAAAACAAAAAAAAATTACAAAATAAAAAAAAAAAAAAAAAATACAAAATACAAAAAACCCAAAAAAAATTACAAAACACAAAAAAAAAAGCTACTGTGGCTGCTCTAGATTTAAGTAGATTTAAGTAGTTTTAATTAGTTTTAATTAGTTTTAAGAAAACATAAGAAAAAAAAATGATCATGAAAACTAAGTTTTTTAAAAAAATTTTCTTAGTTTTAACTAGTTCTAGTTTTTAATTCATAAGGTATTTTAAGGCCGAAAGGCATTAGTAGTAAGATATTGAATAATTTAGAGTACCCGCTTAGGGTCAGTAAGTTAATTAAGTTATTATATAAGCTAGTTTTACACATTTTTGTTAGCACGTAAGTAGATATAAGAAAAGATTAATAAAAATGAATTTAAAATGAAATGAAATGAGTGGCGGACTCTGAAGCCAAGGGTCGTGGGTTCAAATCCCACTCAGAGGCGACCAAAATTTTGAAATCTTTTTTTCATAACCGGGAGATAGAACACGCTATTGACTGGGAAAAAAAACAGATGGTCAAGGAGAAAAGGGCAGGGGCATCGAAAGATGCCTCTGCGAGCAAAACGTTGTTGGAAGAAACAACAACTAACAACACAGCAGCGGAAACAACCGCAAAATTGATAGCGGCAACAACCGCAACAACAGCAGAGGCAGTTGGAACTGCAGTTAAAAGGAGGCGGCGCCTAAAGGTAAAGCCGAATTTAGTGCCCCGTAAGCAGAAGGCGAAGGGAGCGGCAGAGGGGGTCGATGACGATTTAATGTCAACCGACACAGAAAGTATCGTAAGTCTAAATTCGACTTACGATTATGAGTCAAACGGTGGCGAGGGCCGATATACAGGTAGCGGCAATTCGTTCGCTGCCTTGGCAGAAGACAACAAAAATGACGAAGACGATAAGCGGATCCAGTCTCTCACCGAGATATTGGATAAGCTGAATAAGGAAATTGCCGAAATAAAAGAAAGGCAAGAGGCTCGTAGGCGAGCGGAGAAGGAGGCGCATCAACAACAGTCACAACCAAAAGTTGATGCGCCAAAAGAACAGCGACCAGCAGCTGCAGCACAAAATGCTGCAAAGAAAAAAACTGCACCCGTGCAGCAACGCGGGACTACAGCCAAAAAAGCTGAGGTAAATAAAAAAACTGCTACCGAAGAGCAGCCACGGGGGACCGCGGCTATAAAAGCCGCGACACCGAGCCAGATCCAGAAGCAGCAGAAGAAGCCAGCAGACCAACAGCAGCAACCAGCAGTGCAGCAGCCAACCCAACAACAACAAAAGAAAAAGGCAAAAAGCAGGGTGCCCCCTATCAACACCCTAAATATGGAACTTCAAGCTACCAAAAACTTATGTAAGTCCGCCATTGGTGACAAATTTACTATTAAAAGATTAGTCCAAGATCGGCATGCGATCCAATGCGAAAACATTGGTGACCACAAGATCGTTCGGGCGTTGTTGCAAACAACATCCACCGAACACTTTAGTTATACTCCCAAAGAGGAGAAACCGAAAACAATGCTATTGAAAGGGGTAGAGCCTACCTCTGACCCAGAGGAGCTCTTAGTTGAACTCCGCAGATTGGCGGGCGACGATCACGAGTTCATCGGGGTCAAGTCGTTCACCACGGCCAAGGCAAGACGAGAGAAGCGGCTATTGCCGATGTTCCTCGTCACCCTATCACCCAATAGCCGTCTGGAGAGTCTAAGGAAAATCTCCATCCTGGACTACCAGATGGTAAGATGGGAAAAATTAAACAGGCACGGGGACATTTTACAATGTCTTCGTTGCCAACGGTTCTGTAATGCCGCATTCAACTGCCAAATGCAGTCGAGGTGCGTCAAGTGTGGAAAGAACCACACTGACAAAGAGTGTAAGCTCGGTGAGACAAGGGTCGAAGACAAGACCCTACTGAAGTGCGTTCTCTGTGGTGGAGATGGGCACCCTGCTAATTATCGGGGTTGTCCTTGATACCAAATTATTAAAAAATCAAAAAAAGCTGCTCCAACAGCAACTAAGGATGAGGGAGGGCAAACAGCCAGACCAATTCCAAGGGCCGTCGTTCCCGAAGTCTCCTACGCCCAAATGGCGTGGGGGGCTGGGAAAACGGTACAGCCTCCTCAGAAAGCGGCCGCACAGCCATCTGTGTCAAAGGCAGCTACTGGGGAGTCAGAGGTGATGGTCGCTCTTCATATCCTCGAAGTGGCTCTTATTTGGATCTATTGCTTTTAGACTCAAGACTGAAACTGACCGACGACATTCTTCGACGGACGAAAAATTGTTTGACGACGGTTGAGTACGACAGTGACCACTGTGGACTTGCCGCCGTAATACTGCTTCCGAACGACCTTGTGGAACTGGAGGAGTACGTGCCAACGCACTCTTACAACTACGGTAAGACACGTTGGCCGCGCTTTTCCGGTGTCGTCTCAAGGGAACTTCGTTCGAACGGTATTGCGCCGCCATGCAACAGGAATCTGTCGAACGTTGAGATCGATGGGTACTTGCAACGTATGGAGGATGCAATCCGTAGTACAATGGACAGGACAATTCCTAAATATAGGCGACATGACTCTACGAACATGTACAGAAACGCGACAATAGACGCACTTTACAAACAAAAAAGTAGACTTTTGTCAAGACTCAAACTCTTGCACAGGAGGTCTACTGACCGACACGATTTGGAGATTAGAACTCTGAAGTCACAGATCAAAAATCTCCAACAGTTAATTAAAGAAAACTACAGAATATCTATATCTCTTTTCTGGAACAACCAAATTTGGGCTGTACAGTCCAACAACCCGAGTATGTTTCCGGAAATAAATAAAATTTTTAGGAGAAAAAACCAAAATGACTTTCAGAGTATTAAACTCCAAAGGACGACAGAGAACAAAAACTTACTTCAGACACTAGGAATAGATCCAGATGACGGCATCTTTGATGATGACCACTTTATAGTGGAAGATGCTCAAGAGAAGGTAGAGACTGTGGGTGCTGTTTTCGAGCGAGTATATAAGGTGAATGACTGCATTCGCCCGAATTACGACCTTGAGAACAGAGCCTTCGTTGGACACTTCTATCTAAGAGACGAAATCTCGCATTGGCGATCCGAGAATCCTGGTTTCACTAGGTTCAATGATGACCGACTTGCAAATGCAGTCATCGCCCAGCGAAACGGGGATAACACCCTGTTCGTTTCTAAGATGGACCTCGAGAACATCTTTCACAAAATAAAGAAAAAGAAGTCAGCAGGAGTCGACGGCATACCTAATGTTGTGCTGCGAAACCTCCCTTCGGAACGGTGGACATATACACCACGTTGTTCAACAATGCGCTGAATAATGCATATTATCCAGTGCGTTGGAAGACGGCAGTGGTCCATCCTCTCCTTAAAAAAGGTAAGGATGGTTCCAATCCAGCAAATCTCCGGTCAATTAGTCTTCTTCCGAGTATCAGCAAAGTATTCGAGAAAGTTCTCAATAAAGCTCTGTCCACATGGGCTGAGGACAAAAATATTATTCCCGAAAATCAGTTCGGTTTTAAGGCGGGTCATGATACCATACATGCCGCGTCTAAACTAGTATCTGATATTCAATGGAACAAAGCTAAAAAGCAGTGTACGGGTGCATGTCTGGTTGACTTGGAGAAGGCATTCGACACCGTTCGGTTAGACGGTCTTTTCTATAAGTTGATCAGATATGGCATGAGTAAACCACTGCTATATATTCTGAATGACATGCTTCATGGTAGAACGTTTGTTGTGAAAAGTTGCAATATAACTTCTACCAGAACTTTTAAAATACAGAACGGTCTGCAACAAGGAGCGGTGAATTCTCCTATCCTATTTAACATTTTCACTGGCGATCTAATTGGTTCTCTTCACCATGCTATAGCGTACGCCGACGACCTTATTGCGTACAGAACAGGTCCAAAGATCGAAGTCATCAGAAAACTTTTGCAGCGTGACTTCAATAAGATCCGGCAATATTGCAATGACTGGAAGTTGAAAATCAAAGTCCAGAAATCGGAAACAATTGTGTTTAGAACCTCGTTGGCTCGGGCCTTATGGGATACGAGAAAGAACTGGCGAAAGCTGGTGATCGTTGATCTAGATGGTCACCCACTGCCAAACAAAGTAGTAGTCAAGTACCTGGGCATCTGGCTAGATCAGTATCTATATTTTAACAAACATATGGATGCGGCTCTGGCCAGGGCTAGAGGAGCTTTTGCTCTGACAAGGCGACTGTTTCACAGCAGTCAACTTAATAGCGGAGTGAAGGTGATTTGCTACATGGCCCTCATAAGGCCAATGATTGTCTATGGGTGCCCCGTGGGGTTCAATGTTACAGCGTCTTAAATGGAAAAGATTCGGGTGTTTGAGAGACAGTGTCTGCGTACCTGTCTTGGATTGCACAACTTTATTATAAAACTGACTCGTGGTCACACTGCAAGAGCGATGATCTTGACCAATGGCCTGATTTTTGGGGCTTATTACCCCAACACTGAATATATGGAGAAAACGCGCTTCAGTGGATTTGACCCACCGGAGGCTTTCCTCTATTTTGATATGGTAGGGCTGATTCAGGATAGATTGGCGGTTCCGCTAATCTACCACGTCTGCCGGAAGTCCGTGGAACGACGGCTCCTTTACAACCAAGACGTCACCGCAGTAGGCGGAGAAGCTGAAGAGCTACTCCGGTTTAGTAGGGCGGTTTCAGATCGCGATCATCGTGACGTTGTTAAAACGTCAAAAATGTTCTGGTGGTTGTCGGAGCAACAACATGAATTTCATAATGATAGCGAGTCGCCAATGGCTGGCTTACAAAGGTTTAGCGTGTAAGTTTAAGGGTATAGAGGGTGGGCACAGTAGCAAACAAAAAAATCACAAAATCCAAAAAACAAAAAAAAACTTAAAATCAAAAAAAAATACAAAAACTCAAAAAAAAAAAAATACTAAATACAAAAAACCAAAAAAAAAAATACAAAATACAAAAAAAAAACTTAAAGCTACTGTGGCTGCTCTAGTTTTAAGTAGATCTAAGTAGTTTTAATTAGTTGTAAGTAATTTTAAGAAAAACCAAAAAATTTGATTATTTGATGATTTGATTTTTTAAATTTTCTTAGTTCATAATTCTAGTTATAGGTTGAAATATATATTGTATCTTTACGCCGAAAGGCATTAGAATTAAGTTACTGAATAATTTAAAGTACCCGCCTAGGGTCAGTAAGTTATTTAAGTTATTATATAAGCTAGTTTTACACATTTTTGTTAGCATGTAAGTAGATATAAGAAAAGTTAAATAAAAATGAAAATGAAAATCGGGTCGATTTTAGCAACATTAGGGGGTTGCGATCGAATTTCTTTGCTGTGTACGCTCACACTGCAAAATGCAGGCCAGCTGTTTTGGCATTGAGTGGAACCCAGGTGGGTGTTGATTCTGATTCATCAGAGTTCAACCTGCCTGGTTATAGCTTAGTGCCATTATTCTTTTCTTCTCATGGCCTCACCGTTTATATTCGGAATGATATTGCTTACCAGCTTCTACCACAATACGGCCTATGTTCTAATACGAACTTTAATTTCATGTGGTTAAAATTCACTGTCCGTAAGCATATATCATTCATTATTGTTTTATTTATAGAAGCCCCAATTTAGATAGAAATTCAACCTCTTACGAGTTTGATGCGCTATCTGACTCTATAATAAGAATTGTTTCCCAATATCCTCATACTGAAATCAATTGTGAAATACACAATTCTGGTTGGCTTCGACATTCTGGCCAGACAACAACCGAAGGAGAATATGTTGAGATCTTCGCTGAGTTAAACCAATTAACTCAACTTGTTGATGAGCCCACTCGGGTTCCAGATATTGAAGGCCATGCGGCCAACACTCTTGACTTATTTCTCACTTCTCATCCCGAAAAAAAAGGGTTGTAGTATCATCTCCTTTAGGCAAATCGGACCATTGTGTCATATCGGTAGATTTTTCGTTTTCCGTCACTGTTAAAAAATAAAGTCCCTAAAAGAACTGTGTGGCAATAAGAGAAAGCCAATTGGGACGGCCTGAATAGTTTCTTTCGAAATTTTAATTGGTCATTGTGCTTTCTCGACGGAAACGTTGATGCATCAGCTGATATGATATCTAACGTAATTCTCAACGGCATGAGAAATTTCGTTCCTCACAGAACAAAAAGTAATATCCCCAAAGAGAATTCGTGGTTTGATTCAAGCTGTAAAGAGGCGATTAGGGATCGAGAAAGAAGTTTTCGAAAATTTAAAGACAACCCGACTGTAGAAAACCGAAATTTGTTCAAACGGGCTAGAAATATTTGTAATGCTCAAATACAAAGGGCTAAGTTTTTACATGACCAAAAAGTAAGGCCAAAAATACTGTTGTGTCCAACAGGAATTAAAAACTTTTGGTCTGTTGTGAAGAACATTAAGAACTCGACCATGTCATCGGTCCCAACGCTCGTCTTCAATGACTCTCCGTATGTCAGCTCCATCGACAAAGCCAATTTGCTGGCAACTCAATTTGCTACCATCTCGACACTTCCTCATAGCATATTGGCTCCACCTGAGCTCGAGTCTGCAAATTCTTTGATGAAGTAGATATTTTTTCGAACTCGCTTGGTTGCGACAGTCCTTAAAGATCTTAATATACACAAATCCGCTGGTCCAGATGGTATCCCCGCCGTTATTCTGAAGAGGTGTTCTTCTACGCTGGCAAAACCACTGCGTAAACTTTTCCATCTTTCCTATTCTGCTTTTTGCGAGCAGATGGAAAACTGCATTTGTCCAGCCGGTCCCTAAGAAAGGCGAATCTTCCTCCCCTTCCAATTACCGTCCAATTGCACCAAGGTCATGGAAACGTTGATAAACTGTCAACTTATGAAATATCTTGAAGAACGAAAGTTTCTTAATGACCGTCAGTACGGCTTTCGTAGCAAACGGTCCACTGGTGATTTAATGGCTTATCTCACCGAAAAGTGGAACCAATCTTTACATTGTTTTGGAGAAAGTAAGATTATTGCGCTTGATATTTCTAAAGCATTTGATAGAGCTTGGCATCAGGCTCTTTTATCGAAAATGCGTGCTTTTGGTATCGTTGAGTCTCTTCTTCGTTGGATTAGAAACTACCTTTCCAACCGTTCAATACAAGTTGTATTGGATAGCTTCAAGTCTGATCCCCATTTCATAAATGCTGGTGTGCCCCAGGGCTCCGTTTTGTCTCCGACTCTCTTCCTCATTTTCATTAATGATCCCTTGTCTGAGACTTCTAATCCACTTAACTGTTTTGCTGACGACTCGACCCTCAGCTTTTCATATTCGTTTCCAAATTCGGCGCAGGGGCATAAGACCCAGGGAACTTAGCCCCAATCAAAAAAATTGGGCTTTATGACCCACTAGAGTGGGTCATAAGGCCCAAATTGTAGTTGGGGATTGTTACCCGCTTGGGTGGGTCATAAAGCCCTTTTCCATTTGCACGATGTGGGTCTCAAACCCCAAATATTTGGAAAAAGGAGCAAAAGCTTCGCGGAAAACATAAGACAACGAACGATTTTTGAAAATCATTGAAAACAAGAAAAGAAAACAAAAAGTCAAAAACATAACAAAATAAAGATTTCAATACAAATAAAAACAATCGAATTCGAAAATTAATCATTGGTTACAAATGGTCTCCGAATATAACGTATACAGTTTTAATTAAAGGTAAACAGATATAGAGTCTCATATTTAAATTTTCAAGAAAGTCAAATTGTATTGAATTGGAAACAACTAGAATATTATCTTTTCTAATTTCACAAAAAAACTATCGGAGAAAACAAAATAATAGAATTATAGCCATAAAAAATTTTATACTATAAACAAATAGAATTTGATTTTTTTTTTTAAGATTTAAAAACAAACAGAAACATACATTTATATGTGCTTACATATGCAAATAAAGTTTAAGAAAATTGGATTAAATTAAAGCCCAAAAATCGCGCGATTCTATTCAAATTCTATTTGCTTATAGTATAAAATTTTTTATGGCTATAATTTTATTATTTTGTTTTCTCCGATAGTTTTTTTGTGAAATTAGAAAAGATAATATTCTAGTTGTTTCCAATTCAATACAATTTGACTTTCTTGAAAATTTAAATATGAGACTCTTTATCTGTTTACCTTTAATTAAAACTGTATACGTTATATTCGGAGACCATTTGTAACCAATGATTAATTTTCGAATTCGATTGTTTTTATTTGTATTGAAATCCTTATTTTGTTATGTTTTTGACTTTTTGTTTTCTTTTCTTGTTTTCAATGATTTTCAAAAATCGTTCGTTGTCTTATGTTTTCCGCGAAGCTTTTGCTCCTTTTTTCAAATATTTGGGGTTTGAGACCCACATCGTGCAAATGGAAAAGGGCTTTATGACCCACCCAAGCGGGTAACAATCCCCAACTACAATTTGGGCCTTATGACCCACTCTAGTGGGTCATAAAGCCCAATTTTTTTGATTGGGGCTAAGTTCCCTGGGTCTTATGCCCCTGCGCCGAATTTGGAAACGAATATGAAAAGCTGAGGGTCGAGTCGTCAGCAAAACAGTTAAGTGGATTAGAAGTCTCAGACAAGGGATCATTAATGAAAATGAGGAAGAGAGTCGGAGACAAAACGGAGCCCTGGGGCACACCAGCATTTATGAAATGGGGATCAGACTTGAAGCTATCCAATACAACTTGTATTGAACGGTTGGAAAGGTAGTTTCTAATCCAACGAAGAAGAGACTCAACGATACCAAAAGCACGCATTTTCGATAAAAGAGCCTGATGCCAAGCTCTATCAAATGCTTTAGAAATATCAAGCGCAATAATCTTACTTTCTCCAAAACAATGTAAAGATTGGTTCCACTTTTCGGTGAGATAAGCCATTAAATCACCAGTGGACCGTTTGCTACGAAAGCCGTACTGACGGTCATTAAGAAACTTTCGTTCTTCAAGATATTTCATAAGTTGACAGTTTATCAACGTTTCCATGACCTTGGTGCAATTGGACGGTAATTGGAAGGGGAGGAAGATTCGCCTTTCTTAGGGACCGGCTGGACAAATGCAGTTTTCCATCTGCTCGCAAAAAGCAGAATAGGAAAGATGGAAAAGTTTACGCAGTGGTTTTGCCAGCGTAGAAGAACACCTCTTCAGAATAACGGCGGGGATACCATCTGGACCAGCGGATTTGTGTATATTAAGATCTTTAAGGACTGTCGCAACCAAGCGAGTTCGAAAAAATATCTACTTCATCAAAGAATTTGCAGACTCGAGCTCAGGTGGAGCCAATATGCTATGAGGAAGTGTCGAGATGGTAGCAAATTGAGTTGCCAGCAAATTGGCTTTGTCGATGGAGCTGACATACGGAGAGTCATTGAAGACGAGCGTTGGGACCGATGACATGGTCGAGTTCTTAATGTTCTTCACAACAGACCAAAAGTTTTTAATTCCTGTTGGACACAACAGTATTTTTGGCCTTCCTTTTTGGTCATGTAAAAACTTAGCCCTTTGTATTTGAGCATTACAAATATTTCTAGCCCGTTTGAACAAATTTTGGTTGTCTACAGTCGGGTTGTCTTTAAATTTTCGAAAACTTCTTTCTCGATCCCTAATCGCCTCTTTACAGCTTGAATCAAACCACGAATTCTCTTTGGGGATATTACTTTTTGTTCTGTGAGGAACGAAATTTCTCATGCCGTTGAGAATTACGTTAGATATCATATCAGCTGATGCATCAACGTTTCCGTCGAGAAAGCACAATGACCAATTAAAATTTCGAAAGAAACTATTCAGGCCGTCCCAATTGGCTTTCTCTTATTGCCACACAGTTCTTTTAGGGACTTTATTTTTTAACAGTGACGGAAAACGAAAAATCTACCGATATGACACAATGGTCCGATTTGCCTAAAGGAGATGATACTACAACCCTTTTTTTTCGGGATGAGAAGTGAGAAATAAGTCAAGAGTGTTGGCCGCATGGCCTTCAATATCTGGAACCCGAGTGGGCTCATCAACAAGTTGAGTTAATTGGTTTAACTCAGCGAAGATCTCAACATATTCTCCTTCGGTTGTTGTCTGGCCAGAATGTCGAAGCCAACCAGAATTGTGTATTTCACAATTGATTTCAGTATGAGGATATTGGGAAACAATTCTTATTATAGAGTCAGATAGCGCATCAAACTCGTAAGAGGTTGAATTTCTATCTAAATTGGGGCTTCTATAAATAAAACAATAATGAATGATATATGCTTACGGACAGTGAATTTTAACCACATGAAATTAAAGTTCGTATTAGAACATAGGCCGTATTGTGGTAGAAGCTGGTAAGCAATATCATTCCGAATATAAACGGTGAGGCCATGAGAAGAAAAGAATAATGGCACTAAGCTATAACCAGGCAGGTTGAACTCTGATGAATCAGAATCAACACCCACCTGGGTTCCACTCAATGCCAAAACAGCTGGCCTGCATTTTGCAGTGTGAGCGTACACAGCAAAGAAATTCGATCGCAACCCCCTAATGTTGCTAAAATCGACCCGATTTTCATTTTCATTTTCAATTCATTTTTATTTAACTTTTCTTATATCTACTTACATGCTAACAAAAATGTGTAAAACTAGCTTATATAATAACTTAAATAACTTACTGACCCTAGGCGGGTACTTTAAATTATTCAGTAACTTAATTCTAATGCCTTTCGGCGTAAAGATACAATATATATTTCAACCTATAACTAGAATTATGAACTAAGAAAATTTAAAAAATCAAATCATCAAATAATCAAATTTTTTGGTTTTTCTTAAAATTACTTACAACTAATTAAAACTACTTAGATCTACTTAAAACTAGAGCAGCCAAAATGTGAAATTAGAAAAGATAATATTTCCAATTCAATACAATTTGACTTTCTTGAGAATTAAAAAACAAACAAGAACTTGCATACGTACTTACACAATTCTAGTTTTAGAGAATTTGATTAAAATAAAAACCTTAATATCACGTCTTTCATTTATCATCTACTTATGCACTTACGTGTTCGGCATGAGCAATGTACATACTAATATGATAATTTTTTGCTTGCATTCGCATAGCAAGGTAGTACACTAAAAGTCCTGTCAATCAAAAAGTGCTTTTCCGATTGAGGCAATTGGTTTTCAATTAACTCCACTATCTTTGGAGCTAAGAAAATACTTTATCTGAGTTTTTGTTCTATGATGGTATGCCTGTAAAATTGTTTTTGGTGGCAAGATCGAGTAATCGAATCAAAATCGAATCGACATTTTTCTTCTTGAAATGGTTTAAAATATATGTATAATGTTGTCATTTTCATGTAGTGGGACATAACCCCCATCATTTTTGGTTGGGCCTTACGACCCACCAGAGTGGGTAATAAGGCCCAATTTGCGATTGCAATTTTTTGATTGGGGGTAAGTTCCCTGGGTCTTATGCCCCTGCGCCATAATACTGATGAGTTGGATACCACCGTTAAGTCGCTAATAAATCTATTTAGTCAACTCTTTGAGTTAAATACAGACATAGCCTGTTTTTTGCTCAAAGATGAGCTGGTGTTTTGGCGGGAAAAATGGTAAACAAAAGAGAAGCAGAACAACCATCTTCCCGTTACTGCTCTTGAGTTGATGGATAAATGCAATAGAGATGTGTTTGGCATTATACACAGTTTTTTTTTAATCCTTGCAACGCTTCCGGTTACGAATTCTTCGGCAGAGCGGTCTTTTCTACGGCGCCTTCAAACCTTTTTAAGGTCCACAATGAGTGAAAATCGCCTTTGCGGTCTGGCACTTATGCACATCCACAGACAAGTCCCGATCGATCATCGATGTTGGAAAAGCTATAAAAAGGTTTTCAAAAACCGCCTTCAACAAAAAGTTAGATTTTAGCATTTAATTAACTGTTTTAAACTAATTTTACTTATTTTTTATTTTAACAATTTTTCTTATTATTTTAAATAAAAAATGTATTCTTATATTTCATTGCGTTTTTAATTTAATCCCTGCAAATCATTGGAAGGAAAACTGCCCCCCCATATCAAAATCCTGGATCCACGCCTGAACTGTGGTGTACTCTGATCTATTTAAAGTTCAATTTTTCAGTCAGATTTTAAATGACGTTCAAATTTACTTCTCCGAGCAAAATTTTTATTTTATTTTTCTTATGCGCAAAATAATAATAAAATAAATTCATTTATATGTTCACTCAAAAACTGATACGTTTAATGAAACATATTTGGAAAACTACAAGCTGGGTAAAATTTAAAAAAAATTACTCCTTGCCTTGAGTTGATAGCTGATTGAATAAAACAAACATATAGGTACTTTCTAGTACTTTTTCAAATTTATGTGGATACAAGTCAACTATAACAAGTGCGCAAAGTGTCTTATATGCATTTCAATGCATGCTAGAGCCCGTTTTTGAATTTCATTGTGGATGTTTGTTCTCGATAACTCTTGTCCTTTTTTCAGTGATCCTTCGGAAATACATAGTTCTATTTCAGTTAAGGTAGCTTTTTCAGGTGAGTTAAATACTTTTTTCATTCCTCCCTATAGCAAAAAATCTAGTACGATCAGATCGGGAAATCGTACAGGCCAGTGAATTGGTCCATTTCTGTTTATTAGTCAAGCACCGTAATTTTCATCCAGCCAATCCTTAACTATGCGACCATAGTGGGCCAGAGCACCATCTTGTTGGAAATATAATGAAAACTAGCTGAGGTAGTGGTACCCGTGGCGGGATGGATAACATGATTGCTGTTAACCCAGAGTTTCGTAGTTCTAACCCCAACTGACGCAATAAAATAAGTACCACTGGTATCACATTTCGCGAGGAATTGGCTAGTCCTCCGATCGTTAATTCATTCATTACCCTGAAAAGCGCGAAGCGAACCTTTCTTTTAAGACTCACAAAAAAACCTAAAAATCACTGTACTTATCATTTTAGTATTCCTCTCCTTTCCTTCTTCATTCAATTTTCTCACTGCTTGTTAGTCTTTTATACCTTCCACTGACTCTAATTCTTTCTCTACGGTTTTTCTATAAAATCTCAAAAACTTTCCGCGCAAATATTCTCAACTTTCACATTGAAGAACTTACTTTTTTCTTTTCTCAAAAAAAATGTAAATTACAAAAAACTTCGTGTTGGTAACTAGGTCAACCAAGAAGTCCATAACCTTGTCTATTTATCCTTTCTTGACCCTCAAGGTCACCGTCACAATCATACAAACAGGCAATCGTGTCTCGAGGTATCTGTACACGGCTTTCTGGCAAATGCCGCCTTATGGATGCCAAGCACCTCTGTTGTCGAATTCCAGCGAGGCCTTTCACTCGCAAAAGGAGGTGGTGCATACTTGGTCCCAGGGTGTACACCTATAAGAATAAAACCAAATGAAAGCTTACGTTCAGCTCAATCAGTCTGCCAAATATTTTTGAATTCGGTCTTGGTGATTATGAGATAATTAGACTTGAAATTGAGTGCCGGAAATGGGAAAAATATGACATTTCTGCAGATAATTACGTATGTCTCAAAAAGTATAGCACGTAGTATAATGATTTAGGTATGATATAAAAGATCATAAAAATATCTTATCTTTCTTTTTTTTTCATTTTAAAATACATTTTTTTCAAATGCCTTATATTATTTGCCAGCCAATATCTCGAAAAAATCAGTGATTACCTATGTTTTTTTTTGCACCACTTTAATCCTTAATTGGTAAGCTTTAATTTGAAATATAATTACACAATCATACATAAAGCATATCACGTACATTATACACAATTCCTAAAAAAATTTAACAAAAAATATGTTCCACAGCAAATGCATTTTTTCATTTAACTTTTCGCAGTACCTACTCTGTTTTTTACAAAACATAAAAACAAAACACATATTTATGCTACAAATAAAAAAAAAAACTAATTGTTTAGCGACCACAATTGATGATGCCACCAGGAAAGATTTTCACATTCACTAAAACGCCTTTTCCTTTTGCCACAATGAAACGTCGACCACACTTGCTGAAGTGTCCAATTACAAAGAACAAGAAAAAACTCCTTCCAACTGGTTTTTTTTTTGTAGTATGTCGCACGTAGGATTTTTATTCGTTCCAAGATAAAATGAAGATTTACAATTTATAATAATTGGGCCAGAAGGGTAAAAATCTTTTAATTTAGAAAATTATAATTAGACATAGACATTCCAAAAAAAGAGTGGCGGAAGGCCCAAGAACAAATTTTAATCAAAAAGAATGCTTGTTGACTGGTTGGCTGTTGTTAAATGAATGCCTGGTCGTCGCTATGCGACGAACCACTTTGCAAGAAAAAAGTACTAGATTTGTAGAAAAATTGGTTATTGATTAATTAATGTAAGAGGGCGAACCATAAATTGGTACCAAACTCTAGTTTTTCGATTTACCTGGGAAGTGGCACTGTTCACACTGGAGTCGTGTAAATATTACCGCCCCCCTTGGCGAGATACGCCAAAAAAAAATGTTACTGAAAATAAAGTAAGTGAAATTGATTGATTGGCAATTAGTTAATAGGCAATAGGCACAGTTTTACTATGGGTCGGACTATTTCTCCGTTTTGGGTCTTTAGTGCTGCGACTCTGACTCGACCATCGGAACCCGGGTGTATATTTATAACACGCCCTAGACGCCATTCGGTAGATTGCAGATTTTCGTTTTTAATGACAACCAAATCATTAACTTTAATGTCGGTCTTAGGTGTTTTCCATTTGTGTCGTTGATGTAGTTCCTTGAGATACTCATCTTTCGATCTGTGGCAGAACTGTTGTTGGAGGCATTTTACTTTTTCCCACCGATTGATTATCGATAAATTTGCATCGGCCAGATTCGGTTCCGGAAAAGATAAAAGCGGACCGCCGCGTAAAAAATGCCCGGGGGTCAATGCCAACAGATCAGAAGGATCTGTGGACATGGACGATATTGGACGCGAGTTCAAACACGCTTCGATACGTGCTAGAACCGTTGCAAATTCTTCGAACGTAAACTTGGTCTTGGTCCCCAGCCTTCTTAAATGGCTTTTGAAACTTTTCTCGCCGGCTTGCCATTAACCTCCCATGTGAGGTGCCCCTGGCGGAATAAAATTCCATTTCAAACCCTGAACGCCATACTTAAGGCTCGTTTCTTTGGGAATGGTGCCTACAAACTTCTTAAACTCCTTGCGTAAAATTGCATCGGCACCTGTAGAGTTCACTCTATTTTCGGAAAACACTTCTTTAGGTAAGCCTCGTCTTGAGGTGAACCTTGCAAAGGCCGCGAGGAACGCTTCAGATGACAAATCACTTGCAGCTTCGAGGTGAATTGCCTTGGTGGAAAAGCAGACAAACACGCATGCATACCCTTTGGTCACACGACAATTTGGTGCATTGAAACTCTTGATTATGAAGGGACCCGCGAAGTCGATTCCAGTGAATGTGAACGGTGGAGAAAATGTAACTCTTTCGGGCGGTAGGGCAGCCATCATCTGCTTGCTTAAGTCTTTTTTGTTGGTCGCGCATATGGTGTAACGACGAATGCAAGACTTAACCTGAATTTGGAGTTTTGGCACCCAGAAACATTGTCTCGTTAGTCGCACCATTAAAGAGTTGCCACCGTGCATTGAAATCTCGTGAATGAATTGAACCAGGAGACAAGCAAAACGGGATTCAAATGGTTGTATTATAGGATGACGTTCATTGTACGAAATGTCTGAGTTTGAGAGTCGCGCATTGACTCTAAGAAGCTTGTTTCAATCCAAAAATGGATTAAAGGACAAAATAGAACTTTTCGTTGACACTGGCTTGCCAGCTGCAAGCAGCGAATATTCTGTCGAAAAATGAGCTTCTTGAGCCAATCGGACTAGACAAATTTTCACAAACTCCATTTCTGGTTGCGAGATGTCACGAGACTTGTATTTGCTGGGTTATTGCTTTGAGATAGACCCGAAGAAGCGAAAAACATAGCACAATACGCGGATAGCGCGGGATAAAGTCGAAAAACGGTCAAGAAAATCTTCCGGTTATTGTTGAACTACCAATGAGTTGGTGTTTTGTTCGGAGTCGTCGAGAGGAATGCCTGTTAGTCCCACTAGAGGACTCTGAAAATTTGGCTGGACCACTAACGAGGAAACCTCTTTCTGTTCGAGATCTTCAGTACGTGGAGCGTCTGGTAATGCCACCGGCCATTGAGAGGCTGGTTCACAGAGCCATGATAAGCCCCGCCACCACATACGATTCTGCTTCAGATCGGAAGGCATACCTCGAGTGGCCAAGTCCGCGAGATTTTCGGCAGATCTTACGTGCTTCCATACTGCATTGCCGACTTTGTCTTGTCTTTCACTAGTACGGTTTGCAACAAAGGTTTTCCAAACGCACGTAGGTTTTTTGAGCCAGGCCAAGACTATGGATGAGTCCGTCCATAAAAAGTTTTGAGAAGCATGGACTGGAAAATTGGGCAAGTAGAATTTGATCATTTTTGAAAGCAAAAGTGCTCCACACAGCTCAAGCCGCGGTAGAGACATCGACTTTAAAGGAGCAACTTTGGACTTCGCACACACCAAGTAGGAGGTTGCTTCTCCATTAGGGTGACTTGCGCGTATATAAAGCGCTTCCGCATATGCTTTCTCGGATGAGTCACAGAAACCATGAAACTGAATCTCCACAGTGGGGGAGTATTCAACCCAACTTGGGATTTCTATAACCTGTATTTTAGGTAACGACTCTGCAAACTCTTTCCAAGTGTTAAATGATTCAGGGCTAATACGCTCGTCCCACTCAGTGTGCTCCGCCCAAATGCGTTGCATCAACGTTTTGGCAATTGTCACTACGGGGGCCAACCACCCCGCAGGATCGAAAAGACGAGCAATTTGAGAGAAGACCTCTCTTTTGGTCGGATTTGTCGACAGTGGAATACGCTGTGTGGTAAAGTAAAAATTGTCTCCTTTGGCATTCCATCGTACCCCTAGTGTTTTCGTGGTGCTGTCAGCATCGAGCTTCAGGAAACTTTCGTTCAGCATATGTTCTGGTGGCAAATGGATAAGTTAGCTAGATGAATTTGCGGTCCACTTACGTAGTGTAAACCCAGCTAAGTTAAGCAACACTATAAGTTCGATTTGTGCCTGTTTAGCCGAACTGAGAGAATGACCACCAGATATAACATCGTGGACATAGAACTCCGATTGTATGATTCTAGACGCTAGGTGGTACATGGTTCTGCCTTCTTTTGCCAGTTGAAAGAGGGTGCGGATGGCCAAATATGGAGCACAATTTACACCAAAAGTGACAGTTTGAAGTTCAAAGTCTTCGATTTCGGACTCTGGGGAACTGCGAAAGAGGATTCGTTGAAATGGAGTATCTCTAGGGTCGACCAAGATTTGGCGGTACATTTTCTCAATGTCCGCATTAAAGACAAATTTATAAAATCTCCAGCGGAGAATGAGTGATGGTAAATCTTGCTGCAATATGGGCCCTGGATACAACAAATCGTTTAAGCTTACCCCATTCGACGACGATTGAGACGCATTAAAAACAACCCTCAATTTGGTGGTCGTGCTTTCAGGCTTCATGACTGCATGATGTGGCAGATAGAACGAGTTTACTTGACCTTTTGCAATCTTTTCTATCGGAGGTACTTTCCGCATATGGTTAAGGGTGAGGTATTCAGAAATAACGCTTGAATATTGAGTCTTGAGATCCGCCTTCATGGCTAACGATCTTTCGACTCTAGAGAACTGCCTTAATGCGATGTGCCTAGAGAACCCTAACTTGCCCTTTGACGATTGTGCCTTGAACGGCAGACGAACCACATACCTCCCATCCGAACGTCTCGAAGTTGTGTTTTTATATAGTTCGTCACAGTAGCAGTCCTCTGTTGACCGAATGACTGTGGACGGCAGTTCCTCGAGCTCCCAAAATTTTCGTAGTTGAGTATCCAAATTGGAAGTACTCGAAGTGTGCGATACTACGAACGTGTTGAACGATTGGAACGACTCCGGAACCGGTCCGGACAGTACCCAGCCAAACATTCTGTTCTGAGCCACAAGGAAATCTGCGATTAAATAGAGACCGTTCCTTATGATCGATGGGTATAAATCCGCACCGATCAGCACATCAGCCTGGGATGATTTATTAAAAGTAGGATCAGCCAGTTTGAGGCCGCCAAAAAGGTTGGGATCGATGACACTAAACGATGAACTTGGTTGTTCGTCAACGATCTAAGCAAAATGGCCTGATCGGAAATGGTGATCTGGGTTTCGTCTAAGCACGTGATAGCAAACGAACGTAATGGCGAGATTACCACTGATTCCGGAAATGGTTGTATTCTTATCGGTTACGGGCAAGTTCAAACGCTTTTGTACTGCCTCTAAGATAAAGGATATTTCGGAACCAGAGTCGATAAGAGCGTGAACTATGTTTTTGGATTCTCTGCCGACAATGCAAGCTAGTGCCGTTGCAAGCAATATTTTCTTAGGGGCACCGACATGAAAGTTTTGAAACGACGCTTGAGGCACAAATGGAAGTGACGACGCCGATATTGGAGGAGCTGTTGTTTCACTAGGGAGATTAGTGGACTGTATTTTATTTCCGATTTCGTTAGCGTTAAGGTGCAACAGTGAGTGATGCCGTTTTTTACAGTGGCTACAGGAATATTTGCTCGTACAAGCGACCTTTGCTTGACCCGCGCTTAAACAGTTGTTGCACAGTTTGTGCTGCCGTACCGTTTGGATTCTCGTTGGGATCGACATTGCCGAAAATTTGGCACACTCATAAATGGAGTGCGCAGCCGCACAGATCTTGGTTTCTATGGCTTCAATGTCTAATGCTGCTTCTCTTGTCTTTGGTCCGCATTTTATGCATGGGGCATAGGCTTTTTTGACTGCGAGCCACAGTTCTCTTAACTCTAACTTTCTGACTTCGAGAGCGGAAAGTGTGTGCCCGTGATCCAGCACCTCTTTCGCTGCTTGGTGAAACTTGACCAATTGATCAGTCGAGAAAATGAAGTTTTCCATCAAAGCCATCACAGAAAGTGCTTCTAAGATTGTATAAATGACAAGGAAGCGACACGAAACCAAGAAAATTTAAAACTCGTGGCTTAAAGCACTAAAAAAAAACGCAGAATCTCAAAAAAGGTCAAGATTTAAATTTAAAAATTTCAAAAAATCTAAATTTTGAAGCACAAGAATCTTCAAAAGGCTTGAAAGATTCTACTGGGGGCCAACCACCACGGCTTGGATACACCGTTACGAACGGTGTGTGCGACACAAACGAGAGAAAAAGAATTTCAAAAAAGTCAAAATTTAAAGCGCAAGAATCTTCAAAAGGCTTGAAAGATTCTAAATATTTCAAAAAAAGTTAAAATTTTAAGGCGCAAGAATCTTCAAAAGGCTTGAAGGATTCTACTGGGGGCCAACCACCCCGGCTTGGATACACTGTTACGAACGGTTTGTGCGGCACGAACGAGAGAAACAGAATTTCAAAAAAGTCAAAATTTAAAGCGCAAGAATCTTCAAAAGGCTTGAAAGATTCTAAAAATTTCACAAAAAGTTAAAATTTTAAAGCGCAAGAATCTTCAAAAGGCTTGATAGATTCTACTGGGGGCCAACCACCTTGGCTTGGATACACCGTTACGAACGGTGTGTGTGGCATGAACGAGAGAAAAAGAATTTAAAAAAAGTCAAAATTTTAAAGTGCAAGAATCTTCAAAAGGCTTGAAGCATTCTAAAAATTTCAAAAAAAAATCAAAATTTAGCAGCTCTGGAATCTTTAAAAGGCTTGATAGATTCTACTGGGGGCTAGAGCTGTGTCAATCGCGATTGATTCGGTCTTTTCGACCCGTTCACTGGAAATGATTGGTGATTGCAATCATACAAAACTAAAACAATCAATCACCATTTCAATCATTTCCATAGAACGCCACTGAAAGAAACTCAGTATTTTACTATTATATGCTGTATTTGTATGAGATGGGTGAAGACGACCGAAACTGAAACCAATGATTTGATAGAAACGAACGACGAGACCGAAACCAATCATTTGTACAAGCCGAACGTCTGAAAATGAAACCAATCACTTGAACGATAGACGAACGACCGAGATTGAAACCAATCGTTTGAACGAAATGAACGACCGAGACTGAAACCAATCACTTGAACCAAAAGACCGACCGAGATTGAAACCAATCGTTTGAACGAAACGAACGAACGAGACTGAAACCAATCACCAATCACTTGAACCAAACGAACGACCTAGACTGAAACCAATCGTTTGAACCAGACCCGAAACGATTGACCGAAACTGAAACCAATCAAACAAGTACTACAGTACTCTGTCTACTTTGATGCTCATAGAATGGTGCTATTGCTGAGTAGGTGGGCGATGCTTTTCATTTCAGATGAAGCACATATATACATACATACTTATGTTTATTTTATATTTTCAGCTTTAAGAATTTGAATGATTTAAAACTTTTCTAGTCCTTGTTTAAAAGCGATATTGAAAGATTTATACTTCAAATTTTTTAAAGCCATTCTCACTGAATACGTAAAATGAATGTAATGTGTGTATGTTTATGCACATCTAAAAAGAAAACCATCCCCCATCTACAACTCAGTACCATACTATTGGTTCTTGCCTACGTTTGTGTTTCGATGTTGACTCGACTGCACCTATGTACATATGTATGTAGGTAGACACGAAACGTAAACAGAGAGTAATAAAAATTAAAAAATTCAACGCTACACTGCAAATGATTGGTTTCAATTTCGGTCGTTCCTCGTTATCGTGCGTCTATTGGTTTCAGTTTTGGTCGATCGCCTCGGCCAGTTCAAGTGATTGAATGATTGATTGAATTGATCGAATCTTTCCATTGAACGATTGATGATTGATTCGTTCACTGGAAATGAACGATTGACACAGGTATACTGGGGGCCAACCACCTTGGCTTGGATACACCGCTACGAACGGTGTGTGCGGCACGAACGAGAGAAAAAGAATTTCAAAAAAAAAGTCAAAATTTTAAAGTGCAAGAATCTTCAAAAGGCTTGAAGTATTCTAAAAATTTCAAAAAAAAAATCAAAATTTAGAAGCTCTAGAATCTTCAAAAGGCTTGAAGGATTCTACTGGGGGCCAACTTCCCCGGATAAGATACACCGTTACTAACGGTGTGTGTGGCACAAACTGTAAAAAAGTGAAACGCAATAAAAAACGCAGACTCCTTCAAGGTAGAAGGCAGTCTATTAAATTTCAAATAAAAACCAAAAAATAGGCTGGGGAACAAAACAACCCGCGAATATCGAAGATGAATTTCACTGAAAACCCTATCACTACCGCGATAGAAAGCGACTGTCTAGGAACCGCCTCAACCACAAACAAAAAAACTAAAAAACGATCTTTCGTATCAAAAAAATGACGAGTTTGTCGGCCCGAGTGCAACACAAAAGGAGCAATTTTTTTTTTGTTTAAGATTACCAATCAAAAAATTCTCACTAACCCCTTACACTTAAGATGAAAACTTTAAGGTTGCTCCCTCGATGCCGATGTGCACACTTCCGAGTGGCTGGTCAGGTCTCGTGATGATGTGATGTTCCAAATGATGATTCCAAATTGATGCCAGCCAACAAAATGCCCGAGCAGCGTGGTCGGGTTTTTGTTCCTTTATTTTTTGGGCAGCGTTGGCAGCGTGCCGGGTTTTTGGTGGGCAGCGTGCCGCGTTTTTGGTGCCTTTGGCAGCGTGGGCAGCGTGCCGGGTTTTTGGTGCCTTTGGCAGCGTGGGCAGCGTGCCGGGTTTTTGTGCCTTTTTTTTTGGGCAGCGTCGGCAACGTGTGGTGTTGGCAGCGTGCCGGGTTTTTCGGCGTGGGCAGCGTGGGCAGCGTGGTCAGCGTCGATGGCGTCTAAATATCCGCCCGATGGACCAAATGTTTGAGCGACCACAATTGATGATGCCACCAGGAAAGGCTTCCACATTCACTAAAACGCCTTTTCCTTTTGCCACAGTGAAACGTCGACCACACTTGCTGAAGTGTCCAATTACAAAGAACAAGAAAACACTCCTTCCAATTGGTTTTTTTTTATGTAGTATGTCGCACGTAGGATTTTTATTCGTTCCAAGATAAAATGAAGATTTTTACAATTTATAATAATTGGGCCAGAAGGGTAAAAATCTTTTAATTTATAATCTACATACGTAGATTCCAAACAAAAAAAATGGCGGAAGGCCCAAGAACAAATTTTAATTAAAAAGAATGCTTGTTGACTGGTTGGCTGTTGTTAAGTGAATGCCTGGTCGTCGCTATGCGACGAACCACTTTGCTAGAAAAAAGTACTAGATTTGTAGAAAAATTGGTTATTGATTATTTAATGTAAGAGGGCGAACCATGAATTGGTACCAAACTCTAGTTTTTTTATTTAGCTGGGGAGTGGCACTGTTCCCACTGGAGTCGTGTGAACATTAATCTTCGTTTAGATCTATCAAAATACCATCCAAAAACAAAGCTGGCGCTATATTTAGCACTTCCTGGTGCTTGGTGTCGTGCGTAACCCAAATACCATAAAATGCTCATGACATGAGCGCAACAACCAACAGTCTTCATTCCAACGAGACACTTACAATAGTAAGCTTTTATTGTGCTCGAACTATGTGCTGCGTATGCTTCGCTATTCACTTAGATGTAAGTGAGTTACACTTTTCTACTTGCATGCATGGATTTGATTCGCCCTCGCAATTAAAAGTTATTGTTGCCTATAAGACTGTGATGAGCAGTAGAGACTTCGATTGTATAGGTGCCCTGGTCATTTAAATGTTGACCACAGTAGGATCGAGCTTGGTTAATTTGGTAATTCCCCAATGATATCATACGAAGTTCTTGAATAGTAAGTTGTGGGAAATTACTTAAATTCGGAATACTACCATCGTCATTTTTAATTCATTTTTATTGACTTTTTCTTATATCTACCTACGTGCTAACAAAAATGTGTAAAACAAGCTTATATGTATTATAACTTAATAAACTTACTGACCCTAAGCGGGTACTCTAAATTATTCAATATCTTAATACTAATGCCTTTCGGCCTTAAAATAACTTATGAATGAAAAACTAGAGCTAGTTAAAACTAAGAAAATTAAAAAAAAAAAACTTAGCTTGCCAGAACATTCTTTTTGTGTTTTCTTAAAACTAATTAAAACTACTTAAATCTACTTAAAACTAGAGCAGCCACAGTAGCTTTTGTACTTTTTTTTTTTTTTTTTTTTGTATTTTATAGTTTATAGTTTTTTTGGTTTTTGCATTTTATAATTTTTTGGTTTTTTGTATTTTGTAATTTTTTTTATATTTATTTTTTTTATATTTTTTTTATGGTTTTGTTTTTTGGATTTTTTAGATTTTTTTGTTTGCCACTGTACTCCTGCCCACCCCCTATACCCTAAGATTACACGCTAAACCTGTGTAAGCCAGCCATTGGCGACTCGCTATCAATATAAATTCATTTTGTTGCTCCGACAACCACCAGAACATATTCGACGTTTTGACAACGTCACGAGGATCGCGATCTGAGACCGCCCTACTGAACCAGAGGAGTTCTTCAGCTTCTCCGCCTACTAGGGTGACGTCTCGGTTATAAAGGAGCCGCCGTTCCACGGACTTACGGCAGACGTGGTAGCGGAAACGCCAATCTATCCTGAATCAGCCCTACCATATTAAAATGAAGGAAAGCCTCCGGTGGGACTAATCCACTGAAGCGCGTGGTCTCCATATATTCAGTGTTGGGGTAGTAAGCCCCAAATATCAGGCCATTGTACGAAGACATCGCTCTTGCAGTGTGACCCCGAGTCAGTTTTATAATGAAGTTGTCGATCCTGTTTATTTGAGCCCCGTGCCGTGCAGGTTTCCCACCTCCATCACAGAGATCGCACTTCAGTAGGGTCTTGTCTTCGACCCTTGTCTCACCGAGCTTACACTCTTTGTCAGTGTGGTTCTCTCCACACTTGACGCACCTCGACTGCATTTGGCAGTTGAATGCGGCGTGACCGAACCGTCGAAGACATTGTAAAATGTCCCCGTGCCTGTTTAATTTTTTCCATCTTACCATCTGGTAGTCCAGGACGGAGATTTTCCTTAGACTCTCCAGACGGCTATTGGGTGATAAGGTGACGAGGAACATCGGCAATAGCCACTTCTCCCGTCTTGCCTTGGCCATGGTGAACGGCTTGACCCCGTGTGAGGAAGCGTCACAATTTAATTTACTACCCCACTTCCTAACCACCGCATCCAAAAACACTGTACGTGTTTCCTTTTTTTACATATACCAACACGCCATCAAATTGCACGATGAAATTTCATTCCAAGGCCAAATACTGTTTACTTCTTCATGCCTTATCACTTGGTGTGCATTTCCTTATGGGAAAATACATTGGTAGTCCCCATCCGCTTTTTTGTATGCAATATTGTCACTGCCTTACAACTCACAGTTAGTTCTAATTAATCACTATAATTCAGAAAAAGATTTACGGCCTTTTATGCCTCCAACGTAATATTACTTTTTCTCGTCCACACGAAAGATATTCTTTCTCTACTTCGACTTATATAGTCTTTTCAAGGTAACTACATTGGAGCGGTTTGTTTGCCGGGCGTGTACGTTTTCTTTACCTGCGGATCTATTCATTACGTTTTGTTTGCCGGACGTTTAGAGTCATTTAGATTCGCAAGGTAACTACATTGTAGCGGTTTGTTTGCCGGGCGTGTACGTTTCCTTACCTGCGGATCTATTCGTTACGGTTTGTTTGCCGGGCGTTTAGAGTCATTTAGATTTTCAAAGGTAACTACATTATAGCGGTTTGTTTGCCGGGCGTGTACGTTTTCCTTACCTGCGGATCTATTCGTTTCGGTTTGTTTGCCGAGCGTTTGGATTGACCAAGATTTCCAGGGCAACTACATTGTTGCCGAACAAAACCCGTATCACGACCGCAGACCTTTGCTACGAAGTCCGCTGCAGAGTGTTTTGCCTCTAAGTAGACGCATACACTTCCTACGAAGTCCGCCAACGCCGATAAATTGCTCTGCCGTGCTAGACAACGCTGGCACTTCCCACGCAGTCCGCCGCCGCCGATAAATTGTTCTGCCTACCACCCGACGAAGACATTGGCTACGAAATCCGCCGCCGCCGACAGAGTGCCCTGCCTAACGCAGATAGACATTCGCCGCTGCCAAACAGAGGAAACCAATGCCATAATATAATACCGTGTATGGACCCGACGGAACATCATCGCTACCACAGAGAAGATCAGCCATTCCAAGGACCAGCGTCAGAAGCGGACTATGGTCAAGACCTCTTTCAACCTCGTTTTGTGAAAATCATAATAAAATTGTTAACCTTGTAAATTATATCCTGAGAGACATTAAAAGAAAAAAAAATAAATCTAAGCTTACTTATAAATTACCCGACCGTCTCCTCGTTTTCATTTGTTTGAGAAGTTGGACCGCCGAAGCCCAAGTCTTACGAAGCTTCCTTGGGTAGACCCTGGACACCCTGAGTCCTACCCCAGCCTTGCAAAAGAAGCATCACAAATTGGCGCCCGAGCAGGGACCTGCAGAAAGTTCAACCGCTTACCGTACCTGTCCAGGAACTGACGCAGAGTCCACCGACCGACACTGAAACCTGACCAACCAGCTTCCAAGATGCCCACCGATACCGACCCCATAGCACCGGAAGAAGATGCCCAGGAAATCGAGGAGAACCAAAATCCGTACCAGAACTTAGGATTTATTTATTTCCTAAAGAAGCCTGAGTTAATAGAGACGCTGTCCCAACGTGGACAAGACACCAGTGGAACGGTCCAGAGTTACGTCAACGCCTGAGTCGCCACCTGAAAGAAGCCTGCCTGCACCGGTCCACACAGAATTTGCGCGCTGAGTGGGAAGACAAAGTAGAGGAAAGGAATAATGCTGACCCTTCGGATGAAGAAGACTACGCAACTGCTCCTGGATTGAACATACCGCCGTCCACGTCGGAGCTTAAACAGCAGAAATTATTCCAAAGCAGACTCCAGGTACCACTGTTCCAGAAACCAGCCATGACCGCACCCAGTTCTTCTCAAACCTCGAATTATGTTCCCCCCACCAGATCCGAACGAGCAGTCTCCGCTCCTCCGCAGGTCGAACCGCACGCCAGTCCACATACGTACCAGACCGCAGCCACATATCCCACACCTGGCCGATTCGGACGCAGTTTCGAAGCGGAACTAATGAATACCGTCCGCAAATGGGGGTTCCAGTTCGATGGCTCCGGAAAACCATTGGAATTCTTGGAGAGAATCGAGGACCTGGCGGTGTGTTACGAGATACCATTAAACGACATGCTCCGGACACTTCCCGAGATATTCCGCAGCACGGCTCTAGAGTGGTTAAGGATTAACCGAGACGCCTTAACCACTTGGGCAGTGTTTCGCCAGGCCTTCATTCATCAATAGATATTGATATACCGACAGTGGTTATATACAAATTAAAGAGGCAGTATCCCTGCAAATAAATTCATATTGATTCATCATTTCGTTATTTCCATAAACTGGAAGATGAAATAATGCGCAAAAGACAAGGCCCCAAGGAGAAGGCGAAAGACTACGTACGTTCCTCTCAGTATCTGATTCGGCAACATCCACGCATGACGATTGAGGATAACATAGACCGCATCTATGACGGACTTAGGCCAGAGTACCGACTCTACATCAAGCGTATGGAATTTACGACTTTGGATGAATTGATGGATCTTGCGGAGGAATACGAGTTCATACGCCAAGAAGAGCGTAACTTTCGTCCTGCCTCAAGTCATCAGCAATACCAATACCCGACCGCACCTGTTCCTCGATTGCAAGTACAGAGGCCGTCATCCGCCTACTCTAGTCAAGCCGTCATGCCACGAACGCCGATACCGCCACCTACCGCCGCGTACGACAGAAACACGCATTGTTGGCAATGCAAGCAAAGGGGGCATAATAAGAAAGATTGCCGACGCCCTTTCAGATTGTTCTGTTCATACTGCGGAGAGGACGGTCGCCTCTCCAAGGATTGCCCTTGTCACCGGAGCTCCAACGCCGTCCTCGGCCAGCCTGGCTCCATCAGTCCCACCGACCCCCGACCGTTCGTCCATATCGAGGCTGGCGACCGAACGTGCTACGCTTTAGTTGACACCGGGTCTTCAAGATCTTTCATCGGCCCCGACTTGCGGGAAGAATGTTGCCGGCTCGGAGCGGCAAGGAGAGAACAACCGCACGCTGTGCAATTCGCCGATGGGCGAACAGCCGTGACGTCCGAACACTACGTTCTGTCGCTGAATCTGAATGGGAGAATGGTGCAGGGAGAAGCCATCTTTCTACCTACCTTGGCAGAAGACGCCATCCTGGGCATGGACCTCCTGGGAAAGGCCGAATGCTGGCTAAAGATAGGAGGCCAGAAAATTGGCATGGGATGCCCCTCGAGCCCGCCTGAGACCACGCGAGTACGTGCAGTTTCGGACGCCGATACCCACCACCAAGATGCAAAATTACGAGAGTTTTTACAAGAGGAAATCCCGAAGTTCAAAGAAATGAAAGGTATATCAACCGTCGCCCCGCATAACATACGCCTGAAAACAACCGAGCCTTTTAAACAGCAATGCAGAAAATTATCGACGAGAAAATCGATGACTTGCTACAGTCCGGTAAGATCAGTCCTTCAAAAAGCCCGTACAGTTCGCCGGTGGTGCTGGTTCGGAAAAAGGAGGGATCCTGGCGCGCATGCATAGACTTTCGACAGCTGAATGAAATCTCATTTAAAGATGCTTACCCCCTTCCATATATCACCGCCATTTTGGATAAGTTGCGAGGGGCCCGGTTCATGTCTACCATCGACCTAAAGCAAGGCTACTAGCCGATCGCCTTAAAACCTGAGTGCCGCCCGTACACCGCCTTTACCGTGCCCGGCCGGGGCCTCTACGAATGGAATGTCATGCCTTGCGGCCTACACTCGGCAGGGGCGAACTTTCAGAGAGCCATGGATGAGGTTTTCGGCCCCGATATGCAAGACCATGTACTAGTGTACTTAGATGACATCATCGTTTTAAGTAAAACGTTTGATGACCATCTAACACATTTGAAAGAAGTGTTCCACCGACTCAGGGAAGTGAACCTGAGGATAAATTTAGACAAATGCCACTTCTGCAGACCCAGCCTGAAATACCTTGGGCACGTGATATCAAAAGAAGGTATCCATACCGATCAGGACAAGGTTGCCGCCGTCCGCGATTTGAAAGCTCCGACTAGTCTCCGAGAACTCCGAAGGATCCTAGGAATTTGCTCATGGTACCGTCGATTTATCCAAGATTTCCGTGGCTGCCCCTCTTACTCATCTGCTGAAGAAGGCCTTCAAGTGGAATTGGACGCATGAGCAGCAAGAAGCATTTGAGACCCTGAAACGACGTTTAACCGAAGCCCCGGTATTGGCCTGTCCAGACTTTTCACAACAGTTCACTTTGCAAACCGATGCCAGTCAAACGGGATTAGGGGTGGTATTAACGCAAAACCTGGAAGGGTACGAAAAGGTGATCGCATACGCTAGCCGTACGTTAACGGAGCTAGAAGGCAAATACGCGGCCACTGAGAAAGAGTGCTTGGCTATCCTATGGGGTATCAGGAAGATGAGACCGTATTTAGAGGGGTACCAGTTCAAGGTAGTAACGGACCATCACTCACTCAAGTGGTTACATTCGTTAGAGAATCTATCGGGGAGGTTGGCCAGATGGGCGTTGGAGTTGCAACAATACGATTTTACATCTCACTCCTAGCAATTTCCCCGATTACAAAATAGAAAACGATCAACTATACCGCCGCTTCACCTCTACAAATCCTGGCGCCGACCCGAACACGTCCGAGTGGAAGCTGTGCGTACCGACCGCCGACCGTAAAAAGATTTTGTTTGAAAATCACGACGTAGTAACTGCTGGACACCTGGGAATCGCGAAGACGACCACGCGGATTATGCAGCACTGCTACTGGCCGGGCATGTTCCGAGACATCGCCAAATATGTTCGACAATGTGACGTATGCATCCAGTTTAAACCGTCGCAGCAGAAACCTAGTGGCATGATGCACACTACCCCCTCCGATTTTCCGTGGGACGTCGTGTGTGCTGACTTCATAGGACCGTTGCCAAGGTCAGCCATAGATAACACTATGCTACTAGTGATAGTAGACAAGTTTTCAAAATGGGTCGAAGCGATCCCTCTCCATGCAGCGACCGCCACTGGTTTGATAAAGGCCGTACGCGAGCGAATTATTACTCGTTTCGGAGTGCCTCGCACCTTCATATCAGACAATGGAAGTCAATTCACAAGCCGTCTATTCAAGGAATTTTTAGCAGAGTTGGGAATTACGCACCGCTTGACCGCCCCGTACACACCTCAAGAGAACTATACTGAACGAGTGAATCGTGTATTGAAGACAATGATCGCGCAATATACTCAAGGCGACCAGAGAAGATGGGACGAACATATTCCTGAATTGTCATTTGCACTCAATACCAGTCGTCATGAGTCAACGGGATTTTCCCCTGCATTCCTCAATTTCGGACGAGAAATGCGAGTGCCAGGCCATCTACTATCCGATTCATCTCCGAATCCCCCTCTCGAGGAGCCCACCCTTCGAACCGAACGTATGCGAGCTTTGTTTTCGCTCGCCAAGATTAATCTCCAGCGCGCCTCTCAAACACAAGCGAGATATTACAATATTACAATTTAAGACACCGCCCCTGGCGCCCATGTATCGGCGAAAGAGTGTATAAAAAGGACCGCGTAGTTTCATCAGCTGCGAACTTCTTTGCCGAAAAATTGGCACCGAAATATGACAGACCGTACGAAGTAATCCAATTCGTTTCTCCCGTTATTGTTTTACTACGTAAGCTGGGACCTCGAAATAATACAGCTGCTACAACTCGAGCACACGTACGAGATCTAAAAGAAGTTACAACAACAGCAAATGCATGTTATAAAAAAGACCGCTGGGCAATCGATAATGCGCAGGCGAATATTAACGCAGAAAACTTCAGTCAGTCACCGACCACCGTCCAGCACAGACGAAATTGTGAAAGGAAGAAAATTATTTATAAATTAAAAATGGAAAGAAGTGAAAGACCAGGACCATCTAAGAGATCGCGACCCGTCTCTCCCGACAACCCTTGCAAAAGGCAGCCGACTCATCCCCGTTGACCACACCCCGGAGACCGTCCAGTCGTACTGCAGCTAGTGCGAGCCGAGCCAGTGGTCAAAATCACCGCCGAGTGAACTGCAAACCAATCCACCCGCCGGCCATACTCATCCGACCACCGCCAGGCCCTGAAGAACAGATGACGCAGGTCAAATCATTCAGGGACAAGGCGAGCTCACTATGGGAAGAGCGCCAGCTTAACGAGCTGCAACGGGTGGTTCCTCAGAACCCTAAGCCGAAGCCGGCAACCATCGCCTGGGAGATACATGAGATCGACTTACCTCCAATGGACGAGGTACGCCGTTTAGTCGTTCGTGACGTTTTGAGGGGCCCAACTGCCAACAAGTTGCACCGATTAGATCCCCGTTTATTACCACCGCTTGAAGAGGCCACCACCATGCCCGAGCCACAGAGCCCTAGGTCCCCGGATGCCGAAGCGGATACAGCTAGCGCAAGGGGCGCCAGCATGTCCAAACCAGATCCAGAGCCGGAGGAACGCTCACAGCCGCCGCTCACCGTGGGGCTCACCAAGACCCAACAAAGGCGAGCCGAGCGACAGAGGAACATGACAGCAGACCCGTTCCAGGGAATCACATTCGTGTTCCGACGCGACACCAGACCCTTCAGCATTCAGAACCGGGGCAGAGAAATTAGCGTAACTCCCAACGCTACCGGGACCGAGGCAAGGTTGTCGTTCCAGGGTAAGAACAAGGTTGTCCCGATGGAGCTGCGGAAACGTTAGGCCGAGCAGGGTCAAATTTTCTTTGCTACGATCGTAGGACGATCAGAGTTATTTTGTTGCGACCGGAAGACGACCGGATTAGGTTTTTTTTGTTTGCTTATAGTCTCTCAGGATAAGATTTAGGTTTTTTTGCTTGAGTATAGGGTTATTTTGATTATTGGAAAATTGTTTTTTATACCGTATTGGATTATTTTGGTTGTTTTTATAACGTTTACGAAAAAAAAAAATAATAAAAAGAAAAAAAAAAAGATAAAATATAAAAAAGGAAAAAGAAACAAAAAGAAAACAAGATATATAAAAAAAAAAAAGGAAGGGCAGAATTTATGTCCCTCAAAACAGCAAAACATACAAGGACTCCTCCAGTCAGTGCCAAAGGACGCTGAGACGAGAGGGTTCTCGTCTTTCAAAGAAGGGGGGATCTGTGACGAAGCGTCACAATTTAATTTACTACCCCACTTCCCAACCACCGCATCCAAAAACACTGTACGTGTTTCCTTTTCTTACATATACCCACACGCCATCAAATTGCACGATGCAATTTCATTCCAAGGCCAAATACTGTTTACTTCTTCATGCCTTATCACTTGGTGTGCATTTCCTTATGGGGAAATACATTGGTAGTCCCCATCCGATTTTTTGTATGCAATATTGTCACTGCCTTACAACTCACAGTTAGTTGTGGTAGAAAAAGCTATGAATAGAAGTGAATAAATCACTATAATTCAGAAAAAGATTTACGGGCTTTTATGCCTCCAACGTAATATTACTTTTTCTCGTCCACACGAAAGATATTCTTTCTCTACTTCGACTTATATAGTCTTTTCAAGGTAACTACATTGGAGCGGTTTGTTTGCCGGGCGTGTACGTTTTCCTTACCTGCGGATCTATTCGTTACGGTTCGCGATGTAAAAGATTTCCTCCTTCTATAGGTTTCCTCAAAAGAATTTGTTATTCAGGAAAATATTAATGAACTTTAATTTCATGTGGTTAAAATTCACCGTTCGTAAACATATCATTCACTATTGTTTTATTTACAGAGCCCCAATTTACCACACTAAAATCGCAATTGCGGGCGATTTCAATGTACACAATTCTGGGTGGCTTCGACATTCTGGCCAGACAACACACAAAGGAAAATGTGTTTGAGATCTTCGCTGAGTTTAACGAATTAACTCAACTTGTTGATGAGCCCACTCGGGTCCCTTATATTGAGGGCCATGCGGCCAACACTCTTGACTTATTTCTCACTTCTCATCCCGAAAAATACAGGGTTGTAGTATCATCTCCTCTAGGCAAATCGGACCATTGTGTCATATCGGTAGATTTTTCACTTTCCGTCAAGGTAAAAAAAGATAAAGTCCCTAAAAGAACTTTGTGGAAATATGAGAAAGCCAAATGGGACGGCCTGAATAATTTCTTTCGAAATTTTAATTGGTCATTGTGCTTTCTCGACGGAAACGTTGACGCATCAGCTGATATGATATCTAACGTAATTCTCAACGGCATGGGAAATTTTGCTCCTCACAGAACAAAATGTATCATCCCCAAAAAGAATTCGTGGTTTGATTTAAGCTGTAAGGAGGCGATTAGGGATAGAGAAAGCAGTTTTCAAAAATTTGAAGGCAACCCTACAAAAAAAAGTACTGTTGTGTCCAAAAGGAAGCAAAAACTTTTGGTCTTTTGTTAAAAATGGTAAGAAATCGACCACGTCATCGGTCCCAACGCTCGTCTTCAATGACTCTCCGTATGTCAGCTCCATCAATAAAGCCAATTTGCTGGCAGCTCAATTCGCTGCCAACTCGACACTTCCTGATAGCATATTGGCCCCACCTAAGCTTGAGACAGTAGATTCTGCTATGAAGCAGAGAGATTTTCGAACTCGCTCGGTTCCGAGAGTACTCAAAGATCTCAATAAACATAACCACTGCGTTATTTTTTCCATCTTTCCTATTCTGCTGGGATTTTTCCGAGCAGATGGAAAACTGCATTCGTCAGAAGGTCCCTAAAAAAGGCGAATCTTCCTCCCCTTCCAATTACGCTTCAATTGCACTAACGTCCCTGTTGAGAAGTACTCAATCGGTATAAGAAAGTGGACACCTTGAATAAATAAGTGGTCACCTCACCAACCTGCAAAATGTCATCTTAACTTTTAAAATAAAACGTGGTTGAAGTCAGTCGTCTGGCCTTATCATTTTTAAAGGTTAGCTTTCGAAATAGATTTTCCGCTTTTTCTCTTTTCATATCTATTCAAACATTGGCATTTTTTGCGGGGAACTTTAATCCTTCGCCTTTAATCAATAAATTAACTAATTTTACTTAAAGAGTTTTCTCTTTTGAGAATAATGTCACTGGCCAAAGAAGAATCTATCGCGAAACTAATTTTGAACTTCTCAGCTATTACACAGAAGGCAGGGAAGGCAAAGCAGACGAAAGGTTATCTTGTGGGCAGAAGAAAGCTGCTAGAAGACAGCTGGGCCAAATACAATGAGGCTCATGACATCATTGCATCATTGGAGCCAACACATATCAACGAAAAAGATCTCCAAAACTTCTGTCCGATGACCGCTTCGCCGACATTGAATCTGCCTACTGTGAGGCCCTTGGGGACCTGAACGACAATATTGATGAGCACTCCACAACCAATAATGAAACAATCTCTCACTCAACTCCGACTCGTCTTGTGGTAAACGGAGGTATCAGCACTATCAAATCGACGTTACCACCATTACAACTTCGATGGATGGCTTAGCGAGTGGCTGAACTTTAAAGACATGTTCACTAGCTGTGTTATCAACGATAAAATGCTGTCCGATGTGCAACGACTACATTATCTTAACTGTAGCCTACGCGGGAGTGCTAAAAGTGTGCTCAAAAACATTCGGGCCAACGAAGATCATTTTCAGATTGCATGGAACATTTTAAAAGGGCGCTATGTCAATAAGCGAAAGCTGATAAAGCAATACCTTCATGACATTGTAGATTTGCCAGCCATGGCCAACGAATCACCAGAAGCCTTACGTCAGGTTCTCGACGGAATCACTGAAGCCGTTTGAGCTCAACAACAACTAGGACGGCCAACAGACCATTGGGACAACTGGCTGATTTTACATGTTGTGACGAAGCGTCACAATTTAATTTACTACCTCACTTCCAAACCACCGCATCCAAAAACACTGTACGTGTTTCCTTTTTTATAAATACCCACACGCCATCAAATTGCACAATGAAATTTCATTCCAAGGCCAAATACTGTTTACTTCTTCATGCCTTATCACTTGGTGTGCATTTCCTATGGGGAAATACATTGATAGTCCCCATCCGATTTTTTGTATGCAATATTGTCACTGCCTTTCAATTTCCTGTTAGTTGTGGTAGAAAAATGTATGAATAGAAGTGAATTAATCACTATAATTCAGAAAAAGATTTACGGGCTTTTATGCCTCCAACGTAATATTACTTTTTCTCGTCCACACGAAAGATATTCTTTCTCTACTTCGACTTATAAAGTCTGTACGAGTGTACAATGATTGTTTCTTAATGATTATTTCAAATGTAAATTAGAATTGTTAAACTTAAATTAGTCAATCAAACAAAACTTAGAATGCAATCCACAATATGTAATATGTCAAAACTAACGTAAACAAAAACGTAGAATTTGTTCTTTTGACCTTTGGATAAAGTAAATAATGTGAAGAAATACACAACCGAATTATAAAGCTATCAAAGTGGACGTGTTTTCTTTTACCTTTTTGGAAAGTTTTTAAAGAGTATTTTTTTCCTAGTTTTTTTGGTGCTAAATAAAACCTAGTCAGGAACATTTGGTCCTTCAAAGCCGTTTTTACGAACAATATTTTTAAAAAACATTTAGTGTGTGTGTGAAGACAATAACATTTAAAGACAAAAAGTGTGTGAAGTGCTTAGTCGTTTAACGAACACAAGTGCTTGTGTATACATATGTACATATATGAAGAATAATAAGTAAAGTTTCAATTTTTCCAAATTAAATTTACTTAAAAACTAATCAATCGCGCGCGATCAAAACGCCATTAAGCTTAAATAATCTTAAACTATATATATATATATAAACTTAAAGCTGCTGCAGAAGACAAGTCATCAAGGACTACAAGGTCATCCAAGGTTGCCACTGTAAAGAAGAGAAGAATTTAAGTAAGTTCGTTCTTGTTGTGTACGTTGTTTTATAAATAAATAGTTTATACCCAAACAAACTTAAAATGTCAAATCCAGTTCCTGCTCTTGGTTCTTCCTTGTTTTACGGAGCTCTCCAAATAAGCCTCCTGGAGCAAATCGAGAGGAATTACAGGAATTTTAAGAAGGAGCCCAAAGCACGTCGTACGCGTGCAATTGCGAGCAGCCGTTTAGCATTGCTGGAAGAAAATATGGCTTCAGCAAAAATCTACCACCAGAACGTCGTTGGGGGTTTGAAATTAGAAGCTGGAATTGAAAAGGAGGATTATTTAGAGGTGTATGATAAAATAAACGACACTTACCTGGATTATAGGTCCGATTTGACTGAGTTGTTGGAAAGCTTGTCTTCGGTTCCTGCATCGTCATCGCTGGCAGCAGGTCAGGCTGGTCAGAGTTTAGGCCAGTCAGGTATGGTCCGTACCGAGTTGAGATTGCCCAAAATTGATCTCCCTAAATTTAATGGGGAATATATAAAATGGCGGTCGTTTCACGACAGGTTTGATTCGCTGGTCTGTTCAAACAATAATTTGACGGACATCGACAAGATGCACTTCTTGAAGTCGAGTTTAGAAGGTGAGGCGGATCGTTTGCTCCAGCATTTACCCTGTGTCGCGGGTAACTTTGACAAGGCATGGGAGTTATTAAAGGCGCGATACGACAATAAGCGTGTCTTAGTAACTGCGCAACTAAAACTCCTTTTCAGCCAAAAGGGCCTTGTGAAAGAGTCGGTTGATGGGCTGAAGGAGGTGATATTCACCACGCAAGAGTGTATCCATGCACTCAGGAACCTGGATTTGCCTGTTGATCAATGGGACGACATTTTGGTGCACCTCGTGTATAATAAATTACCCGGTAATTTGCAGCAGTTGTGGGAAGAGAAGTTGGGGAACCGGAAAGAGTTGCCAAGCTGGAACGATTTTCTGGAGGTTTTGGAAGCACGCTTCAGGACGTTGGAAGCCGTGAGTACGGAAACAGCGCAACCAAGTTCTTTCAAGAACGATGTGAGGAGACCAACTGGTACGGAGGTGCGGAAGGTGTTTCATACGAAAACTGCTGCCAGAACGGAGTTTGTCTGCCAGGTATGCCACCAGAGCCAACACTCTATAAGGAAATGCCAAAAGTTCCTCAACATGAACACAGCGGAAAGGAAGCAGACTGCTCGACGCCTGAGAGTTTGCGACAACTGCCTTTCTTCAGGGCATTTTGCGCCGAATTGCCCCACGCCTGGCTGCTGTTACTTTTGCCAACAACGTCATCACACGCTTCTACATGTAAACTTGACCCAACACGCAGCTGTGCGCGCAAATAGCATGCCGTCGAGGAAAACAACAACTTCAAAAGGTCAAAATGCAGTTTCGACATCTTTTAATGCTCATGCGCTGGAGTTTGAACCACGAGAAGTACAACAAGCTTCTACAAGTGGTCAGGTTTTAAATTACCACACGTCGCATGGTAGCAGAACGCACCAGGTGCTTTTAGCGACAGCTATTGTGAAGGTGCGAGCAGCCGATGGTCGTCAACACCATCTCCGAGCTTTGATCGACCCAGGATCAGAAGCATGTTTCATCACGGAAGATACAGCACAACAGTTGAAGTTAAAAAAGCGACGTACCTTTGTCGAGGTGTCAGGGTTAGGGTTGGTCAGCAGTGGCACAACGCAAACATGCGTGGATATTGAGCTTGCGTCATGCAACTCAACTTATGGAGGTGCGGTGCGGGCACTGGTTTTCAAGTCGCTGACTGGCCATCTCCCGGCCCAACAAATGATACCTGACAAATGGCAACACCTTAAAGGGTTAACGTTGGCAGATCCAAATCTCCACGTTCCTGGACCTATTAATATACTTCTTGGTAGCGACGTATATGCCGATATACTCCTTCCAGAAGTGAGAAGACCTGCAGATGGAGTCGGACCAACCGCTCAGAAGACGCAGTTAGGGTGGATTGTGTTAGGGAGAGTTCAAGAGGAACATCCCCGGCAAATACGCAGTTTTGTGCAGACTGCTGACCTGAATTCTCAGCTGCAGAGATTCTGGGAGATGGAAGAATTGCCGTTCCAGACACAAGAAACTGAGGAGAACATCGCATGCGACGCGCATTTCGATGAACACACGAGACGCCTTCCTGACGGGCGTTATGAAGTGAAGCTGCCGTTTAAAGGTGGATGTCTTCCAGCGATGGGATCCAGTAAGCAGAGCGCGGTCCGACGATTCCTGCACTTGGAGAAGAGGCTGGAGGCAAACCCAGCTCTTCGGGCAGATTATGCCAAATGCATACAGGAATATGCAACCCTAGGGCATATGGAAGAAATTCACGTCGGCGACTCGGTGTTGGCAACCCCATACCACTATTTTTTGCCTCACCATGCAGTTTTCAAGGAATCGAGTTCCACCACGAAACTGAGGGTCGTGTTCGACGCAACAGCGAAGACTTTGGATGGAAGTTCGCTCAATGATCGACTTTTGGTGGGCCCAAAATTACAGTCGAGCATTATTGATCTGGTTCTTCGATGGCGAACCCACAGAATAACGTTTACGGCTGACATCGAGAAGATGTATAGGCAGGTGTTAGTGGATACACCGGATACTTACTATCAGTTGATCCTGTGGAGAAACGATCGTTCATCTCCAATCAAAATGTATCGGCTTAAAACGGTAACGTTTGGCACAGCGAGTGCACCGTATCTTGCCATAAAAATTCTGAAGCGTGTAGCTGAAGATGAAGAATCGAACCTGCCGGAGGGCGCGAAAGTAGTCCGAGAGGACATGTATGTGGACGATCTGATCAGTGGTGCCGATACTGTGGAAGAAGCACGAACAAAACGCGACCAAGCGAATCAACCTCTGGCGTCCGCGGGCTTCAATTTACGAAAATGGACAAGCAACGTGAAAGAACTCGTCGAAGATATACCTGCAGCAGATCGAGAACTAGATTTTGAGGTGCCGTTCAACATGTCAAATCATGTCAAAACCCTTGGCATCAAATGGTTCCCGATAGACGACTACTTTTCGTATCAGAATGTGCAGCAGTCATCAGAAGCCACAACAAAAAGGTCAATGTTGTCCACCATAGCCAAACTGTTCGACCCACTTGGATGGATATCACCATGCGTCATCACAGCGAAGTTAATGATGCAGCGGCTTTGGGAGCTAAGTTGTGATTGGGATGATCCGGTTCCAGCTACACTGAAAAAAGATTGGGATGCTTTTCATGGAGAACTTCCGATGATCGTGACGCTTCGAATACCACGCTGGACTCAGACAAGCAAAACCAACAAGGACATCGAAATACATGGGTTCTGTGATGCGTCTATGAAGGCATACGGTGCCGTAGTATACGTTCGTGTACTTGACAGTGATGGCAATATTCATGTCAACTTGCTTCTGGCGAAGACGAAAGTAGCTCCAAGTCAGCGTACGATCACGCTTCCACGTTTGGAACTTTGCGGAGCAGTAGTGTTAGCGCAATTGATGCAGTATACGAAGGACGTTTTGGCTGTTCCCGACATCAAGATGTTTACTTGGACCGACTCAACCATCGCGCTCGCGTGGATACGAGCCACTCCCGCTAAATGGACTACGTTCGTTGCCAACAGAGTATCCGAAATTCAGCGGCTAGTGGGAATCGATTGCTGGGGACATGTCGCAACGCTTCATAACCCAGCCGATCTGGCGTCTAGAGGAGTGTATCCAGCAGAACTGACGTCATTGGAAACTTGGTGGATTGGTCCTGATTTTTTACGCAGTCAATGGGCTTTCGATGTTCCGCATCAACCTGTTGACATCGAAACTGACGAGGAACGACGTACAGTCAAGGCACTAAGTGCTCAAGTCAGTCAGGATGATCGCATACTTCAAACCATCTGCGACTGTTCCAGTTTGTTGAAGGTGATTCGAGTTATCGCCACATGTTGTCGTTTCGCAACAAAATGTCGACGAAAAGCAATTTCTAATGGCCCATTTACTCCAAACGAACTGGAAGCAGCGCGTATCATCGCCGTAAAGGCCGCTCAGAAAGAGATGTTCAAAGCAGAGCTTCAACAAATTTTGGAATCCTCGAAAATACCTAAATCACTCAAGACTTTGAACGCATTCGTTGATGCTGAAGGACTTTTGAGAGTAGGAGGACGCTTGGAGAATTCTCTCCTCCCCTACGACGCGCAACATCCGATGTTACTTCGAAACAGTCACCATTTTACCAACCTGGTCGTCAGAGATGCCCATAATAACACTTTACATGGCGGCATCCAACAGATGATCAACTACATCCGTCAAAAATATTGGATTGGCCAGATACGACGAAGCGTGAAGTATCAGCTTCATAGATGCACTTCTTGCTACCGGCAAAAAGCATCGGAAATGCAGCAGTTGATGGCGAATCTACCTGCACCTAGAGTCCAAATGTCACGACCGTTCAGTCATACTGGAGTTGACTACGCAGGACCCATCGAAATAAAAAGCTGGAAAGCTCGCGGAGCTAAAATACTAAAAGGGTATTTTGCAGTGTTTGTCTGTTTGGCAACAAAGGCCATTCACTTGGAAGTAGTGTCTGACCTGACTACCCAAGCATTTTTAGCAGCATTTCGACGGTTCACGGCCAGGAGAGGTAGCTGCAAACAAATCTACAGCGATTGTGGAACAAATTTCGTCGGCGCTAATAACGAACTAGCCAAAATGTTGAAGGACGCGAAGCACGATTGGAACGAGATTGCCGAAAACCTTGCAAATCATGGTACAAATTGGCACTTTATTCCCCCAGCTTCTCCACACTTTGGTGGATTATGGGAAGCGGGAGTGAAATCGGTGAAATACCATTTGAAGCGAGTTGTTGGAACCGAAAGGCTGACTTTTGAGGAGCTCACAACGCCTCTAGCTCAGATAGAAGCGTGTCTGAATTCGAGACCCTTATGCCCACTATCCGACAGCTTGGATGATTTGAATGCGCTAACTCCTGCGCATTTTCTCGTAGGCGAATCTTTGCATGCTGTGCCACAAGGCGAACTCAACAACGACATCACGTATATCGACCGATGGAAAAAAGTACAAGCGCTGGCGGAAGGATTTTGGAAAAAGTGGAGTTCCGAATACCTTGCACGGTTGCAGCAACGTCCGAAATGGACTCATGTTCAAGAAGCTCCCAAAATAGGAGACCTAGTGTTGCTCAAGGATGAGCGGCTTGCACCGACTTACTGGAGTCTTGCCCGAATTGAGGACACTCACGCCGGAACGGATGGTCTTATACGCGTTGTCACCGTGAAGACACAAAACGGAAACTTCAAACGACCCATCGCGAAAATTTGTTATTTACCATCTAACAAACACCAGGAACAATCGGCGTTAATATGAAAATTGATTCCTAAAACATGCTGTTTTCAAAAGCATAAAACTCTAAATCAAGAACAAAAGGAGTATACGCTGGTTTTCAAAACCACGGAACAATTTAAATTCTAACTAAAATTTGATACAACTCATCAGTCAATTCAACAATCAACACATCTTTAAAACATTTGCGAGATGTTCAAAACACATCATTCAACCCATCTTTAAAACACTTGTAAAGTTAAAACAAAACACATCAGAACTCAGCACATCAATCAACTCATCTTTAAAAATTCACAAGCTGTTCAAACCACCTGGAAAGCTGTTCAAAAGGAAAAATAAACCAACAAAAACTTGTTTAAAACCATCTTTATTTCAACAATAATTATAATTTATCAACTATAGATTGCATAAAAGGCAATCAATACAACTCATTTTTAAGCTGTGCTGCAACAACGCACACACAAAATATAACAGAACTAAGTATAACTTATTCTAAAAATTCAATCAAAATCAAATTATTTAACACATTATTTTTAAAATCATCTTTACATGACGTTCAAAAGGAACATCGTAAACAGAGCCGAGAGACATCGCACGTCGAAAGTCGATTTCCCGTCGGCAAAACAAAAAAAAAAAAAATCGTCGTCAAGACACATTCGAAAAAAAAAAAATAAAAATATCTGTGCACTGCACAAACGCATGCACAATGAAAATTGATATTCAAACACGCTTATAATTTAACAAATTATTAACAAAATATTATCAGCGTAAACACAAAATGCACTGCCATTTTAAAAGCAAAAAAAAAACACGATCCACATTACATAGAAAATGAAAAAACGCGAAATGTCAAATGCCGTCGGCATATGCATTTGACCATTTTGCAACACTGATCTGATTAATTTGGAGATCAACATATACAGTCCACTGAATTTAAAACGAACACAAATCACTTCATAATTTTCAATTAATTTCACAACACACCTAAGACTTTATAAAATTTTGTAAAATGCGCGAAATATTTCCGAAATAAATCGCGGTTTGTTTACAATCAAAATGTAAACAATTCTAGTTTTCCAACTAGAGAAGGATGGCACTTGGCCACGTTAAATTGGCCATTACTATTGTGCATTCTAGCACACCACGTATACCCATACACACACACACACACGCAATATATATTCATATATTAAAATAAAAGGCTTTCACGCGCGACACCGAATACCGAAATCCGCGAAAATAAACTCGAAACCTTGCAAAAGCCACACACACATACACACAAATCTACGAACGCTACAAAGATTGAAATTAAAAATTAAAATAAAATTGAACATTCACGATATTGAACACACAGAACAGAAATACCACAAATAACATACAAAATCACACACAAAACAAATAAAATTGAATAAAATAATCAAATATGTTTATAAATGAAAATAAAAAACCACTTATCCTGGAACATGAGGAAGTACACAACATGTCTTCCATTAACCCATATAAAGGTTGCGGGAATTTGTCGCAACTTATTTTGCATCAATCCCAGCATCATTTCACTGTAAAGTCCCCCATCAGTTCGACACAAATTTAAACATCACATAAATATACAAATAGAATCAAAATTCACTTTTAACAAAAAAAAATCGCTATTAAAATGATCAAAAAAAACATGCCGGCACCATGCTTCTTCTTCACTTCAACTTCACACCTTACAATTGAACTAATTAATTAAACATTGCTACTACTACGGAATGATGAAATGGAAACTGGAACCACAACCACCACCGGTGTGAGTGAACACCATTCATCAATGATATCGCTGTACTTACTTACTCCCAGCAACAGTACAAAATTCCATTCAAGCGTGAATGAGATAACTCTTCGTTTGTACTGTTTAGTAGAATGCATGTATCATGTAGGCATCAAAATGTTTCTTTTTTCTGCATGGGTGTATATGGGATTAAATTGTTTTTATAAAGCACTAATACTCTTGTCTATTTGCATGTATACCTGAGTGGTCTCGTCTCACTATCGTGGAACATATGGGAATCGACCTCAATGCTGAAACCACAGAGTAGATAAATGTAGTATACTTTGTGGCTGAAATTAATGGAAACGGTGATGCCATACTACTGGATATTTCTGCGACACCAAACTTTTACCATTCACCATTCCGAGGCGGGAGAATGTACGAGTGTACAATGATTGTTTCTTAATGATTATTTCAAATGTAAATTAGAATTGTTAAACTTAAATAAGTCAATCAAACAAAACTAAGAATGCAATCCACAATATGTAATATGTCAAAACTAACGTAAACAAAAACGTAGAATTTGTTCTTTTGACCTTTGGATAAAGTAAATAATGTGAAGAAATACACAACCGAATTATAAAGCTATCAAAGTGGACGTGTTTTCTTTTACCTTTTTGGAAAGTTTTTAAAGAGTATTTTTTTCCTAGTTTTTTTGGTGCTAAATAAAACCTAGTCAGGAACAAAGTCTTTTCAAAGGTAACTACATTGTAGCGGTTTGTTTGCCGGGCGTGTACGTTTTCCTTATCTGCGGATCTATTCGTTACGGTTTGTTTGCCGGGCGTTTAGAGTCATTTAGATTTTCAAGGTAACTACATTGAAGCGGTTTGTTTGCCGGGCGTGTACGTTTTCCTTACCTGCGGATCTATTCGTTACGGTTTGTTTGCCGGGCGTTTAGAGTCATTTAGATTTTCAAAGGTAACTACATTGTAGCGGTTTGTTTGCCGGGCGTGTACGTTTTCCTTACCTACGGATCTATTCATTTCGGTTCGTTTGCCGAGCGTTTGGATTGACCAAGATTTCCAGGGCAACTACATTGTTGCCGAACAAAACCCGTATCACGACCGCAGACCTTTGTTACGAAGTCCGCCACCGCCGACAGAGTGTTTTGCCTCTAAGTAGACGCATACACTTCCTACGAAGTCCGCCAACGCCGATAAATTGCTGTGCCGTGCTAGACAACGCAGGCACTTCCCACGCAGTCCGCCGCCACCGATAAATTGTTCTGCCTACCACCCGACGCAGACATTTGCTACGAAATCCGCTGCCGCCGACAGAGTGCCCTGCCTAACGCAGATAGACATTCACCGCTGCCAAACAGAAGAAACCAATGCCATAATATAATACCGTGTATGGACCCGACGGAACATCATCGCTACCACAGAGAAGATCAGCCATTCCAAGGACCAGCATCAGAAGCGGACTATGGTCAAGACCTCTTTCAACCTCGTTTTGTGAATCATAATAAAATTGTTAACCTTGTAAATAATATCCTGAGAGACATTTAAAGAAAAAAAAATAAATCTAAGCTTACTTATAAATTACCCGACCGTCTCCTCGTTTTCATTTGTTTGAGAAGTTGGACCGCCGAAGCCCAAGTCTTACGAAGCTCCCTTGGGTAGACCCTGGACACCCTGAGTCCTACCCCAGCCTTGCAAAAGAAGCATCACAAATTGGCGCCCGAGCAGGGACCTGCAGAAAGTTCAACCGTCCACCGTACCTGTCCAGGAACTGACGCAGAGTCCACCGACCGACACCGAAACAACCAGCTTCCAAGATGCCTACCGATACCGACCCTAAAGTACCTGAAGACGATGCCCAGGAATTCGAGGAGAACCCAAATCCGTACCAGAACTTAGGATATATCTATTTTCTGAAAAAGCCCGAATTGATAGAGACGCTTACCCAACGTGGACAAGACACCAGTGGAACAGTCCAAGAGTTACGTCAACGCCTGAGTCGCCACCTGAAAGAGGCCCGCCTGCACCGCTCAACACAGAATTTGTGTGCTGAGTGGGAAGACAAGGTAGAAGAGAGGAATATCGCCGACCCGTCGGACGAAGAAGACTATGCAGCCACTTCTAGATCGAACGTACCGCCGCGCCGTCCACGTTGGACCGCAAGCAACAAAAGTTATTCCAAAGCAGACTTCAGGTACCACTATTCCAGAGACCAGCCACGACCGCACCCAGTTCTTCTCAAACTTCGAATTATGTTCCCCCGCCAGATTCGAACGGGCAGTCTCCGCCCCTCCCCAGGTCAAACCGCACGCCAGTCCACATACGTACCAGACCGCAGCCACACATCCCACACCCGGCCGATTCGGACGCAGCTTCGAAGCCGAACTAATGAACACAGTTCGCAAGTGGGGATTCCGATTCGATGGCTCCGGAAAACCATTGGAATTCTTGGAGAGAATCGAGGACCTGGCGGTGTGTTACGAGATAACATTGAATGACATGCTCCGGACGATTCCCGAGATCTTCCGCAACACGGCCCTAGAGTGGTTTAGGATTAACCGAGATGCTTTAACCACTTGGGCAGTATTTCGCCAGGCCTTCATACGTCATTTCTTGCCAGCACGTTATTTCCATAAACTGGAAGATGAAATAATGCGCAAGAGACAAGGCCCCAAGGAGAAAGCGAAAGACTATGTACGTTCATTCCAGTACCTGATCCGACAACATCCACGCATGACTATCGATGATAACGTAGACCGCATTTATGACGGACTACGACCCGAATACCGAATTTACATCAAGCATATAGAATTTACGACTTTGGATGAATTGATGGATCTTGCGGAGGAATACGAGTTCATACTCCAAGAAGAGCGGAACTCTCGTCCTGCCACAAGTCATCAGCAATACCAATACCCGACCGCACCTGTTCCTCGACTGCAAGTACAGTCGCCTTCACCCGCCTTCTATCGCCAAGCCGTCATGCCACGAACGCCGATACCGCCACCTACCGCCGCGTACGACAGACATACGCATTGTTGGCAATGCAAGCAAAGGGGGCATAATAAGAAAGATTGCCGACGCCCTTTCAGATTGTTCTGTTCATACTGTGGGGAGGACGGTCGCCTCACGGAGTTCCAACGCCGTTTTCCGCCAACTTGGCTCAACCAGTGCAACCGACCCCCGACCGTTCGTACCTATCGAAGCTGGCGATCGAGTATATTATGCCTTGGTCGACACCGGTTCTTCTCGATCCTTTATCGGCCCTGGCTTACGGGAAGAATGCCGCCAACTCGGAGTAGCTAGAAGAGACCAGCCGCATGCCGTAGCATTTGCTGACGGCCGAACAGCCGTACCATTCGAGCATTATGTCCTGTCTCTGAATTTAAATGGTAAAATAGTGCAAAGAGAAACTATTTTCCTACCCACCTTGGCAGAAGACGCCATACTAGGTATGGACCTTTTAGTAGAGGCAGGATGCACGCTAGAGCTAGGAGGCCGCAGAATTTCTATGCCAACAGCTGCTAAGACCCGAGCACATATACAAAAACCGAAATTGACCACAGCAACAGAAAATGCATGTCATGTAGATGACAACCAACCAGCCGGCATCGCGCAGGCGATTGCAAATAAAGAAGACCTCAGGCGACCACCGACCGTAGTGAGGCAAAGACCATTTTTAAAAACTAAAAAAAATAATTGGGCGCATCGATTATCGAAGATAGGAAACATGAAATTCTTATCGATGCCAGCTACTAAAACCGAACCTTCGACATCCACGGCCAAAAGACCACGGCCCATCTCTCCGTACAATCCTTGTAAGAGACAACCAAAGCAACCCCGTCGACCACCTCCTGGAGTCCGTCCGGTCGCCGTACAGTTGACAATGGCCGAACCAGCCAGCAAAACAACTTCTCGCCGTGTGATTCGCAAGTACGTGCATCCACCAGCCGTGCTCATCCGACCTCTGCCAGTATCCGAAGTTCAAACGATGCATGTCCAATCAGTGAAGGACATGGCGAGCTTTCTTTGCAACGAGCGCCAGAAAGCGCTGAACGATCCAGCATCCGAATATTTGTACCGAAAAGATCACCAAAACACCGCGAAGAAGAGCCGACCGTCAGAAGGGTAGAACAGCAGACCCGTTCCGAGGCGTCAACTTCGTGTTCCGAAGAGACACCAAACCATTCTTTCTAAGAAAAAGATGCGATATCATCGATGTAACCCCCAACAATACCGGGACCGAGGCGATGCTATCATTCCAGGGAAGGAGCAAGGTGGTTCCAATGGAACTAAGGAGCTTGTAGGACGATTAGATGCAGATTTTTTTTTAATCATAGAAAATTATTGTTTTTCTCTCAGGATATGTATTAGGTTTATCTTGATTATTTTTTTATAATGTTTAAGAAAAAAAAAGAAGAAAAAAAAATATACAAAAAAAAAAAGAATTATAAAAGGAAAAAATAAAACACAAAAGAAAAAAAAGAAAAAAAATATAATAAAAACAAAGAAGGGAAAAAAAATAAATAGAAAAAAAAGAAGGGCAAGAATTTAAGTCCCTCAATCCCGTAAAACATACAAGAACTCCTCCAGTCCGTACCAGAGGATGCTGAGACGAGAGGGTTCTCGTCTTTCAAAGAAGGGGGGATCTGTGACGAAGCGTCACAATTTAATTTACTACCTCACTTCCAAACCACCGCATCCAAAAACACTGTACGTGTTTCCTTTTTTATATATACCCACACGCCATCAAATTGCACAATGAAATTTCATTCCAAGGCCAAACACTGTTTACTTCTTCATGCCTTATCACTTGGTGTGCATTTCCTTATGGGGAAATACATTGATAATCCCCATCCGATTTTTTGTATGCAATATTGTCACTGCCTTACAATTCACTGTTAGTTGTGTTAGAAAAATTTATGAATAGAAGTGAATTAATCACTATAATTCAGGAAAAGATTTACGGGCTTTTATGCCAACAACGTAATATTACTTTTTCTCGTCCAACACGAAAGATATTCTTTCTCTACTTCGACTTATATAGTCTTTTCAAGGTAACTACATTGGAGCGGTTTGTTTGCCGGGCGTGTACGTTTTCCATACCTGCGGATCTATTTGTTACAGTTTGTTTGCCGGGCGCTTAGAGTCATTTAGATTTTCAAGGTAACTACATTGAAGCGGTTTGTTTGCCGGGCGTGTACGTTTTCCTTACCTGCGGATCTATTCATTTCGGTTTGTTTGCCGAGCGTTTGGATTGACCAAGATTTCCAGGGCAACTACATTGTTGCCGAACAAAACCCGTATCACGACCGCAGACCTTTGTTACGAAGTCCGCCACCGCCGACAGAGTGTTTTGCCTCTAAGTAGACGCATACACTTCCTACGAAGTCCGCCAACGCCGATAAATTGCTGTGCCGTGCTAGACAACGCAGGCACTTCCCACGCAGTCCGCCGCCACCGATAAATTGTTCTGCCTACCACCCGACGCAGACATTTGCTACGAAATCCGCTGCCGCCGACAGAGTGCCCTGCCTAACGCAGATAGACATTCGCCGCTGCCAAACAGAAGAAACCAATGCCATAATATAATACCGTGTATGGACCCGACGGAACATCATCGCTACCACAGAGAAGATCAGCCATTCCAAGGACCAGCATCAGAAGCGGACTATGGTCAAGACCTCTTTCAACCTCGTTTTGTGAAAATCATAATAAAATTGTTAACCTTGTAAATTATATCCTGAGAGACATTAAAAGAAAAAAAAATAAATCTAAGCTTACTTATAAATTACCCGACCGTCTCCTCGTTTTCATTTGTTTGAGAGGTTGGACCGCCGAAGCCCAAGTCTTACGAAGCTTCCTTGGGTAGACCCTGGACACCCTGAGTCCTACCCCAGCCTTGCAAAAGAAGCATCACAATGTTACTCAAAAATTGAACCCTGTCACAATAAGAGAAATGGGAGACGTCACTGGAAAATCCTAACACCGTTCCGACTTACGCACAGCTGGAGAGGTTTCTAGAAAACAAACTTCAAGGTCTAGATGCTATGGCTGCATGTCCTCGACCAAAGCGAAAAGAATATAGTCCATAAAGTGTAATTAAGGCATTCGCAGTCACCAAGCAAATGTCAATCGATGTCCTAAGTGTTCTGGTAAGCATGTTCTTATGTTTTGTTCTGATTTCAGAAAAGATAACTCAGCACAGAGACGGATGTTCGTTCTGAAAGCAAAACTGTGCAACAATTACTTAAGACCTGATCACGCACAACAATATGTCACCAAAAACATCACACAATGCTTCACAATAGCATCCAACCACAAGAACCTTACGTCAACACAAACCATTTGCGAACAAACAATACTGGAAATCCCGCTCCCTCTTTAAATGCGCGCTATGAAAAATCCGATGATGACACACTGGTGCAACTAGAACCGGTTCTGTTGGCTACAGCACAAGTTGGAGTGCGATCTGCCACTGGGCACAAACTTAAACTTCAACTCTCTTGGACATTTGATCACAAGCTACGTTTATCAGTGAGTATGCGGTGCAACAACTTCACCTTCGGAGAACACGGGTCTTTATGCCGGTGACGGGAGTAGGAGGTGCATGTCTTAGTAAGTCAACAGGTCTGGTTGATATCTCTTTGAGCTCTTTAAGAGAAACAGACTTCAACATTAACTGCAGAGCATTAATTTAACCACGTTTGGGTCCTCTGATGCCCACTCTTCGTCTTGACACCAAACTGTTTGGTGAGTTTTTGGATCTGGACCTGGCCGACCCAAACTTTTGCGAACCTGGCTCCATAGACGTAATATTAGGGGCTGACGTTTATAGCTCTCTCCTACGTGGTGAGGTTTTGCGCTCAGCTGCTGGTGCACCTGTTGCACAACACACCCACTTAGATTGGGTAATTTTCGGACGCTTGCCCGAACCTACAACCAGAACGCTAGCTACGAGTTTTTTTGCATTTTCACAGACGGAGCTGGCAAATCTAGTTCAGTCTATGTGGAAATTTATCGAAAGCGAAGACGTCGCTTCTACCAAGATGACTAAAGACGAGCTCCACTGCGCAGAATTCTTAAAGCAAACAGTACAACGGACCAGATCCGGACGCTACGTCATCAAAAACCCGTTTAAAGATTCCATCGACCGAAAAACTATGGCAGATTCTAAAGGAGATGCCTACAAGCTTTTTTATCACCAAGTAAATCGCCTAGAGATAGTATATGGGCGTTGTACTATTCGGGTAGGCTCTGATTGGTGCCAACTTGGCGGTGCCTAGATGCTGTAACTTATAGTACACGTCAATTGTGCTTACTATACCTCCAAGCGGTATCCACTGGGACCTGGGATGCTCCGTCCAGAGCTGAACTGCTAAACTAGTAAGTGCGAGTGTTGACAAAGGAATCCGGAACAAAAGAATTGTGAGCAACCAACACTATAATTGCTCTGCGAACAATGACTGATTACACGAATCTCAGTGGTCTACGAGAGCTTTCGTGTAAATGTCCCAGCGGATGAATTCGAAGGACAGAATCAACGGTAGACTTCAGCAGCCATAAAAGCAGAAACCCCTGAAGGAGCTACTCCAACATATTTGGTTTAAAGGTCTTTCGGGGTCTTTCAATACGAGGACAGGGTATTGAATTAGAGATGGTGGCGGACGAGCTCCTGGTGAGCCAACGGCAGCACTCACACCCCTGCAGCAGGGTACTGACTCTGGATATTCCAGCTCTTTGTGTCCGAAGGGATCCAAAAGGACCTGGCCCTCCAGGTTTAGGGTTGTGCGTAGGGTTAACTACCCAAACACGTAAAAAAGACCTTGTTCCGAAACAACAAGCAGCCGGATATTGATAATGATTTCAAAGTTGATGACCAAAGCAAACGAAAAAAGGACAATGACCTCCGGATCTGCACGTGGAACGTAAGATCTCTTATTGGACTACGTGCAGCTGGAGAATAAGCGGACGCCCTGGACTGCTGCAAAGCAGACATAACCAACATCCAAGAAGTGCGATGGAGTAGACTGGGCATAAAGCTAAAGCGACAGCTACAGACAACAGAAACATCGCTTATTTGGGTGCGGATTTGTCGTTAGAGGAAGACTCAGGGATAAGGTGATTAGCCAAAATCCAGTCAATGAGCGTATAATGACCATCCGCATCAGTGCTAAATTCGCCAACATTAGCCTAATATGCGCCCACGCCCCCACAGAAGAGAAAGACGACGCTTCCAAAGACTGTTTCTACGAGCTCCTCGAAGAAACATATGCGCAGTGCCCTAGACACAACGTGAAAATCGAAGGAGGACATCTTTGGAAATACAATCGGTAAGCATAGCCTCCATGACAAAACCTCCGAAAACGGACTGAGGCTAATCGATTTTGCTGCGGGCTTAATCTTGTTGTAAGTAGTACACGCTTCCCGCATCTCAAAATTCATAAAGGTACATGGTGATCCCCAGATCAATTAACCGTCAACCAAATTGATCATGTTGCGATCGACGCAAGGCACTCTTCCAGTTTGCTAGATGTCTGAATTTTCCGAGGGGCCAACTTTGACTCGGACCACTACCTTGTTGTAGCCAAGGTACGAATGAGGATATCTTGTTCACGACCAGCACAAACTAACACTGAAGAGATATGATGTCGGAAACCTACAATCGCAAGAGATTGCCAATGCCTTTTCCAATCGAGTGTCCCATCAATTATCCTTGAATCCCATGCCGCCAGCATTAAGCATTGAAGACCAGTGGCAGCAATGCCAAGAAGCCATCAGATCCGCTGCCTCTGAGGTTCTGGGTTTCACTCGGCCACCAAAACGAAACCCATGGTTCGATGAAGAATGCAGGCAGGTAAATGCAGCTAAGCAAAAAGCACGACAAATGCTTATGCAAGCACGAACGAGGGCTGCTTACGATCAGTATAACGTGATTTACAAGGAGAAAAGAAGGGAAGAACACCGACTTCTCAAAAAGAAAAAGAAGCAGCATGAAAGCGCTCGTTTGAGGAAATAGAGAGGTGCCCTTACAGGAACGAGATTCGGAATTTTTACCAAAAGGTAAAAAGATCCTGCCAGGGTGGCAAACCCCGAACTCAAGCCTGTAAGGACCAGCAGGGAAATATAGTTATAGAGTCACAGTTGCTACTGAGGATCTGGAAAGATCATTTCTGCAGAGTGCTTAACGGTGATGAGGACACAAATTCCGCTGTCAGGCAGATTGCCCAATTCAGCTTGGACGATGATCAAGAATGCCGTCCTCCCGACCTAGAAGAAGTTAAGCTTGCTATATGCAAACTTAAATCAAATAAGGCTGCAGGTGCAGATGGCCTTGATTCCGAAATTTTCAAGGGAGCTGGAGATCAGTTGGAAAGGAGCATGCACCAATTGATCTGGATGATATGATCGGAAGAAAGCATGCCCGAAGAATGGAACCTCAGTATCGTATGCCCGATCCTAAAGAAGGGAAACCCTCACAATTGCGCCAATTATAGAGGGATAAGCCTCCTTATCGTCGCTTATAAGATCTTGTCTGCTGTAATATGTGAACGTCTGAAACCCCACGTCAACAACTTGATAGGTCCTTATCAATGTGGTTTTAGACCAGAGAAGTCCACAATAGACCAAATTTTCACATTACTGTAGATCTTGGAAAAAACCCGAGAATATAATGTCGATACTCACCATCTTTTTATCGATTTCAAGGTTGCGTATGACAGTATCTACAGAGACGAGCTGTACAGAGCCATGTCTAGTTTCGGCATCCCTGCAAAACTCGTACGACTATGCAGGATGACTTTGGAGAATTCACGCTGCTCCGTCAAGGTCGGTAAAGAACTCACCAAGACCTTTGATGTCGAAAAAGGTTTAAGGCAAGGCGACAAAATGTCATGCGATTTTTTCAACATCATACTTGAACAGATTGTAAGAAACTCAAACGTCAACACCAGAGGAACAATCTTTCAAAAGTCTGTACAATTACTCGCCTATGCAGACGATATTGACGTAATGGGAAGAAAAAAGCGTGATGTCATAGGTGCTTTTGCGAGTATTGAAACAGAAGCTGCAAAAATGGGTTTGATGGTTAATGAGGGCAAAACGAAGTATATGCTGTCATCAAACAAGGACACAGAACATCGACGAATTGGACAATACGTCACAATAGACAGACATAACTTCGAGGTAGTACAGGACTTCGTCTACCTAGGATCCGCTGTAGACACCGACAACAACATCAGTGCGGAGATCAAACGGAGAATAACTCTAGCCAACCGTTGCTTCTTTGGGTTAAGAAAGCAATTGAGAAACAAAACCCTCTCCAGAAAAACCAAGGTAACCTTGTATAAGACCTTAATCATCCCAGTCCTGCTTTACGGCGCGGAAGCATGGACCGTATCAAAAGCGGATGAGGAAACCCTTGGTCGTTTCGAAAGAAAAATTCTCCGAATGATCTTTGGTCCCGTATGCGAAGACAATGTGTGGAGAAGAAGATACAAAAACGAGCTGTATGAGCTGTACTGCGACATGGGCATAGCCAGAAGAGTACGCATCGCGAGGCTACGATGGTTGGGCCATGTAGAGCAGATGGACCCAAACGCTCCGGCTCGTCGGGTGCTCGAAAGCACATTGCAGGGAAATCGCGGAAGGGGAAGACCTCGTCTTAGGTGGTGCAATCAAGTGGACGAGGACCTCAACCGACTTGGAGTGCGAAACTGGAGAGAGCTCGCCCGAAATCGAAGTCATTATAGAAGGCTGTTGGTTGAGGCCCAGGTTCACCCCGAACTGTAATGCCCACTTTAGTAAGTAAGTAAATCGCCTAGAGAAGGACCCAAAAATGAGAGCAATGTACGATGAATTTATGTCCGCATATCTGCAACTCGGGCATATGGAACTTGTTCATCATGAAGAGGTTTCACCTCAACAGAGTTGCTACACTCCACATCATGACGAATATAAGGAGCCAAGCTCTACAACAAAACTGCAAATTGTCTTCAACGCATCCAGGAAGTATAAATTGGATAAAACTGTTAACGATTGTCTTCATGTAGGTCCCAAACTGCAGAGTGAATTTTCTGCTATTATCTTGAAATGGCGTACTAACCGAATTGGGTTTATGGCAGACATTGAAAAATGTTATAGACAAATACTGGTGAATCGAGAGGATGCTGACATGCAGAGAAACATATGGAAAGATAAAGAAGGCCGGCCAGCTGTTTATAGATGGCTAGCTGTCACTTATGGTTTAAACTGCTCTCCGTATTTGACGATCAAAGTTCTTCACATTTTGGTCGATGATGAAGAAGCTGACTTTCCTCAAGCTGCTAAAGTACTTCGTGATTCATTCTACATGGATGATTGTCTCCACGGTGCCACATCGGTAAAGGCTGCCCAAAACCTACAGTTGGAACTACAGACATTACTCCAACGAGGAGGATTCCGACTCCGAAAATGGAACTCAAATTCTACCGAGTTTCTGCAAGGAATGAGCGTGGACAGTAAACTGGTTGAACAGTGTAGTGATCTGAATTTGGATCGTGAAACCAAGGCACTGGGGATCTATTGGTTCTGTCAAACTGATTGCATCAGCTACAAAGTGAACGTCACAAAAGTTTCGACAGCAATCACAAAACGTCAACAGCTTTGCGATTTGGTCAAAATCTATGATCCAACTTGTCTACTGGCTCCAGTCGTAATTACAGGCAAAATTCTGTCACAACAACTTTGGCTATCTGGTATATCATGGGATGATCCACTTCAAGAACCATATCAGAAGAACTGGGTACGATTTCGAGAAGAGCTCCCTTCACTAGAGGACATCAAGGTCTATAGGTAGATATTCTCGTCTTCAAATGTCTCAAACTACCAACTGCATGTTTTTTCGGACGCCTCTAACTCTGCTGATGCCGCTGTCGCATACCAACGAGTAAAAACAATTGAAGGTGAATACAAAGTGTCAATTCTTATGGCGAAAACTAAAGTGGCTTGCTTGGAACTAATTGGAGCACTTCTTGCGTCAAAAGTTGCGTCCAAAGTTCTGGATACCTTACAACTGCCATCCATAGAAACCTTTTGCTGATCGGACTCGAAGACAACTCTTAGCTGGATTCGATCAAGTCCAGGAAAACATAGGCAATATGTGGTGAATCGAATCACCAAAATTTTATGTGCCCACTAAAACCAATCCGGCTGACGTAGCCTCTCGTGGAGTATACCCGTCGCAGTTAAAAAATTGTGATTCCTGGTGGTCTGGCCCAACATGGCTACAGAAAGATGAAAGCGAATGGCCTGAACAAAATTGTGTTTACAGTGAGGTGCATGAGATAACAACATTTCTTGCCTCTCATGGCCCTTCCAAACTAACCGAGGATGTGGGTGAGCTCGGTCTTCTCTACAAATACTCCGATATCAATACTTTGATCGCTGTAACCAGCTGGTGCTGTCGTTTTATTGCAATCAAATTAAACCAACCACATGCTACATCATCCTGGTGCACAGCTTCGGAGCGGCAAAATTCTTTACAGTTTTGGATAAGGTATGTTCAAAGAATACATTTTACTAATGAAATTTCTTGCCTATTTCAAGGTAAACCTATCAGTTCAAAGAGCAAACTCATGAAACTTAATCCAATGATTGACGATAATGGCATCATACGATTGAATGGCAGATTAAAAAATGCCCTATTGATAGACTACTGGCCCATGCTGTAAAAATTATGGGTCATTTGAACCACCAGGTGACCAATCTAGAACGATATAAGAGCATAAAATAATAAGATTCAGCACTATGCCGTCACTTGTAAGCTGTTCAACTGAGTGCAGGTGAGAATTCGAAAGTACAGGTAGAGTGAGTACATTTTGGTCACATATTTTTGTACGGCATTCTTACCACCGATAGATCCATGAAAAATAATAAGAAAACGCACAGTGCCGTAAAAAAATGGTGAGCCACAAAGTCGGATTTTTTTTTTATTTTCCGACAATCACCAGGGTAAATTTGGCCATTTGATTTTATACGGCATCTATGTCATACTATTTCAATACTGCTTCTAATCCATTATTCCGCAACGCCGTACAAAAATCATGCGACATGGGTAACAAATCGAGGGTTGCCACCCCCTCTCTTTCCGTGGTCCAGGGGGTGATTTGACACAACATGAAATAAATTTATTTTGAAAGTATTTTATGCATAGATAATATTTTTTCATATGCCGTACATTTTCGTTGGTCCAAAGGGGAAAAAACTGAAAAAGAAAAAATCAAAAAAAAAAATTCATATAACGAAATGTAAGGTGAAATTTTTAAACTTGGTGAATGATTAAACTTTGTTAAATAAGGGGTTGGATACTATCGATTTATACCAAAATATAGTTATGTTGTCACTGATAATTCCAAAATACAACATATTTTTGAGAAGTACTCATGACACTGAAGTTAGCAGACACCTGTAAAATTTGAGCTTTTATTTCAGAAATGAATAAGTGGAAAAAAAATATTTTAAGAATTTGTGCTTACAGTTTTTTGAATTATGTAGATGTGTGTTTGAAATCTACCTTTTCATTTACTTGATTACAATAAACCGTGGTAATTATTCATAACAGGAAATTCCATTTCATTGGAAAATCTTTACATAAATAATTTCTATTCTCATTTCTTATTTCACTATTTATTCCGGCTCACTAAACCGGGCATTTCTTTCCAATTATAAATATTCCTTTGTAACTGTGTAAACATCTATGTTTTCATTCGTACGTGACCTTCTTTTTATTACTTTTTTTTCTGGAACTTCTAATTGTCTTCTACGAATCTTTCACACTTCACTCTTGTGACATATTCTGACTTGTTCACCTCGTGTCCAGTTAGTAATTTTTCAAGTGATACTTGTGCTTTTGGTATTAGTCTGTGGTAATCATAGTGAAGAATAATTATAAACTTTAACCGTTTTGTCTACCGCAATCTCTCAACCAGCTGTTGTTTACGTGTTGTGAGCACTCCGATCATGTCTGACCTCGTGGAGAATGAAAACTCTAGTGAAAGTGAAAGAAATGCTCAAGAAAATGAGCAAGAACGTGTTTGTTTTATTTGTGATTTGCCAGGTGATCCTATTGATAACCGGGTAAAATGTCTGTCAAGCGCAATTTTAAAAAATTGCATCCAAGCAATTGAGATTAGGAGTAAGCAACAGTCTAACACCTCCAGAAGATCCATGGATGTTGCTTCAATTCAATTGCCCTTTACATCTTTAATTTGTACGTAAGACTTTGATTTTGACAAATACATATTTATGTTTCAGAAAATAATAGAGAAGATAATTCGGACGTCGATGAAGACGTTGATTCCGATGACAACTCTGCAACTGATTCCGATACTGAATAAATTTATCAAATTTTTCTAAAAAATTAATTTTTTTTTTATTATTATCATAAAATATATAGAATTTTTCTAAAAAATGATTGTTTTATTTATTCACATCATTACCATGAAACAAATCAATTATATGTATGTATCAATAATGTTTGAAGTATATATTAAACCAAAAAGTATATAAAACTGTTGATACTGGGATTGACAGTTTCAATTCTTGGACATAATATACACACCGTTTCAGTTCAGTTAGACGTCATAGTGATTTTACCATATTATCAATTATTTTCTTCAAAAATATGTTAATGCCGTACTGTATCAGATGGCCATAAAGTACCCTTAAAATTGTAGCGTCACTTTCATCAGCCTAAAAGATATGGTCTGCATAAAAATGTACGGCATCTTTTTTCCTAATTTATCTATGTTAATACTATTTAAAACAAGGGATAAAACATAAAAAACTGCTATATTTCATTAATCTATGATATTTAAACTTTTACAATAATTTGTAAAATTTCAGGTTTTGTATTTCTCTATAATTCTTTTTAGAACGGTTTCTTTTAAACGGCAATACTATGCAACAATTGTATTTTACAATATCTTGTTAAAAAAAAAGCTTCCGTACAGGATCAAATGATTTTACAGCTATAAAAATCAAGGATACGATGAAATGAAGATAGTTATTGATATACATTCAACTGAACAATCATTTTTTGACGGCATTATTTTTAATAGTACTTTTGAGTGCTAGATAATGTTTTGGAACCTAAGCCGTACTTTTTCAAATCACCCCCTGGACCACGGAAAGAGAGGGGGTGGCAACCCTCGATTTGTTACCCATGTCGCATGATTTTTGTACGGCGTTGCGGAATAATGGATTAGAAGCAGTATTGAAATAGTATGACATAGATGCCGTATAAGATCAAATGACCAAATTTACCCTGGTGATTGTCGGAAAGTAAAAAAAAAAATCCGACTTTGTGGCTCACCATTTTTTTACGGCACTGTGCGTTTTCTTATTATTTTTTATGGATCTATCGGTGGTAAGAATGCCGTACAAAAATATGTGACCAAAATGTACTCACTCTACCTGTACTTTCGAATTCTCACCTGCACTCAGTTGAACAGCTTACAAGTGACGGCATAGTGCTGAATCTTATTATTTTATGCTCTTATATCGTTCTAGATAGGTCACCTGGTGGTTCAAATGACCCATAATTTTTACAGCATGGGCCAGTAGTCTATGACCATGTCTGAACGGTTTCCCATCATTTTGCCTGCGGAAAGTCGACCTACCATGTTGCTTATTAGTCAAGGTCATAACGCCACTCTGCACGGTGGCAAGCAAACAACAATCAACTTTCTTCGAAGGCGCTACTGCATCATTGACTGTCGTTCCTCAGTTCAAAAGTTCATCCGTCGATGCTTGACATGCTGTCGTCATAACCCACAACCAACAACACAAATTATGGGGATACTTCCCACACCTCGATGCACAGCTGCTGTTCCGTTTAAGCATTACGGACTAGACTATGCTGGGCCATATGCGATTCGTACAACAAAAGGCCGAGGTCATCGTTGTTACAAGGGATGGGTCGCTCTTTTTGTCTGTCTGAGCACTTGAGCTATTCATCTTGAACTTGTGAGTGACATGACAACCGAGACATTCCTTGCAGCCTAACGACGATTTTTCTCTCAACGAGGGTACAGCTATAGTATCTATAGCGACTGTGCAACGACGTTTGCTTATGGCCCACCGAAAGCAGTTGGAAACAGGGGCACGAGCTGGGTCTTGCCATGGTGTATCATGGCACTTCATTCCACCAGGCTCTCCAAACTTTGAGGGCATTTGGGAAGCTGGAGTCAAGAGTATGAAGCATCATTTGAAGCGGACCATCGGGGAAGCAACATTAACTTTCGAGGAGTTTTACACAGTCCTCAAGCAAATCGAAGCTGTTCTAAATTCGTGACCAATATCCGCCCTTTCTGATGATCCTGGATATTTTGCCGCATTGGCCCCTAGGCATTTCTTGGTAGGCGGTCCTATCACTGCAGCTCCGGAACCGGATTTGCTCGATATTAAGACGGGTAGACTGTCCCGTTGGAAACAGCTCCAGCAGATGCAGCAGTATTTCTGGAAGCGGTGGAGTTGTGAATATTTGCACGACCTACAAGTGAGATGCAAGTGGCAAAAATCAAAGCTCAACATTAAGGTAGGCGACCTGGTCCTGGTGAGAGATGAACGTGCACCACCGACCCAATGGCTTTTGGTCCGGGTTTTAGAAGTGCATACTGGAGAGGACGATCTGGTGCGGGTCGCGACAATCCGCACTCAGTCAATCGACAACGACTCTGCGGATGAACACGGTGAGCGGCCATATGTTTCGTAGCAATAACTGGACGAGGTAGGCGGAATGTTGAGAAGTACTCAATCGGCATAAGAAAGTGGCCACCTTGAATAAATAAGTGGTCACCTCACCATCCTGCAAAATGTCATCTAAACATCTAAAATAAAACGTGGTTGAAGTTAGTCGTCTTGCCTTATCATTTTTAAAGGTTAGTTTTCGAAATAGATTTTCCGCTTTTTCTCTTTTCATAACTAATCAAACAGTCCCTTCTTTCCAAGGTCATGGAAACGTTAACAAACCGTCAATTTATGAAATATCTTGAAGAACGTTATTCAACCTCTAACGAGTTTGATGCGCTATCTGACTCCATTTCAAGAATTTTTTCACATTACCCGCTCAATGAAGCTAAATCTGCACATATAAAAAATAAATAAATAGGGTGGTGCAACAGAGCGAGGAGCCCCTGGGCCTAGCGCATTTCTCACAACCATGCCTTGTGAGGGGATGGAGGGGACCTACAATTTTTCGCCGGTTCCGAACGGCTAATTGAGAATGCGCTTTTCATGGCAATGAATTTACTAACGGAGGACTTGCCAATTCCTCGCGAAAGGCGATACCCGTGGAAAAACATTTTTGCATTTTGCCTCTGCTGGGATTCGAACCTCGAACCTCTGGGTTAGCAGGTGGACAAGCTAACCATTACGCCACGGGTACCACAATCTGCACATATAAACTTTACAAATAAAAAGTTAAGCTACGTTCAAATATTCATCAACAATCAAGCTGTACCTTACGCCAATACGGCCAAATACCTTGGGATGAATTTGGATGCAAAGCTAAAATGGAAAGAGCATATCAAAAAGAAAAGGGAAGAGCTCAACTTGAAATATAGATTAATGTACTGGTTACTCGGTAGAAATTCGGACTTATCTGTCGAAAATAAAATAATGCTTTATAAACAAGTACTTAGACCTGTTTGGACCTATGGAATGCAATTATGGGGCTGTACAAAGAAAAGAAATACTGAAATCATCCAAAAGTTCCAAAACAAAGTCCTTCGTGGAATAGTAAATGCACCATGGTATATAAGAAATAGCGATTTACATCGAGACCTACAAATAGAAACGGTTACAGAAGTTGTAAAAAAACATGCTGTATCACACAATCAGCGACTGCATAGTCATAACAACTCTGAAATGGAGTTGGATTTGGAGATTAAGAAAAACTAAGCCACACGAGCTAATGGCCTAAAAGTCATGGGAAGCATTAAAAGTTTAAGCTTCCCTTAAAGCGATAATATTACTGAGAAAGAAAAATCTGTTGTCGATCGTTCATAGATTGGTTCTGATTACGAGGAGTTTTAGTGGGTAAGAATCCCACACTACTTGGTATCGAATACTGCTAAGTGTCTTTTGAAGATTTACTCCTGACAACAAAAAAAAAAAAAAGAAACTTTACCCTCTCACTGAAAGGTAGGTGTGTTGAGATCTTCGCTGAATTAAATCTCTTAACTCAGCTTGTTGATGAGCCCATTCGGGTTCCAGATATTTCTGCCTATTCGGCCAACACATTAGACTTATTTCTCACTTCTCATACCGAAAAATATAGAGTTAAAGTTTCATCACCTCTAGGCACGTCGGACCATTGTGTCATATCGGTAGATTTTTCACTTTCCGTCGCAGTAAAAAGAGAAAAAGTCCCAAAAAGAACTGTATAGCAATATGAGAAAGCCAGTTAGGACGGCCTGAATAATTTCTTTCGAAATTTTAATTGGTCATTGCGCTTTCTTGACGATAACGTGGATGCATCAGCCGATATGATATCTAACGTAATTCTCAACGGCATGGGAAATTTTGTTCCTCACAGAACAAAAAGTATCATCCCTAAAAAGAATTCGTGGTTTGATTTAAGCTGTTAGGAGGCGATTAGGGATATAGAAAGCAGTTTTCAAAAATTTAAAGGCAAACCTACAGTAGAAAATCGAAATTTTCTCAAACGGGCCAGAAATATAATAAATCCGCTGGTATGCTCATATACAAAAGGCCAAGTTTTTGCATGACCAAAAAGTAAGGCAAAAAGTACTGTTGTGTCCAAAAGGGAGCAAAAACTTCTGGTCTTTTGTTAAGAACGGTAAGAAATTGACCACGTCATCGGTCCCAACGCCCGTCTTCAATGACTCTCCGTATGTCAGCTCCATCGATAAAGCCAATTTGCTGGCAGCTCAATTCGCTGCCAACTCGACACTTCCTGATAGCATATTGGCCCCACCTGAGCTTGAGACAGTAAATTCTGCTATGAAGCAGATATTTTGCGGTTGCGAGAGTACTCAAAGATCTCAATATACATAAATCCGCTAGTCCAGATGGTATCCCCGCCATTATTCTGAAGAGGTGTTCTTCTACGCTGGCAAAACCACTGCGTTAACTTTTCCATCTATCCTATTCTGCTGGGATTCTTCCGAGCAGATGGAAAACTGCATTTATCCAGCCGGTCCTTAAAAAAGGCGAATCTTCCTCCCCTTCCAATTACCGTCCTAATGCAGTAACGTTTCTTCTTTCCAAGGTCATGGAAACGTTGATAAACTGTCAACTATGAAATATCTTGAAGAACGAAAGCTTCTTAATGACCGACAGTACGGCTTTCGTAGCAAATGGTCCACTGGTGATTTGATGGCTTATCTCACCGAAAAGTGGAACCAATCTTTACATTGTTTTGGAGAAAGTAAGATTTTGCGTTTGATATTTCTAAAGCATTTGATAGAGTTTGGTATCAGGCTCTTTTATCGAAAATGCGTGCTTTTGGTATCGATGAGTCTCTTCTTCGTTGGATTAGAAACTGATCTCTTGTCTGGAACTTCTTATCCTCTCAACTGTTTCGATGACGACTCAACCCTCAGCTTTTCATATTCGTTTCCAAATTCACGTCTCTGCTCATCGGATGTGAAACTGGAACGGTTGCGTATGATAAGCTCACTGAATTCTGACCTTGACAGCATTGTTACATGGGGTCATAAAAACCGAGTAGAATTCAATGCTTCGAAAACTCAATGCTGTCTCTTGTCGTTGAAGCTTAACATTCCCCCATTGCCATTATCCATGAATGGTACCTGCATCCAAGAAACCGAAAAGCTGGTAGTACTTGTGTAAACGATGATCTTCGTTGGAATGACCACGTATACAAAAGGCCAAGTTTTTGCATGACCAAAAAGTAAGGCAAAAAGTACTGTTGTGTCCAAAAGCAAGCAAAAACTTCTGGTCTTTTGTTAAGAACGGTAAGAAATCGACCACGTCATCGGTCCCAACGCTCGTCTTCAATGACTCTCCGTATGTCGGTCCCTAAAAAAGGCTAATCTTCCTCACCTTCCAATTACCGTCCAAATGCACTAACGTCCCTTCTTTCCGAGGTCATGGAAACGTTGATAAACTGTCAACTTATGAAATATCTTGAAGAACGAAAGCTTCTTAATGACCGACAGTACGGCTTTCGTAGCAAATGGTCCACTGGTGATTTGATGGCTTATCTCACCGAAAAGTGGAACCAATCTTTACATTGTTTTGGAGAAAGTAAGATTATTGCGCTTGATATTTCTAAAGTATTTGATAGAGTTTGGTATCAGTCTCTTATTTAAAATGCGTGCTTTTGGTATCGATGAGTCTCTTCTTCAATGGATTAGAAACTGATCTCTTGTCTGAAACTTCTTATCCTCTCAACTGTTTTGATGACGACTCGACCCTCAGCTTTTCATATTCGTTTCCAAATTCACGTCTCTGCTCTTCGGATGTGGAACTGGAACGGTTGCGTATGATAAGCTCACTGAATTCTGACCTTGACAGCATTGTTACATGGGGTCATAAAAACCGAGTAGAATTCAATGCTTCGAAAACTCAATGCTGTCTCTTGTCGTTGAAGCTTAACATTCCCCCATTGCCATTATCCATGAATGGTACCTGCAGCCAAGAAACCGAGAAGCTGGTAGTACTTGTGTAAACGACGATCTTCGTTGGAATGACCACATATTCGAAGTTGCCAAGAACGCTGCGAAATGCTTAGGCTTCTTGAGACGATGCAGGAAGTTCTTCACCCCTTCTGATCTGGCTACAATTTATAAGGCCTTCATCCGCCCAAAACTGGAGTATAACTCTCATATCCTACTTGATAGGGCACAAAATAGAGCATTTAAATTGATAGGTGATGGTTCAATCGTAGAATCGATTGATTCTCTTGAACATCATCGAAACGTTACCTGTCTCTCTCTTTTTACCGCTTTTTCTACAAACAGTGCTCTAGTGAAATAGCCAGTTGCGTTCCTCCCCTGAAACAATTTAGCCGCAACATCTGCCTCGCTAGGAATGCTCATCAGTTTTACCTTGAGCCCAACTTCGGGCGTACGGTCAAGTATAGAGATTCGTATTTCAGTCGCACCACCCGAATGTGGAATGCTTTTCCTGGCTCGGTGAGAGAAAAGAGAGTTATATCGAAATCAAAGTAATCATTCATATGAATGGTTTTTGTTGAAAATTTACCGTAACACAGGAAAAGCGTCAACAATGGAAAACTGTATGAAGAAGCTAGGGTCATCCCTTTAGACAAATGCATGGTGCAAACTGGAAGACACTTACTGGAAAGCCTGACCAATTATCCAAACCCCTTTGTACCCGAGATACATATATCGATGCGATGACACTAATTGACGTCGACACAATCAATAACGACGAAGCAATGACCTTCTACGCGTCATCTCAACACTGAGGCTAGTTGCCTTACGATTGCTCTTGGACTCGGTATGTTGAAGATGCTGTGCTTAAGGAAAAATCGAAATTTACAAGAACTCAGAATCTCAGTTGTATGACTCATAACATTTTTATATGCCAATGAAGCAGTAAAATATCACAATTTAATTGAAAAAAATTTTTTTTTTATCTACGAGGCAATGAGTATTGGTTACGTGTTAAACTGATACTTACATAGTTTTGATCGAATTTGAAACTCCTTTAAATACGTCTTTTGAGAGGTATACTAGATTCGGAGCGTGTGATATATAGCTAAAAAGCGTAACAGAAAAGAAAGAATATCTGTCACTTATATTCATAACAAAACATCTTACGTACATTGTTCGCAACAGTTTCAGTGTTTCAAATGCTCGTTCTTGAATAGTTTCAAAATACTTTAAATCGGAAAGTATTCTAGAAAGAAAACAAAACTGACATAAAGTAACTTTCGTATACCTAAACAATTAAAAGGTTAAATATTGTCATACAAATCACGCAGCGATGGTGCATATATTTTTAATCCAGCACATCGGAGCAACTTTAGCCCTGCTGAAGAAATAGTCAAGCGCTGCATTGAGGAATAAAGCTTTTGCGGAACTCTAACAAGGGCCTCTCCGGTGCATTTGCATTCCAATTCATCCTAAAAGTGTAAGAACAAACAAGTACTGAGCTGACATACAATGAATAGCTTGGCAGATATACATATACATACAAAAGATAAAACTATTACTTTTTGACAATAAGATAATGTACATGAAAAAGAAAACTAAATTGAAATGCGTATGACTGAGGTTTAAAACTATTTATCTTAAGAGGCCTTTCCCTATATTTGGAGAAAATTCGATAAATGGCGATATGGTTCCCTGTTTTACGAGGTCATTTGAGCTTGAATATCAATAATTCAAAAGGAATATAATAATAATACTTATTTTCTTTGATCTCTAGGATTTTTTTTTTTTTTTGATAGAATTGATTTATATATAGATTGTTAGAAGATAACCCTTCATCTTAAATATAAAAATGAATCGCAAAATGTGTTGGTAAGCGCATAACGCAATAACGCCTGGACCAATTTGGCAAATTCTTCTTTTAATTGTTCGTTGAAGTTCAAAGATGGTTTTTTATGCGAGAAAAATTCAAATAATTGCCGGAAAACCTCTAAAAACAGCCCTTTTCTTTTTCCCATGCAAACGTTTTTTAACTAAATCGAGCTTTATTGCTATTGTATAAATTTCACATTGAATTACAAGCACTCACTGTTGTTTAAACAATGTAGGTATGTTTCCTAACATCAAAGTGTCAATTTGGACTTTATTGTTATTTTAAGTTTTTATTATTTCATATCCCTATTTTAAATACTGCTTGAAGAATTTGACTCCAAGTCATATCAAATTGAAAAATAGTTTAAACAACAACAACCTGTCAATGTCAGTGTTTTTTTTTTTCTTGGATTGTGTTACCTACTCCACTGAGTTTGCTTTTGTCAACTAAAACACGTAACAAATTCGTACCTAGTGTTAGTGTTTTGTGCAGTGTTTATATACCTATGATTGCTAAATATTGCATGTGTCCAGGCGCACAGTGCGGCCGAATCCCCAAAGTGCGGCCAAAAGTCAAAAAAAAAAAGTTTCTGTTTAGGGTTTTTTTTCCCTTGTGTTGGCTGCACTGATGCTTCAAGAAACTAAAACCGTTCATAGTGATGACTAATTCGTCATGCCCCTTCTTTAAGCTCAGTTGGAATGTGGCCTTCGCTCTAGCTTCTCTATAAAGTTAATATACTGTGAGTGGTTAAAAAGGTGTAAAATTGTGTGTTTTAAAGAAAATCAAAAAAGACAAAATGGAATCCAATTCTGAAGGTGAGTAGAATATGTAAAAAAAAGTACTAATTATCAATTGTTAAGTAGTGAATCAGGGAAAACATAAACAATAGTGTCATTTTTTCACGTAATTTTTCCGTAAATTTAACTTTTCAAATGATACTGCATTAAAACGCTGCAAAACGCTGCTTTGAAACCATATTTAAATGATAATTGTATGTATTGTCTACCAAATAAAAAAAGATTCAGCTGCCAAGAGCTGCCTATTCAAATTTTATACCGTTTTTTCGAAATCAAATTGATAGTGAGCTGCATCTGTACCTGACGATGAAAAAGAACCGGAAAATTGATCCACTTCCTCTGCCTTAGAGTCAGAAGCTGACGTAGATGCGGATTCCTACGAAACCAATTTCTTAATGTAATATAATTAGCCTACCAATTATCAGTTTCCTACATTGAGTAAAAAAAAATGAAAAAAAAAAAAAACATGAAAAAAAAACGAGAACGTTTTATTTTTTTCAACTTTAATCGGGACTAACTTCTGAAGGAAGCACTTTGTGAAAAAGTGTAAAGAGACCTTTTTTTTAGAAAATTAAATTTCCTTTAAGAAACATGTTTGCAATTTTTCACATATTGATTTGTACGTGAGTTAAAAAACTCCAAAATGAAAGAGCAAAATCAAAAAAAACATACCATTTTTCAAAGCTTGATTACTCGGAAACGGTTAGTCTGAGAAAAAATTTCAAAAAGACTTTTTTTAAAGGAAATTTAATTTTCTACAAAAAAATTTGTCGTTGAATTTGTTGGGCTCAAAATAATTGAACAGTTTTGACGGTCAAGTATGGTTAGGTCTAAGAAATATAAAATACGATTGATAGACCTATAAATACTTTTTTTGAGCTCAAACTTTTTTGGAATTTTTTTTGGCAATCCCAAACAATATTTTCAATATCAAATTTTTATTTTTGGCCCAGTCTAGTGTACACACAGATGGTTTTTTTTAATTCCTCCATTTTTGGCTGTATTAGGTGTGGCAATATGATGCTATATTGGACCCACCATCTTGAATTTCGTAACTCTGACAATGGATTCGTAATCAGCGACCCCAAAAACCCCCAAGTACAAGATTTCAGGTCGATCGTTAAAGTTTTCGAGTTTTGGCCGCACTTTGGGGATTCCGCCGCACTGTGAGGCGTTGCGTTGTTGAGTTATGCGTTTACCAACACATTTTGCGATTAATTTTATATTTAAGATGAAATTGGTATACATACATATAAATCAATGCTTTCGTACAAATTATACAAATATGTGCAAAGTTGATAATGTATTGAAGTTGTCAAATTTTCATTTCCACTTTACTAATTATTGAGATTAAAATATTATTTCACAAAATTGCAATCTCTTAACAATTGAAAGAATAGTGAAAAGTAATTAGAAGGAAGTTTATTTCTAATTTGTGTGTCAAACAAATGAAGCGTGAAGCATATTATCATTGGATTTGAGTAAATTTATCTAGGTAATTGTAAAAATTCAAGATAGTTATGACATATATACATATATCAATGCCTTCGTACAAATTATACAAATATGTAAAAAGTTGATAATTGATAATGTATTCAAGTTGTCACATTTTCGCTTTCAATTTACTAATTATTGAGATCAAGATATTATTTCACAATATTGCTAATTCTTTTCAAGGTAAATAGATTACAATGGCAGTGTGTCAATGGCAAACAATGACATTGAACAGCAAAAGTATTAAGGTCTTTTGACTAAATTGACGGGATTGAAATAGTCAGTTAGCAAGCCAGCGTATTATTGATATTGTTATTGCATTGGAACAGGAAATAAACACGCTCCGAAGTAAAATATCGAAACTGCAAAGTATGTAGTTCTCTTTTCAGATGTAATTCTGTCTTAGCTTTACACCCTGTTTGAAATTGTTCTTTCAGTTCTTGGTGCATCGATAAGAAAAAGAAAAAATGATGAAAGCAGTAACGAAAAGACTTTTCCTACTGAAGCATATGCCATAGTGAGTTTGAACGATTCTGGATTGTCATTCGATCGTGAAGGTAAGGTAAAACACGTTCGACTGTCCCTCAACTAATATCAGATGATGCATTTAATTCAAAGCCAACTTTTTCTGGTGCATTCAATTTTTTTTATCAAAACATCGTCTCCCGAAAATAACTTTAATTCTGTTGTTCCGTTTGGTAAAAGCAAAGTCTATATTCTACTTCAAATTTCGAGTTTTTTTTTCTATCCGATTTATGGTCGTTTGTTCTTGATTGGAACACTGAACCATAACTGTTGAATAACTGATGAATTGTTGAATACTTCTAATGTTTTCGAAACATCTTTGAATATGTCTTAAGAAAATGATCCTGGGCAATTGCGAGCTGCCCAGCAGAAAAGAGTTGAGTTCGAGTGAAAAGAGAACTTGTTACGGTAAATTTTCCCGCAACAAAAACCTTCCTTACATTTAGTTATTTACATTCCCATATCCCTCTCCTTTCCTCAAACCCTTCCCTATCATTTCTCCGTTGCGTTGTTTGCTCTTAGCAATGCTTTCGAAACATAGCTTTGAGCAAATGACAAAATTGGTGCTGCATGTCGTCATCAGCGGACGAGCTGAACTGACGGCGGGCGTGTGGTGTGTCGAGCCAGAAGCCTCTGGAGACTCGCGCACCATTAACTTGAATTGAATGTTGTACTTCGTCCTTCACAAACATCAACATTGTCATACATCATCATTCACACATACTAACATTCATATACCATCGTTAACTTGGAGGTTTTTAATCCAACTTTTTGTACAAAATAAATAGCATTAAATCCCTTTGGCAATTTAACTTTCGTATTTTCATTCGGTTTGTATCATTTCAGCCTTTATTATTGGATTGGGAAATTCAACTAAAAATTTCATGGCGCCTATCTTTTTTAAGTACACCCGGTACTTGGAAAATACTTTTATCATTCATTTAATAATTATTTAATCGGTCATTTTATTCGCGATCGTCTTTTATCGCGCTACGCTACTTTTTTTTGTTTACGAACCCAGCCCAGCTGAGTTTAGCCGTGGTATCAGGAGCCTACCTCAGAGATAAGAAATTAATTAGATGGCAAACCTTCAGCCCCGGATCTTAAATTTTTTAAAGGCGGGGCAAATACTGAAAAATGCCGCCCCTACCTTTTTATATTTGTTTTTACCTTTACATATAATCTTTATTATTTCAGCTATCAGATCTTCACTAATTGTCTGACAACTGGACACAAGCCTTTCAAAGAAAATGCTTAAACCGGTGTTTTTTCTGTTTTAATTCTATTTATTTATGTATGTTTATGCGTAGAATAAATGTATATTTTATATACAGCACAGGATAGGACTTAAAATAAAAATGTTTATAGTAAAGACAAAATCAAATTTACTATTGTATTTATCATTTGCAATTACAATTTTACTCTTCGAGCTTTTTGTTCAGCAAATAAATCTATGACCTTATCATAATTTAATTCGTGTGCGATTCGATTTTCTATCGCTCAGATTGCTAGACTGGATAAGCGTTCCTGGTTCATAGATGATCGCAAATAATTTTTAATTAGTTTTAGTTTGCTAAAACTTCGCTCACAGCTTGCGGATGTAGTGGGAAGCGTAGAGTAAATTCGCAAGGCAACACAAATATTTGGAAAAGCATCCTGCAAATCGTGCGCATAGATGTTTTGCAAGAGATAGAAACCGTTATCTTTTTCAATATCACCAAATAAAATCAAAGCTTGCTCTTTAAATACGTAGAGTTCCTGACAGAATTCAACGGTGCTCACATATCGCTCATATTTTTTAGCCAGATCCGCTCCATACTTTTGCAGTTCTTCAATTGACATTTTCAAAATATTAGAGCCACTAAGAAAAGCGAAGTTCATGTTCAGCATGGTAGCACAAACAAACCTCTTTTTAATTTCTGATATGATTCGATCAAATACCATCATTATTTCTTTAGAAAAGAGTTGAACAGGTTTGAGTGTTTGTAATTTATATTCACATATCTCATCGAAATGTTTTTTATGTTTCGGAATTCGTTTGTTTTGCTTTGAAACCGGAAGGTAGAAAAATTGTGTACTTCTCGGTCGCAACTACCGTTGCTGTTTTAGAACCGAAAAGTAGCTAATTTTTTTGCGCTTGCAACCCTCGTTACCTGCACAAGATATGCTGGGTCTGGTAATGAATATGTAGTGTGAAATGGTTTTGATGCTCTTTTTGTGTGATGTTTGTTTTAGGGAGCAATGATTTGTTGTAGCAGACACAAGTGCTGCAGCGTTCTGTGATTCCTGTGGGTGAGCGGGAGCGAATTTCGAACTTGTTTTTGCCGCCCCCTAAACTTGCCGCCCGGGACATGTGCCCCGGTCTGCCCCCCCTTTAGATCCGGAGCTGCAAACCTTTACTTCTCTTGCCCCGCAACAACCATTTGTTTACATTGTTGTTTTTTTAATCACATCCTCTGTCTGTGAATACGTGGAAGCTGTACTCAAAATGGTAGTAGTGAGATTTGCTGTACTCAAAGTGGTAGTAGTGAGATTTTGTGTAAAGTAAAGGTGGAGTGGAAGCTGTAAGTTCAATTTTTAAATTGAAACAACCGTATTCTTCATAGTTTGAACTAAGACTGATTTTATTCGTGTTCTATCTTAAGCTAACTTACAATAGGAGTATAGGAGACTCGTGAAATATAATGTGTCATCAAGTTCCATAAGGGATACTTGAGTCGACATTAAAAATGTTTATATTTCGATATACTGATTGAGTATGTTTATATTTCAATTTGCTGATCGTTGCACAATGGCAACGATCATTGTTTATTTTAGTTCATGAGTATACCACTAAGTTCCATAAGGGAACTTGAGTGGCATCAAAAATACAAGATAAGTTTTATTTTTATGTTTTGAAAACAAAGAGCGGAAGCTCCACTGAGGATGCTTCCTTGTTATCTACTTCTGGAGGGTCTTCTATATTAGACTTAAACATAACTCGCCCCCCTTTGAATTCGAGTCTCTTCGAATTCCTTTGACAATAGTAAAAAATTTATTTCGTAACATAACAAAAGTTATAATGATAAGTATAGACAATACAATAAAAGTTATAAGAAGTACATATGAAACTTTCATATGATGTTTCAATTCAACAATTTCATTAATATTTTGCTCATTTGTTAATGCAATATCATCAAAAGTGATTTTCTTTGAAAAATTAAATGTTACGTTTATTTCTATGCTTAGGGAGTAAAGTCTTAACTTTACTTTTCAATAAATCTATCTGTGAGCGAAGTAATACTTTATGGTCTGCATGTAGGGGTTCAAGATCTTGAATTATTTCGTTTAACAAACTTATTATATCTTTTGGATCAATGATATGCAATATCAGATCGGTTTCAGTAACCAATTGGTTCTCTGTTAATTTCACTTCTATAAATCCGCTATTGTCCATTATTTGTTGAACTTGGAGGGACCCCGATATGATTGTAGGCATTATGATTGCCAGAAGCATTACGCAGATCGTTATCTAGAAAAGAGATTTTTTTTAGAGGTCTTCTCATTTGCGTTATGTCGATTTTATTTGGGTTGCTAGGGTTAAATTTGTTATATCTTTTCTCAGTTTTTTGTCTTACAGCTTTTGGATTTTTTATAAATAAATTAGGTACGTTAAAGTTTGGTACAGGTTCTCGTTTAGCATTTATTCTATCTATAGCTTTTTTCTTCCTTTCTTGCATATTTAAAGCAATTTTATTTAAATCTATTTCTTCGTGATTAATAAAATCCATAGGTTTGACTTTTATGGTAGAATGAATGGAGTTGTTGTAAAAGCCTACCGATCTTATGACCAATTTTTCTATTCCCATATTTTCATCACTACGTTTAAGAACTCTGATATGTTCCAATAAAGTCGAATGAAACCATTCGATATCGGAATTTCCTGTGTGAGAATTGGGGGTAGTAAAATGTGTTGTAATTCCTTTTTCTCTGCAGAAAAACTTTATTAAAGTATTGTTGAATTCATTATCCATTATAAGAGTTTCTGATTTTCCTAAATAAGATATCCGTTCTTCTAACTTCATTTTTACGGTTAACATATTTTTATCATTAATTTTATAAACGGAAGCTAGTTTCGTAAATCGATCTATCGTTGTTAAGAAATAAGTTTTATGGATTTGAAATATGTCCATGTGTACTATCACATTACGCTTGTTTGGAGTTTCTGTAGCGTTAAAGAACTTTTTTATTGGTTTCCTATCATATTTATTTTCGGCATAAGTTACGCAGTTATTGATAAATCTATTGATAAACTTAATCAAATTCGGACAAAAAAATTTGTTTTTCATTTCTTCAAAGTTTTCTACAACTCCACGATGACTTGTGTTCAAGTGAACTTTCTCTATTTCAGAATACAACTGTTCTTCATTTATTAAGTCAGTTGCTTGTTTGGTACATTTAATAAATTTGATCTTTGCATCATTATTAAATAAGTTAATTAATTTTTGCTGAATGATATTATACTTTTGGTCATTCAATTCTGAATAGATGCCTATTTTACCGTTCGTTAAATGACTTCTAAAGAAATTGTTTAAGTAGTGATCTCTACTCAAATCGTTTTCTTCAATATAAATTATTTTATACTTACGAAAACAAAATTCTATTTCAGAATTTTTCGTTTTGACGATTCTTATTTGTGTTCTGTATTTGTTCACTATACCCTCACGCCTCACTTATAAGAAAATGATCATTCAAATCCTCTGGGCTAGAATGGATGGTTGCTCCTGTTGAGGAAAGTAACTGATCATCGCAATTATCACTCTCAATTTCAATAACTTCATCCGAAATTTGAAAAATCGAATCTAAGTTGAAATTGCCTTCGATTCTTCTATTCTACTCAGAAAGTCGGCAACGTTATTATCTTTGCCTTTTAAGTACTCGACGTCGAATTCATATTCGCCTAGAGATATTTTCCAACGAATTATCCTTTGGTTTGGGTCTTTCAATGAATAAAGCCATTTTAAGGGTAGGTGATCCGTTTGGACCAAAAACTTTCGTCCAAAAAGGTATGGTCGGAAATATTTAACCGCCCATACAATCGCTAACAATTCCTTTTCCAAGGTCGAGTAATTTTTTTCGTGGCCGTTTAACGTACGGCTCGCATAACACACTGGTTTACCTTCTTGACTTAATACGGCACCTATAAGATTGCTACGGCACCACAAGATTGCTAGCATCCGTCGTCAAAGTAAACTTTTTATCAAAATTTGGGAAAGCAAGGATCGGGTATGTCGTTATAAGTTTCTTTAATTTTTCGAATGCTTCTATAATATATTCGTTGTTTTTTTTTTTTTTTTTTTTTTTATAATTAACGCGCACATCAAGGGGTTATGACTACCCTTATAATGTTATATAAACACAGTGCGAGCATTTAGGAAAATAGGAGAGGATTTGAAAGGAGACACCGATGCACGTTGCTTTTGAATTTTTGTGAATCGTAATGAAGGGGAAATACAGAGCCACCAGGTAAAGCATTCCACATTCGGGTGGTGCGACTGAAATACGAATCTCTATACTTGACTGTACGTCCGAAGTTGGGCTCAAGGTGAAACTGATGAGCATTCCTAGCGAGGCGGGTGTTGCGGCTAAATTGTTTCAGGGGAGGAATGCAACTGGCTACTTCACTAGAGCACTGCTTGTGAAAAAAGCGATAAAAGAGAGTGAGACAGGCAACGTTTCGACGATGTTCAAGAGAATCAATTGATTCTACGATTGAACTATCACCTATCAATTTCAACGCTCTATTTTGTACCCTATCAAGGAGGTGCAAAGATGTTTGAGAAGCACCTGACCAGATATGGGAGTTATACTCCAGTTTTGGGCGGATGAAGGCCTTATAAATTGTAGCCAGATCAGAAGGGGTGAAGAACTTCCTACATCGTCTCAAGAAGCCTAAGCATTTTGCAGCATTTTTGGCGACTTCAAATATGTGGTCATTCCAACGAAGATCATCGTTTACACACATACCAAGTACTGACAGCTTTTCGGTTTCTTCGATGCAGGTACCATTCATGGATAATGGCAATGGGGGAATGTTAAGCTTCAACGACAAAAGACAGCATTGAGTTTTCGAAGCATTGAATTCTACTCGGTTCATAATACCCCATGCAACAATGCTGTCAAGGTCAGAATTCAATGAGCTTATCATACGCAACCGTTCCAGTTCCACATCCGAAGAGCAGGGACGTGAATTTGGAAACGAATATGAAAAGCTGAGGGTCGAGTCGTCAGCAAAACAGTTAAGTGGATTAGAAGTTTCAGACAAGAGATCATTAATGAAAATGAGGAAGAGAGTCGGAGACAAAACGGAGCCCTGGGGTACACCAGCATTTATGAAGTGGGTATCAGACTTAAAACCATCCAATACAACTTGTATTGAACGGTCGGAAAGGAAATTTCTAATCCAACGAAGAAGAGACTCATCGATACCAAAAGCACGCATTTTCGATAAAAGAGCCTGATGCCAAACTCTATCAAATGCTTTAGAAATATCAAGCGCAATAATCTTACTTTCTCCAAAACAATGTAAAGATTGGTTCCACTTTTCGGTGAGATAAGCCATCAAATCACCAGTGGACCGTTTGCTACGAAAGCCGTACTGACGGTCATTAAGAAGCTTTCGTTCTTCAAGATATTTCATAAGTTGACGGTTTATCAACGTTTCCATGACCTTGGAAAGAAGGGACGTTAGTGCAATTGGACGGTAATTGGAAGGGGAGGAAGATTCGCCTTTTTTAGGGACCGGCTGGACAAATGCAGTTTTCCATCTGCTCGGAAAGATCCCAGCAGAATAGGAACGATGGAAAAGTTTACGCAGTGGTTTTGCCAGCGTAGAAGAACACCTCTTCAGAATAACGGCGGGGATACCATCTGGACCAGCGGATTTATGTATGTTGAGATCTTTAAGGACTCTCGCAACCGAGCGAGTTCGAAAAAATATCTGCTTCATCAAAGAATTTGCAGACTCGAGCTCAGGTGGAGCCACTATGCTATGAGGAAGTGTCGAGTTGGCAGCAAATTGAGCTGCCAGCAAATTGGCTTTGTCGATGGAGCTGACATACGGAGAGTCATTGAAGACGAGCGTTGGGACCGATGACGTGGTCGAGTTCTTAATGTTCTTCACAAAAGACCAAAAGTTTTTACTTCCTTTTGGACACAATAGTATTTTTTGCCTTACTTTTTGGTCATGTAAAAACTTAGCCCTTTGTATCTGAGCATTACAGCTATTTCTGGCCCGTTTGAACAAATTTCGGTTTTCTACAGTAGGGTTGTCTTTGAATTTTCGAAAACTACTTTCTCTAACCCGAATCGCCTCTTTACAGCTTGAATCAAACCACGAATTCTCTTTGGGGATGATACTTTTTGTTCTGTGAGGAACAAAATTTCTCATGCCGTTGAGAATTACGTTAGATATCATATCAGCTGATGCATCAACATTTCCGTCGAGAAAGCACAATGACCAATTAAAATTTCGAAAGAAATTATTCAGGCCGTCCCAATTGGCTTTCTCGTATTGCCACACAGTTCTTTTAGGGACTTTATCTTTTTTTACCGTGACGGAAATCGAAAAATCTACCGATATGACACAATGGTCTGATTTGCCTAAAGGAGATGATACTAAAACCCTGTATTTTTCGGGATGAGAAGTGAGAAATAAGTCAAGAGTGTTGGCCGCATGGCCTTCAATATCTGGAACCCGAGTGGGCTCATCAACAAGTTGAGTTAACTGGTTAAACTCAGCGAAGATCTCAACACACTTTCCTTCGGGTGTTGTCTGGCCAGAATGTCGAAGCCAACCAGAATTGTGTACATTGAAATCGCCCGCAATTGCGATTTCACTGTGAGGATACAGGGAAACAATTCTTATTATGGAGTCAGATAGCGCATCAAACTCGTTAGAGGTTGAATTGCTATCTAAATTGGGGCTTCTATACATGAAACAATAATGAATGATATGCTTACGGACGGTGAATTTTAACCACATGAAATTAAAGTTCGTATTAGAACAGAGGCCGTATTGTGGTAGAAGCTGGTAAGCAATATCATTCCGAACATAAACGGCGAGGCCATGGGAAGAAAAGAATAATGGCACCAAGCTATATCCAGGCAGGTTGAACTCTGAGGGATCAGAATCAACACCCACCTGTGTTTCACTCAGTGCCAAAACAGCTGGCCTGCATTTTGCAGTGTGAGCGTACACAGCAAAGAAATTCGATCGCAACCCCCTAATGTTGCTAAAATCGACCCGAAATTTACCCGACATTACAATTCACAAAAACACACAAAACAAAATATCAAACGCAGACGCAACCTAAGTCGAACCAACAAGTAAAGGTCTCGATTGGAGAACACAAGCAAATTACTAGCGGTGTTATGCCCAGCCAGCAACTTGTTTATGTTTCACCAACGGAACCAACACCGTTGATTGACTATTCGCCTAGCAAACTCACAGCCACAGCATTTGCACACACTGCATTGATAAGAAAAAATTCAAATCATATGTAATGTGTATACCGTGACTGCAAGAGTGGTGCAGGGCAGGAGATGACACAGAAAGGAACCGCACTTTGTGTTTGGGCTATTGATGTTTTTTGTTTTTTTTTTTTTTCCTTATATTAATTTAAATGGGTTTTAGGTGGCATTTAAGTGGATTGCACTGCACAAGCACTGACACTCGTGTTCATTTGCACTCTTTTTTTTTTTTTTTGTTTTAAAAGCAATGAATATTTTTTTTGTTGTACTCGCGGCGCACGGGAAAATTAATTTTTATTGATTTTGAAGGGATTAGTTTTTAGATTTTGGAGATATGGTTGCATGAAAAAGTAAATGGCACTGATTGGGCAAAATGCGGACACTTTACACGGCACGTCTACACACGTTCGATAGCAGATCGGAACTGATCCATTTCAATTTGTTTCATACAAGCACCTTTCTTTAAATATTTAATAATCGGACTTCCTATCATAGAATAGTTCTGAATAAACTTCCGGTAATACCCGGTAAGACCAAGAAATGATCTAATTTGTTTTATTGTCTTATGTAAACCCACTTTGTTTATAGCGTTGATTTTTGTTGGATTAGGCTTGATGCCTTCAGATGAAACTATGTGTCCTAAGAACTCAGTTTGTTTCGCCAAAAATTGACATTTTGACAATTGAACCTTCAAATTATATTCATTAAGCTTCTTAAATGAATCGGTGATTGTTAAAACAACATAAGTGAAATTTTTATTTTTTTGTAGGAGCGACAAAAATGTTGTGTTTTCTACCCATAAGCAATGAAAATACGCAAAAATAATAATAAAAATAATAATTATTAAAAGTAAGAGATTATTGAAAATAGTTATTTTTGCGTATTTTCATTGCTTATGGGTAGAAAACACAACATTTTTGTCGCTCCTACAAAAAAATAAAAATGTCACTTATGTTGTTTTAACAATCACCGATTCAAATATCTTTGTGAGTGTTTCAAAATGTTCACTTAATGAAGTAGAAAAAATAAGAATGTCATCGATGTATATTACGCAAGATTTATTTACAAAATCACGCAATACATGATTCATCAACGGCTGGAAGGTTGCGGTCGCATTTTTAAGCCCAAATGGCATTCGAAAAGACCCATTGGGGTAGAAAATGCAGTTTTTTCTATATCACTCTCCTCCATTAATATTTGGTGGAACCCCTTAGCTAAATCTAAGGTTGAGAAGTAATTTGCGCGTCCCAACTTATCAAATATGGACCCAATATTGGGCATTGGGAATTTGTCATCTATGGTTACTTTATTTAAATTTCGATAATCTATAACGATACGCCATTTCTTTTCTTTGCTGTCGGATCCTTTTGGTACGACCCACAAAGGAGAATTATATGGTGAATTACTTGGTCTAATTATTCCTTGATTCAACATTTCTTCAATTTGTCTCTCAATTTCCTTTTCATGGATTTGAGGACATCGATAGTTTTTAGAATATATTGGTTGGTGTGAAGTGGTAATTATTTTATGTCGTACACAATTAGTTGCAGACAAGTCTTGACCTTCCTTATAAACGGTCTTACTGTTCTTATAAAGGAAACTTCTAAGTTTATCTTTCTCTTCCATGTTAAGATCTTTATGTATCAAATTATTGATATCGTTTTCAACCTTCTCCAAATAACATACTTCTTCATACCATTTTCTCTACGTATTATTATTTCGTTTCCATTTACAATTAATCTGTTGTTTAAGAGGTCGATTATCGCACCTATTGGAGTTAAAATACTGTTACCTAATATACAGTCAAAAGGTTTGTCACAAAAATTGGTTAATTTCACTGACATGGTTTTCCCGTTGTCCTTAAATTCACTTGGGACTAATACCACAGCTTTATGGGAAATTATAGAGTGTCCAGACATGGCACATGGTATTTATTTTAATTGGCTTATCTAAAGTACGGATTGTTTTGAATCGTTCAAAAACTCTCCAGTCTCCTAAACTGATTGCAGATCCGGTATCGATTAGACACCTGACCTTGATATTATCAATTGTTAACGGTACTACCGGTAATTGGGATTTAGGCAAGATTGCCGAAAATTTTGAACGTTAACTGTGTCCACCTCCATTGGTTCGGGTTGCCTATCGTTTCTATTTGACTGAAAGTTACCCCTCGTTTGGTTTCTAAAATTATGGCTTCCAAAATTGTGTGACCTATTTGGATAACGTTCTGATTGGTTGTCAACATTTGGATTTCGAAAATGTTGTGATCTATTTTGATAACCGTGTTCTTGGCTTCTAAAATTTGTCTGTTTGTTATTTAGAACAAATGAATTATTATTATGATTTGTCTTAAAGTTGTTATTTTGGTTCAAACTAGAATTTCTATTAAAATTTTTGTGATTCAAATGCCCATCATAACTAGTCTTCTTGTCGTAACATTTTTTTAAAATAATATCTTTGATCAAATTATTTTCCACATAATAGTTATGTGCAGCGGATATGCTGTCTATATTATTTTGTAAGAGAAGAGCTCTTATGTAAGTAGGAATAAAATTAGTATAAATTCCGAAAATTATTTGAGAATTATTTATTGGTTTATAATTTTCATCCTTAATTAATTCTAGACTGTACTTTGTATTCATGGTATTTAGAATAGTTTCTAATTTATTGTGCAAATCTTCAATATTACTTACTCTAATATTTAATGCCTCCTCTCTTAAATGAAAATACGTTTTGTTAACGCCGAACTCTCTTCTCAATTTCTGTATTATGTTGTCCCACGTTGGATCGGTGAGGCAGTCTACAGCCCGTAGCGCCTTTCCTTGAAACTTGTTGGCTAGTATTATTTTTGCGGTCGCTTGGTGCTCCTCTGGAGATAATGATAGGATCGTTGAGACGTCCCTCAGGTAATTCTGTAGAGTGTTATTATCTTGGCCATTGAAATTTGGGATCCGTCTTGCTTCTCTTAAGCATTCAGACAGGGTAAGAGCCATTTTAATTGTCTTTATTTTACACTGCACTTTATGATTAAGTTTCTAGATGGGTGATTCTTATATAGCTGTGATTTTTACAACTCAAAATTTTTGAAAATAAAAATTGCTTTAAATTTTGTGATCTGGGTGTTATTGGTCTTTTATTGTGCTCAAAATTAAGCCTGCAACGTAGCTCTACTACAAAGATTTACACTGCACTTTTATGAATTGGGGAATTTCTTGATTAACACAAGAATCTTGAAGATTTGCACTGCACTTTATGAATTGGGGAATTTCTTGATTAACACAAGAATCTTGAAGATTTGCACTGCACTTTATGAATTGGGGAATTTCTTGATTAACACAAAAATCCCATCCTCGTCGCCAGTTTAATTTTTAAATTGAAACAACCGTATTCTTCAGAGTTTGAACTAAGACTGATTTTATTCGTGTTCTATCTTAAGCTAACTTACAATAGGAGTATAGGAGACTCGTGAAATATAATGTGTCATCAAGTTCCATAAGGGATACTTGAGTCGACATTAAAAATGTTTATATTTCGATATGCTGATTGAGTATGTTTATATTTCTGATCGTTGCACAATGGCAACGATCATTGTTTATTTTAGTTCATGAGTATACCACTAAGTTCCATAAGGGATTGATCGTTGCCATTGTGCAACGTGGCATCAAAAATAAAACATAAGTTTTATTTTTATGTTTTGAAAACAAAGAGCGGAGGCTCCACTGAGGATGCTCCCTTGTTATCTACTTCTGGAGGGTCTTCTATATTAGACTTATACATAACTTGTACTCAAAGTAGTAGAGGTGAAATCAGCTTTTGTAGGCATTTTCAATGTGTGTGTGCAGTTTGCCATCTAATTAATTTCTTATCTCTGGCCTACCTGCTGAGTTGAGTGTTATGCTATGTCCGCACCTGAGAGATAAACTTGTTTAACTCAAAACAATCCCAAACCAACATGATAACCAAGTGGTTTGCCATACAAAACGAAACCTTTTTAGTCACTGGGTTTCGTGATAACCTACTCGAAACCAAGCGCGCTGAATGCACTATTTCCAACATTCCATTGAATTTGACATTTAAGAGAGTGGAAGTGAGTGGAGAGAGAATGAATTCTCTCATACGTCGTTGACGTTCTGCTCACACTTTATGTCTGTCTCTTTTTAACTTAAGACAAAAAGATAAACTTAAAACTTTTTGGCATATGCGGACACTACTTGGTTAACTCAAACCAAACTGGAACGAAACCCAGGTGTACTTCAGGTGCGGACATAGCATTACACTTTTAGTTTATCAGCGCGTTTGACATTTCTGTTGTTTACTTCGCGGCACACCGGTTGTCGTTGTGCATTTTTTTTAATCGTTCTAACTTTCGTTTATTTTAATCTGTTAATTGGATTCGGAAAATCCAATCGCGTTTAATAGTTGCGCCTCGTCGTAAAATTAGTTCAATCGCGGAAAAAGTTTAACAAACTGCACCCGAATTTTGCATGTTATCGGTTCTTTTGAAAAAGATGGGGGTAGTTTTTTCCAAGTAAAGAATGCGTATAGAGGTCATTATAACACGGAAATTGACATGGAAATTCCATTGTTGTTTGTTATGGAACATAACAATCAATCCTCAATCAAAAGAAAAAAACACTTGCCACTCAAAGTCGGTATTTTCACAAACATGAATGTTGTGAATTCAATAGTGTTTGAATGAAATTTTGCATTAAATAGTAGTAGTCATAAAACAAAATTGTAGTTCTTCATTGATGTTTTAAGATTCTGAACAGTAATAATATTTATTTTCAATAAATCAAACATATAAAAATTAGAACAATTTGATAACAATAAAATAAACAAAGTATTTAAAAACAAAGTATCAAATCTCAACTTTCAACACCCCCACTAGATTTTTATACTTTTATGCCAATAAGAGTACAACAGTTGTTATGTTTTGTAGCAGGGAGTCCTTTGGTTAGAACATCAGCAGGCATCTCTTCAGTTTTCAAATATAATACTTCTAATTTACTTTCTTCTATAAGATCTCGAATGAAATGATGCCTTATATCGATGTGCTTTGAACGTGCGTGATAAACGTTGTTTTTAGATATGTTTATTGCACTCTTGTTATCTCATTGCAATATAAGTTGTTGATTCCAATGAATTAGTTCTTGCAATAAAGATTGAAGCCAAAGTGCTTCTTGAGATGTTGAGGCTAAAGCCATATACTCAGCCTCTGTGGTGGAGAGAGCGACAGTAGGTTGTTTCTTTGAATTCCACGAAATAGGTCCTCCTTGGTATTTAAAGAGATAACCTGTAGTTGATTTTCTGTCATCTGAGTCACTAGCCCAGTCAGCATCCGAAAATCCTTCTAAACGTCCTTCAATGTCTCGAGTGTATTCTAGCTTGTAGTTTATTGTTCCTTTAATATAACGGAAAAGTCGTTTAACCGCTATCCAGTGAGATTTTGAAGGATTATTGTTAAATCTTGATAAAGCCCCCACTGCAAAGGATAAATCTGGGCGACTTACTTGTGCTGCATATAAAATACTTCCAATAGCTTCTTGATATGGAACAGTTTTCATGTAGTCAGTTTCGTCTTTGCTTTGTTGATGTGTTTCTTTTATGAGCTTTTGGTTAATATCTAAGGGTGTGGATACCGGATTACAATCCTCCATATTAAATCGCTTGAGAATATTCTTTAAGTATGTCCGTTGGTCTATCCATAACTTTCCCTTTTCTCGATCGCGAGTTATTTGCATACCAAGCACAAATTTAGCTTCTCCAAAATCTTTCATCTCGAATGATTTAGCCAAATTTTCTTTGATAATTCTTTTTTCATCTTTGTTGTTTGTAAAAATCAGTATGTCGTCTACGTAAATAGCGACGAAAGTCTTATCTGTGCTGTTTGTCTTGTAATAAATACACGGATCGGTTTTGGATTGTTTAAGTCCAATTTTCTTTAAAGTTTCATCCAATTTCTTATTCCAAACTCTGCTAGCTTGTTTGAGGCCGTACAGTGATTTCTTGAGTTTACATACTTTATTTTGAACATTATCAAAACCTTCAGGAAGATTCATGTAAATCTCTTCGTTAAGTTCACTTTGCAGGAAAGCAGTCACAACATCCATTTGATCGATATCCAAATCATATCGTACAGCCAAACTTAAAAGTACCCTTATGGACGTGTACCTTACGACGGGAGAAAATGTTTCTTGATAATCGATCCCTTGACGTTGCGAATACCCCTTAACGACCAATCTAGCTTTATATTTTTCGACATTACCACTTGCATCTTTTTTCGTCTTGAATGTCCATTTGGAATTTATGGCTTTCTTTCCTTTTGGTAATGAAACTATTTCCCAAGTGTCATTTTTCAAAAGAGCTGTATATTCATCGTTCATTGCTTTTTTCCAGTCAGACATATGTTCGCTCTTCATTGCCTCAGCGAGTGTCTTTGGATCTTCATTGTCGTTAGCCATGTACGATAGGTAACCGTATCTTTCAGGTGGATTTCTTATTCTGGTGGATCGTCTTATTCCTCTGTCAGATATGATTCCTTCTGAAGATTCTTCAACTATGAAATCATCTTGGGCATCCAAAAAACTGTTTTCACTTGCCGTTTCGACACTTATTTTGATTGGTATTTCATTGTTTGAATCCGCTGATGAAATTTCGTCTTCATTCCCCACTGAATCATATCCTGTAAAAATATCACAATAAGATGTATCGTTTGTCTCACCATCCTTTGGAAAAATTTGCTCATGGAAAACTGCATCTCGACTTATTACGACTTCTTTTTTCTTTACATCGTAGAAGCGATATGATTTTGAGTGTGTGCAGTATCCGACAAAAATTACTTCTTTTCCCTTGGCATCGAGTTTCTTCCGCTTTTCTTTTGGAATGTGAATAACTGCTTGACAACCGAAAACCTTAAGATGGTGCAGATTCACTCTTCTTCCACTCCAGATTTCTTCAGGTGTTTTTTCTTTTGTACCTTTGCAAGGTGTTCTGTTTGTTAAATAAACGGCCGTATTTGCAGCTTCGGCCCAAAATCGTTTGTGTAAACCAGACTCGATGAGAAGACAACGTGCTTTTTCGATTATGGTTCTATTCATTCTCTCTGCCAACCCGTTTTGTTGTGGAGAATATGGAACCGTTGTTTGATGTTGAATACCTGCATCCGCTAGAATTTTCTTCATCTTAAAAGTACAATATTCCTTTCCATTGTCACTTCTAATGGCTTTTATTTTGTTACCAGTCTGATTTTCTACAAAATTTTTGAACTCGAGGAACTTTTCCGCTACCTCATTCTTGCTTTTAATGAAAAACGCAAAGACTTTTCTTGAAAAATCATCAATGAATAAAAGCATGTACTTTGAACCTCCAATTGATTTTTGTTCAATCGGACCACAGAGATCTGTATGTATCAGTTCTAAAATTGATTCTGCCCTGTTACCAATTGAGTTAAAAGGCTGGCGTGCCATTTTACCTTTGATACATGTGATGCAATTGATTTTTGAGCTATCGCAACCAATATTCTGCACCACTTTCGGAATCATAGCTTGTGTGGTTTCGATACTTGGATGTCCAACACGCTTGTGCCAAAGTTCAAAGTGTGAAGTTACATTTTTTGTAAAATATGCACTTTGGTTGTGTGGTCTGTTGAGTCGGAACATATTGTTCACCAAGCTTGCAGTTGCAACAACATTACCCCTTTGGTCTTTTACTAAACATCCATTCTTGGAAAAAATCATTGAAAAACCCTTCTGAACAATTTTCGAGACAGATAAAAGATTAATGCATAAGTCAGGAACGTGAAGGACTTCTAAAAATTCAACCTCACTTTCTTTGAATTTTCCAATAGATATCTTCATATCGACTCTACCTATACCTTGGACTTGCATTTTTGAATTATTTGCAACAATTACCTCAGAATTAAGATTTTCCATCTTACTTGAAAAGCATGCACTATTTGAGCACATGTGAGCTGACGCTCCCGAGTCGAAATACCATTCTTCTTTTTCAAGAGCCGAGACAGAAAAACATCCTAACATCGCATTCTTCTTTTCTTGAAGGTTCTTATTCTTTTTTGGACATTTAGCAGCAATATGGCCAAATTCGTTGCAGTTGTAACATTTAGGACCTTTAAAGTTCTTATTCCCAAAGTTTTTCTTGTTCTTGCCAACAAAAGCAGTATCTTGACTTGAATCCAAATTAACGTCTTGAAGAAGTTTGGTTTTAATACTGTCTCCTGTAATAAGAATCCCAGAGCTTTGGATTCCCATTATCATTGGCTTGTATTCTTCGGGAAGACCAGCTAGAAGCATTGATCCTATCCATTCTTCATCTAGGTTAAGACCAACAGACCTGAGCTTGTATGATGTATTTAACACATCGTTAACGTACGCATCTACGGTAGAAAAATCTTTCAATTTTGTAGAACAAAACTTTTGGATGAGCCCAACTCTCCTCACAAGACCAGAATCTTGAAAAATTTTCTGAAGAGAATCCCAAATCTCCTTAGCGCTTTTGCAATGTCTTATATGAGGATAAATTGATGTTTCAACAAGCAATATAAGCTCCGATTTTGCGTTTAAGAGCTTCGTTGCATCCTTCTCCGTCTCACTACCTTCAGAAACAGCCGTCCAAAGTCCTTTCATTTGGAAATAAGCTTCAACGGAAAATTTCCAGTCTTCGAAGTTTTCGCTTCCTTGAAGCTTTTCAATACTGAATTTCGTTTCAGACATCTTTTCCCAATACAAATTTCCTTATTATTTTGTATTTAGTTCGTGATAAGGCCCATAACCTGATGTTTTAAGATTCTGAACAGTAATAATATTTATTTTCAATAAATCAAACATATAAAAATTAGAACAATTTGATAACAATAAAATAAACAAAGTATTTAAAAACAAAGTATCAAATCTCAACTTTCAACATTCATCATCTTATCAAGTATAAGTTCGCTTGAGTTACAAAATTATATTTCTACGAAAGCATTGAATTAGAATTTTTTCTTGAAAAAATTTATTTGAACAAGAGTTTCACGTTTATATACTACAGCAATTGTTAAAGTGCCACGAGGAGAAGACAATATTGGACAATATTGGTCCAAGAACGAGTTCTGCAAAACGACAGAGAAACAAAATGCAGTCAAAGAGTGAAAAACACCGTGCAAATCGAGATCGGAATGCCCGTTCCCGTTTAAATATTCGTAATGCTACTGATCATAAAAATGCAAGTCCGCGATTACAAAGGCGTTCAATTGGAAATCTTGATCTAGCAGGTGTTAAACATCACAGCGCAATTGTTTATTGTTTGCATCCTGTAGTTGTGGTTGGTGCAATGGATAAAGTCTGCCAATACTATAACTATACTGGACCGTTTTGTGCAAGTGGCAAAGTTAAATTTACCTATTTTGAATCCACCACCAGAGCCATTTTATTCCTATTTGCTTTTTGGCGAATCGGAGGAGTCGGAATGACTTCAAATGACTTGATTTGGTGCAAAGAACAGTGTCGAAAATGGAATTTATCAGTTTCTGCAAATGTATTTTATTGTCAGCTAGCTGACCAGTCCGGTGTAGCTCAGGCCAGACGTTTATCAAATCGAATGTTAAGTAAAACAGTTTCTAAGCTTCCAATCAAGGGGCAGATTGGGGCTGAAGTATAGTCTATGTTACTCAGGGGCAATCAAGCATTCTAACGATGACAACATTTTTGGAATCGGTCCAGTAATCTCCAAATTCCCGGATATTTTCGAGTTCCCGTTTTTGTAGATGAAATTTCATTTTTGGAAAGATTGTGTCAGTAATCTAATGATATTTTCTCGCACACTATTGTTTCCACCTCCCACTTTACAGCGTGGTATGACTTCAGGATCAGTATCATTGTTATTACCATTGTTATAAAATACATTTGCAGAAACTGACAATCTTAATTGTGTGACGGCAATAAGAAACCAATGTTATGATACACCTGACCTTGATTCTGAATAGATAAATAATAGACAATCATACATATATTGGTTCGGTTTCAACATACTTCGCACTATTTAAAATGCCGTTTGCAGAAATAACCCTTTTATTATTTGATTCGACGCGTTTCGAAATAAAAATTTCATCCTCAGGTGACAGGTGTTTCGCCTTTCTGCTTAATTTAGTCTTTTGTTATTGTTTACTGGTTCAACTTTTGTTGTCTCATTTATATTGATTTTATTTTCGTATATATCTATCTAATTTTATTTGCTGATCGTTGTTTTTGTTAAAGTTGGATAGCTTTACAAGCTTGAAATAAAACAACCGATCTTTAACAATGTTTAAAAAGGAAGAGAATTATTTTATTGAAGCAATTTTTCAAATCAATTCAATTTATTGAGTAGCATAATATAATTTGCTACATTTTTCTGAATTAATACCTAGTTAGAGATATAGGACAATTTGTTTTCCTTTACAGCTATGATAATATGGCAATATATAAAGAAATTAAGATTTTATTATAAATTTTGTTTTTTTCAAGGGAAAGCTACATGTTTAATAATGAACGAAAAATATTAATTATTTGCACTCTTGGTTTTTTTTCCACGACGAAAAAATGGTGCACTAAACAACAAGCAGTGCAACCAAGAAAAAGAAAAAATGCTATTTTATATTGAATACAAATTTATTTGTGTGTTACCTCGGGTGGTCCAACAGCAAGTGAGCGAGCTAAATCAATTTACACAGTTTGATCAAAAGAAGTGTATTAAACTTTTACTAAGCCATGAGAAAACGAAATGAATTTGATTGTACGGCTAGAGAGTAGATAAGAACTCTGAGCGAATTACAGTAACGATTACATTCTATGACAACATGACAAGTAATGTACAGTATACAAAATATGGAACAACTAATAGGGTGGCTTATGTTAGGTTTGCCAAATGCAAAAACTAAATAATTGTTAGATTTAGAAAACAAATAATTTTTATGTTGCGATAAAATACTAGGTTCGTTCTCAAACATTCCCCCGCCCCTGAACAACGTTTCAGCAGCTGGGTAGGGTGGCTAACTTGTGAATTGGTCGAACAAGATTTCCATTAGCCGTTTTGACGACACGAAGTATACCATCTTCGCCAGGATGGGTCTGAATGACTCTGCCCATACACCATTTTCCAGGCCGTAGATTTGTGGTTTTGATGACGACGAGATCATCGACCTTGATGTTTGCCTCTTTCGTTTGCCATTTGGGACGATTCTGCAGTGATGTCAAGTATTCTGTTTGCCAGCGCTTCCAGTACCCTTGTATTTTGGCTTTTAGGGATTGCCAGCTGGATAGTCGATTGATTGGTATATCCAGCAGTGACGGCTATGGGACCGCAGCATATGACTCACCTAGAAAGAAATGAGCAGGCGTTAGTGGATCTAAGTCGGAATCAGAGATTGCGCATAAAGGTCGCGAATTGAGCACAGCTTTAATTTGCGTTAGTAGTGTATAAAATTGCTCGAAGGTAAGAACATCTGGTCCTAGTACCCGGTGAAGATGTCGCTTCACAGATTCAACGCCTGCCTCCCACAAACCGCTGAAGTGTGGTGCCGCAGGAGGGTTAAAAATCGGGCTAACGATTCCGCGATTAGCGAATTATGTTGCTCAGATAGAACGAGTTCATGCATTTCTGAAAGTAACCGAGCACCTCCCACGAAGTTTGTGCCATTGTCAGAATACATATGCGACGGTTTTCCGTAAACGTATCGCTTTTGTAACAAAACACACAAAGAGGGATATACATCCCTTAGAAACTGTTGATTTTCGTCCTGATTTCACATTCGTTTTTTTAAGGATATAGGCCCGGCATAATCACAACCACAATGCGTAAATGGTCTACAAGGTCGAATTCTTTGAGGTGGAAGGTTTCCCATTAGTTATTTTTGGTTTGAGTTCTTTGAAAAAAGCAGTCTACACAGTTATGAGTTATTTGTCTTATTACATTCCGGCAGCCAAAACTTCAGAATTCTTGTCTCACGAGCGCGAATAGAGTAGACACCCGGGTGTACGAACCGAACATGTGCGTCGCGACGGATAAGTTTTGTAATAGCATGTTCCTTGGGTAGAATGATGGGGTGCATTACACTAAAAGAAATATCAGCGTTTTGAATTCTGCCTCCAACTCGAAGAATGTTGTCGCTATCTATAAATGGAGTAAGACTGATTAATTTACAGTTGCTTGGAAAAAACCTACGGTGTTTGAAGGACTTAATGTCATCACAAAGGAATTTGTCCTGTAGCCATCTGATGATCCGATTTTTTGCTTCAAACATCTCATCTTGTTTGAACGGAATTGAGGAATGTTTCTTTCCCTAGCAGATTGCGATAGCGCGATTTATTTGGACAACAGTTCTTAGCAAAACGTTCCATGATGAGATTCGGCTGGAGAGTATTTCGAATGGATGTTGCTCACTCACAGTGTGTAACTTGTGTGTAGGTTCGATTTTGGCTTCGGTCATGCACCTACGATCGTCGTCAAACTCAACAACAATCGGCCATTTCTCATGTACGTCTCGAAGAGAGAGTGATGTCAAGTGAATAGACGTGCTTTTAGTAGCTCCCCAATTATTAACTCTATTTACCCAGTAAAATATCTAACCACATCAAAGCATTCAATCTTTTTATTCGAAAGTGTGTTTTATAATGAATATATTGATATTCAGTAATCGAATTGTTGATAATTCAGTGTTTTAAAGTAAAAAAAAATATATATATATATATCATGTCCTCTTCATCTTCTACTATTAAAACGCGATTGCAAACATCAGAACGTAAAGAGAAATCCGCTCCATTAACATCTATATGCTCACAATCACCAACAATAAGTAATAAGCCTACGTTGACTCCCCCACCCCCATCAAAGAAAGTGTCTGAAAAAACAGTGTCTCTCTCTGGTCAATTTCGAGAACTTGAAACTGATCTTATTAAAAAATTCAAATCATTGCTCTCTGATTTGGAGAAAAGTTTCAGTAAAAAAATTAATGACTCTATTTCAATACTTGAAACAAAAGTGCAACAATTTGAAAGTGACATTTTGGAGCTGCGTACGGAAAATCTTAAACTTAAAGATAAATTTGATGATCTTCAAAGAAAAGAGCGGCTTTGTGATGTCGTTGTTCGTGGTATACCAATGAAACCTGGCGAACAGCCAGCACTTCTGGTTAAAGCTATTGCCTCAAAACTACACCATCAAATAACACCCCACTTTGACGCCTTTCGCCTTAAAACTAATTCAACTGATGCCAACTGTCTACTTCTTATTAGACTGTCATCTCATGTGGAGCAAAGTTCTTTACTTTCTGCATTTCGATCAAATGGAGGTCTCACTGTCGGGTGCGGGTGCATAACTTCACAGGTCATAACTTCACATGGGTCATAATTTCACCTATAGTGGGTTATAATTGCGCAATTTTTTTTTTCGGTCGCTTTACTGCTTAGCGCCAACAACGCTTGTTTATTCACACTATTTCTATATAATATAATTTACTAAAACGAGAGATCTGTTTTTGAAAATATATGATGTCGAAGTTCGTAATTTCAATAATTGATTTATGAAAGCTACACTATATTTGAACATATTTCTAAGTTTTTATTTATATTAAGCAGTATAACGGAATATGTATAAGATTTTGTTATAAAAACTTATGCATTGCCAGTTTTTATGATTAACTAATAATTTTTGAAGATGATTTCAAAAACTTACAATCACTTTGAAAAGTAAACAGTCTTAAATACTCACATGTTCTGCGTATGCAAAGTGCACAATTAATAATTGTTTGTAGCCAGTGGATGTTGGAACAATGTTGAATGTTCCATCAACCAAGAACCTTCTCTGCTCACCAGAAGGAATATTTGAGTTTATTAAGTCCACAATAATTTCTTGTAACTGTAATAAAAAGTGAAATTATGTCCCACCTTGTGTGGGAAATAACTTCACACAGAAGTGAAATTCTGGCCCACAAAAAAGTGAAGCTAATTCCCACCTAAGGTGGGACATAACTTCACCCGAAAAAAGTGAAATTATAACCCACTAGAGGTGAAATTATGACCCATGTGAAGTTATGACCTGTGAAGTTATGCACCCGCACCTCACTGTCGAACAGCTAGATAATGTATGTCAACCTTCATCGACTGATACAGCCAATACAAAAAGAAAACACACTCGTATCTCCATTAATGAAAGCTTAACTCAAGAGAACAGCTTCTTGGTTTGCTGTTTTCTGTTAGAACTCGCAATGGATATGTCTTTGTCAGGAAGACCAAAGACGACAGAGAGATTAAAATTAATTCAACAACAACACTAACCTCATTACTTTGATGCTCTCCGCCTCACTCTCGCCATCATTATTACCGCTTTGGAGCATATTATTTGCTGTCATAACTTTATGTATTTATTTGATTACTTTAAAGCACAACATTGTTATCTTTACTGTATTATTTTTTATAAATTATTTTTGTTTTTCTCTTCTTTTTCATCTATTTAAACTCTATTAATTCTCTTTACTCTTTCTCCTTATAAATCAATACTCTTACAGCCTTATTTATAAACCCATAATAGGGAGCGAATAGCGCTATGTTCCTCTTATAATACCTCTGAACAGAAAAACCTATTTATAAAACTTTTTGAACGTAACATAGAGGTGGAATATCCTGAACGCCGATTTAGGTAGTATAGCGACTGAATAGGTTTATGTCATCGCTATTGTGAAATGACAAGGAAATATTAGTACGCCGGCGGATACATAGATGGCTTTCAGAGACCGGTTTGTTTTCGATAGTGAAGTACACCTGTGTATTACCGCTCAATGCTATAAATTAGATTATAGATTAGGTAAGATATACTTACCATAACTATAATGGTTTATAAATAAGAATTTTTTTAACGTAGAATAGAGTGCTATTCACTACATAACTATTCGTCCGTTCAGAGCTATTTAGGGTAATCTAATAAATACGGCTGTAACTCTTTTACTTTCTTTCGCTTTTCTTTTAAAAGACATTTGAACCAATTAATATTATTTGAATTTCATTTATCTTTGCTTAATTGCAACTTTGATGAATTTTATAACTCCACCGGATAATGGTTTGGGAATGCCTGTAATCGAGCTGTTATTAGAATTTTGGCGAATGCTCACTTGGGTTTTCGAATTTGTTACTTGAATGCCAGGAGTTTGAACTTAACTAAGTTGGATTATTTGAGGTTTTCTGGGCTTGGTATAGATTTAATCTGTATCACTGAAACTTGGTGGGATTCTGATTGTACTGATCAAACATTTTCTATTCCTGGGTATAATCTAATTATAAATGATAGAATTACAACAACAGCAGGTGGTGGAGTTGCAATTTACTGTACAAAGTTGTTAAAATCAAAAATACTAAATAAGTCTGAAGGTAGCGCAGTTGAACATCTTTTGTTGGAAATCGGTGATGGTAATATTAAATGTCTTGTCGGTATAGCTTATAATCCTAGTCGAGTTCATTTTCCAGAGTCATTATTTTCTGCAATACAGGAGTTCACTGCATTTTATGAACATATTATTATATGTGGTGATTTGAATGCAGATTTATTAAAACATGATTCCAAAGCCAAACAGCTTTTAGATTTCACTGCAGCCTCTGGATTAAAAATTGTGAACTCTTATGCTACGCGTTTTGCTCCGAATGCTCCTCCCAGTCTGCTTGATGTCATCATGGTTTCCAATGAATCAAATATCTTGCTTCAAGATCAACTTTCCCTTGCCGGTGTAAGTGATCATGACTTATTGTTCTGTACGTACAATGTCAACTTTGCTTCCTCATCGGAAGCTTCATGTTTTCAATATAGAGACTTTGGATCTATTGACTTCAATAGTTTGCATTTGAATGCTAGTCTTCTGCCATGGAGGGACTGTTTTCATTCACCTGACATCAATTTCAAGGTCAATTGCCTACAAACATTAATTTTGAAACTTTTTAACACAAATGTTCCATTAAAGACCGTTTGTATAATATTTGATTATACTGTAACGTGCGCTTAGTTCGCAAAAATAAAACTTCACTTTTCAATTTAATTCTATCACTTTTATTCAGTATATATGCTTAATTCGATCTCAACTCGACTTTGGACTATCACTTGTATTTACTCTTAACTTTATCACTCTATAAACCAAACTGACTTCTGGTTGCCTCGGGCGGGCTATTTATATCGAATGACACGCCATCTAGAACTCTCCAGTAACTTCTACATTGTCGCCACATTTGCTGTCTACTCTCTGTCTGTCTGTCTCTCTACACTCACACACACTGGGTTACAAGCAACGCCTGTCATTTATACCATTCCATTAAAGTGTTGCCAGTTGTGTTTTCGGTTGAACGTTTTTCGATTAGGAAATTGGTATAAAATGTTGGGTTCACGTTACACTGCCCCCTCCTTAGGATTGTTCGTCCCGAATAATTCCATCTGCAGCCTCGCCACTATATCGATGCAGCCTGTCACAATGAACTACTTTTAACTTGCCTCTTAGTCCTCTTTGGATGCGGTAAACCACGTCGTTAATCCTCGTGACTACAGTATAAGGACCTTCCCAGTTTTGCTGAAGTTTCGGTGACAATCCCTTTTGACGATGAGGATTATAAAACCACACACGATCTCCTGCTTGGAATCCTGACGTTGTCGCTTTTGTGTCGTACCGTGTCTTCATCCGGTCGCTGTAGGCTTTCATCCGTTCCCTTGTTCTTTTATGGATGTCAGCGAGTCTCTCCTTGAGGTCGTCCACATACTCGTTTGTGTCCTGTGGCTCCTCTGTGGGGCATCCAAATTTAAGTTCGCTGGGCAGCCGCATGGTTTTCCCGAACAGGATGTCAGATGGTGTTTGTCCTGTCGAGCTATGTACTGCACTTCTATAGGCCATCAGGAATAGCGGTACGTGCCTATCCCAGTCTCTTTGGTAGTCGCCTACGACCTTGGTGAGGTGTTCTTTCAAGGTCCGGTTGAATCTTTCAACCATCCCATCAGATTGTGGATGAAGTGGTGTGGTTCTCGTCTTCTTAATGCCAAGTAGTCCGCACACTCCTTGGAAGATGTTTGACTCAAAGTTCCTTCCTTGGTCGGAATGGAGTTCCATAGGCACGCCAAACCTACTAACCCAGTTAAACACAATCTGGTCGACCACCGTTTTGGCTTCTTGATTTGGGATGGCATACGCCTCAGGCCACTTGCTAAAATAGTCCATTACAACCAGAATGTATTTGTTTCCAGCGTTGGTCTCTGGAAAAGGCCCAGCCACATCTACTGCAATCCTCTCAAAAGGCGATCCAACGTTGTACTGATGCATCTTACCTTGAATCTTCCTACCAGGTCCTTTGGTTGCAGCACACTTGTCACATGTTCGGCACCACTTCTCCACGTCATCTCTAGCATGTAACCAGTAGAACCGATGTCGCACCTTCTCCAGTGTTTTGTTTACCCCCAGGTGGCCTCCAGAAGGTCCTTCGTGCATCTCCTGAAGAACTTCACTGACTTTCGATTGCGGTACGATCAGCTGCATCACATATGACTTACCGTCAGCGGATTCCCATCTTCGCCTGAGGACACCTTCTTGCACATATAGTGAGTCCCACTGTGCCCAATAGGCTTTGAGAACTGGACTCCTGTCAGAAATGTCTCCCCATTCCGGTTTCTCTTCATTTTCTTTCCATGCGAGAATGGGTTCGATATCTGGATCTTCCTGTTGAGCAGTCCTCACTTCCTCATTGCTCCATCCGCTTATGGGGTCAGCTCTTAGTCGCTGAGCGGTAATGATTTCTTTGTCTTCTTGCCGCTTGCAATGCTTGCAATCCATTTTGCAAGGTCTTCGTGATAATGCATCGGCGTTTGAGTGCAGCTTTCCTCTGCGGTGTTGGATCTGGTAGTCATAGGTCTGCAATCTTTCTATCCACCTTGCGACTTGACCTTCTGGATTTTTGAAGTTCAACAGCCAGCTCAGAGCACCGTGGTCTGTCCGCAGAAGGAATTTCTGTCCATAGATGTACTTATGGAAGTGCTTTGTTGCCAAGATAAGAGCTAGCAGCTCCCTTCTGGTCACGCAGTAGTTCCTTTCGGGTTTCGATAGGACCTTGCTGTAGTATGCCACCACTTTCTCTTCGCCATCATGCACTTGGGATAGTACCGCCCCGATTCCAACGTTGCTTGCATCTGCGTCGACGATGAATGTTTTGCCAGGTGTTGGATGTGCCAGCACTGGAGCGTTACAGAGGCGGTATTTGAGTTCCTGGAAAGATTTCTCACACTCACCTGACCATTTAAACTGCTTCCCCTTTTCGGTGAGCTGATGCAAACTCTTTGCAACTCCAGCGAAGTTCTTAACGAAACGTCGGTAATATGTGGCAAGTCCCAGAAAGCTTCGGAGTTGATGTTTGTCCTGTGGTGTTGGCCAATTTTTGACGGAGTCAACTTTTTCAGGATCAGTCCTTACTCCTTGGGATGAGATGATGTGTCCCAAATACTTGACTTCGGTTTTGAAAAGTGCACATTTTTCTGGATTCAGTTTAAGGTTAGCCTCTCGAAGTCTCTGAAACACGGCTTTAAGGTTCTTACAATGTTGGTCAAATGTTTTCCCGTAAACAATGACATCGTCCAAGTAGACTAGGCAAGCTTTCCACGTCAGTCCTTGAAGAACGCACTCCATCAAACGCTCGAATGTTGCCGGAGCGTTACATAACCCAAACGGCATAACTTTAAACTGCCAGAGCCCATTACCTGTAGAAAACGCCGTCTTTTCCCGATCATCAGGGTGGATGTCAACTTGCCAATATCCGCTCTTCAAGTCCAGCGTCGAGAACCACTGGGCTCCCTCCATGGCATCCAGGGTATCACTGATTCTGGGCAGGGGATAGCTGTCCTTCTTAGTTACATCATTCAGCCTTCGGTAGTCCACACAAAAACGAGTGCTGCCGTCTTTCTTTTTCACTAGAACCACTGGTGACGCCCAAGGACTTTTGGAATTTTCGATAAGACCTTCCTTTTTCATTGCTGTTATCATTTCCTCAACCTCACCTTGTTTGGCCAGTGGAAGACGTCTTGCAGGTTGACGAATCGGTCTTGCATCTCCTGTGTTGATGCGATGCTGCACCAACTGTGTCCTACCATATTGCCCCTTTTGCGATGCGAAGATATCAGTGTACTCTTGTAGGAGACTTTCAGCCATCCTTGTTTGTTGGTGATCAAGGTTGGATGAATTCAGTATTTTTGCTCTGATGGTTTCGAGCTCCTCCGGAGTTATAGTTTTTCTCGGGGCTTCGTCGGTGATCTTTGTAATTGCTGCAACCGATTCGCAACGTCCAACGACTTCTCCTTTCTTCAACCTTACATCGTACGGTCTGGTGTTTAATAATCGTACGGGGACCATTTTGTTTTTCGGTGCTACCAGTGTTTTCCCAATGATGACGCTTTGGGAGGAACACTCTGGGTCTGGTTCCACCATGAGGTATCGAAGGCTTCCAAACTCACCTTCCAGTTTTGTCCAAACGAACACTTCAGAAGAAGGAGGCAGAATCAGATCTTCCGTGATGACAGTTCTCAATGTCGACGTACTTTCGTTCGAATAGGTCATTGGAAGTTCCTTATTTTGGTACTTCAAAACCTGATTACCGATGTCTAAAATAACTCCGTGCTGTTTCATAAAGTCGATTCCAATGATGCACTCGTCACATATATCTGCCACCAGGAATTGATGAGTAAACACTAGATCGGCCAGTTGGATCTTAAGACTCACTTCTCCGTATACTCTTGCTGCTTCTCCCGTTGCGGTTCTTAGACGGTAGCTATTGGTGTTATGAAGCCACGTCGTCTTTACCAGGTCTCGACGTACTATGGAGGCTGTGGCACCGGTGTCAATGGTAGCCACATGCTTGTTCCCGTTAATAGTAGTCTCCACAGTCAGACTTTTGTTGTCTCGTTTAGTCTGAGAGACCTGGATGGTGGTTCTGGGGCCATCGATACAAGAAACCAGCCTCTGCCCCTCGAAGTTGGTTCTTACTCGTTTCCCTGATGGGAAACGGGCTGATAGGCAACGCTGGTGTTGTTGTTACCTTGCTCTGGGTTGGATCTCTTGCTTCCACAATGTTGACAGCCGGCTTTATTTGGTGGTAGTCGGCATTGACGCTGTAAGTGCCCGGTTTTGTTGCAGTTCCAACATCTTGCTAGTCCGCTCCGCGGGTTCTTTTGTATTTCAGCTCTTTTGCACGAGCATTCTTCGACTATGGCTTCTCTAAGTCGATGTATTCCATGAGAAGCCTGTTCTGCTGCTTCAATTGTCAATGCGAACGCTAAGGTTTCAGAAAGAGTACGTGTTCTAGCAGTCCGCACAGACCTCTGAAGATGTATATCGGAAATGGCACGAACGAAGGACTCAACAGCAAGCTGGTTGATGATTTCTTCTCCAGCATCCGGATATGCCAGGTGAACCAGTCTTTCGACGTCTGCTTGGAGCTGCTGTAGACTTTCACCCCTTTTCTGGACTCTGTTATTGAGTTGGACTCGGAAGACTTCTTTCAAGTGGCTATCTCCAAAGCGTTTATCTATAGCTGCCACGAGAGAACTGAAATCGCCGCTCTTACCAGCTGGAACTGTTTGAAGTAATTCAGCTGCTGGTCCTCTAAGAGCAAGAGTCAGTGCAATGTACTTGTCTTCGTCATCCCAGCCATTTGTTGTCGCGGCTGCCTCAAATTGTCTCTTGTAGACTGGCCAAGAAGACTGTCCATCAAATGTTGGGGGTTTCATCTCCTTTTTCTTTGCAAACTCCCCAGCAGACTCTCGAATTTTGATTTTCCGGATCTGGTCTAATTCCTTGGTCAGCACAGAGAACTGTTTATCACATCGGGTTTCTACGATTTCGAAACGATTCTCTACAACAGAAAGCTGTTTCTCCACACCTTCAACGCGTTCGTCTAGGGCACATACATTTTTCTCAATGTTACCCAATTTACCTTCTAGAATGTTTTTCTGACTTTCCAAAACATTCTGTTGCGCCTCAAGTCTTTCGAGAATATTCTGTTGTTCCTTCTTTTGTTCGTTTCGTTGTGCTTCCAGTTGTTCGAGAACATTCTGCTGTTCTTTCTTTTGCTCGCTTCGTTGCTCTTCAATCAGCTTCTTTTGCTCGTTTCGTTGTGCTTCAAGTTGTTCGAGAACATTCTGCTGTTCTTTCTTTTGCTCGCTTCGTTGCTCTTCAATCAGCTTCTTTTGCTCGTTTCGTTGTGCTTCAAGTTGTTCGAGAACATTCTGTTGTTCCTTCTTTTGATCGTTTCGTTGTTCTTCCAGACGTCCGAGAACCTTCTGCTGTTCTGTCTTTTGTTCTAATAAAAGCTTCATTATACTAGAAAAATCTACACTTTCACTTGCTTCCTCTTCTTCCACTTCTGTTTCAAAAACAAAAGTGTTTACGTCTTTCCCTTGCTGTTCCAAATAGTTACGCAAGCGCAGGACGAGCTCATTTTTCGATCCCGCTCTAGAAAGATTTCGCTTACCTAACTCACTTTTAAGCTCAATGCAGTTGAGCTCTTCTAACAACTTACCCATTTTCACTGTATATAATTTATTATTTCTCTTTTTACTTTACTTTTTTTTTACACTTTACTAGTCAAATAAGTTTTATTTACACTTCTGACACCAATGTAACGTGCGCTTAGTTCGCAAAAATAAAACTTCACTTTTCAATTTAATTCTATCACTTTTATTCAGTATATATGCTTAATTCGATCTCAACTCGACTTTGGACTATCACTTGTATTTACTCTTAACTTTATCACTCTATAAACCAAACTGACTTCTGGTTGCCTCGGGCGGGCTATTTATATCGAATGACACGCCATCTAGAACTCTCCAGTAACTTCTACATTGTCGCCACATTTGCTGTCTACTCTCTGTCTGTCTGTCTCTCTACACTCACACACACTGGGTTACAAGCAACGCCTGTCATTTATACCATTCCATTAAAGTGTTGCCAGTTGTGTTTTCGGTTGAACGTTTTTCGATTAGGAAATTGGTATAAAATGTTGGGTTCACGTTACAATACACTCAAAAGACAAAAGAACGATTAAAAATCACGTCTAAACTGAACCACTGCTTTATTGTAAGTAAGTCTTAATTGTAACACTTCACAGAAGCGAAATATGAAATTGAAAAAGAATAGCGGAAAAGCGAACTGTTACAAAAACTAAGATGTGTGTGTATACATAAGAGAGAGGGAGTACCGTAGTTGCGTAGATGTTGCTTGCATATATAAGTAATGTTCTTCTACGATGTAGATGTTGTGGTTGCCATCTGCGTTTTATCTTGTACATTTACTGCCCGGCTGGGCTGGTAGGCTCAGGATCATTGCCGAATAGTCGACACACCTTCTGCACTGGTCTTGTAGTGCACCTTAATTTGTTGTCTTACAAGGAGTATTGAACCGTCACGTTGCGAACAAGATCGTCCTTTCCCGGATGAACAGAGATGATGCGTGCCAATCGCCATTTGGCTGGTGGCAAATTCTCGTGGCGAAGTACGACGATATCCCCTCCCTTCAGGTCACTTCGTGGTCGTCGCCAACGCGAGCGTTATTGTAGCGAGGCCAGATAGTCATCGTGCCAGCGATTCCAAAACGATTGATGCATTTGCCGTAGGAGTTGCCAATGTTGAAGTCGATTTGAAGGTGAGAGTGGAACCGTAGGTTCTGGCAGTGCAACAATTGAACGACCGATCAGGAAATCCGCTGGAGACAGTGCCAAACGGTCATCCACGCCATCATGAACTGCTACTAACGGTCGAGAGTTGAGGCAAGCTTCAATTCGCACTAGCAGTGTATGTAATTGATCGTAGTGTAGCGTCTGACCACCAACTACACGGAACAAATGTCTTTTTGCAGCCTTAACGGCAGCCTCCCAGAGACCACCTCGGTGTGGAGCAGCTGCTGAAATGAAATGCCATTGAGTCTGTTGATTAGCCAGTTGTTGTTTAGTGTATTCATTGTTCCACTCGGTCAAATCGACTTGTAGAAGTGTATTTGCGCCCTTGAACTGCGTTCCATTATCACTGTAAAGATTACTACATGGGCCTCGGCAACCCACGAAGCGTGCAAAAACATTAAGGAAGGCTCTTGACGATAAGTCTTCTGCCAGCTCGATGTGGACCGCTTTGGTTGCCATGCACACGAAGATTACCACATAGGTTTTCTTCGTAGTTCGTGTTCGTGGTGTCCCAATTTGAATCTGAAATGGTCCGCAATAGTCGACGCCAGATGATGAAAACGGTGGTGATGCTACGACCCGAACCGCGGGTAAAGATGCCATTTGCTGTTGAGCCATTTGATGAGAGTGCCGTCGACATATGACACATTCATAAACGCACTGTTTTACAAGAGAACGGCCACTGATGACCCAATATCGATGTCTCAGAATTTGCAGCATTAAGGTAACCTGCGCATGGGAGTTGGTAAGATGAATGTCACGAACGATGAGTCGAGAGAGGGTGCTATGTTTTGCCAAAATAATAGGATGCTTCTGATCAGATGATAATTCAGAGTGAACTAGCCTGCCTCCAACTCGCAATAAACCAGCTGGATCAAGAACCGGTGCCAAAGCTGCCAATTTGCTGGTTACTGCCACCTGCCGGGATAGGGATAACTGTAGTACTTCATTATTAAAGTACTTATCTTGTTCGGCTCGAAGATGCCATTTCAAAGCCATATCCATTTCGTTACAGTCCACAACAGTACGATGCCAATATTGTTTTCGAGTAACGTTGCCACGAAGAACATAAGCAGTTGTGCGTATGAGTTTGCCAATTGAAGAGAACCGATCGACTAATTCAATGATGACGAATTTTTCGCCACAGCGATACCTCGTTTCGATGATAGGATGTTGGGAGTTATGCACCATGTGAGCCTTAATAGGTTTTGATTCCATTGTCATCGCAATTATATCAGTTTCAGAAAGAGATGGAATGGCCATAGGTATATTGACTCGCATTAGTTCGGTTGGACCATGCCACCATAATGGATGATCAGCTAAGGAACTGGCTGAAATCACGCGACTAGCACAGTCGGCTGGATTTCGATGACTTCGAACATGTCGCCAATCGTTCAAATTTGTATGTTGTTGTATGTAACCAACCCGGTTGGCCACATAGGGTTTAAGGGCAAGAACTGGTTTACGAAGCCAACAATGGACAATCGATGAGTCGCTATATAGTGTGCATGGTGTATCCTCCAAGTCCAATGTGTTTTACACTGTTTATAGTTTCTGCTAAAAGCCGAGCCGCGCATAGCTCTAATCTTGGTACAGTTGTTGCCATGTTGCCTTGCTGATACACTCGTGCTGGTGCAACACGAGTCTTGGCTATTACCAAAGCTGATGTGAAGTCCCCATTGAGGCTTGTCGTGCAGACGTACACGACAGCTGCATATGCCTTGATGCTTGCATCGCAAGACCCATGCAAATGAACATCGACTGACGACCTCATCTGCAAACCCCTTGGAATCCGTAAATGTTGCAACTGTGCCAAACTATTGCTATAATCACTCCATTCGCGAAGCAACTCCACTGGTAAAGGTGAATCCCAATCCAAGCCAGTACGCCACAAGGTCTGTATAAATATTTTTGCGACAATAATAGTGGGTGCAAGCATATTTGTTGGGTCGTATAGTCGTGCAGCCTCGGCATGTACGTGTCGTTTGGTTGTAGATGTTGTTTTGCCAGTATTGATTCGATAAAACAGCTCATCTGTTTTTGGATTCCAGTGTAAGCCAAGTACTGTTACCTCTGGAGATTTCAATTCGATGTCCACTGATATTCCCAAGTTGCCTGTGATTCCAGCCAATGCCATTGGATCGTTAGACTGCCATTTTCGGAGGTGGAAGTGTCCTTGTTGCAGCACTGTATTGACGTCATTAGCCAGCTCAATCGCCTGTTCGGTAGTTTCTACGCTTGTTAAGTAATCGTCAACATAAAAATCCCGTAAAATGCTTCTGAGAGCGTTGTCTTCTCTGGTCTTATTTGCCAAGATGTTGCAGTTGTCGCGGCCACACTGCTGCATTGCCCGTTCAGCGTTGTAGGGTCCAGAAGCCATACCATATGTGACAGTAGTCAATTTGTAAGTGCATATTGGTTCATCCGTTGATTGGCGCCAAAGAATTTGTTGCCAGCATTGGTGTCGTTCGTCGATTCGAACTTGTCGAAACATTTTCTCTACGTCAGCTGAGAGAGCCACCGGAAAGCGACGAAAGCGATGTATGATGGTAGTTAGTAGTTCTTGTATGAGCGGGCCACTCAATTGGGTGTCATTTAATGAAAAGCCATTTGACGTCTTTGCGGAAGCGTTAAAAACAACCCGAAATTTCGATAATACAGGATGATGGGGAATAATGTATTTTTGAGATGGTTCCGATGAGAGGTCTACAGCCTTCTTCGTGTGTCCTAAGTCAACAAGCTCTTGCATGAATGCCACGTATTTTGCCTTGAGATCTGGATCATTGACAAATCTTCGCTCCAGCTGATAGAATTGACGAAGTGCCATCGGATGCGAATTACCAAGAGTAGGAGCATCTGGGCGAAAAGGGATTTGTACGACATAACGCCCCTCTGAATTACGTCTGTGAGTAGCCATGAATATTTCCTCGCATACTTCATTATCCACCACTGTCGTTTTAAGGTCTGCATCAAGTGCCAAGTCAAGGTGTTGTCCGCTCATCTCGATGCTGCCATGGGTAGAGTGTAGTGAGCGCGTTGGTGTGTTACATGAAGTTTCAATTGTGGCTGGTCCAAAAACCACCCATCCCAATGAAGTTGACTGTGCAAATGGTTCGTTTATTGAGCCACGAACTATGCCATCTTGTAAAATACTGCCCCAAATGTCAGCTCCAATAAGAGCATCAATTCTACCGGTTCTGCCAAACGACGGATCTGCCAAGGCCAAGTTTCTCAAATGTTGCCAACAAGACGGTGCAATGTCTGCCACTGGTGTAGGTGTAGTGATTGTAGTAAGCAAATAGAAGTTCACATCGATGTTGAACGTTCCGTCGCTGGAAGCCAAATTGAGAATTGCCTGGCCACGTGTACTTGTCATAGCCAAACCAACACCTTCTACTTGAATAGTGCTAGGTGTCCTACGAAAAGCCAACTGATTAAAAAAACTGTATTTCAGAAAACTAGCCTGACTGCCCGGATCACAAAGGATTCGGCAGCGATGTTTGTAACCATAGCTATCTTGAATGTGACCAATTGCAGTCGCCAATAATACCAATTGCGCGCCTATTACCACAAATGTCTTTGATGTCGATGCTAGTCATGCTGTGTAGTTTTGAGGCCCTTGAGATGATGATGCGGCACTTACCGCAGGTGTCGATATTGTTGTTGATTTAGTAGTCGAGGTGGCGTCTGAAGAATTACCGCGACAAAGCAATGTGTGATGCCTTCCCTTGCAATTTCTGCAGCTGCCACCTGAACATGATTTGGTTGCATGGCCTGGTTTCAAGCAGTTGAAACACAGGTTGGAGCCACGTAGTTTGTTAAAACGTTCAGCCACGGGTAAGATCATCAATTTTGGACAGCTACTGATGCGGTGGACACTGCTGTTGCAAAATTAACAGTTGCCTGGAGAAGTTGCTGCCAATTTCGTCTTTACCAAACGCGGTGCATTTGAAAGGCGTGATGAGCCAATTGTGGTTGAGTTGTTCGAAGTACCAACTTGAAGGTTATTGGTTGAAGAGCCTGGCCAATGTGTCATGTCCAGCGATAGTTTAAGTGCTCTTTTTTCCACCAACTCTAGCAACGCATCCAATTTAGGAATCTCTTTCTGACTCGTGTGCATTCCCCATGCGTGCTGGGTTACTTGTGGCAGTTTCGATGTTACAAGTGGCACGCATAAAGCATCCCATTGATCGACTGGCAATTCCATTACACGTAATGCTCGTAGTGATTCACGTACCGTGTCAACAACAGTCAATAGTACTGGGCTAGTCTCGACGCTAACGGCTTTGATGGCAACGAGGCGAGAGACGTGTAATTCAGACAGTTGTTTCTTATTGTCATATCGCTTCACTAATTCATCCCAAGTAGCCTGATAACCGCCAGTGTAGAGATTGCCAACAAGAGTTTCGAGTGAATCGCCAACCAATGACTCACGCAATTTCTGCAGTTTGTAGTACTCGGGAATGCTAGGTTTATCGATAAGCGTTTGAATTGCGTCTTTAAAGGCTAGCCAGTTGCCAAGGGAACCGTCAAATTTTGGAATAGTAACTGGATCCAACTTAAGATTCATGATTGGAGGTTGATGTACCGAAACCTCGTGGCCCGCAGATGTCTCAGCCTTGGGAACCATCAGCCGATTTAGTTTTGCCACCGACGGGTTGTATCGATCCTCTATTTCATTCCACAATTCCTGATGCACCTCTAGCTCGTCGTCGTCGGTTGCATTGCCGACCAGAACCTCATGAGCAGCAATAAAACGTTCAAAATGCATTGTAAGACTAGCCAATTCTTGAATGTAAGTATGTATATCGCCTGTATATTCTTCAGCTAAAATTGTTGCAGTCATACGATGTAGCGTGGTAGCCGCAGATTTTCTTCGATTCAACGCAGCCATTGAAGCGCCAATATGAATTTTTACCAAAGCGACAGATTCCTTAACACGTGATTAAATACTCTTGAATCTGCAACGGTTTCAAGTTGGGAAGTTCCTCAATTTTCCAAAAAGAGCCGTACGTAAACTGAAATGTAGTTAAAATATTTTCAATGTTATATTTATTCCAATCATTTCTCACAGGAGGCACCAAAAATGTATAATATTTGATTATACACTCAAAAGACAAAAGAACGATTAAAAATCACGTCTAAACTGAACCACTGCTTTATTGTAAGTAAGTCTTAATTGTAACACTTCACAGAAGCGAAATATGAAATTGAAAAAGAATAGCGGAAAAGCGAACTGTTACAAAAACTAAGATGTGTGTGTATACATAAGAGAGAGGGAGTACCGTAGTTGCGTAGATGTTGCTTGCATATATAAGTAATGTTCTTCTACGATGTAGATGTTGTGGTTGCCATCTGCGTTTTATCTTATACACCGTTGTTATCAGGAATCAAAATTGTCCTTGGTTTACTTCGGAGGTCCGCAGATCTATGAAAGTCCGTGAAAGAGCATATTCAAGATGGAAAGTTTACGCAACAAGTAGACATTGGGAGATTTTCTGTGCACGCAACTTTTGTACGCTTACTACCCGGAGAGCTAAACAGAGATTTTATTTATCTAAATTTAACACGGCTCAGAGCTCAAAAAAGCTTTGGTAAATAATATCTATCAACACGATACCTGATTTAAACGACCTCAATAATGCTTTTACGTCCAGTGCCTCGAATTCTTCGTCTTTTGTACCTGACGATCGTCTATCTTTTTTGTGTGATTTTGATTTTGAAGTAGTGTCGGAAATAGATATTGTTAACACTATTCGTTCCATAGAATCTAATGCCATTGGAGAAGACGGTATTCCCATTCGTTTTGTGAAATTGATCTTACCCCACATTCTAAGTTCCCTAACACATGTAGTTGACTTTTGTATAACGACATCAACTTTTCCTGAAGCCTGGAAGCTGGCAAAAGTTATTCTTACTCCGAAAAAGGCGCAACCTACGACGGTTAATGACTTTCGTCCAATAAGTGTTTTACCCTGTTTGTCGAAAGTCTTGGAAAAAGTTGTTGCTAACCAAATTTCTTCCTATCTAGATAGACACAAACTGTTATCCCTGATTCAATCAGGCTTTCGCGTAAATCATAGTTGCTCAACAGCAATGGTTAAGATTATTGATGATATTAGAATTAAATTTGATATGGACTATTTAACAGTTCTCTGCTTACTTGACTTCTCCAAGGCTTTTGATAGTGTTGATCACTTCCTTCTTTGTCTCAAACTTAAGTTATATTTTGGTTTTAGTGAAAGATCTGTGCGTTTGATAAAAAATTATTTGATTAATCGGCAACAACGAGTTTACTTTGATGGAAGTTATTCCCAACAACGTCCTTTAGTTTCGGGAGTACCCCAAGGATCAATTTAAGGGCCAATATTATTCTGTCTCTTTATTAATGATCTACCCAAAGTTTGCTGAAATGTATCCATTCACCTTTATGCTGATGATGCTCAAATATATTTATCTAGGCCGATTGGACTCATCGAAGACTTGGTTGCAAGGTTTAATGACGATCTATATAAGATTTACGAAGATTACTCACTCTTACCATAAGCTACTAGTTGCATTCAATGATGTCATTAGATATGTGTATGGACTTCGTCGGCATGAGCATATATCGCACTATCATAAGTTAATCCTTGATTGCACATTTCAACAGTTTCTCGACATGAGGTGCTGCCTTTTTATGCATAAAATTATTAAAACCAAAAAGCCTCAGTATTTGTTTGATAAACTACAGTTCGCTCAATCTAATCGAAACTTAAATCTTATAATTCCCAGCTTTGCATATTTAAATTCCTCGTGACTTTTTTATGTCTACTCAACCAAGCTTTGGAATACCCTTCCCACAGCCATAAACAAATAATTGGAGTAATACAGTTTAGAGCTGCTGCATTGGCATATTTAACTTCAAACCGGCAGTGATTAAGGTTATTGTCTTGTTTAAATGTTTTGTGATCAGTGTTTTCTGATTGTTTTTCTAATTACATTATTCTTTCATCTTTTTTTTCTTCTTTTTCTTCATTTTTCGTTTCCTCCTTCTTTCTGCTACTTTTATTAATTTAAGTAATTCATTACTATTACATTCTTTTTTGCATAATTTTTGTTAATATTGATTACTTTAAACTTAATTTTTTATAATTTTTATGCACTGTAATTATTATTCCGTAAATTTTAAGTACAGTAAAAGACCAAGTCTTATTTGTACATTGATATAAATTGAATTGAATTGAAGCCATTGGGGACCTGTCCACCAAAGCGGGTGCTGCGACAGCTGTGCAGGTAAAACGCCACGTGAAGCGCAATCGGCTGGATTGCTCGCAGAGCGAACATGAAACCATCTGGACATTGTAATGGCCTGTAAAATTTCAGCTGTGCGATTACCGACGAAAATGTTACACTTACGCGCAGGAGTGGACAACCACGAAAAGACGACCCTTGAATCACACCACGCGTATACGTCAGCGAAAGTTACGTTTAAGGCTTGTTGTACTGCTACGAGTAGTCTGGCCAACAGAAGAGCGCCGCAAAGCTCTAAGCGGGGAATACTCTGTTGTTTTAAAGGGGCAACACGAGACTTAACCGCAATTATGTTGGTTTCAAAGCTACCATCGACACGACGAAAGCGCGAACAAATCACCGCAGCGTAAGCAGCACTGGATGCATCCGAAAACCCATGTTTTTGGAACGAATCGCGTGATAACCCGATGGCATTTGAATGTGGGTCAAATTTGATAGTTCGCTGCGATACCGATTCCATTGCATAGCGATTGCATTAAGGGCTTGTTGGTCCCACTCCAAACTACAATGCCAAAATTCTTGGAGGAGAATTTTCAATAAGACGACCGAAGGACAAAGAAACCCGAGTGGATCGAAAATACGTGCAACGTTACGAAGAATTTGTCTTTTTGTGACCGACTCGGTAGGCACACAGTTTAACCGAAAGCTAAAGATATCGCACTTTGAGTTCCAATAGAGCCCGAGCACTTTTATCCACGAATCCGCGTCGGTTTCGATTAGCACATTGGATTCACCGCTAATGTCGCTTTTTGTGATAAGTTTTACCGAATTGCTTTGCCACTTGCTTAATTGCATACCGCCTTTTGACACAAGGTCTTAACTTCGACTGTTTATATAACGCTTCATCTAAGGTGTCACCGCCCGAGACCACGTCATCAACGTAGAAGTCGTTTAACACTATTAAAAACGAATTGATGGCGTCGAAAACGAAGGCAAACAGCAAAAAGATTCCTTTGAATGGGTGGACCTATCATCAAAGAGTCATTAAGGCTCTGACCGTATGAGTCCTTGGACGACCCATCAAAAACGAACCGAAATTTAGTGCTGGTACTGTCCGGTTTCAACACAGCATGGTGAGGCAGATAAAAAACATTTGGCTTGTTGATGTGCACACTGGGAACCTTTGTCATGTGACCTAAAGCCAAATATTCTTTCAAAAAGTTAGTGTAGCTTTCATAAAAGCTTTTGTCTTTGGAAAACTTCCTTTCCATGGATTTAAGTCTCGAAAAAGTTCCATTAAACGAATTCCCGAATTGGGTTTGAGATTTAAATGGAAGATCAACAATATGTTCTTCAATCTCCAGGTCTTCTTTGGAAGTTATTAACTTTGGAATTTGGATTGACTTCTTCAATTGTCCAAAACGCTTGTAAAATGGCGTCTACATCTAGCTCGGCGTGATGTGATACAATGCTAGCCTTCTTTAACGATGGTAACTGACCGGCCAACACCCAACCGAAGATTTTATTTTGGGCAATGGGGTGGCCTTGCTGGCTTTGTACTACTCCCTCGATTAAAACATTCCACACTTTGTCAGCGCCTAACAAAATATCGACAGGACGTGATTTATTAAATGATGGAACAGCCAAGTTCAACTGGTGTAAATGCTCCCAATCCTCAACGCTAAACGAGATCGTAGGTAACTCGGAAGTCACATTCGATAGGATGTAAGTATCAACTGGGATACTAAATTTATCACACCGTGACGTAATTACCAGTGATAATAGGCCTCTGGATTTACCCGCACTGGTAGATCCAATACCGCTAATAGGTATGCGAGCGTTTCTTCGTTTGAGTCCCAGGCGTTGGGCACATGACTCCGTACCGAAAGAAACCTACGAGCCTGAGTTGATGAGCATTCGAACTTCCTTATAAGCACCATTAGCGTCCTGTACCTTTCCTATGGCTGTTGGTAGCAAAGTGTGTGGAATTGGATGAGCTGTGTTTAATGAATGGTTGTTAAGTACAAATGAGTTTGAAGTCGAAGCCGACGAAGTATTCTGAGGAACAAACTCCCGAATTTGTACTCGATTCAACGAACTGTTAATTGTGTTGGCTGGCACATTTTCATTACGAATAATGAAAACCGAAGCGTCGTGCACCAAGGTATGGTGACGCGATTTGCAGACCAAACTCCGAAATTTGGACTGGCATCGATTCGACGAATGACCAGACCGCAAGCAGTTGAAACAAACTTTGTTTGATTAAAAGAAATCCCTTCGAAAAGTTACAGTCATCCCCAAAAAGTCTGGGCATTGGGATAGCAGATGCGAAGCGTTGCATTTGGCACACGATGAAGCCGATGTGGTGTGCATGCTTCTAACTCCCGAACTCTTGGGCTTAATATTGTCACGCGAACTAGAATGTGCACTCTCGAGTCCATCACACCGTCGTTCCAAAAAATCTAGGAACTCGTCTATAGTAGGATTATCTACCATGTTACAATCTTCGGACCATGCTTTCCGCGATTCGGGGTCTAGCTACTTGTTCAGCAACAAGTAAATGATTCACGGATCTCGACTGAGAAAATTCACAGCAGTTAAGCCCCTCACAATTTCATCCGCAATGTTCGATATTTTTTACGTAACTGTTCAACGTTACACTGGTTAGACGACGGCAACTCCATAAAACATTTAATATAACCGTTTATAATGTGGCGAGGCCTATCATACCGTTTCACCAATCGAGCCCACGCGTCTTCGTTCGTTGAATTTGTTAGCGGTAATGACTATGGAGGCCTAACGCGGTGCTACGCAAGCACGATTTTAAAAAAAGAAATTTTAGAATTGGCGTGAGATTCTGTTTGCTATGAATCGCACTTTCAAACATGTCCCTTAATGATGACCACTGGTGATACTCCCCGGAAAACGGTTCGATGTGGATATTAGGCAAAAAGAAATCTCTTGAATCTGTAGTCCGCGATTTATTAAGCGATTTGAGAATAAGTTTTTGCTGGTCTGCAAGAAGACCGACGACGTCTTGGCTTCTCTCGACTTTTTTCATTCTTTAATAGCCGTCAATAAAGTAGCGTGTACCACCAAAAATTTGCCCTCGAACTCCTCGTATTCTAGAAGCGGGTCCGTATAGCCTTCCACACCGTCAAGCTCATACATTTGTTTTTGTGTTATATTGAACTCATCACAAGCACTAATAGCTTTGCTTAACCTCACCTCTAAGTCGCACATTGAAGTCTTGCCATCAATGGACTCTGCGAACGACGAAAGTCTCGTCAAAGAGCCTTTAAGATGGCCACGTGTTGCGCGAAGCGCCGCTAGTGAAAGCGCTTGAGCCATTTTAAATTGAGTTTCTCAAATTCGACGAAATACTCGATTTGAAACGTCCTAAACTTCTTGCCGCGATCAACCGAATAATCTTAGCTACCGAATTTCAATGTGGGGTGCCCCAAACACCACAATTACTAGCGATATTGACGCTCTACCTGCTCACACTTTTATGTCGACAAAATATTAAAAACTGTGACGAAGCGTCACAATTTCTTCCTCCGACCCAAAAGGCCACACCAAAGCAATACACTCTTTATTTTACTAACATATGGCCAAGCGTTGTTTACCTTCCAGGTGTGTACATTTCTTTATGGAGATATGCAATGACAATCTCCATCTCTCTTTTATCAAAACAAAGTAAACACACTCTCCAAGGCCAAACTGTGTTTACCTTTCCACGGCGTATCTCTTCATGTGCATTTCCTTATGGAGAAATGCATTGGCAATCGCCATCAAATTTTTATATGGAAATTTGTCATTGCATTATAATTCACATTTTGTTTTTGTAGCAAAATCTATGAATAGGGGTGAATTAATCACCAAAAATGAGAAAGAGTTTTGTTCAAGTTCCATTTATCCTGGCTATCCGAGCTGAATGAAAGGAATTTCACCGAATCGCTTTCTCCCGTTCCGTGCAGAGAAATTCCACTTGCCCTGTCTATCCGAGCTGAGCATTTGGTGTCGTCTTTAATACTCGTTCCTCCGTACAAAGAGATTCCACTTGCTCTGGCTATCCGAGCTGAGCATTTGGTATCGTCTTTAATATTCAACTTTTTGACTTTTTACAGTCTCCGTGCAAAGAGACTCCACTTGCCCTGGCTATCCGAGCTGAGCATTTGGTGTCGTCTTTAATATTCTACTGTTTGACTTTTAACAGTCTCCGTACAAAGAGGTTCCACTTGCCCTGGCTATCCGAGCTGAGCATTTGGTGTCGTCTTTAATTTCCGACCGTTTGACTTTTACCAGTCTCCGTAAAGGGGATTCAAATTGTTCTGGCTACTTGAGCTGAACATTTGACTTCTTCTTTAATAGTTAGTCACCGCAGAGGGTATTTGAATTGCTCCGATTTATTCGAGCTGAGCGTTTGAATCCTCCTTGATATCCAACCGCAGACATTTTCCACGAAGTCCGCCGCCGCCGACAAAGTGTTGTGCCTCTAAGCGGACGCCAGCACTTTCTACGAAGTCCGCCACCGCCGATAGATTGTCCTGCCGTACGACACAAAGCAGGCGCTTCCTACGCAGTCCGCAGCCGCCGATAAATTGCTCTGCCTTGCATACAACGCAGACCTTTTCTACAAAATCCGCTGCTGCCGATAGAGCGTCCCACCTAACGCAGAACCAGTCAAGAAGTTACCGCCGCCGCACCAAGGAAATATTAGCCGTAGGACACAGCCGTATCCGAGAGAATTCATCGCTTTTACTTGAGTGAGGATCTATACCAGCCGCCCCTGGATTAACATCATAATTGTACTTCGTTAAAGAAATTATTGACCTTATTAAATCTTGTAAAAATTATAAAAACAAAATAATTGTAAACTTTATCCTGAAGAGACTTTTAGTAATAAATTTAGAGTTATAATTTAAAACCGACCGTTTCCGCGTCTTCATTTTGAGAAGTTGGACCGCCGAAACCCAAGTCTTACGACGCTTCCTTGGGTAGACCCTGGACACCCTGAGTCATACCCCAGCCTAGCAAAAGAAGCATCACAAATTGGCGCCCGAGCAGGGAGCTGCGGAAAGTTCAACCGTTCGCCGTACCTGTCCAGGAACTGACGCAGAGTCCACCGACCGACACCGAAACAACCAGCTTCCAAGATGCCTACCGATACCGAGCCCAAAGTACCTGAAGACGACGCCCAGGAATTCGAGGAGAACCCAAACCCGTACCAGAACTTAGGATTCATCTATTGCCTTAAGAAACCAGAGTTAATAGAGACACTGACCCAACGGGGACAAGACACCAGTGGAACAGTCCAAGAGTTACGTCAACGCCTGAGTCGCCACCTGAAAGAAGCCCGCATGCACCGCTCAACACAGAATTTGTGCGCTGAGTGGGAAGACAAGGTAGAAGAGAGGAATAATGCCGACCCTTCGGACGAAGAAGACTACGCAACTGCTTCTGGATCGAACATACCGCCGTCCACGTCGGAACACAAGCAGCAGAAGTTATTCCAAAGCAGACTGCAGGTTCCACTGTTTCAAAAACCAGCCATGACCGCACCCACGTCTTCCCGAACAGCGAGTTATGTGCCCCCCGCCAGATCCGAACGAGCAGTCTCCGCCCCTCCGCAGGTCGAACCGCACGCCAGTCCACATACGTACCAGACCGCAGCCACATATCCCACACCCGGCCGATTCGGACGCAGTTTCAAAGTCGAGTTGATGAACACCGTTCGCAAATGGGGATTCCGATTCGATGGCTCCGGTAAACCGTTGGAGTTTTTAGAGAGAATTGAGGACTTGGCATTGTGCTACGAGATACCATTGAACAACATGCTCCGGACGATTCCCGAGATCTTCCGCAACACGGCCCTAGAGTGGTTTAGGATTAACCGAGACGCTTTAACCACTTGGGCAGTATTTCGCCAGGCCTTCCTACGTCATTTCTTGCCAGCACGTTATTTCCATAAACTGGAAGATGAAATAATGCGCAAGAAACAAGGCCCCAAGGAGAAAGCGAAAGACTACGTACGTTCATCTCAGTACCTGATTCGACAGCATCTACGCATGACGATCGAAGATAACATAGACCGCATCTATGACGGACTAAGGCCAGAGTACCGACTCTACATCAAGCGTATAGAATTTACGACTTTAGATGAATTGATGGATCTTGCGGAGGAATACGAGTTCGTACGCCAAGAAGAGCGAAACTCTCGTCCTGCCTCAAGTCATCAGCAATACCAGTACCCGACCGCACCTGTTCCTCGACTGGAAGTACAGTCGCCTTCACCCGCCTTCTATCGCCAAGCCGTCATGCCTCCAACACCGATACAACAATCAACCGTCCCGTACGCCCGAAACACTCTTTGTTGGCAATGTAAGCAGAGAGGACACAATAAAAAGGACTGCCGACGCCCCTTCAGATTGTTCTGCTCCTACTGTGGGGAAGACGGTCGCCTCACAAAAGATTGCCATTGTCACCGGAGTTCCAACGCCGTTATGCGCCAACCTGGCTCAACCAGTCCAACCGACCCTCGACCGTTCGTGCCTATCGAGGCTGGCGATCGAATTTATTATGCCTTGGTCGACACCGGTTCTTTTCGATCTGTTATCGGCCCTGGCTTACGAGAAGAATGCCGCCAACTCGGAGTAGCTAGAAGAGACCAGCCACATGCCGTAGCATTTGCTGATGGCCGAACAGCCGTACCATCCGAGCATTATGTCCTGTGTCTGAATTTAAATGGTAAAATAGTGCAAGAAGAAACTATTTTCCTACCCACCTTGGCAGAAGACGCCATATTAGGTATAGACCTTTTAGGAGAGGCAGGATGCACACTAGAGCTAAGAGGCTGCAGACTTGCTATGCCAACAGCTGCTACGACCCGAGCACACATACGAGATATGAAAGGAGCCGCAGCGACAGCAAAATCCTGTCTTGTTGACACCAACAACTGCGCAGCTGGTATTGCGCAGGCGAATGCAAATCAAGGAAGCTTCATTCAGTCACCGACCACCAAGAAGCAAAGAGCTCTTTGTAGAAATCAAAAAATTAAGTCGAAACAACCGAACCCATTAAGAGTAATGGAGGGTGGCAAGCAACCGAGAAAAAGGCCACAACCTACCTCGAACGACAATCTATGCAAGAGGAAACCCTCTCAGCCCCGTCAACCACATCCCGGAGACCGTCCGGTAGTTTTGCAGCTGAAACGAACTGAGCCGGCCGGCAAGGTTACCACTAGACGAGTGAGTTGTAAACCCATCCATCCACCGGCCCTATTTTTCTGACCCTGAGGTGCAGATGAGTCAAGTCAAGTCGATGAGGGACAAGGCAAGCGTATTATGGGACCGAGAGCCGGAGCAACGCTCACAGCCTCCAATCACCAGAACTCAACGGAGGAGAGCCAACCGCCAAAGAAACCCGAGGATGGACCCATTTCGGGGTATTGAATCCGTGTTCCGGAGGAGCACTCAGCCGTTCACCATCCGCAGGGGATGCGGAATCATTGACGCGACCCCCAACGACACCGGGAACAAGGAAATGCTATCGTTCCAGGGAAGAGGGAAGGTGATCCCAATGAGGTTGGAAGAATAAGGTCTCACCCAGAGAAGTAACGCAGCATGGATTAAATTTGTTTGGTTGGTACGGTCGTAGGACGACCATTGGTTTTGATGTTTTTTTATTTCTCTCAGGATGAGTAGTTAGTTTTCGTAATTATTTGGTTTATAACGTTTATAAAAAAAAGGAAAAAAAAATAAGAAAATGAATGAAAAAAATACCAATAAAAAAAAAAGAAGGGCATGATTTAGAGTCCCTCAAAACAGAAAAACATGCATGACTCCTCCAGTCAGTACCAGAGGACGCTGAGACGAGAGGGTTCTCGTCTTTCGAAGAAGGGGGATCTGTGACGAAGCGTCACAATTTCTTCCTCCGACCCAAAAGGCCACACCAAAGCAATACACTATTTATTTTACTAACATATGGCCAAGCGTGATTTACCTTCCAGGTGTGTACATTTTGTAACGTAGCATGTCCGGTGAGAAGCAAGAAACCTTCCAGTTCTTAGACCAGCACAAGAAGAAAACCAATCACAGACTTTTCAATCCAGAAACCCTCCATCTTGTCACCACCTTTATGACCTCAGACCACAGGACTCCCAAGGCCAGTCCAGGCAGCTCGATGAAAGGGGGTTCTAGGCAAAGCAGGTAAGGCATAGCTGCGTGCTCGTCCTAGCTCGTCGGATGGGGGAGTTCTTCCCTGCAATGCCTGAGAACAGGGTTACGAAAAACCATGCCAAGACTATGCTGTTGTTCGTCTCATCAATATCATATCTCTATTAATGAGACCCGAATTACAACCTTTGCATAAATAAAATCCTTGGAAGTTCCAATGGGTGGAGGAATTTTGATGTAATTTATCCTCTCTTACTTGCCCACCCTCGCACTATGGTGCAACCTTGGCTACCACCCTGTTGCTTTCTTGGTGGCAGCCCCGAACTCGCATTGACCCCCTACATTACTCCAAGTTCAGCTCAAACAATAAAGATTCAGTCACATCACTTACCTTATATCTACTCACTGCGATTCATCATCATTGAAATACATATCTACAAAAAAAAAGACTCCATGAAATATCTTCCCTGTGCATTTCAGCAGCCAGCTGCCTATCACATCAAGAACCTTCACAAATCAATAGAAGATCAAAAAAAAGTCTCGGGTTTTTCTCTTATTCTAAATATAACAATATTTATTACAGCTCAACTTCATATCATCTTTAGAAAAACTATTCTCTCTTTCTTCTTTACATTGGCATCTCTCTTAAAAAAAAAAATCAAATTTGGCATTATCTCCAAACTATTTAACTATTACATATTCTTTCGTTATTTTAATCTTTCAAGGTCTTCTCTCTCATTATTTTTTTTTTTTTTTTTAATTCATTAACTTTTTATCATACAATATTACACTTCACTTTATATGAGAATCTAAGTTATAACTTGCATGACATATCTTCTCTAGCATGATACTGCACTTACACTCACATGATTTTTACTTGCTCTTAAAATATCACATTAATTTCTATCTTCAATATAATCTTTCGCTAAGTCAAGAGAACACACCTCTCAAGCATTTGTCAACTCATGCTTCCTTTCTCTTAAACATCTTTCTTCTTATCTTCTTCTTTAAATTAATTCGCCTCTAAACTTTCTGTCTATACATTTCATAACAATCTCAAAAAAAAATTAATTGACATCCTATCAACCCTCCACATCTTTATTTCACCTTCACCCTTTGTTTTTTCTTTTTTTTTTTTGTTTTCTTACACTTTGTTTCATTAAAGCATTTATTTCATTAAATAAAACAATAAATATTAAGAGATCACTTACCGATCTGTGATGTGAATTCCTGCGGTGATGGTGTGTTGAGCTCAGCACTCCAGGCCGTAGTCTTATGGTTAACACTTTTTTTTTCCTTTTTTTTTTTGTTTTTATCTAGACTTATGAAAGGGAGTTAAATTCATGTGGTGGGTTTCACAAAACAACAATGGTAATTTTCACTTTCTCTTCCAACTTTTTACTTTTTTATTCTAAACACATAAATCCATTTAATTAGATTTCACAAGGTAGGTAGTGCTTTACCTCTCCTCATTCTGTCACTTTTCATATTCTCTTTCTAATTCTTTCTTGTCACTTATCGTTTTTTTTTTCTATAGGCTAGAGACTAAACATACTAGTTAGACACTAATTATGATGCCATTGCAAACCTTTCAACTTTTTTTTTTTTGGGTTTTTCTTTTTATTTTCTTTTCTATTATTAAATTTATAGTTGAGATGAGGATTAAGGGGATTGTAGGGATTCGGAAGAAGGGGGGGTCTCGAAAGCAATGACTGGACTGATGGGGAGGAAATCAGCTGCTCGTGATGACGCTATGATGAAACTGGGCGGTGAGGTAGATGGTGATCCGGTTCTTGAGGCAGGTTGGCGTTGTAATGGTCATCCTCCTTGTCGACCAAGTGATCCTTTTGATTTGACTGGCGGGTGAAGTCAGCCCAGCAACACTGCACTGGCTTGTCCATGCACACACGTGCCCTGATGCGTCTCCTGCTCACTTTTCCTTATTTTCTTTTTTTTTATATTATTTATATAGGCAGGTATGTATGCATACGCCTTTCTTTCCTTTTTTTCTTTTAAAGACACGAGGAGCAAAAATGTATACAATATATGTATGTATGTAGTTTTTTTTTTCTTGCAACTCGCGATTTCGTTACCCGACGTCTGAAAAAAATTTTTTTTTTTTTTTTTACGGACACACACCATTTATTTAGCTAGGTACATGCGGCTGGGTAAAGTGTTTAATTAACGAGTTTTGTGGTCAGTTGTGTTCTTTTTCTTTTTTTTTTTTCTCGAGAAGTCTGTATTGAAATTCACAAGGAAACGACGGCCATGCCCAGAAAATCTATTGGTAAAGCAGCTCTTTCGCTTTTGCGATTACTTTTACGTTTTTTTTGCTTGTTAACTTATTCAAGCCTTTCTTTGCTTCGCGTACCGAGGAAGCCTATGGCCACTCTTTTTACAACTCTCTACTTCTAATGTTCCGCCGCAACTGACTAGCATGATCATCTTTCCCGTACATTCTAGAGGAGGTGTACTGTAATTCTTTATGTGCAACTTTCATCGCCTCATTGCACCGTTTTTACCAATTCTTTATTTACCAAAATGAGCTTTTGACATCAGGCCACATCTCATCTACCATCCCCCGCATACTCCTTATCTAGCCCTTAAGCATCTTTCTCATACCAGTTTAAACCAGTTCAGATCACAAATTATCGGATTCCTTCATGCCCGTGTTTCCATGGGTATGACACTTTGACGAATTCGCCTGGGTAAGGGTTGCCAAGTATCCCTCACTAATTCGGGCTGCATTTTTTTTCCCACAAAACTTCTTACTCTTTGAGAATCGTCGATAAAAGGAAGATGAAAAGGAATAATGATAGGAAGAGGGTATCTAACATCATCTTATAAAATTCGAGTCTCATGCACAGACTGTCTAGCCGGGTTATCTCACCTATCTCCTAATATCTTTGCAATGAAATATTCCTAGACTCTTTCCCTCAAAATTCTCCTTCTCATAAAGATTATTTCCAACTGCCTTTCTTACTCGCATCTTGATAAACTTTGGACTTAGCTTAGAATTTATTCCCTTTGCTGCATCACTCAAAACAAAATTTCTGCGGAAGACCACTTCACCTGCCACATATTTCACTACTTTGCTTCTGGTATTGTACACTTTTTCATAACTATCATGTGCTTTCTCAAGTGACTGTTTAATGAATGAGTGCAAAATATTCATCCGACTAGCTTTAGGTATTATGCACAACTCAGAATTATTATCCGCGTCTAATCTCTTCAGAATCCTATAGATTGATCCATGTTCTACCATTCGCTGCCCAAATAAAGCTTCATATGGTGACATACCTATCGCTGAGTGAACTGAGGTGCGCAAAGCGCAAGCAATGGTAGGCAAATGTACATCCCAATTCTTCTGATTCACATCGATGTAAGACCTTATAGCTGCCAGAATTGACCGATTTACGCGTTCACTGGCGTTGGCCTGTGGTGAGTAGTTCGCCGTTCTAATATGGGTTATCCCATAGGCCTCCATGAGCTTCTTGAATTCTTGAGCGACGAACTGCTTTCCATTATCGGACAGCACAGACTCAGGGACACCAAATGTATTAAAGATTTTCTCCTGCAGAAAAACTGTTATATTTGAGGTAGTAGCGGAACGCAATGGTTCAATGAAAACAAACTTTGTCAGTTGGTCAATTACCACGAATATACAAGTGTTGCCACTTCGCGAGCGGGGATAGGGTCCAAGAAAGTCTATATACAGAAACTGAAATGGTCTTTCCACAACAAAGGTTTTACCCATTTCAGGTCTGAGAATTGCATTTGGAGCTTTCGTGGTTTTGCAAACTTCACATTTCGATATGAAGGCGTTTACTTGGTTTGCCATCTTTGGCCAGAAAAATTGGTCACGCAAACGGTGGAGAGTTTTCGCTATTCCCCCATGTGAGGCTCGTGGTGGTTGATGTGCCAAGGAGACTAAGCCCTCTGTCAGCTCTTCCGGAACCCATAATTTCTAAACGCGGTCATCCTCGATTGGATTACCTGTACAATGCCTGACCTTCTTGTAAACGAAACCGTCCGAAACTTGCAGGTCAGGCAGCGCTTCCTTTTGGTCTTCGATGGCGTTGATGATCTTGGAGTAGTTCTCAGATTTGAAACTGGGATCTTCAAGATCTATGTGCAACACATCGTGAGGATTAAATGTTGCTTCCGAGACTTCAGCAGCCCCCAAAGCGTCTATTTCATACACTCTCGAGAGAGCATCTGGAACCACGTTCTGAGAGCCTCTCCGATGCTCAATAGCAAAATCAAAACCCTGCAGTTTTAGGCTCCATCGAGCTAGACGGCCGTTGAGATCTTTTTGGCTCATCAACCACTTTAAGCTTGCATGGTCTGTCACGATCCTGAAGGGTTGACATTCAACATATGCCCTAAACTTTTTCACTCCCATTACTGCAGCCAGACATTCTCTTTCAGTCACTCTGTAATTTCGTTGTGCAGCGTTTAACTTATGAGAGTAGTAACATATGGGTAGTTCCACTCCATGCTCATCCTTTTGCGCCAGGACACAGCCAACTCCAGTCGCAGACGCATCGCACAATATGACAAATTCTTTACTGAAATCGAATTAATTAGAACTGGGGCAGAAGTCAACACGGACTTTATCTTACTGAATGATTCTAGTGCCTTTTCATCAAAGATGAACTTTTTTCCTTTCTTCAGAGTATCTGTGAGCGGTGCCGAAAGATCAGAGAAGTCTTTCACGAATCTTCTATACCACCCAGCTACTCCTAAGAAGCGTCTTACTTGGCGTGCTGTTGTAGGAACCGGAAATTCCGCAATGCCTGCTATTTTCTCTGGATCGGTTTTGAGAATACCCTGCCCTACTACATAACCCAAATACCTAAGCTCCTTAAAACAAAACTTTGACTTTCCTGTGTTTATCGTAAGCCCTGCTTCTCTCAATCTTGTAGCTAGTATCTTCAATAATCTTATGTGCTCATCAAATGTGCGCGAAATCACCAACAGGTCATCAACATAGGGAAAGATGTTTTCTCTGAGTTCATGGGGTACCACCTTGTCCATGAGCTTGCACATGCGATGGGTTGCATCGCTTAGACCAAATGGCATGACCGTGAACTGCATGAGAGGTCTGCCAGGCACCGTAAAAGCGGTCTTCTCTTGGGAGCTCTTCTCCAGCGGGATCTGCCAAAACGCGTCTTTCAAATCCACACTAGATATGTACTGTGTGACGAGCTAGCATTCCTTCTATATGCGAAAGTGGATACGCACTCTTTTTTGTCTTAGCGTTTAACTTACGGAAGTCAATACAGATTCGATTCTTCCCAGGCTTTCGAACGAGGACCACTGGCGCAGGCACTCGAACTCTCCTCGATGACTCCCTGAGCAATCATGCGATCCAGTTCCTCATATAGAAGTTTCTGCACCGCTGGAAAAACCGGATAGTGCCGTTGCTTTATTGGCTCTGCATCCCCCGTGTCTATAATGTGTTCCTCTAGTGTTGTTCTTCCTAGGCCAATAGTGGCAGAGGACGGAAACATGCTGAGGGCTTTCTTCAACTCCCTATGCTCATCTGCTGTCAGTTCATGCGCGTTTGGATCAAGTTTTCTACTGTTCTCTTCCTGAGAAATTTCAGAGAGCAAAAAAGGTGCCAGATCAAATTCTCTCCAAAAATCTATTCCTAGATATAATTTCTGCTCCAAGGACGGTACAATGTAAAGACATATGACCTTCTTGCAACCCTTGTATTCAATATCTGCATTAATCTTCCCTACAATTTCTTGTCCCTTCCCGTCTGCAGTTTTCACTTTTGATGCAAATTTACTAAACAAGATGTTTCCTCTCTTCAAAAAATCTAAGCCTCCAGTTCCCAAGCAACTTATACTGGCCCCACTGTCCAGAAGTCCTAACATCTGCGTCCCGCAGACCCTAACGGAAGCGTAAGAACGAGGGTCATCAGACTTGCAAAGTGTTGTTGCCTCAATAGCTTTGTATGCGCTCCTTTTGTTTTAAAATTTTTCACGGACCTTCAATATTTTTTCAGAAACGCGACTATCCTGCCTGCCGAAAATTCTATCCCTAACTTCGTAATAATTCTTTAGGCGTTCATGTAGCGTTTTGAGCGGAGCTTTGGGTGGAATGTTCGCGTGAGGCATGACCGATTGTGAGACATCATTTACACGCTTCAAAATTTGTATTGACGTTGTCAATGAAGGATTTTCAGCTGGAGGGATTGAGGTGGATTAACTGAGAGTAGGTAGTTCTTCATATTGAGAGAGATTAGGAGAGCTTTCTATTGTGGTTGACCCTGATTTCTATTCCAAGAGCAATTTTTCATGGCCGCAAAATTGCTCTTTACGAAGTTTCCCGAGCAATTGGGACAATTTGGAACAGTTGTGTTCTCTTTGCCGCACTTGTAGCAGAAGAGCGATCTTTGAGGCGCTGGACAATCAAAGTAGCTGTGGCCATTTTCCTTACAATTCCAGCAATTGCGAATAACTTCTCTCGATGCTTGAATGGCATCTCCCTGTGCCACAACTTCTTCTTCAGTACGGTTTCCGGATAACTCCGAAACTACATTCCTTCTCATCGGAGGAACAAAATTATTTTTGATTCCTTGGCTGTCACTATCGTTCAAATGCTTTTCCAAGTTGCGACACATGTACATCATTTCCGGCAAGCTCTCGGTCTGGAACGTCACAAGAAGCTCACCCATTCTTTTTCTCACATTGAGTTTCAACAACTCCATAATCTCCCTATCTGACTTTGGTACTCTGAGCCTACTGTTCATCTGCTGCACTGTCGCATAGAACTCATCAAAGGATTCTGTTGAGGCTTGCACCCTATCGAACATTTTCCTTGTTAGCTCTGAATCAGTCTCTAAGCTACGAAACTGGTCCAACAAAGCTAACCGAAACGTCATCCAGCTTGCCGTTGGGTTGGCTTTCAAGTAAACCCACAACCAACTCTCAACCTGTCCAGTGACAAAATGATGAAAATTCATCAGAACCTCATCCCATGATACGTCGTTAGAAATTTTCAACCACTCAATCCTAAAGAGAAAATCATCTACAGACATGTTGCGATTGTCAAACTTGATCCCCCACTTGTGAAAATTTTGATAGCGCGGACGAACACTAGATGCAGGACGTGGTGGCGTGAACATTAAAGTGGGGTCACTGGAGTTCAAATTGTTCAATCGTCTCATAAAGTCGTCTGCATTCTGATTTGGATTAACTCTTTCAGGCCGAACATCCACTGGAGGCTGAGTAGATTGATGTGCTTGCTGATGGATTGCGGCGTCAGCCATTCTTCTTGACGAATGGTGAATTCCTGAATTTTGATCAGGAGTATCTGCTGACAAAGCTTTTCTCACCAATGCTGGAATCTCCCTTTGAAGCATGATTCTACTTTTGTCCAACTCTTCTCTCATCAGTCGCATTTCCTCCGCATGCGACAAGCCCACTGCAGCCTGAACCATCTCTTTAGCATAAGCAGACATCTTCTCTCGCTCCTCCATCAGAGTCCTTGTATTTGTACTTCCATGCCCTGAGGAACATGGATTTTCACCCTCCATTGGTTGACTAACCTCTTCAGGCACCTCTTGATGCTGCCCCTCCATTTCAACTTCGGCTACCTTTCTTGATACGCTCTTACGACCCAATCTCTTTCGCATATTATAACGATTTCCGCTAGTTGGAAATCTGACTGGCATATCCCACTCGGAACTTTCTTTCAGCTAAGCTACCTCCTGTACCCCACAACCAGAGAATTCAGGTTAAAACACAATAAAATAGCCACTGGTATTCTAAAAAAAAAAAAAAAAATTCTGATTAGCTGCCCCAAAAGAATATATGAAAAATTCACACACCTAGATAAACCTATACTACTAAACTTATATTATATAATGCTGCTGTATATTTAATAATTCCTCTTTTTTGTAATTAATATCAAACCTTTGTATCTATCCTTCCTACAAAATTTTTTCTTAGTGTTTTTTTTCTTCTTTTTTTATTGACTTGCAAGGATGTGACTGAATCTTTCATGAACTCACCAATACGGAGCTAAGTGAGGAGTCGTATATGTGAAAATACCCACTGTATAGAACTTACAACTTTATTTCCTTTGGTTTTTTTTTTTTTTTTTTGCTTTTGACTCTAACATATCATTTAGGGTTTGTGAAAGTGCTACTGCAAATGATCTCGGTGTATGCAACCTTCAACACAGGACAACCTTTCACCCTCCCTAACTCAAGTGATGAATCAACAACATGCTTTAGTGAATCAGCGACACGCCTTAGTACCTATGCATCTAACACAAGCGGGGATAACTCAGCCCACTCGTAGGACAAAGAACTGTACTTTTGGCGATCATTCACCTCATAACCTCTTGAATCGGTTCGATATTCACTAGCTTGCAGATTCATTCGTGCTTCTAAAGTTAGTCCAGGCAGAACTACTACCTCTATAGCCCCAGACGCAAATCTGCAGGATAAATATCCTAACCACTCATTCATTGTATTTCAGACAAACATGATACTCAATGGCACTACAACATGAGCAGCAGTTTGCAGCGTGATGGATAGGCCAAAAGCTACATGTTCACTGAAAATAACGATGTCGATCATCTTCTTTGACAGTAAAAATCTCTTACCAAAAAAATCTGTTTTTTTTTTTTTGCAAAAAAACCACCTGTAACGTAGCATGTCCGGTGAGAAGCAAGAAACCTTCCAGTTCCTAGACCAGCACAAGAAAAAACCAATCACAGACTTCTCTATCCAGAAACCCTCCATCTTGTCACCACCTTTATGACCTCAGACCACAGGACTCCCAAGGCCAGTCCAGGCAGGGGGTTCTAGGCAAAGCAGGTAAGGCATGCTAGCTGCGTGCTCGTCCTAGCTCGTCGGATGGGGGAGTTCTTCCCTGCAATGCCTGAGAACAGGGTTACGAAAAACCATGCCAAGACTATGCTGTTGTTCGTCTTATCAATATCATATCTCTATTAATGATTACTACCTTTGCATAAATAAAATCCTTGGAAGTTCCAATGGGTGTAGGAATTTTGATGTAATTTATCCTCTCTTACTTGCCCACCCTCGCACTATGGTGCAACCTTGGCTACCACCCTGTTGCTTTCTTGGTGGCAGCCCCGAACTCGCATTGACCCCCTACATTACTCCAAGTTCAGCTCAAACAATAAAGATTCAGTCACATCACTTACCTTATATCTACTCACTGCGATTCATCATCATTGAAATACATATCTACAAAAAAAAAGACTCCATGAAATATCTTCCCTGTGCATTTCAGCAGCCAGCTGCCTATCACATCAAGAACCTTCACAAATCAATAGAAGATCAAAAAAAAGTCTCGGGTTTTTCTCTTATTCTAAATATAACAATATTTATTACAGCTCAACTTCATATCATCTTTAGAAAAACTATTCTCTCTTTCTTCTTTACATTGGCATCTCTCTTAAAAAAAAAATCAAATTTGGCATTATCTCCAAACTATTTAACTATTACATATTCTTTCGTTATTTTAATCTTTCAAGGTCTTCTCTCTCATTATTTTTTTTTTTTTTTTAATTCATTAACTTTTTATCATACAATATTACACTTCACTTTATATGAGAATCTAAGTTATAACTTGCATGACATATCTTCTCTAGCATGATACTGCACTTACACTCACATGATTTTTACTTGTCTCTTAAAATATCACATTAATTTCTATCTTCAATATAATCTTTCGCTAAGTCAAGAGAACACACCTCTCAAGCATTTGTCAACTCATGCTTCCTTTCTCTTAAACATCTTTCTTCTTATCTTCTTCTTTAAATTAATTCGCCTCTAAACTTTCTGTCTATACATTTCATAACAATCTCAAAAAAAAATTAATTGACATCCTATCAACCCTCCACATTTTTATTTCACCTTCACCCTTTGTTTTTTCTTTTTTTTTTGTTTTCTTACACTTTGTTTCATTAAAGCATTTATTTCATTAAATAAAACAATAAATATTAAGAGATCACATACCGATCTGTGATGTGAATTCCTGCGGTGATGGTGTGTTGAGCTCAGCACTCCAGGCCGTAGTCTTATGGTTAACACTTTTTTTTTCCTTCTTTTTTTTTTTGTTTTTATCTAGAGTTCTAGACTTATGAAAGGGAGTTAAATTCATGTGGTGGGTTTCACAAAACAACAATGGTAATTTTCACTTTCTCTTCCAACTTTTTACTTTTTTATTCTAAACACATAAATCCATTTAATTAGATTTCACAAGGTAGGTAGTGCTTTACCTCTCCTCATTCTGTCACTTTTCACATTCTTTTTCTAATTCTTTCTTGTCACTTATCGTTTTTTTTTTTCTATAGGCTAGAAACTAAACATACTAGTTAGACACTAATTATGATGCCATTGCAAACCTTTAAACTTTTTTTTTTGGGTTTTTCTTTTTATTTTCTTTTCTATTATTAAATTTATAGTTGAGATGAGGATTTAGGGGATTGTAGGGATTCGGAAGAAGGGGGGGTCTCGAAAGCAATGACTGGACTGATGGGGAGGAAATCAGCTGCTCGTGATGACGCTATGATGAAACTGGGCGGTGAGGTAGATGGTGATCCGGTTCTTGAGGCAGGTTGGCGTTGTAATGGTCATCCTCCTTGTCGACCAAGTGATCCTTTTGATTTGACTGGCGGGTGAAGTCAGCCCAGCAACACTGCACTGGCTTGTCCATGCACACACGTGCCCTGATGCGTCTCCTGCTCACTTTTCCTTATTTTCTTTTTTTTTTTATATTATTTATATAGGCAGGTATGTATGCATACGCCTTTCTTTCCTTTTTTTTTTCTTTTAAAGACACGAGGAGCAAAAATGGATACAATATATGTATGTATGTAGTCCTTTTTTTCTTGCAACTCGCGATTTCGTTACCCGACGTCTGAAATTTTTTTTTTTTTTTTTACGGACTCATAAGCACACCATTTATTTAGCTAGGTACATGCAGCTGGGTAAAGTGTTTAATTAACGAGTTTTGTGGTCAGTTGTGTTCTTTTTCTTTTTTTTTCTCGAGAAGTCTGTATTGAAATTCACAAGGAAACGACGGCCATGCCCAGAAAATCTATTGGTAAAGCAGCACTTTCGCTTTTGCTATTACTTTTACGTTTTTTTTTGCTTGTCCGTAATAAAAATACTTTCTGATGTGCATAAGGGTTTTAAGGTGTGCTGTTTGAATGCGCGTAGCTTAGATTTTGAAAAATTAGATTTTATAAGGTATATTTTTGAAGCATCGGATGTTGATGTTATTTGTATTAATGAAACGTGGATTAAACCTGACACTCCTAGTGATTTGTATCACATCAACAACTACAATCTGATACGCAATGATAGAATTACGGCTACTATTGGTGGCGGGGTTGCAGTGTATTGTAAATCCTCTCTTAATTGCCAAATCGTTGCCAAATCTGATAATTTTGGGATTGAGTTCTTGATTTTAAAAGTAACTGATGGTAACATTAGCTGCTTACTGGGCGTTGCTTACAACCCAAATAGAAGTTGTTCTCCTGAACCTCTTTTTTCTACTATTCGCGAACTCACTACGAATTATGAAAACATAATTATTTGTGGTGATTTCAACGCTGACCTTCTCCTTAATGATACTAGAGCCTGGCAGCTTAGAGACGAGGTTGCAGCTAGCGGTCTCAGTATAACTAGCTCTTTTGCCACTCGTTTTGGCCCAAATTCTGTTCCTAGCCTCCTTGATTTGATGATTGTTTCCGATTTGTCGAATGTCCTTCTAATAGACCAACTATCTCTTGAAGGTATTTCTGATCATGATTTGATTTTCTGCACACTCAACATTGATTTTCTCGATCCGCTTCCCCATCTACCTTCCAGTTCCGCGATTTTAAATCTGTAAACAATAATGAGTTGCAATTTGATGCCAGTTGTTACCCTTGGGATCGTTGTTATCGCTTGTACAACCTCAACGAAAAAGTGAATTTCTTCCAACACCTACTCCTTGATTTATTTGAGAAACATGTTCCTTTGAAGACAGTTACTGTGCGTAATAAGAATTGTCCTTGGTTCACTTCTGAAGTACTTGGTTCAATTAAAATCCGTCAAAAATTGTATTCAAAATGGAAGCGTAGCCCTACTGCCATCAATTGGGAAGCCTTTTGCAACGCTCGAAATCAATCATGCTTCATAACCCGTAGAGCTAAAAAAAGGTATTTTATGTCCAAACTTTCTACCAACCAAACCTCGCGCATACTTTGGACTGGCTTACGTTCTATTGGGGTCGGCAAGAAGATTGTTGTTGATAATCACCCCGATCCAAATGATCTTAACAACTTTTTCACGTCTGACAGCTTGCAGGCATCGAACTTTACACCCAACATTGACATCTTACAGGCCTTTTCAAATGAGTTTGACTTTGAGGTCGTTTCTGAATATGAATTAATTATGAGCATCCGCTCTCTAAAGTCGAACTCTGTAGGGGAAGATGGAGTTCCCATTAAGTTTGTGAAAATGATACTACCTCATATGATATCCGTATTTACACACATTATAAATTTTTGTATAACCTGCTCATCGTTTCCTGATTGCTGGAAACTTGCAAAGGTTATCCCCGTCCCCAAAAAAGCTAACCCCTCATCTTGTTCAGACTTCCGACCAATAAGCATTTTGCCTTGCCTGTCGAAAGTCTTTGAGAGAATCTTGGCTAGTCAAATATCGAACCACATTGGACAAAATAATTTACTTTCACTAGTACAGTCGGGTTTCCGCACGAATCATAGCTGTTCTACAGCTATTGTCAAGGTACTCGATGACATTAGAATTCAGTATGACCTAGACCAACTTACGATTTTGTGTTTGCTTGACTTTTCTAAGGCTTTTGACAGGGTTAATCATGACATCCTTTGCAAAAAGCTAAGTTTGTATTTTGGCTTCAGTAGTAGATCGGTTGGTTTGATCAAAAACTACTTGCAACAACGTAGTCAAAGAGTTAAAGTGGGTAGTTCATTTTCTGAACCAAATAATATCCTTGCTGGTGTCCCCCAGGGTTCAATTTTGGGTCCTATTTTATTCTGCATGTTTATCAATGACCTTCCCAAAGTGTGCCAAAATGTTACATTACATCTTTATGCAGATGATGTCCAAATATATCTATCCCGTCCTTTTAACTTGATTGAAGACTTAGTCTGCAGACTAAATGAAGATCTGTTTAATATTAACAGCTGGGCTTTATGTAATGGCTTAACTCTTAATCCTACTAAATCGCAAATAATTGCAATTTCCAAAAAGAAATTCAACACTGACCTCCTTCCGCCTGTTTATCTCTCACATTTTCAACTTGAGTTTGTAGATACGGACTTTAATCTTGGTTTTAAAATAAACCGTTCTCTTTCTGCTAACGATCATGTCAATTCTTGTGTAGGTCGTATCTACGGCGGTCTCCGAAAACTGTACCTATTTGCTAACTTGACCCCTGTAAACACCAAGTTGATGTTAATAAAATCTTTGTTACTGCCCATTATTGAATATGCTGCAGTGGTCTACTGTTGGCCTGATACTCACTGTCGGTACAAACTGACTGTTGCTTTTAATGATATGGTTAGATACGTTTTTGGTCTTCGAAGGTTTGACCATGTTTCACAATATCATCATGCCGTTCTTGGTTGTTCATTGGATCAGTTTCTAAACTCCCGTTGCTGCATGTTTTTGCATAAGATAATTAATGAAAAGACACCAATATATCTGTTCGATAAATTGCGCTTCGTGCAGTCTTCACGCACCTTCAATCTCATTACGCACTCTTCTCGTTATTTAAATTCATCAAGACTTTTTTTTTATCCACGCCATTAGACTCTGGAACTCTCTCCCTGTGACAGTAAAGCGGATAATTGGAAAACAAAAATTTAAAAAGGCTAAAAAAATTCTCCTAGTATTTACCTTCGTTCTATATAATAGGTTGATTTGTTCTTTTTAAATTTGCCTGATTGTGTTAATTGATGAATACTAGTAGCTGTTATTTTTAAATTATTCTCCATCTCTCTTTAATCAAAACAAAGTGAACACACTCTCCAAGGCCAAACTGTGTTTAACTTTCCACGGCGTATCTCTTCATGTGCATTTTCTTATGGAGAAATGCATTGGCAATCGCCATCAAATTTTTATATGGAAATTTGTCATTGCATTATAATTCACATTTTGTTTTTGTAGCAAAATCTATGAAAAGGGGTGAATTAATCACCAAAAATGAGAAAGAGTTTTGTTCAAGTTCCATTTATCCTGGCTATCCGAGCTGAATGAAAGAAATTTCACCGAATCGCTTTCTCCCGTTCCGTGCAGAGAAATTCCACTTGCCCTGTCTATCCGAGCTGAGCATTTGGTGTCGTCTTTAATACTCGTTCCTCCGTACAAAGAGATTCCACTTGCCCTGGCTATCCGAGCTGGGCATTTGGTATCGTCTTTAATATTCAACTTTTTGACTTTTTACAGTCTCCGTGCAAAGAGACTCCACTTGCCCTGGCTATCCGAGCTGAGCATTTGGTGTCGTCTTTAATATTCTACTGTTTGACTTTTAACAGTCTCCGTACAAAGAGATTCCACTTGCCCTGGCTATCCGAGCTGAGCATTTGGTGTCGTCTTTAATTTTCGACCGTTTGACTTTTACCAGCCTCCGTAAAGGGGATTCAAATTGTTCTGGCTACTTGAGCTGAACATTTGACTTCTTCTTTAATAGTTAGTCACCGCAGAGGGTATTTGAATTGCTCCGATTTATTCGAGCTGAGCGTTTGAATCCTCCTTGATATCCAACCGCAGACATTTTCCACGAAGTCCGCCGCCGCCGACAAAGTGTTGTGCCTCTAAGCCGACGCCAGCACTTTCTACGAAGTCCGCCGCCACCGATAGATTGTCCTGCCGTACGACACAAAGCAGGCGCTTCCTACGCAGTCCGCAGCCGCCGATAAATTGCTCTGCCTTGCATACAACGCAGACCTTTTCTACAAAATCCGCTGCTGCCGATAGAGCGTCCCACCTAACGCAGAACCAGTCAAGAAGTTACCGCCGCCGCACCAAGGAAATATTAGCCGTAGGACACAGCCGTATCCGAGAGAATTCATCGCTTTTACTTGAGTGAGGATCTATACCAGCCGACCCTGGATTAACATCATAATTGTACTTCGTTCAAGAAATTATTGACCTTATTAAATCTTGTAAAAATTATAAAAACAAAATAATTGTAAACTTTATCCTGAAGAGACTTTTAGTAATTAATTAAGAGTTATAATTTAAAACCGACCGCTTCCGCGTCTTCATTTTGAGAAGTTGGACCGCCGAAACCCAAGTCTTACGACGCTTCCTTGGGTAGACCCTGGACACCCTGAGTTATACCCCAGCCTAGCAAAAGAAGCATCACAAAACCCGAGTGTCTATTTAATTCTAATGGTGGATTGTATTTTTAATCGAATGGATCCGGCGAGACACAGACCAAAAAATGTTTAATAATGAACGAAAAATATTAATTATTTGCACTCTTGGTTTTTTTTCCCACGACGAAAAAATGGTGCACCAAACAACAAGCAGTGCAACCAAGAAAAAGAAAAAAACGCTATTTAATATTGAATACAAATTTATTTGTGTGTTACCTCGGGTGGTCCAACAGCAAGTGAGCGAGCTAAATCAATTTACACAGTTTGATCAAAAGATGTGTATAAAACTTTTACTAAGCCATGAGAAAACGAAATGAATTTGATTGTACCGCTAGAGAGTAGATAAGAACTCTGAGCGAATTACAGCAACGATTACATTCTATGACAAGAAGTAATGTACAGTAAACAAAATATGGAACAACTAATAGGGTGGCTTGTGTAAGGTTTGCCAAATGCGAAAACCAAATAATTGTTAGATTTAGAAAACAAATAATTTTTATGTTGCGATAAAATAGTATTCGGATGCATCCAGTGCTGCTTACTAGGTACGTTCTCAAACACTACAATTAAAACCCTTATTCAGAACTTAAATCGAGTATTGCAATAATCCCTATAATATTCGTAAATATTGGATTTATGTATTTATGTATAACAAAAATAAATTCGATTTTAACAAAATTTTAACTTGATAATACTAAATCTTTGATTAATTCATTTTCTGAAAAGCAACATTTTTCATAAAACTTTTTTGTGGAATCCATTATATGTGTATCTAAAAAAAAAATGATATTAGCTAGCCCATGAAATCGGTAAGTAGAAAAATGCCATGGCAAACCAAGCATCATTTCTAAAATTTTATTTTGCACAATCATACCAAACAGGAGCACCGTAAAGCAGAATGGCATGAAAAATTGATTTGCACAATAATATTTTGTTATCTTTGGACAGATCAGAATTTCTATTTATAAGAGGATATAAAATTCTTATATATTTGTTAATTTTTGTCGATAGTAGTCCATATGTGTTTCTGAAAACTTAATTTTGTATCTATCATAATGCCAAGATATCTGCAGTGTTCAGACCAATCAATACTAAATCGGCCCATTTGCAGTTGAACATTATTTGGCAAGAAACACTCTTTTCGTCGACGAAAACGAAAACCAAATAGCTTGATTTTGGCAGGGTTAACTTTGATTTTCCATTTGAAAAAGTATTTTTCTAACGCAGTTAGAGATACTTGTAATGTACGCTGTACATCCAAGTAATGCAGTCAATATAAAAAGGATGAAAAATAACGATAAATGTCTATGATTAAATTGTAATATTTCGGTGAATATGAAACGCAGAAAGTTTTCTGATATAGCATTTTGAAGAAAATTTTATTTACTTCCTTTTTTATAAAGCATTGCCTATACCTATCAGCAACCAGAAAGAAATGCCATTAAAAAAAACTGACAAAACTAAAAACTGCAAGAAATTTACTTTTTTTTGTCGGGAATTTTACTAATTTGGATAAAAAATTTTTATTTATAATTTTTAGAAAGATACATTTCGATGGGAAAATTTGCTCTCTACAAAAATTACATGAAAATTTTGCTTCGTTCGCGAGATATATTGAAAAAATGAATGAAGATGGTTTAGAACCCATATCTCCGATTCGCACCCTCTAATTTAATATGACTTTGGTTTTTTTCTCTAAAATTAACCCATTAATCGATTCATGCAATTAAAGTTCATTCAATGTCGAGTACCTTAAGAAATGACATAATCAAAAGACTATAATTGTTTCTATCTTAATTTAATTTTCAGCGTCTTACGGAGGGTTATTGACCGAATAAACGTCTTACACTTGAAATGTGTGTTTGTTTTTATGTCATCTTAGTTGTGTGTAAAAGCCAGCCTTGCTAAAATGAGGTAAATGGGGTCATTTTTTTACATATATACGAGCGTCTTACAGCATGTTGTGGACCGCTAAAACGTCTTACAATGCTATTTTCGTGTATATATGGATCAATGAAGAATATATTAAAAGATGAGCCTTGCTAAAATGAGGTAAATGGGCACTTATTTTTTACAACTTCAAGCCCTATTCTTAAGGCCTTATGGACCGAACCGGAGTGTAAGACGGGCACTTTTATACTTGTCGGGCCTAAATCTTTCTATGAGCAAAGTTTGAGCCTTGCTAAAATGAGGTAAGCAAATCGGTCGTAAGCTCTTGGTCTATATCCATTCCATTCTCTTGCCAACGCAAAACGGTTAGAAACAGCTGCCTTGGTGTGCACAGTTTTTTTTTTCGCTCGAGTGGGCTATTTGCGGTTCAATAAATAAAATTATTACCTCTGTATTGCATCGACTGAGTCGAAATTTTTCATTAAAATGAAATTTAACTCAAATATATCATAGTTTATACACAGGCGATATTTTTTTTTCACTATCAAAATATCATCACTTTGCCTGTTATAGCTGCTCTAAACCTTTGTCGCAAAGGCATTTTTGTAAGGAAAGTAAGGAATTACAAATTTGTTACAAAAATTACACGTCTACCTTCACCTGTAGAATATTCTTACAAATTCAACAAAATTTGTAAGTCTATTTTCGTTGGTGAAATGAAAACTCACAAATTAGTGTTATATTAACAAGTTTGTTACTTGTAAAGTACAACTTTAATTTTGTATTGGTGAAACCGAAAAGGAAATTTTTCCACAAATTTCCTTTTGTAAAATACAACTGCAATATTGTATAATTAACAAAGTTTGGTGAAGTAACATTTTTACAAAAACCCACAAACTTTGTTAAAAAACGCTTGTAATTACAAATTTGTGAGTTGGTGAAATAGGGCACTGATGTAAATATGGCGGTGTCATCAGCAAACATGGCAAGCTTCACGTTACTACCAAGATCAGGGAAATCAGAAATAAATATGTTAGAAAGGATAGGGCCAAGTACAGTTCCTTCGGGAATTCCATATTCAACGTTTTGCACAGAAGAATTTTCGTTTTGAATACTAACTATATACTTTCTGTCACTAAGAAAACTTTGAATCATTTCAATAATCTCAAATGGAAAATTTTACTTTAAAGTTTATTAAGTAGTGCGTCGTGCCATACCGTGTCGAATGCTTTTTCTATGTCAAGCAAGACTAATCCAGTTGATTCCTTAAATTGGAATTTATCTTTGACATGTTTTTTAATCCTGGCTACTTGGTGATATGTATTACTTATGAAAACGTCTGAAACCGAACTGATAATCAGGCAATATACCATTTTCACTTAAATGGTTTTCGAGCTTATGTTTAATAACTCTTTCGAGAAGTTTACCTACGCATCTTAGTAAACTAATTGGTCGGTAGCTATTTAATTTGTCCTTAGGCTTACCTGGTTTAGGGATTGGTATTACTTTTGCTATTTTCCAGCAGTCAGGAAAGTAACTAAGTCTTAAGCAAGAGTTTAAAATTATATTTAAATAACGCAGTCCTGTTAGAGGAAGAGCTTTTAAGAGCTTATTATTAATAGAATCTAATCCACGGCATTTTTTGCTTTTCAGGTTCCTAATCAAATCTTTTAATTTATCAAGTGAAACGCTCGTTTCAGAGAGGTGAAAGTTTGATTCAATGATAAACATTAAATGATTGACATCCGCACAAGTTATGGAGTCACTAAAGTCGGAAGTGATTACATGATTTTTCGCAAAATTGGTAGCAAACAGATTAGCTTTATCCTTAGCAGCCAAGTATAGCTCATTCTGCACTTAAAGAGGGGGTAGTTACGCCTCTTTTTTTTATAATTTTGGAAAGTTTCCAGGACGGTTTGCTTGCCTTATCGAGGGAGCAGAGAAGGTTATTCCAGCGATAGTTTTTGAAGTCTGAGATTTCATTTGCGGGAGTGGTACGGAATCTCAAAAAAAAAATCTCCATCGGTTAAAATCCCCAAAAATTAAAATCCAACTTGCTAATATCCCCACAGATATAATGCACATGGATGAAATTTACACCTAAATAATCTTTTTCGCCAAAATCCCCACGAAATCTCCAAAACCCCAGAGTCCGTGTACATCTAAATTATGTGCATTTAGTTCTCAGAAAAATCTCATGAAATTATCTCATTGTGATACTAATTAAAAAGTGAATAATGATGATGATTAACAGTTTATTAAGAACAACTATGTTCTGTCTTAGTTATAAGAAACAAACATTTTCTTTTTCATTATAACACATTAAGAATGAAGAGAAACTTTTATTTTGAATTTTTTATTTTCGTTTCATTTAACACTTTGAAAGTGACCTTATTTTGTTAGCATTACTGTAACATAATACGTTTTTGAGTATTTTTTATTAACTTACAAATTTTGAAAACGTATTTTCATTTCAATAAACATAACAAATTTTATAAAGAATTACTGTAACATATTACGTTTTTGAGTATTTTTTATTAACTTACAAATTTTGAAAATGTATTTTCATTTCAATAAACATAACAAATTTTATAAAGAATTTCATGTGAACTCTTTCAATTTCAATTCAATTCAATTTTTCAATTTATTAGGTAAGTACAAATAAGACAAAGTCAAGTACATGATATTGGTAGATTGCAATACAAGAGATTACAAAAATAAAAGAAACAAAAATATTCAAAAATAAATAAGGAATAGAAAATTTTATAGATAAATAAAAAAGCATAAAATTTTATAAGAGAAGATGAATAAATAATATGATGTAGAGTAGGAATATAACATTAGTAGATAAAAGAGAGAGAAAAAAAAATGATCGAAAAGAATTTAGAAGATTAAAGGAAGAATGGTAGAAATAATAACGTTGCTTGTAATTTACAAAAACTGTAATGCTGATTCTTTAAATTTCTTACCACTAACTATTTGTTTAACCGTTATGGGAAGTGAGTTCCAAAGTCTGACAGCATGAATGAAAAAGAGGCGCGAAGAGTTTAAATAATTATAGGTGGGCATAATAATATTCATTGTTCTTGTAGATTGGGCAAATTGAATTTTCTCGAAGAGTTCAATTTTAATTTGGGGACTTCGCATTTGGGGATTTCCATTTGGGGCTTTTGGTTTGGGGCAAACGTCACCAACCCTTTCAGTCAACAACGGGAAATACGAACTCAATCGTGTGCCATTTGGGCTTAAGAACGCTCCAGCCGTATTTCAAAGAGCTATGGATGACATTCTCCGAGAATACATCGGGAAATTCTGTCATGTTTATCTAGATGAGGTTATAATATTGTAATGCACACCCAACATTTAATACCAATTTCCTAATCGAAAACGTTCAACCGAAAACACAAGCGGCAATTCTATAAGGTACATCTAATGAGAGGCGTTGCTTGTAAGTCAGTGTGTGTGCAGTGATGGATTAACGCCTAGGCCCGTGGGGCCAGGGCCTAGGGCGGCACGATTTGGGGGGCGGCAAAATTTTTCAGAACGTTAAAATTTAAGAGCCGTAGAAATATAGCAAAAATTTATTTTTAAATTGGCTAGGTTTTTTTTTTTTTTTGAATTTATTAAAAATTTTCTATGGACTATTACATAATTTATTTTTTCATTGACTTTTCAAGTGCATTACTAATTTTTGTTGGAATCAATCATAGTGTAATATCAAATAAGGCTATAAAAAGGAAACAATCAAGTTGATAATGTTCTTTGCGAATTACCTACCTACCTCTTAAATATTCTTTCACTTTTGTATATTTGGTGAGACTACTCTTAGCATTTATGTATATTAAGCATTTGAAATTACATACTTATTGGTTTTTAACCATTTCCCGCTTTTTCTTTGAAAATCGAAGCTTTCACCTCGATTTTCAAAAATTGAGTTCTTGTCAGATTTTGACGTTTTGAGGTCTTAGTAAGCTATTCTGAGTTGTTTTACAAGACGTTGTTACAAGACGCTGATGCGAAGGAGGAAACACAAACCAACTGATATTTTACAATTAAGTAGTGATCCTTTTGTATGGAATTTAAACGAAAAAACTTGAGATTTTATAACTATGAACGGTGTGCCACAAAATGAAGTTACGGATTTTAAAAATTCTAGAAATGTTTATAAGGATAAAACGAGGTTTTGCTCTAAAAGTTTATTCGAACGTACTTTAAAAAACGGAGAAATTCAACGTCGTGAATGGTTGATTTATTCCGAAACTAAAGGATCCTTATTTTGAGTTCCTTGTTTACTCTTTGGTAAAAGCAGTGAAACGAACGCTTTCACTGGTGAAGGGTTTCGCAATTGGAAAAACTCAAAAGTTCGAATTGAAGCTCATGAAAATTCTGATTTTCACAAAACTAACGTTAGCAATTTAAAAGCTCGAGCAGTCGTTCAAGGGCGCATTGATGAACGTCTAATAAAACAGCTAGATGAAGAAATTTTGTACTGGAAAAAATCTTATATCGAGTTATTGCGATTGTTAAATCCCTTTAGAGGACATTCAGAACGAATCGGAGATCCTCATAATGGAAATTTCTTAGGTGCAGTTGAGCTTCTTGCTGAGTTTGATCCGTTTTTAGAGGAACATTTAAAATTGCATGCGCACCCTGGCCGGGCAAATACTTCGTACTTATCTAAGACAATATATGAGGAAATTATGTTATTAATTCAAAATAAAGTATTGCAATAAATTTCTAAAGAAGTGCAATCTGCACCAAAATAGGTGTGATTTTGGATTCTACGCCTGACATTGCACATGTTGACCAGCTTACGGTAATTATTAGATATGTACGTGGTAACGGTGAAATTTTTGTGAGATTTTTAGAATTTTTATCAAATACTGGCCATAAGGCTAAAGACATTGAAGATGCTTTATTAAAATCTCTTGAAAACAATGCTTTGGACATAATGAACTGTCGTGGTCAATCCTATGATAACGCTACGCAAGCAATATGTCAGGTTTATATTCAGGAGTGCAGTCAAGAATCAAAACGATTAATCCATTAGCAGAATATGTTCCTTGTTTTGCCCATTCGTTAAATTTGGTAGGAACCTGTGCAGCTGAATCTGTAACCGAAGCATTTGACTTTTTTTCTACTTTATAAGAACTATATAATTTTTTCACTATATCAACACATCGTTGGAAAATCTTAGTGCAGCATACAAGTTTAAGACTTAAGAGTCTCTCTCAAACTCGTTGGTCTGCTCGTCATGATGCATGTTATGCGTTACAAAAAGAATGGCCTGGAATAATTAATGCACTGAACTTTATTGCTCAAAATCGTGATGAAAAACCGACTACGCGATCTGAAGCTACAGGATTGCAGCGAAAATTACAGCACCTAGAAACTGCAATTTTGGTCATAGTTTGGAATGTTTTTTTAGATCGTTTTAATGGTGCAAGTAAGAAGCTTCAAGGATTTCGTGTGGATTTATCATCTGTCGTACAAATTTATGGTTCTTTGGCATTATTTCTTCAAGATATGAGGGACAAACAATACTCTGAATATGAGGAAAAGGCAAAAGCACGCAAGTTAACTATCGTTATGATACAGGTCGCAAGAAAACTAGAAAAATTCAAGCAGATGAGTCACGGGTTAATGAAACAATACCTTCATCTGGTCACGAACATTTTTGCACCAATGTGTATAACCGAATTTTAGACACTTTGAGCGTACAATTGGCCGGACGTAAAAGTGCTTACCAAAAGCTTTACGAAAATTTTAATTTTCTTGATAATTTATCTGACATAGATACGATTGAACTAAAAAATCTTGTGAATAAGTTAGTTAAAAAGTATCCTGATGATTTGGAAGAGACATTAGGGAATGAATGTATTCATTTACAATGTCAGTTCAAAGATTCCCTAGCAAATACGGAAGATGTAATCTCCGCACAAGAAATATACAACGTCATGCATTCTCGAAATCTTCGAGATGTCTATCCGAACGTAGACATAGCTCTGCGTATTTTTTTGAGTATTCCCGCCAGCAATTGTTCAGGAGAAAGATCTTTTTCTACCTTGAAAAGGGTTAAATCTTATTTACGCGCAAGTATGGGCCAAGATAGACTTAATGCCTTGGCACTATTGTCTATTGAAGCTCAACTAGTTCAAGAAATTGATTATGATGACATAGTTGATGCTTTTGCTCGGAAGAAAGTCAGGTAGAAGAGATTTACAAATTAAGCAATACACTATAATTATTGAAAAAATGCTTATTATTATTTGTTAGGCTAGCTAGAGTTAAGTTAACATTTTTCTGTTTTTTTTTTTTAATAATTATGTTTGAATAACAAATAAAAAGTACATTTTAATAACAATTTTAATTCAAAATATATAGAATTTTATTGATCAAAAAGGGCGGCGTATCAGACAGGGCCTAGGGCGGCAATAACCCTTAATCCGCCACTGTGTGTGTGAGTGTAGAAATATACCAGTAGGGGAAATGGTTGACAGCAAATGTGGAGACCATGTGGAAGACACTGGAACGCTCTAGATCTAGATGTATTGTTGATCTATATAAATAGGCCGCTGGCGCTGACGCAACCAGGAGTCAGTCTCGATAATAGAGTGATAATGTTAATAGTGAGTAAATGTGATTATTGGTAGAGTTGAATTCAATAAAGTAGATATCGAATAAAAGTGGTAGAAATAAATTGAAAGGCAGAGCTTTATTTTTGCGAACCAACCGCACGTTACATTGGCGTCAGAAGTGTAAATAAAACTTATTTAAAAAAAATAACGAGTTTGACGAGTAAATTGTTAAAAAAAGATAATAATTATATACAGTGAAAATGGGTAAGTTATTGGAAGAGCTCAACTGCATTTAGCTTAAAAGTGAGCTAGGTAAGCGAAATCTTTCTAAAGCGGGATCGAAAAATGAGCTCGTCCTGCGCTTGTGCAACTATTTGGAACAGCAAGGGAAGACGTAAACACTTTTGTTTTTGAAACAGAAGTGGAGGAAGAGGAAGTAAGTGAAAGTGAAGATTTTTCTAGTACAATGGAGATTTTATTAGAACAAAACAAGCAGCAGCAGAATATTCTCGGACATATGGAAGAGCTACGAAACGAGCAAAAGAAGCTGATTGAAGAGCAACAAATGAGCAAAAGAAGGAACAGCAGAATGTTCTCGAACGACTCGAAGTACAACAAAAGAATCTGGAAGAGCAACGAAAAGAGCAAGAGAAGGAACCACAGAATATTCTCGAAAGACTTGAGGCGCAACAGAATGTTTTGGAAGGTCAGAAAAACATTCTAGAAAGCAAATTGGGTAACATTGAGAAAAATGTATGTGGCCTAGAAAAACGCATTGAATGTGTTGAGAAAAGATTTTCCAAGCTTGGGAGTCAATGCGAAAGTCAGCTTGCCACTTTGGAGAAACGAATCGAAAACATGGCTAAGGAACTAGATCAGATGCGGAAAATGGAGCTACGAAAAACTTGTGGAGATTATCTAAAGCAAAGAGAAGTACAACCACCAACATTCGACAGACAGTCGTCTTGGTCAGTTTACAGGAGACAATTCGAGGCAGGTGCGACAGCAAATGGCTGGGATGACGAAGACAAATACATAGCACTGACTCTTTCTCTTAGAGGACCAGCAGCTGAATTACTTCAAACTGTTCCAGCTGGTAAGAGCGACGATTTCAGCTCTCTCGTGGCAGCTATAGACAAACGCTTTGGGGAAAACCACTTGAAAGAAGACTTCAGAATCCAACTCAATAACAACAGAGTCCAGAAAAGGTGTGAAAGTCTACAGCTGCTCCAAACAGACGTCGAAAGACTGGTGCACCTGGCATACCCGGATGTTGGAGAAGAAATCATCAACCAGCTGGCTGTTGAGTCCTTCGTTCGTGCCATTTCTGACAAACATCTTCAAAGATCTGTGCGAACTGCTAGAACACGAAATCTTTCTGAAACTCTAGAATTTGCATTAATGATGGAAGCATCTAAGCAAGCTTCTCAAATGGTACATTGTCAAAGAGAAGCCATAGTCGAGGCTGGATCATGCCCAGGAGTTAAGCTACAAAGGAACCAGCGGAACGGACTGGCCAGATGTTGGAATTGCAATAAGACGGGGCACTTACAGCGACAATGCTTGTTGCCACCAAATAAAACTACTTGTCGACGTTGTGAAGTCCAAGAAAATCAATCCAGGAGCTGTAGAGTAGGACCGCAGACTTATCAGTACCAAATTGGACATAAAGTAGAAAACCTCCAATGGAATTGCTGGCGGAAAGTAGAGGCCAAGACTCAGCGGATGAGAATGGAACCCATATTCGGATGGAACAAGGAAGAATTGAGGTCTGCTCAAAAGAAGGATCCAGACATCGGATCGATTCTCAAATGAAAAGAGAACAACACTAAACCTGACTGGAACGACATTTCTGACCAAAGCCCTGTTGTCAAAGCCTATTGGGCACAGTGGGACTCGCTTCGCGTGCAAGAAGGCGTACTCCAGCGCAAAGGGGAATCTCCTGACGGTAAATCTTTTGTAATGCAGCTTTTTGTTCCTCAATCGAAAATCAAGGAGGTTTTACAAAAGATGCATAGGAGCCCTACAGGAAGCCACCTGCGAGTCAACAAGATGCTGGAGAACGTGCGGAAACGCTTTTACTGAACAGGGACATGGGCCACAGTGTATAGCGACCGGATGAAGACCCGGTATGACACAAAAGCGACAACGGCAGGATTCCAAGCAGGAGATCGTGTGTGGGTTTATAATCCTCATCGTCAAAAGGGATTGCCACCGAAACTTCAGCAAAACTGGGAAGGTCCTTATACAGTTGTCACGAGGATTAACGACCGCATCCAAAGAGGACTAAGAGGCAAGTTAAAGGTAGTTCATTGTGACCGGCTGCATCGATATAGTGGCGAGGCTGCAGATGGAATTATTCGGGACGAACAATCTTAAGGAGGGGGCAGTGTAATGCACACCCAACATTTAATTCAAATTTCCTAATCGATAACGTTCAACCGAAAACACAAGCGGCAACTCTATAAGGTACATCTAATGACAGGAGTTGCTTGTAAGTCAGTTTGTGTGACAGCAAATGTGGAGAACACGTGGAACACACTGGAACGCTCTAGATGTATTGTTGATCTATATAAATAGGCCGCTGACGCAACCAGGAGTCAGTCTCGATTAAAGTGTGATAATGTTAAGAGTGAGTTAATGTGATTATAGGTAGAGTTGAATTCAATAAAGTAGATATCGAATAAAAATGGTAGAAATAAATTGAAACGTAGAGTTTTATTTTTGCGAAATAAGCGTACGTTAAAATATTTTCAGGAACACATGAACACTTACATCACTTTGAAATAATAATTAAAGCACTTTCAGAAGCTTTATGAACATGAGAATTAGCAGTGAAAAGAGTAAGTACTTCATGGAAGAGGTGGATTTCTTAGGATATGTTGTATCCTACAACCACATAAAAACCCATCCAGATAAAGTAAAAACAATTAGGGAATATCCCGAACCACAGACTTTACGTCAATTGAGAAATTTTCTTGGACTATCAGGTTATTATAGGAAATTTATCCGAAATTATGCAATGATAAGCAAAGGGTTAACAAAGTATTTACGGGGAAACGAAAAAATATACAGTAAGACAGGAAGAGGATAAATTGATTGATTGAAAATGATATTGAATTAGATTCAGAAGGCAAAAAAGCGTTTCAGGTATTAAAGGATAATTAACAGAAGAAGTTGCGTTAAATCAACCGGATTTCGATAAACCATTTGATTTAAAAACTGATGCAAGTAACTCAGCCATAGGTGCAGTACTTAGCCAAGACAATAAGCCAATAACCTTTGTAAGTAGGACGTTATCTTCAAGTGAACAAAATTATGCTACCAATGAAAACGAATTGTTAGCAATAGTATGGAGTCTGAAAAATTTGAGAAATTATCTGTATGGTCAAACTGGAATCCGCATATGCACGGACCATCAACCATTGAGCTTTTCTGTATCTGATAAAAACCCTAATCCGAAATGGAAGAGATGGAAAGCATTTATAGAAGAATATGCACCAGGAATAACCAGGTAAGGAAAATATTGTTGCAGATGCATTAAGTCGTCAAGAAAAAAATATAATGGAAAATAGTGAAGATTTAGCTACAGTACATAGTACTCACAGCAGCCCAAGAGAAGAAATTAGAAGGTTAGGTGGCAGTGGCGAGGGGTGAATAGTTCCAAAAGGTAACTCGATGGAAACTTAGTCACCAACAAAAAAGTCAAGTTTTTGAAACCAACTTTGCTATTAGGTAGAGCGTCATAACTTTTCCTTTCATAAGACTAAGCTAATTAAAACTATTAGTTTCCTCTAAGTGAAAATCAGTTAAGCAACAGTCAACAGATATTAAGGCCATAATCAAACCAAAGCCCCTTTAGTGCCTATTGCCAGCGGTGCTCCTTCAAGAACAGCGGTCGTCATTAGTAGTAGCATTAACATAATGGCAATTTTGCTCATTTTTGGAATCCTTGTTACTGATTTCATTGTTAGATTAGAACTACTTATGTCAGTATGTTTCGATTCTGTCGACTCTTGAGGACATACAATAATTTTGTGTATAGGCCGCTTCATCGTGCCGTTTTTAACTTTTAGAGTCACTACTCGTACTTTTCCATCATTTCCAGTGTGCACTTCCGTTATTTTACCTAACGGCCATCTGGATGGCGGTGTATTCTCGTCTTTGATGATGACTATATCATTCTCTTTAACATTATTTTGTTGTGATTTCCACTTCCTCCTCTGTTGAAGCGTATGTAAATATTCGTTTTTCTACCGGTTCCAAAAATCTCTCTTCATTTTTTGAATAAGTTTCCATTTGTCGGTGGAATTAATTGTGGGTCTTCCAATTAGAAAATGGCCTGGAGTCAGTACATCTAAATCCTCAGCACTGTTGCTATTTAGTGCACAGAGTGGCCGGGAATTCAAAACTCCTTCAATTTGGGCTAAGAGAGTTGACATTTCTTCGAAGGTTAATTTCGAATCTCCTTCTACTCGCTTTAGATGATGCTTCACTGCCTTTACTCCAGCTTCCCAAATTCCTCCCAAGTGAGGGGCTGCCAGCGGAATAAAATGCCATTGAATCCTTTCTGATTCTAGCATCTGAGTAATGTCTGAATTCTGTTTGATTGCTTGTAAGAATTCCTTATCCATTTGTCTGCTAGCACCAACAAAATTGGCTCCATTGTCAGAGTATAGATGAGCACTCTTTCCTCTTCTGCCGAAAAAACGTCTTAAAGCTGCCATAAAAGCTTCTGTTGTCATATCGCTCACTGCTTCTAAGTCTATCGCGTTTGTTGACATACACACGAAAACACTTATACAGGGTGCGACAAAAGTATGGAAACCCCTGGAAATATGGCAGAATATGAGTTAAAAAAAAATCAAAATATCCGACGTATTTTTCGACGAGGAATCCGATGGTGACCTTGAATTTGACCTTTGACGTAACCTTGAAGCCCCAGCGAATCGATTAACTCCGTCTATGATTCTATTTAGATCACTAAACATCTTACCCATAAGGCATTTGTATTATTTTAAGACTTCTAAAATATTTTTTATGAGGGTTGATTACTTACACAGTCCTATTTCTGATGTCCGTTCTATGAGTAGAAATCGTGATTGTCTTGTGACTGTACCATCGTTCCGTACCACTCATCTAAGAAATTTTTACTCTATTGTCTCCTGCAAGGTTTTTAAAACGTTACCAATAACAATTCGTGTATTGTCTTTATTTTTGAAAAAAAAACCAAAGCATGGCTTCTGGAAATTGATCACAACCAAATCGAAATTTTGTTGAATTATATCATGTAATCTGCAATTATTTAATTTATTTATTTATTTATCTTCTTCTTCAACTTCTTTGTTCCATATCTAAGTAATTAACTTTTTGTATTCTGGAATGTATCTTTAAATTAAACACCCCACAAACTCTGTTATAATCCTAACTAATATTATAAATGTGAAAGTCACTCTGTCTGTCCGGCTTTCTATGTTACCGTCTCCTGCCCAAACTACGGAACAGATTTAAATGAAATTTTGTACAGAGATAGTCTAGAACCTGAAGAAGGACATAGGCTGTACATTTTATCCCTACATTTCCACGAGAATGGGAACGTATACGGGAACTTAGAAACTGCATCACCGATTTCAAAAATTTTGCCACCGAAAGAAATGCTTCACTATCCCAGAGTAACATAATTTTTAATTCATCCACATATTCCTACGGGAACGGGAGTCCTTACAAATATAATAAGTGTGAAAGAATCTCTGTCTGTCCGTCGTTCTATGTTACCATCTCCCGCCTAAACTAATAAACCGATTTAAATGAAATTTTGTACAAAGATTGTTCTGAACTTAAAGACGGACATAGGCTGTATTTCATTCGAATATTCCCACGGGAACCGGTCCTCACTATTATTATAAATGCGAAAGTAGCTCGTCTGTTCACCTTTCTATGTTACCATCTCCCGCTCAAACTAATGAACAGATTAAAATTAATTTTTGTACAAAGATTGTTCAGAACCTGAGGAAGGACATAGGCTTTATATTTTATCCCTATATTCCCATGGGAACGGTAACGTATACGGGAACTTAGAAACTACAGCACCGATTTCAAAAATTTTTTCCACCGTTAGAATGCTACACTATCCATGAGTAACATTAACTTTAATTCATTCACATATTCCTACGGGAACGGGAGTCCTTACTAATATATAAAGTGAGAAAGTAGCTCTGTCTGTCTGTCGTTCTATGTTACCATCTCCCGCCCAAACTAATAAACCGATTTAAATGAAATTTTTGTTCAGAACCTGAGGAAGGACATAGGCTTTATATTTTTGCCCTATATTCCCACGGGAGCAGAACGTATACGGGAACTTTGACACTACAGCACCGATTTCAAAAACTCTTCCACCGTTGGAATGCTCCATTAACCCAACACTAGCTTTTACTCATCCCCATATTCCTTACGAGAACGGTCACTATGTTTCCACAGGAACGGGAGTCTTTACTTATATTATAAGTCCAAAGTTAAATCTGTCAGTCTATTTCTCTTTGTTACCATTAACCGCCCAAACTATTGAACCTATTTATATGAGTTTTGGTACAGAGACAGTTTAAAACCTGAGGATGGACACATATGTTATGCAATATGTTCTATCCCTATATTCCCATGGAACCGGGAACTTGGAAAATACAGCACCCATTTAAAAAAATTTCCACCGTTAGAATACTACACTATTCCCGAGTAATATAAACCTTAATTCATCCTCCGGAAACGGCCCTCATATTCCCACGGGAATAGAAGACTCTGTTTTCCTTTGTTTATATTTACTGCCCAAACTATTGAACCGATTTATATGAATTTTGGTACAGAGATAGTCTAGAACCCGAAGATGGACATCCTTACTAATATTAGAAATCCAAAATTAACTCTGTCTGTTCGTGTTTCTTTGTTACCATCCCCCGCCCAGACCACTGATCCAATTTTGATGGAATTTTATTCAGAGATAGCCTAGAGCCTGAGGAAGGACATGGGCTTAATAAGTAATCCCTATATTTCTACGGGATCGAAACCGTAGACGGGAACCTTAAAACTGCTGGGTCGATAAAAGTTCTTTCACTGCGGGGTGATTTCTGTCAAACTGTCGAAAATACATTTGACCTGAGAAGAAATGTTTATCTTGATCTTCAAATAAAAATTGGCAATCGGGAATGGCTGTGTGAAAGGTCAATTTCGGCACCGACTAATTTAATTTTATTTTGATTTTATTTTATTTTTACTAATGAGATAGTTAACCATTTAAACTAATAAAATATGTTAGACGTATTGGGCGATGTTGGCGAATGTCTATCAATAGACAATATTATGGACACTGAGCAAGTCACATCATACCCTCTAAAGTTTCTCAATTTCTTAGGATTATTAGGAGTGGCAGAAAGTTGGTGTTCCAGTAATCCAATAATGAGTAATCCAGAATAGTACACAGCTACAAATTTCACATCTGGGATGCGGCACTATAAAAGTTTTAATAATGGACTGGAACGACAAATGGAGAAAACGTTTTGATTCCCCGTTTTCCTTTAATTCGCACTGATTGGTCATTATAAATAAGGCTCAGACGCTTTTAGTTGCAGGTGTTTGTTTAGAAAAAAATCCCATTGAAAATTTATGTTGCAGAATCACGTGTATCAATCCCACAAAACCTTTTCATTTGGCAAAAGATGGAAAAAATAAGAACGTCCTGTAAATAAAATAATATAACAATAGTTTACTAAAACGCATGAATGTGTCTCATTTGCAAAATAAGTAGCTTAAAAAATTCAGAATGCTGCCGAAAGTCACTATTCCACGCGGACGAATTCGCCGGCACAGCTAGTAGATATATAGAACTTTGTATTAAAATCCAGTCATCGGCTGACATCCCAACCGTAAAGACCTTTTTTGTGGTGAATAACATAAAGTGCTCGCATTTTTGTGTTTTCTTTCTGCCTATCAAGCATAAACTGTAAGTGCTTCATTTTCTTCTTATCTTTTATTATTCATAAAAATAAACACTCGGTGAATTATCCTTCACGCCCAACCTAAAATACCTTTTTGTCGGCATGGCGCCAAAGCCTGCCCACAAATCGGGGAACCGGTTCGGTGCTCTCGATGAGTGCCACCTTTCCGACCCCCCAGATCGTTCCCTTAGCCCACAAAATAAATGATTTAAACCATCGAGTACGGTATTCTCTGAGTACCCACCATTGCCTACGAATACAGCTTATAAAAATCCACGTTTTATTCATATAACATCTAAGGACAAACCATTATCATCCATTAGTGTGTTTATATTAAAGAAAACAATAGACTCTATCAGCACACAATATGAAAAGATCTCCTAGCTTAGAGATGGATCTTTATTAATTCTTACTTAAGATCAAAAAACTGCCGATAGATTCATAAATTCTAAAGCTCTTCACAATTTTTTCCATCAGTTGACATTAAGCTCCACGCCAATCTCAATCACTCAAAAGGCATTGCATACGCACCATGCCTTATGAACGTAGCAGAAGCCGAAATCATTAGCGAACTTAAACCTCAAAATATAACCGATGTATATAAATTTACAAAAATTAATTCAGAAGGAAAAGGAGTCCCCACTGGCCTTATGATATTCACTTTTGATATGTTTCAAATCCCTAGCACAATCGAGATCGGCTGGTACAAAACTAAAGTCGCCGAATATTTCCCTAACCCCATGCGGTGTCGGCAATGCCAACTTCTTGGACACACAAAAAAATGGTGTAAGAAACCAGCTACTTGTGAAACATGTAATCTTCCTCTCCACGAAAACGAAAGCTGCACGCGCACTTTCTGTGCAAACTGTGCAGGTTCCCACCCCGCTTCATCGAAAATATGCCCAAAATATATCCAAAGCAAAGAAATAATAGAAATCAAAACAAAAAATAAATGCACCGTAGCCGAAGCTAGGCGCATTCACTCAGAACGTAATCCAAAAACTCCCTCTTTCTCCTCCGACCTTTATTCTACACAACTCCAAAATTCAATTCGCGGTAAAAGCGCGTTCCCATCTACATCTTCTTCTTCTTTAACTCACGGTACTGCCACTGATAAGGCGTACACCAAAACCGGTTTTACACAAGAAAAAAAATTACAATATAACCAACATATCCATTCAGATCCAACACAAATCAAAAACACCCAAAAACAAATTAGTGAACCCACCTCTCTGGCAGGGGAAAAATCTCCACCAGTCTTAGCCAACCTACACAATCAAACTACACAAAATAAAAACATTCAAAACCAAATTGGTGAATCCACCTCTCTCAAAAAAGAAAAGTCTCCACAAGTCTCCGCTTCAATATCCGAAGAAGATAAATCTAAACCCTCCCTTGTTCTGTCACATCTACAACATGGATATCTCCTAAGAAATACTTCTACTACAACATCTTCAATTAATAACACTCACAACAAAATCTCTTCAGAAAATCTCTCTTCGCCAACTCAAAATGCTATGATTATAGATCAAAAACGCGCTACCGTTGACGACGACTGCCAAGTTCAAGTTCAAGTTCAAAAAAAAAAAAAAAAAAAAAAAAAAAAAAAAAAAAAAAAAAAAAAAAAAAAAAAAAAAAAAAAAAAAACTCGACGACTGCCACAACCAACTTGGAGGTGGCAGTCGTCGCCAGTGGCGGCGCAGCAATACTTTATCACCAGGTGATGGGGCTTCGACGAGTACATTCAATTGTACTGGGAACAAGTTGCCTTCCACCACCGCCTTTAATAATCTTAATATATTGCAATGGAACATGAATGGTTATTTTAATAACCACCATGAGCTCCAATTGCTTATCAAAGAAATTAAACCATGGATTATCTCCATTCAAGAAACACACGTTAAACATAATCTTCAACCACTTCCACCAAAAGAATATTCGGCAAGTTTCCACAACTTACCCCACAATACAAGCTCCAAACAAGGCACTGGACTTCTTGTTCACAAAGCCCTCCCGCACAAGTTCATTTCAATCGATTCTAACATATCTGCCCTCGCTGTTGAAATTGAATTAAAACTAAAACTTACCATCATATCAGTTTATATTCCACCAGACCAAATATTTAACAACCATGATCTTGAAAGCATTGTTAGGAACATAACAACCCCTATTATTCTAACCGGCGATTTTAACTCGTGGTCACCCGCATGGGGTTCTCCTAGTATCAATAACCGCGGCAAGCTAATTGAAAACTTCATAGCAAATTCCGGGCTAGCAGCTTTAAATGACGGGCGACCCACCCACCTTTCAACCCACGGTACATACTCCCATATAGACCTCTCACTTGTCTCTCCTCACCTTACACAAAAAACCTCTTGGGATGTCTCCGATGACCTTCATGGTAGTGATCATTTTCCGATCCTAACCAAAATATCTTTAGATAACAGTTTAATGCTACCAAAACCACAACCAAAGTTCCTGACGGACTTAGCCAATTGGAATCTCTTCCATAGCGCACTCTCCACCCAAATTTCTGCCCAGGCACTCCCAAAATCTTTAAACACGAAAAAAGAAGCTGCTTTCATCACCAAGATGATTCGCGCTGCAGCTAATTTGGCAATCCCCCAGACCACAAATAGCACACATCACAAAACAGTGCCATGGTGGGACCAAAATCTCAGCACTCTTCGGAAAAAAAACAAGACACTTGGAAAAAATTCCAAAAATTTCCAAATGATACCAATTTAATAGGTTACCGAAAATCCAATGCCTAATTTAAAAAAGCAGCTAGGGCCGCCAAACTGTCTTGTTTCACAAAATTTACGGAGGGAATAAATCAGAACTCAACGCCCAGAAAAATGTAAGCGGATATTAAAAGTCTTACAGGAAATTTTGTACCCCACACAGTTAATCTTATAAAAAAAGATGCAGAAAACATTACATGTCCTTTCAAAATTAATGATCACTTTGCAAAATGTTGGGAAAATACTCAAGATGACCAGAACTTCCATCCAAAATTCGTTGCCGATAAATACAAATGCTTAACCGTAGTCGAGCCAACGGGCCCGATCTCCCATTCAACATCATTAATAGAAGCACCCATCAGTATAATAGAGTTGAAGACTAGTTTACGTTCTGCAAAGGGAAACACCCCTGGTTTCGACAGAGTAAATTATTCAATGCCTAAAAACAGCCCACCTTCCTTCAAAACCAGGCTACTGTCTTTGTACAACGACATACTCGATAGTGGAATTATTCCTCAAACATGGAAAGTGGCAACTATTGTGCCCATTCCGAAAAACAACAAGGACCATACACTTATCGAAGGATACCGTCCAATCTCTCTACTGCCTTGCCTTTCTAAAATACTAGAAAAAATCATTTCCAAAGGCCTATCCTGGTGGCTGGAAAAAAATAAGTTTATAGACAACAACCAAACTGCCTTCAAATCGGGTTGCGGTACACAGGATTCACTCCTTCATTTAGACACAAACATTTCCTCGGCACTCTCAGAAAAAAATCACATTTCAATTTTGTCCATTGATTTTGAACGAGCGTTCGACAGAATAGGACTCCACGTCATCTTAAACCAATTGAAGCAATGGAAGATTGGTACTAAAGTTTTCAAGTTTGTAAAATCATTTCTTATCAATCGGAAATTTCGAATAAAAACTAACAACTAAATTTATTCACAGATTCATAACCTTAAGAACGGCATTCCCCAAGGTTCCCCCCTTTCGGTCATTCTATTCAAAATAGCGTTTAATGAAAAAAGTAAAATAACACGGGCAATTCCAAAATCAAATCACGTCCTTTATGCGGACGATCTTATTTTGTTTACCAAATTAAAAGACCTAGGCGAAGTATCACATCTTTTTTCAATGATAATTAAAGATTTGGCCGATTGGGGTGAAACCTCAGGGTCCAAAATATCTTTTTCTAAATGCGAACTATTACATATTTGCAAAAAGCATAAATGTTCAAAACTAATTCCAAATGTAACGTTTAACAATATTTGTATAAATAACGTAAGCTTTTCTAAAATTCTAGGCATTGTATTCGAGTCCAATTATAGTTTTAAGCAACACTGTATTAGTTTAAGGAAAAGCCTTACTACCAGGGTAAATATTATAAAGTATCTTTCATCTAAAAAAAGTAATTGTAATGTTAATACAATCATCAATGTTGTACAATCCATTATTTTATCAAAAATTGATTACGGTTTACCAATTTACGGGAAATGTTCCAAATCGTCTCGGCAACTGGTATCTACACCATACCACACCGCCATAAGAACCTGCCTTGGTGCCTTCCATTCAACGCCCATCATGAATATTCTTGCTGAATCTGGACTCCCTCACTTAAAAGATAGAATCGATTTCTTAACCTGGAAAATCGCACTAAAAATAAACTCATCGTTCAATTCACCCATACATGATGATTTAAAAAAGCTTCTGAAGCGAAAGAAAAACCCGAAATACCCATATACAAATCTCTGGAATCGGCCAAAGAGCTAAAAATTCCAATTGAAATTAGAAACAAAACCAACCTTAACTTTCCTCCATGGTATCTCACAAAACAAGCTATTTTGACTGATCTCTCGAGCTATAGTAAGGCAAACACACACAATGATATTTTATAAACATTATATAAAGATCTCGAGGAAAATTATAAAAGGCTCGTATGGAATTTTATGTTTACTGATGCTTCCAAATCAATCGACGGAACCTCATACGCTGTAGTAACGGAAATAGGCTGCGTCATTAGTAAAGGTCTGCTTTATTTTATGTCTTCAACATTTACAGCGGAGGATTTTGCCATACTCCAAGCCATTAAAGCGACAGTGAATAAAAAAACAATAATATTCACCGACAGCCTCTCATCTTTAGAAGCAATTCAAAATACAAGCAACTCCTCAGACATAGTAGCTGACATCCGGTACAAACTTATTACAAAAAAAAAAAATATCAAACTGGCATGGGTTCCTGGGCATGTAGGCATTCCGGGGAATGAGATTGCCGATGCCGAAGCCAAATTAGCTCTCAAACAGCCTCTCACCTGTTTTGCCCCTTTTAACAAAAAGGTCTTAAACACATAAAAACCTGCTGGAGAAGCAAGACTTTGCACGATTGGGCCGAATATTCCCACCACTACTCTACAATCAACACGGAAGGTACAAGGGCAATTTTTCCTACCGGACTACCCAGAAGTATTATAAAAAAATACATAAGAATGAGATTGGGACATACACACATTACCCACAAACACTAACTTGATGACCAAAGAACCGGCACCTGTATGTTATTTCAGCGACAATAGACCATCCTTGAACATTTCTCATATCCTTCAATGTCCACACATCAACACTACATCTTTATCAATCGCAAATAAAACTTTCTAAGAACTATTGACCGTAATCTCTCCAAACAACATAAAATTTATTAATGAAATCGTACTAAGACTGAATATGATAATTTAATTTAAGTTTATTTCAACGAGCCAAAGGCCCTGGTAGCTAGTGCTCTTTAATGTTATTATTGATATGTAATTTCATTATATTTCAATAAAGTTCAATAATAATAATAATAATGTATTAAAATCGGCATCACATTCGCATTCTGGCTCTCGTAGCATAAACATCTCATTTAATTTTGCGCAGAGAATTTCAGTGAAGTGCCTTTTGACAATCTATTTTGTCCTTTTCTTTCCCGCTAACCGCTGTTTTGTTACTCTTTAACCTCGTGGTTTTTTTTTTTTTTCTTCATAGACAAGCGTCTCTAAACCTCCGGCATGGGCCCATCGCCGGGGCCGAGGAAAAAGGCCGTAGGCTACTATGATGTGCTCAGTGATGACGCATCGACTGAGCCTCGGCCAAAGAGAAAACAAAAGTTTTCTTCATTTGATGATTTGTAGAATGTGTTTAGCTGTTGAGTTAACCTTTCCAGGTTGTTATTCACATCCTCAGTTGTTTTCTTTAATATGTTAGTTGCAGAATCAATTAAGGATGTCTGTTTTTCACTTAGCTGTTTTAACTGTTGTTGATTATCCAACAGGGTTTTCATATTTTCCGTTATTTCCTCTCTATCGTCTGCGTAAATCGTACCAAAGAGTATGTGTAAGATTGATCCGACAAATTTAAATTGTGCTCTTCTTTTTCCATTCTTCATCATAAACAGCTCATTGTTTGATGCCAATATTCGAAACTTCCTTCTCATTGATTGAACCATTGATTCACAGGATTCTTTGAGGTAAGTCAATTTATGGCAATGTCTCTCTAACTGTGTTGTCAGATTATTGATTCCCTGCATCTCTTTGAAGAATGGATCCAGATCGTAATAAACGATTAATTTCCAATTTGATCTTACGACATCCATTTTTTCGATATTGTCTAAATATATTGGGGAATTTTGCTGAAGCCTTGTAAGATAAGTCCCTTTAGTGCCTATTGCCAGCGGTGCTCCTTCAAGAACAGCGGTCGTCATTAGTAGTAGCATTAACATAATGGCAATTTTGCTCATTTTTGGAATCCTTGTTACTGATTTCATTGTTAGATTAGAACTACTTATGTCAGTATGTTTCGATTTTGTCGACTCTTGAGGACATACAATAATTTTGTGTATAGGCCGCTTCAACGTGCCGTTTTTAACTTTTAGGGTGGTATTCACCAAACAATCTTAAGAGCGCTCTTAAAGCTAAGAAGCTCTTAGTTTTAAATTTGGATGTGCTATTCACCAAGCAATAATAGGGTTTAGTCTAAGCTAATTCGAATATTCGAAAAATAAGGGTTTTGAGCCTGTGAACGCACACTTTTCGAACTACTTCGAAAATTTCAGTGTCAATTGTCAAAATCAGCTGTTAAGCAAACCAAAAAAACCAACCAGAAAAAATTATCGGAAATTTAAGAAATGGTAGAACGTAAAATTAATTCATTCTCTGTATTGCAAACCATAATTCGAATTTCTTATTTTTTTCAACAGTTATTTATGATTTTTGAATAACAACCACAAATGACGCTGTCAGTAAATTTCGAATTTTCGAAGTTATTTAAAACAACAACCGCTCATAACTTAAGAGTAGTAGCGACCACTCTTAAGTGCTATGAGCGCTCATAAATCTGCACTAATAGTGGTCGGTGAATAGGTTTATGAGGCACTTAGTTTAAGATTTCTTGGTGAATACCACCCTTAGAGTCACTACTCGTACTTTTCCATCATTTCCAGTGTGCACTTCCGTTATTTTACCTAACGGCCATCTGGATGGCGGTGTATTCTCGTCTTTGATGATGACTATATCATTCTCTTTAACATTATTTTGTTGTGATTTCCTTCCTCCTCTGTTGAAGCTTATTTAATATTCGTTTTTCTACCGGTTCCAAAAATCTCTCTTCATTTTTTGAATAAGTTTCCATTTGTCGGTGGAATTAATTGTGGGTCTTCCAATTAGAAAATGGCCTGGAGTCAGTACATCTAAATCCTCAGCACTGTTGCTATTTAGTGCACAGAGTGGCCGGGAATTCAAAACTCCTTCAATTTGGGCTAAGAGAGTTGACATTTCTTCGAAGGTTAATTTCGAATCTCCTTCTACTCGCTTTAGATGATGCTTCACTGCCTTTACTCCAGCTTCCCAAATTCCTCCCAAGTGAGCGGCTGCCAGCGGAATAAAATGCCATTGAATCCTTTCTGATTCTAGCATCTGAGTAATGTCTGAATTCTGTTTGATTGCTTGTAAGAATTCCTTATCCATTTGTCTGCTAGCACCAACAAAATTGGCTCCATTGTCAGAGTATAGATGAGCACTCTTTCCTCTTCTGCCGAAAAAACGTCTTAAAGCTGCCATAAAAGCTTCTGTTGTCATATCGCTCACTGCTTCTAAGTCTATTGCCTTTGTTGACATACACACGAAAACACCTATACAGGGTGCGACAAAAGTATGGAAACCCCTGGAAATATGGCAGAATATGAGTTAAAAAAAAATCAAAATATCCGACGTATTTTTCGACGAGGAATCCGATGGTGACCTTGAATTTGACCTTTGACGTAACCTTGAAGCCCCAGCGAATCGATTAACTCCGTCTATGATTCTATTTAGATCACTAAACATCTTACCCATAAGGCATTTGTATTATTTTAAGACTTCTTAAATATTTTTTATGACGGTTGATTACTTACACAGTCCTATTTCTGATGTCCGTTCTATGAGTAGAAATCGTGATTGTCTTGTGACTGTACCATCGTTCCGTTCCACTCATCTAAGAAATTTTTACTCTATTGTCTCCTGCAAGGAGACGTTACCAATAACAATTCGTGTATTGTCTTTATTTTTGAAAAAAAAACCAAAGCATGGCTTCTGGAAATTGATCACAACCAAATCGAAATTTTGTTGAATTATATCATGTAATCTGCACTTATTTAATTTATTTATTTATTTATCTTCTTCTTCAACTTCTTTGTTCCATATCTAAGTAATTAACTTTTTGTATTCTGGAATGTATCTTTAAATTAAGCACCCCACAAACTCTGTTATAATCCTAACTAGTATTATAAATGTGAAAGTCACTCTGTCTGTCCGGCTTTCTATGTTACCGTCTCCTGCCCAAACTACGGAACAGATTTAAATGAAATTTTGTACAGAGATAGTCTAGAACCTGAAGAAGGACATAGGCTGTACATTTTATCCCTACATTTCCACGAGAATGGGAACGTATACGGGAACTTAGAAACTGCATCACCGATTTCAAAAATGTTGCCACCGATAGAAATGCTTCACTATCCCAGAGTAACATAATTTTTAATTCATCCACATATTCCTACGGGAACGGGAGTCCTTACTAATATAATAAGTGTGAAAGAATCTCTGTCTGTCCGTCGTTCTATGTTACCATCTCCCGCCTAAACTAATAAACCGATTTAAATGAAATTTTGTACAAAGATTGTTCTGAACTTAAAGACGGACATAGGCTGTATTTCATTCGAATATTCCCACGGGAACCGGTCCTCACTATTATTATAAATGCGAAAGTAGCTCGTCTGTTCACCTTTCTATGTTACCATCTCCCGCTCAAACTAATGAACAGATTAAAATTAATTTTTGTACAAAGATTGTTCAGAACCTGAGGAAGGACATAGGCTTTATATTTTATCCCTATATTCCCATGGGAACGGTAACGTATACGGGAACTTAGAAACTACAGCACCGACTTCAAAAATTTTTTCCACCGTTAGAATGCTACACTATCCATGAGTAACATTAACTTTGATTCATTCACATATTCCTACGGGAACGGGAGTCCTTACTAATATATAAAGTGAGAAAGTAGCTCTGTCTGTCTGTCGTTCTATGTTACCATCTCCCGCCCAAACTAATAAACCGATTTAAATGAAATTTTTGTTCAGAACCTGAGGAAGGACATAGGCTTTATATTTTTGCCCTATATTCCCACGGGAGCAGAACGTATACGGGAACTTTAACACTACAGCACCGATTTCAAAAACTCTTCCACCGTTGGAATGCTCCATTAACCCAACACTAACTTTTACTCATCCCCATATTCCTTACGAGAACGGTCACTATGTTTCCACAGGAACGGGAGTCTTTACTTATATTATAAGTCCAAAGTTAAATCTGTCAGTCTATTTCTCTTTGTTACCATTAACCGCCCAAACTTTTGAACCTATTTATATGAGTTTTGGTACAGAGACAGTTTAAAACCTGAGGATGGACACATATGTTATGCAATATGTTCTATCCCTATATTCCCATGGAAACGGGAACTTGGAAAATACAGCACCCATTTAAAAAAATGTCCACCGTTAGAATACTACACTATTCCCGAGTAATATAAACCTTAAGTCATCCTCCGGAAACGGCCCTCATATTCCCACGGGAATAGAAGACTCTGTTTTCCTTTGTTTATATTTACTGCCCAAACTATTGAACCGATTTATATGAATTTTGGTACAGAGATAGTCTAGAACCCGAAGATGGACATCCTTACTAATATTACAAATCCAAAATTAACTCTGTCTATTCGTGTTTGTTACCATAGCCTAGAGCCTGAGGAAGGACATGGGCTTAATAAGTAATCCCTATATTTCTACGGGATCGAAACCGTAGACGGGAACCTTAAAACTGCTGGGTCGATAAAAGTTCTTTCACTGCGGGGTGATTTCTGTCAAACTGTCGAAAATACATTTGACCTGAGAAGAAATGTTTATCTTGATCTTCAAATAAAAATTGGCAATCGGGAATGGCTGTGTGAAAGGTCGATTTCGGCACCGACTAATTTAATTTTATTTTGATTTTATTTTATTTTTACTAATGAGATAGTAAACCATTTAAACTAATAAAATATGTTAGACGTATTGGGCGATGTTGGCGAATGTCTATCAATAGACAATATTATGGACACTGAGCAAGTCACATCATACCCTCTAAAGTTTCTCAATTTCTTAGGATTATTAGGAGTGGCAGAAAGTTGGTGTTCCAGTAATCCAATAATGAGTAATCCAGAATAGTACACAGCTACAAATTTCACATCTGGGATGCGGCAGGCGGCACTATAAAAGTTTTAATAATGGACTGGAACGACAAATGGAGAAAACGTTTTGATTCCCCGTTTTCCTTTAATTCGCACTGATTGGTCATTATAAATAAGGCTCAGACGCTTTTAGTTGCAGGTGTTTGTTTAGAAAAAAATCCCATTGAAAATTTATGTTGCAGAATCACGTGTATCAATCCCACAAAACCTTTTCATTTGGCAAAAGATGGAAAAAATAAGAACGTCCTGTAAATAAAATAATATAACAATAGTTTACTAAAACGCATGAATGTGTCTCATTTGCAAAATAAGTAGCTTAAAAAATTCAGAATGCTGCCGAAAGTCACTATTCCACGCGGACGAATTCGCCGGCACAGCTAGTAGATATATAGAACTTTGTATTAAAATCCAGTCATCGGCTGACATCCCAACCGTAAAGACCTTTTTTGTGGTGAATAACATAAAGTGCTCGCATTTTTGTGTTTTCTTTCTGCGCTTTCAAGCATAAACTGTAAGTGCTTCATTTTCTTCTTATCTTTTATTATTCATAAAAATAAACACTCGGTGAATTATCCTTCACGCCCAACCTAAAATACCTTTTTGTCGGCATGGCGCCAAAGCCTGCCCACAAATCGGGGAACCGGTTCGGTGCTCTCGATGAGTGCCACCTTTCCGACCCCCCAGATCGCCCCCTTAGCCCACAAAATAAATGATTTAAACCATCGAGTACGGTATTCTCTGAGTACCCACCATTGCCTACGAATACAGCTTATAAAAATCCACGTTTTATTCATATAACATCTAAGGACAACCCATTATCATCCATTAGTGTGTTTATATTAAAGAAAACAATAGACTCTATCAGCACACAATATGAAAAGATCTCCTAGCTTAGAGATGGATCTTTATTAATTCTTACTTATGATCAAAAAACTGCCGATAGATTCATAAATTCTAAAGCTCTTCACAATATTTTTCCATCAGTTGACATTAAGCTCCACGCCAATCTCAATCACTCAAAAGGCATTGCATACGCACCATGCCTTATGAACGTAGCAGAAGCCGAAATCATTAGCGAACTTAAACCTCAAAATATAACCGATGTATATAAATTTACAAAAATTAATTCAGAAGGAAAAGGAGTCCCCACTGGCCTTATGATATTCACTTTTGATATGTTTCAAATCCCTAGCACAATCGAGATCGGCTGGTACAAAACTAAAGTCGCCGAATATTTCCCTAACCCCATGCGGTGTCGGCAATGACAACTTCTTGGACACACAAAAAAATGGTGTAAGAAACCAGCTACTTGTGAAACATGTAATCTTCCTCTCCACGAAAACGAAAGCTGCACGCGCACTTTCTGTGCAAACTGTGCAGGTTCCCACCCCGCTTCATCGAAAATATGCCCAAAGTATATCCAAAGCAAAGAAATAATAGAAATCAAAACAAAAAATAAATGCACCGTAGCCGAAGCTAGGCGCATTCACTCAGAACGTAATCCAAAAACTCCCTCTTTCTCCTCCGACCTTTATTCTACACAACTCCAAAATTCAATTCGTGGTAAAAGCGCGTCCCCATCTACATCTTCTTCTTCTTTAACTCACGGTACTGCCACTGATAAGGCGTACACCAAAACCGGTTTAACACAAGAAAAAAAATTACAATATAACCAACATATCCATTCAGATCCAACACAAATCAAAAACACCCAAAAACAAATTAGTGAACCCACCTCTCTGGCAGGGGAAAAATCTCCACCAGTCTTAGCCAACCTACACAATCAAACTACACAAAATAAAAACATTCAAAACCAAATTGGTGAATCCACCTCTCTCACAAAAGAAAAGTCTCCACAAGTCTCCGCTTCAATATCCGAAGAAGATAAATCTAAACCCTTCCTTGTTCTGTCACATCTACAACATGAATATCTCCTAAGAAATACTTCTACTACAACATCTTCAATTAATAACACTCTTCAGAAAATCTCTCTTCGCCAACTCAAAATGCTATGATTATAGATCAAAATGACAGCTTTTAATCTTAAAAATAGTCCCCACTCAACCCGCGCTACCGTTGACAACGACTGCCACAACCAACTTGGAGGTGGCAGTCGTCGCCAGTGGCGGCGCGGCAATACTTTATCACCAGGTGATGGGGCTTCGACGAGTACATTCAATTGTACTGGGAACAAGTTGCCTTCCACCACCGCCTTTAATAATCTTAATATATTGCAATGGAACATGAATGGTTATTTTAATAACCACCATGAGCTCCAATTGCTTATCAAAGAAATTAAACCATGGATTATCTCCATTCAAGAAACACACGTTAAACATAATCTTCAACCACTTCCACCAAAAGAATATTCGGCAAGTTTCCACAACTTACCCCACAATACAAGCTCCAAACAAGGCACTGGACTTCTTGTTCACAAAGCCCTCCCGCACAAGTTCATTTCAATCGATTCTAACATATCTGCCCTCGCTGTTGAAATTGAATTAAAACTAAAACTTACCATCATATCAGTTTATATTCCACCAGACCAAATATTTAACAACCATGATCTTGAAAGCATTGTTAGGAACATAACAACCCCTATTATTCTAACCGGCGATTTTAACTCGTGGTCACCCGCATGGGGTTCTCCTAGTATCAATAACCGCGGCAAGCTAATTGAAAACTTCATAGCAAATTCCGGGCTAGCTGTTTTAAATGACGGGCGACCCACCCACCTTTCAACCCACGGTACATACTCCCATATAGACCTCTCACTTGTCTCTCCTCACCTTACACAAAAAACCTCTTGGGATGTCTCCGATGACCTTCATGGTAGTGATCATTTTCCGATCCTAACCAAAATATCTTTAGATAACAGTTTAATGCTACCAAAACCACAACCAAAGTTCCTGACGGACTTAGCCAATTGGAATCTCTTCCATAGCGCACTCTCCACCCAAATTTCTGCCCAGGCACTCCCAAAATCTTTAAACACGAAAAAAGAAGCTGCTTTCATCACAAAGATGATTCGCGCTGCAGCTAATTTGGCAATCCCCCAGACCACAAATAGCACACATCACAAAACAGTGCCATGGTGGGACCAAAATCTCAGCACTCTTCGGAAAAAAAACAAGACACTTGGAAAATATTCCAAAAATTTCCAAATGATACCAATTTAATAGGTTACCGAAAATCCAATGCCTAATTTAAAAAAGCAGCTAGGGCCGCCAAACTGTCTTGTTTCACAAAATTTACGGAGGGAATAAATCAGAACTCAACGCCCAGAAAAATGTAAGCGGATATTAAAAGTCTTACAGGAAATTTTGTACCCCACACAGTTAATCTTATAAAAAAAGATGCAGAAAACATTACATGTCCTTTCAAAATTAATGATCACTTTGCCAAATGTTGGGAAAATACTCAAGATGACCAGAACTTCCATCCAAAATTCGTTGCCGATAAATACAAATGCTTAACCGTAGTCGAGCCAACGGGCCCGATCTCCCATTCAACATCATTAATAGAAGCACCCATCAGTATAATAGAGTTGAAGACTAGTTTACGTTCTGCAAAGGGAAACACCCCTGGTTTCGACAGAGTAAATTATTCAATGCCTAAAAACAGCCCACCTTCCTTCAAAACCAGGCTACTGTCTTTGTACAACGACATACTCGATAGTGGAATTATTCCTCAAACATGGAAAGTGGCAACTATTGTGCCCATTCCGAAAAACAACAAGGACCATACACTTATCGAAGGATACCGTCCAATCTCTCTACTGCCTTGCCTTTCTAAAATACTAGAAAAAATCATTTCCAAAGGCCTATCCTGGTGGCTGGAAAAAAATAAGTTTATAGACAACAACCAAACTGCCTTCAAATCGGGTTGCGGTACACAAGATTCACTCCTTCATTTAGACACAAACATTTCCTCGGCACTCTCAGAAAAAAATCACATTTCAATTTTGTCCATTGATTTTGAACGAGCGTTCGACAGAATAGGACTCCACGTCATCTTAAACCAATTGAAGCAATGGAAGATTGGTACTAAAGTTTTCAAGTTTGTAAAATCATTTCTTATCAATCGGAAATTTCGAATAAAAACTAACAACTAAATTTATTCACAGATTCATAACCTTAAGAACGGCATTCCCCAAGGTTCCCCCCTTTCGGTCATTCTATTCAAAATAGCGTTTAATGAAAAAAGTAAAATAACACGGGCAATTCCAAAATCAAATCACGTCCTTTATGCGGACGATCTTATTTTGTTTACCAAATTAAAAGACCTAGGCGAAGTATCACATCTTTTTTCAATGATAATTAAAGATTTGGCCGATTGGGGTGAAACCTCAGGGTCCAAAATATCTTTTTCTAAATGCGAACTATTACATATTTGCAAAAAGCATAAATGTTCAAAACTAATTCCAAATGTAACGTTTAACAATATTTGTATAAATAACGTAAGCTTTTCTAAAATTCTAGGCATTGTATTCGAGTCCAATTATAGTTTTAAGCAACACTGTATTAGTTTAAGGAAAAGCCTTACTACCAGGGTAAATATTATAAAGTATCTTTCATCTAAAAAAAGTAATTGTAATGTTAATACAATCATCAATGTTGTACAATCCATTATTTTATCAAAAATTGATTACGGTTTACCAATTTACGGGAAATGTTCCAAATCGTCTCGGCAACTGGTATCTACACCATACCACACCGCCATAAGAACCTGCCTTGGTGCCTTCCATTCAACGCCCATCATGAATATTCTTGCTGAATCTGGACTCCCTCACTTAAAAGATAGAATCGATTTCTTAACCTGGAAAATCGCACTAAAAATAAACTCATCGTTCAATTCACCCATATATGATGATTTAAAAAAGCTTCTGAAGCGAAAGAAAAACCCGAAATACCCATCAGTTTTATACAAATCTCTGGAATCGGCCAAAGAGCTAAAAATTCCAATTGAAATTAGAAACAAAACCAACCTTAACTTTCCTCCATGGTATCTCACAAAACAAGCTATTTTGACTGATCTCTCGAGCTATAGTAAGGCAAACACACACAATGATATTTACAAAACATTATACAGTGCTCCCCGGTTAATTGCGTCACCTTAAATGCACAACTTTAGACGCATTTAACAGGGGAACGCAATTAAAAGAATCCCGCTTAATTGATCTGCTGTCCCATTTAGAAAAACCCCGCTTAATTGAAATGAAAACGCAATAAAGCATTTTTTTTACGACTTTGGCAAGAAAGTCAAGAAGAACCTTTTTAATGAAAATCAAAATTTTATTGAACGGAAAATTAACATATAATGGTAAGACATAAAAAAAGAACAAAACAATTTCAGCCTAGGAATGATTGAAAAGGAACAATTTTTCATAATGTACACAACACATAAATTATGAATTGGTACATAATCCGTGCGTATATCTTTAGCAAGCGTACAAGAGGGAATTAGTCAGATTTGCTTTTTATTTGGCTAGAACATTATATCATGGTAAGAATATGTAATTTTCACCTGCATTGTTTCCTTACACATTTTCAAGATTTTAATTTGCAGTCGCTAAACTCTGATGTTTCAGCAACCAATAGGCTCGTTCGTTGAACTTTACCCAGGGTTGACCCAAGCTTTCTTGACAATCTTATGAGTTGTCAAAAAAACCTGTGTTTTCCAATTCTCAAAAACGCAAAGCCACAAAATCACCACACATCCCTGTCATTTGAATAAAAATACATGCCATTTGACAGCCCTCAACTCGCCACAGCAAAAACCTAGGGTGAGTTGAGGGAAAACCCAGGTCAACCCCAGGGCTAAAAAACACTCAATTTGACATTCAGGGCGACCTTAGGTTTCTCAAAAAAACGCTTTGTGGCGACCCCAGGGTTTTAACGAACAAACCTAATAATAAATAGGTGTGTTTTTTACTGAAAATTCGCACGAAATGCACCGAAATTCGGTGAAAGTCAGTCTAATCCTGTTCCAGCACAGCGATTTTTGTAGCAGTGCACAAAAGAGACTACTCACGAGAGAGTAAAAAATCTCACAACGATTTAAGTCATGTCAATTTGACTATTAACTTGTAGGCGCGCAACAATGCGACCAATTCATCATCAATCATTTAAGGTGTAAGCAAAAAGTGACTTCAATGATTTGGTTTTTTTCGTTCAATTAACCGGCAATTTCGCTTCAAATTGAAAAAAGAGTTTTGATTTTTGGACCATTTAACCGGGAAACGCAATTAAGCGGAATGCATTTAAACGGGAAATTTTATGTATATTTCTTATGTGATCTTTTTTTTGCCTAGGATTCAGGTCAATTAAACGGGTAACGCAACTAAGCGGGGGGTATTTATCCGGGGATTACTGTATAAAGATCTCGAGGAAAATTATAAAAGGCTCGTATGGAATTTTATGTTTACTGATGCTTCCAAATCAATCGACGGAACCTCATACGCTGTAGTAACGGAAATAGGCTGCGTCATTAGTAAAGGTCTGCTTTATTTTATGTCTTCAACATTTACAGCGGAGGCTTTTGCCATACTCCAAGCCATTAAAGCGACAATGAATAAAAAAACAATAATATTCACCGACAGCCTCTCATCTTTAGAAGCAATTCAAAATACAAGCAACTCCTCAGACATAGTAGCTGACATCCGGTACAAACTTATTACAAAAAAAAATATCAAACTGGCATGGGTTCCTGGGCATGTAGGCATTCCGGGGAATGAGATTGCCGATGCCGAAGCCAAATTAGCTCTCAAACAGCCTCTCACCTGTTTTGCCCCTTTTAACAAAAAGGACACTCTTAAACACATAAAAACCTGCTGGAGAAGCAAGACTTTGCACGATTGGGCCGAATATTCCCACCACTACTCTACAATCAACACGGAAGGTACAAGGGCAATTTTTCCTACCGGACTACCCAGAAGTATTATAAAAAAATACATAAGAATGAGATTGGGACATACACACATTACCCACAAACACTTGATGACCAAAGAACCGGCACCTGTATGTAATTTCTGCGACAATAGACCATCCTTGAACATTTCTCATATCCTTCAATGTCCACACATCAACACTACATCTTTATCAATCGCAAATAATACTTTCTAAGAACTATTGACCGTAATCTCTCCAAACAACATAAAATTTATTAATGAAATCGTACTAAGACTGAATATGATAATTTAATTTAAGTTTATTTCAACGAGCCAAAGGCCCTGGTAGCTAGTGCTCTTAAATGTTATTATTGATATGTTATTTCATTATATTTCAATAAAGTTCAATAATAATAATAATAATGTATTAAAATCGGCATCACATTCGCATTCTGGCTCTCGTAGCATAAACATCTCATTTAATTTTGCGCAGCAGTCACCGACTAGCTTTCGAACCGATCACATCGTCTTCTTCCTCAGTCGTGTGCCTTTCTATTTCGCCTCTGCGCAAACCGGTATCCCCCGTTATACCACTCATTCCTTATCAATAATATTTTTTATCTCGTTCGGTTGATCTTCATATTTTTGCTCTAAGTGTCAATTGTTAGGGTCAACTAACAAGAACTAAAATGGGCCCAGGGCCCGAAAGGCCTGATGGGTGTCGTTTCAGGTCACTTGATCCTGATCTAGCCACCCAGCCAAACAAAAAGCAAAAAACAAACCAAATCCCACTCGATAAAAATTTCCCGATTCTCCCAAATATATTAAATAAAAATAATCCGAAATTTGTTGTGATGATATCCACAACCCAAGATAAGCCTTTATCATCCGTAAGCCCTTTTCTCTTAAAAAAAACAATAGACAATATCACTACAGAATACGAAAAAATATCTTTGCTGCGCGATAATAGCCTCCTTATCATGGCCAAATCGCAAACAAGTGCTGACAAATTTCTCAAGGTAAAAAACCTTGCCAATGTGTGTACAGTGGAAACAAAACTCCACGACCGCCTTAACTCCTCAAAAGGTATAGCCTACGCACCATGCCTTATCAATGTTTCCGAATTAGAAATTATAAGTGAGATGAAAAACCAAGGTGTTACTGATGTTTATAAGTTCACTAAGAACGACAATAATGGTAAGTTGAAACCATCGGGATTAATGTTATTTACTTTCGATTTATTTAACCCCCCTAAATCAATTGAAATCGGTTTCTATAACGCTCGCGTCACGGAATATATCCCAAATCCCATGCGGTGCAAAAACTGCCAACTGTTAGGCCATACAACTAAACGTTGCAATGGTATCACAAAGTGTGACACATGTAGTCTTCCACCACACTCCCCGGACGTATGCACCCGAACCATGTGCGCAAATTGTTCTCTTGAGCACCCATCCTCGTCTAAAGACTGTCCAAAATATAGACAAGCAAAAGATATTTTGTCAATTAAGACAAGCAATAAATGCACTATGGGCGAAGCTAAACGCATGTATAAAGAGCGAAATCCCATTAACATCTCTGCTCCCACGTCGTCAAATATACCATATGCTGAGAAGCTTAAGCAAAATACAACAAATCAAAAGAATGCTCAAGTTTATCAAAAAACAACAAAAAACTCCGCTCAGAATACACTATCGCATACTCGCTCAGACAAAACAATTTCTGAAAGCATGTCAGATCCATCTACTCTTCCTCTCACATCATCTTCCTACATTCAAGCTATATCAAAAAGCTCTTCCGTAAACACAACCACCACAACCACGACTACACCTCCCAGTAATTTCTCTTTATCGCAATTAACAGAACCTCAATCTCTCTTACTACAAAAAATTACCGCATCAAAGCCACACTCTTCAAACTTCAACACAAACAATAATATTTCTAGAAACTCACAGCTCACTGCTGCCTCACCTCCACAAGCCCCTATTATCGATTACAGCATGAATCAAACGGAAAATATTACTGATAACGATGATGATGATATGTAGAAATAAACCCCCTAGCCAAACCTCTGACTCTGCGACTCAGAGGCTAAATCATTTGAGCTCCGCAGGGAGCTCCAATGATTTACCTTCTGGCTCGCGGAGTCTTAATCTTTTTAACAACCTAAATCAACAAAACACTATATTTTCACAACAAATACAATCACCTCAAACCACAAATTCAACTAAAAGCAAACACCCTTTTCCTGCTTCACGTAGAAAAAGTGCGTGCTGTCAAAATAAAACCTTATTTATGACGATTAATATACTCCAATGGAACATGAAAGGTTTTTTGAATAACTTGGATGAACTAAGTTTTTTAATTAAGAACCAAAGCCCGGGTATAATTTCGTTACAAGAGACGCATTGCTCCGTTAATTTCGTTCCTATGGTGCCCAATAATTACGTAGGTTATTTCAAAAATCTCCCCTGTAACACAACCTCCAAGCAAGGAATAAGTTTGTTGATTAAAAAAAGTATCCCACATAAAATTCGACCTATTAGCTCAAACATTTTAACGCTAGCAGTAGACATAGAACTCCAGTCCAAAGTAACATACATTTGCATATATATCCACCCACAGCAAACGTTTTGTAAAAGTGACCTCGACAATATTATCAGTCAAACTGATTCTCTAGTGATTCTTGGCGGAGATATAAATGCATGGAACACGCTTTGGGGTTCACCAGTCACGAATAAAAGAGGTGAAATTTTTGAACAGTTTCTTCTCAGTGAAGATCTAGTTCTTTTAAACGACGGCTCCCCAACACACCTATCAACACATAACTCATTGACCCACATTGATATCACCTGCTGTTCACCCGGATTATATCCTATGACCACCTGGAAAACTTTATGTGATTTACATAACAGTGATCACTTTCCAATCATTTCATGTTTCAACCCCGGAATAACACGTTTAAAAACTACCCTAATAGCCAGGTTCAAGACTGATTTCGCAAACTGGACCAATTTTAAAAAAGCTGTAACAGAGTATTTATCCGACAAGCCATAGCGATAAGCACAAACAAAGAAGCTGCATTAATTCAAAAAGCAGTAAGAACCGCTGCAAACTCGTCGATCCCCCAAACAGCATCAATTAGTAGATCGCAGCCAAAATTCACTGTCCCATGGTGGAGTTCTACACTCTCGACGTTACGCAAAGAAAAAATGAAGGCATTGAAAGACTTCCAAAAGTCACTAACTCAATCTAATTTAGTTTTATACAAAAAAGCAAATGCAAAATTTAGGCGCGAACTCAAAGAAAGTAAATTAAAAAGTTTCGCTGAATTCACTTCTAGCATAAATCCCAAATCCACTACCACAAAAATTTGGCACAGCATCCGGCGACTTACTGGTAACCCGAACCCTCTTCCTATATCATGTATTCACTCAAACAATACGTTGATAACAGACCCAATTCAAATATGTAATATATTTTCTCAAACCTGGTCTGAATACTCAAAAGACACTAATTTTCCGATTCACTTTAAAACTAAAAAAGATGAATTTGCCATTAGCTACTCCTACAGACCAAACAAGAATATATTCGCTCAACGAATAGAAAAACCCATCACCTTAGTTGAATTTGAATCGTGTTTGAGCAAAACCAAAGGTAAAACTCCTGGCAGAGATAGGATCTGTTATCCAATGCTTAAAAACCTACCTCTTGATATAAAAAAGAGACTTGTCACACTGTACAATAACATTCTGGAAACCGGTATTATCCCACAAAGTTGGAAAACTACAACGCTACTCCCAATACACAAGCGTAACAAGGACAAATTTTCAATATATGGCTATCGCCCAATATCTCTCATATCTTGTACTTCCAAGCTTTTAGAAAAAATCGTTGCAAAACGGTTGATGTGGTTTGTCGAAACAAAAAAACTTATATCTCCCAACCAAGTTGCCTTTAAAGAAAATAGAGGATGTGTTGACGCACACCTTCACCTAGACTATTACATCTCTAAAGCGATATCCTCAAAAAACCATGTGTCAGTGCTATCCCTCGATTTTGAAAAAGCTTTCGACCGGATCTGTTTGCATATAGTCCTCAACAAGCTAAAAACATGGGACGTTGGAACGAAGATATTTGGCTATGTCAGATCATTTCTAAAAAATAGAAAATTTTTCACAAGGGTTAACAATTCTTTCTCTAAATCATACTCATTGGACAATGGAATTCCACAAGGATCTCCACTGTCGGTGGTATTATTTATAATAGCCTTTGATCAAATTTCAACTATATTAAATAACTACAAATTTTTAGCCAGCTGCTTTTATGCTGACGACATTTATATATTAAGCAAAACTAATGATTTGAATAAATGTAAAACTCAATTTAATAATGTGATCAATGATATCTTAGAGTGGTCGTCTACTTCAGGATCAAAATTATCATTAGAAAAATGTAAAATTCTTCACATCTGCAAAAAAATTAACTGTCCCGAACTTAACTTAACTGTAAATAATGTACAAATTGAGAACGTTAATAGACTCAGTATCCTAGGATTAATATTCAATAAAAAGTTTACTTGGAAAGATCACTGTTTAAGTTTGAAAAAGTCCCTAGCTGCGAGAGTCAATGTCATTAAGTATCTAGCAAGTAATAAAAGTCATGTACATATCAATACAGTATCATACGTCACAAAAATGTTAGTCTTAAGTAAAATAGATTATGCTTTATATATTTACGGCAATTCTCCTAAAACTACCCTTAAAATTATACAACCAACATATCATCAGGCAGTAAGGAGGAGCATCAACGCTTTCCCTACAACACCAATAAAAAACATGCTTGCAGAAGCAGGTCTCCCAACAGTCGAAGAACGTTACGAAGAAATAACATCAAAGTTAATTGCTAAGCTGGTTTTCTCTAAAAATTCAGTTATTGACAAGGACATCTGCCAATCCATTGGACACAAATGTAAAAAACGCATCCCGTCAATAATGAGTAAAATCCTCGACAAAGCACAAGTTATGGAACTCCCAATAAAGAAACCACACAACTATACCCCATCTTACCCGCCATGGCACATAAAACCTGAATCAATTTTGATGACTCTGGCCCATTACAGGAAAACAAATACCAACTCCGCACTATACCGCTCTTTGTTTTCAGACACTGCATCAGAACTTAAATCGAATGGTTGGAAATTCGTTTTTACTGACGGCTCCAAAACACAAGACTATACATCGTTTGCGGTTACCTTAGAAGACGGCTATATCCTAAGCATTGGCATCCTCCCAGAAATCACATCCATTTTCTCAGCAGAAGCATTTGCAATTCTTCAAGCAACTAAGGCAACTATGAACCACAGTGGCAAATTTGTTATATGCTCCGACAGTATGTCGACCTTAAAAGCGATTAGCAACCCTAATAACAACACTGAAATAGTTTCCGCAATCAGAAACAAAATTGCTACGATGCCAAATAAAATAAAGCTTATGTGGACCCCCGGACACGTGAATATTCGTGGAAATGAGGAAGCTGATAAAGCTGCGAGTTCTGCTAAAGAAGCACCTGTATACCAGTTTAATGTTTTTACAAAACAAGATTTAAAAACGTGGATACATAAAAAGTTGAAAACCAATCAAAAAGATGTATGGGGCCAATACCACCATCATTACAAAAAAGTGAACCCAGACAAGTCACCAAAAATCTACCCCTCAAACCAGTCAAAACATAAAATCACAAACTTTGTTCGTCTCAGACTCGCCCATACCTCAGCAACCCACAAACACCTGCTCACCAAAAACAATCCGCCTATCTGCAGCTCATGTAATACGACTCTAAATATCCCGCATCTTCTTGAAAACTGCCAAAGCTCGAAGCCCGTTATAGAAGCCATCTTTCAAAACAAACCTATATACGAAGTATTGCAAAACCCAAATTCAACAAATATTGAAAACGTAACCAAATTTTTAGAATCTCTTAACTTAACTCTTTAAATATTCTATTAAATAAGAGCCAATAGTCTCCGCAGCTAGGCTCTAAATATTTATATTACCCTGTAATTTAAATTACATGTTAATAAATTATAATAATAATAATAATTTTGCGCAGAGAATTTCAGTGAAGTGCCTTTTGACAATCTATTTTGTCCTTTTCTTTCCCGCTAACCGCTGTTTTGTTACTCTTTAACCTCGTGGTTTTTTTTTTTTTTTCTTCATAGACAAGCGTCTCTAAACCTCCGGCATGGGCCCATCGCCGGGGCCGAGGAAAAAGGCCGTAGGCTACTATGATGTGCTCAGTGATGACGCATCGACTGAGCCTCGGCCAAAGAGAAAACAAAAGTTTTCTTCATTTGATGATTTGTAGAATGTGTTTAGCTGTTGAGTTAACCTTTCCAGGTTGTTATTCACATCCTCAGTTGTTTTCTTTAATATGTTAGTTGCAGAATCAATTAAGGATGTCTGTTTTTCACTTAGCTGTTTTAACTGTTGTTGATTATCCAACAGGGTTTTCATATTTTCCGTTATTTCCTCTCTATCGTCTGCGTAAATCGTACCAAAGAGTATGTGTAAGATTGATCCGACAAATTTAAATTGTGCTCTTCTTTTTCCATTCTTCATCATAAACAGCTCATTGTTTGATGCCAATATTCGAAACTTCCTTCTCATTGATTGAACCATTGATTCACAGGATTCTTTGAGGTAAGTCAATTTATGGCAATGTCTCTCTAACTGTGTTGTCAGATTATTGATTCCCTGCATCTCTTTGAAGAATGGATCCAGATCGTAATAAACGATTAATTTCCAATTTGATCTTACGACATCCATTTTTTCGATATTGTCTAAATATATTGGGGAATTTTGCTGAAGCCTTGTAAGATAAGTCCCTTTAGTGCCTATTGCCAGCGGTGCTCCTTCAAGAACAGCGGTCGTCATTAGTAGTAGCATTAACATAATGGCAATTTTGCTCATTTTTGGAATCCTTGTTACTGATTTCATTGTTAGATTAGAACTACTTATGTCAGTATGTTTCGATTTTGTCGACTCTTGAGGACATACAATAATTTTGTGTATAGGCCGCTTCAACGTGCCGTTTTTAACTTTTAGGGTGGTATTCACCAAACAATCTTAAGAGCGCTCTTAAAGCTAAGAAGCTCTTAGTTTTAAATTTGGATGTGCTATTCACCAAGCAATAATAGGGTTTAGTCTAAGCTAATTCGAATATTCGAAAAATAAGGGTTTTGAGCCTGTGAACGCACACTTTTCGAACTACTTCGAAAATTTCAGTGTCAATTGTCAAAATCAGCTGTTAAGCAAACCAAAAAAACCAACCAGAAAAAATTATCGGAAATTTAAGAAATGGTAGAACGTAAAATTAATTCATTCTCTGTATTGCAAACCATAATTCGAATTTCTTATTTTTTTCAACAGTTATTTATGATTTTTGAATAACAACCACAAATGACGCTGTCAGTAAATTTCGAATTTTCGAAGTTATTTAAAACAACAACCGCTCATAACTTAAGAGTAGTAGCGACCACTCTTAAGTGCTATGAGCGCTCATAAATCTGCACTAATAGTGGTCGGTGAATAGGTTTATGAGGCACTTAGTTTAAGATTTCTTGGTGAATACCACCCTTAGAGTCACTACTCGTACTTTTCCATCATTTCCAGTGTGCACTTCCGTTATTTTACCTAACGGCCATCTGGATGGCGGTGTATTCTCGTCTTTGATGATGACTATATCATTCTCTTTAACATTATTTTGTTGTGATTTCCACTTCCTCCTCTGTTGAAGCGTATGTAAATATTCGTTTTTCTACCGGTTCCAAAAATCTCTCTTCATTTTTTGAATAAGTTTCCATTTGTCGGTGGAATTAATTGTGGGTCTTCCAATTAGAAAATGGCCTGGAGTCAGTACATCTAAATCCTCAGCACTGTTGCTATTTAGTGCACAGAGTGGCCGGGAATTCAAAACTCCTTCAATTTGGGCTAAGAGAGTTGACATTTCTTCGAAGGTTAATTTCGAATCTCCTACTACTCGCTTTAGGTGATGCTTCACTGCCTTTACTCCAGCTTCCCAAATTCCTCCCAAGTGAGGGGCTGCCAGCGGAATAAAATGCCATTGAATCCTTTCTGGTTCTAGCATCTGAGTAATGTCTGAATTCTGTTTGATTGCTTGTAAGAATTCCTTATCCATTTGTCTGCTAGCACCAACAAAATTGGCTCCATTGTCAGAGTATAGATGAGCACTCTTTCCTCTTCTGCCGAAAAAACGTCTTAAAGCTGCCATAAAAGCTTCTGTTGTCATATCGCTCACTGCTTCTAAGTCTATTGCCTTTGTTGACATACACACGAAAACACCTATACAGGGTGCGACAAAAGTATGGAAACCCCTGGAAATATGGCAGAATATGAGTTAAAAAAAAATCAAAATATCCGACGTATTTTTCGACGAGGAATCCGATGGTGACCTTGAATTTGACCTTTGACGTAACCTTGAAGCCCCAGCGAATCGATTAACTCCGTCTATGATTCTATTTAGATCACTAAACATCTTACCCATAAGGCATTTGTATTATTTTAAGACTTCTAAAATATTTTTTATGAGGGTTGATTACTTACACAGTCCTATTTCTGATGTCATTTCTATGAGTAGAAATCGTGATTGTCTAGTGACTGTACCATCGTTCCGTACCACTCATCTAAGAAATTTTTACTCTATTGTCTCCTGCAAGGTTTTTAAAACGTTACCAATAACAATTCGTGTATTGTCTTTATTTTTGAAAAAAAAACCAAAGCATGGCTTCTGGAAATTGATCACAACCAAATCGAAATTTTGTTGAATTATATCATGTAATCTGCAATTATTTAATTTATTTATTTATTTATCTTCTTCTTCAACTTCTTTGTTCCATATCTAAGTAATTAACTTTTTGTATTCTGGAATGTATCTTTAAATTAAGCACCCCACAAACTCTGTTATAATCCTAACTAGTATTATAAATGTGAAAGTCACTCTGTCTGTCCGGCTTTCTATGTTACCGTCTCCTGCCCAAACTACGGAACAGATTTAGATGAAATTTTGTACAGAGATAGTCTAGAACCTGTAGAAGGACATAGGCTGTACATTTTATCCCTACATTCCCACGAGAATGGGAACGTATACGGGAACTTAGAAACTGCATCACCGATTTCAAAAATTTTGCCACCGATAGAAATGCTTCACTATCCCAGAGTAACATAATTTTTAATTCATCCACATATTCCTACGGGAACGGGAGTCCTTACTAATATAATAAGTGTGAAAGAATCTCTGTCTGTCCGTCGTTCTATGTTACCGTCTCCCGCCTAAACTAATAAACCGATTTAAATGAAATTTTGTACAAAGATTGTTCTGAACTTAAAGACGGACATAGGCTGTATTTCATTCGAATATTCCCACGGGAACCGGTCCTCACTATTATTATAAATGCGAAAGTAGCTCGTCTGTTCACCTTTCTATGTTACCATCTCCCGCTCAAACTAATGAACAGATTAAAATTAATTTTTGTACAAAGATTGTTCAGAACCTGAGGAAGGACATAGGCTTTATATTTTATCCCTATATTCCCATGGGAACGGTAACGTATACGGGAACTTAGAAACTACAGCACCGATTTCAAAAATTTTTTCCACCGTTAGAATGCTACACTATCCATGAGTAACATTAACTTTAATTCATTCACATATTCCTACGGGAACGGGAGTCCTTACTAATATATAAAGTGAGAAAGTAGCTCTGTCTGTCTGTCGTTCTATGTTACCATCTCCCGCCCAAACTAATAAACCGATTTAAATGAAATTTTTGTTCAGAACCTGAGGAAGGACATAGGTTTTATATTTTTTCCCTATATTCCCACGGGAGCAGAACGTATACGGGAACTTTAACACTACAGCACCGATTTCAAAAACTCTTCCACCGTTAGAATGCTCCATAAACCCAACACTAACTTTTACTCATCCCATACTCCTTACTAGAACGGTCACTTTGTTTCCACAGGAACGGGAGTCTTTACTTATATTATAAGTCCAAAGTTAAATCTGTCAGTCTATTTCTCTTTGTTACCATCCCCCGCCCAGACCACTGATCCAATTTTAATGGAATTTTATTCAGAGATAGCCTAGAGCCTGAGGGAGGACATGGGCTTAATAAGTAATCCCTATATTTCTACGGGATCGAAACCGTAAATGGGAACCTTAAAACTGCTGGGTCGATAAAAGTTCTTTCACTGCGGGGTGATTTTTGTCAAACTGTCGCAAATACATTTGGCCTGAGAAGAAATGTTTATCTTGATCTTCAAATAAAAATTGGCAATCGAGAATGGCTGTGTGAAAGGTCGATTTCGGCACCGACTAATTTAATTTTATTTTGATTTTATTTTAGTTTTACTAATGAGATAGTTAACCATAATATAAACTAATAAAATATGTTTGACGTATTGGGCGATGTTGGCGAATGTCTATCAATAGACAATATTATGGACACTGAGCAAGTCACATCATACCCTCTAAAGTTTCTCAATTTCTTAGGATTATTAGGAGTGGCAGAAAGTTGGTGTTCCAGTAATCCAATAATGAGTAATCCAGAATAGTACACAGCTACAAATTTCACATCTGGGATGCGGCAGGCGGCACTATAAAAGTTTTAATAATGGACTGGAACGACAAATGGAGAAAACGTTTTGATTCCCCGTTTTCCTTTAATTCGCACTGATTGGTCATTATAAATAAGGCTCAGACGCTTTTAGTTGCAGGTGTTTGTTTAGAAAAAAATCCATTGAAATTTATGTTGCAGAATCACGTGTATCAATCCCACAAAACCTTTTCATTTGGCAAAAGATGGAAAAAATAAGAACGTCCTGTAAATAAAATAATAAAACAATAGTTTACTTAAACGCATGAATGTGTCTCATTTGCAAAATAAGTAGCCTAAAAAATTCAGAATGCTGCCGAAAGTCACTATTCCACGCGGACGAAGTCGCGGGCACAGCTAGTGGATATATAGAACTTTGTACTAAAATCGGCATCACAGTCGCATTCTGGCTCTCGTAGCATAAACATCTCATTTAATTTTGCGCAGAGAATTTCAGTGAAGTGCCTTTTGACAATCTATTTTGTCCTTTTCTTTCCCGCTAACCGCTTTTGTGTTACTCTTTTTTTAACCTCGTGGTTTTTGTTTTTTTTTTCTTCATAGACAAGCGTCTCTAAACCTAAGTCTCTATTTTGATCCTTTGATTCGTTCAAGAGATAATGCAGTTTGAAAATTTTTCGCAAAATTTATTTTTAAATAATTTTTACTTTTACAATCGGTCAGATTATAATATTTAGTCATATTATACATAAAAATAAATGAAAAAAATTGTGTTACCAAATTCTTTATCACATACTGCCAGCACTAATTGAGCACTAAATTCCCTATACATTGCTTTACAGACCTTTTATGGTTGTCAAATATCAATACGATACTTGATAAATTTGTTCGTTTATTAATGAAATTGGTTAAGTGGTATTACGGATAACAACCATCAAAACAGTCAGCAGTTTGAAAATTTTTTCAAAATTTATTTTTAAATAATTTTTACTTTTACAATCGGTCAGATTATAATATTTAGTCATATACATAAAAATAAATAAAAAAAATTGTGTTACCAAATTCCTTATCACATACTGCCAGCACTAATTGAGCACTAAATTCGCTATACATTGCTTTACAGCCCTATTATGGTTGTCAAATATCAATACGATACTTGATAAATTTGTTCGTTTATCAATGAAATTGGTTAAGTGGTATTACGGATAACAACCATCAGAACTTTTGATCAGTTGTGAATGAAATGCTTTTTTTGCGATCCATTGTGAACGTCTCTGGTTGCTAATTCGGTATTATGGTTATCAATTTTTTTGATATTTATCAATTTTTCAGTCATTTATATATTTATATATTTAAGTTTTTGGCACTAAATTAGCACTAAACAAGCACTAATTTTTGCACTTTACTTGAAGCGATTCAGCTCACTTTGTTATGCTGGCTTTACAGACGTAGGTAAGATCAATGTGAGTGAATGTGCCGTGAGTAGAAAAATGGGTTGGAGATCCATCGTTTAGGATGGCTAGGTCTGAGTTCGTAGTAAATTCTTCGAAAATAGATCCTCGCTTATTGGTTTGGGGAGATCCCCAAAGTACACACCAAGAATTAACGTCGGCAGTAAGAATATACGGCGGATTTATTTGCTGTATAATATTTTCAAGATCTGTTATGCAAAAGGTTTGATCGGATGGACTGATACTATGTGAGATTGATGCCTAATTGAATTTCTTATGCAGTTACAAGAATGTTTGATCTAATTGGAACGTGTGCGTGAGGGATGTTATTTTTAATAAGCAAACTAATTCCATGTTTTGCGGTTGTATTATATGGGACATTGCAAAAATACCCAGTGTATGGTTTAGGTACTATGGGCTTAGCTTGAATAGGGAAATGTGTTTCGTGAATAGATATTACGTCTGGGGACTGTTTTTAAAGCAAAATATTAAGCTCGTTGAAGTTATTAATGAAGCCTTTCATGTTCCATTGCAGTGTTTTGAAAATATTATTTGAAGGTGAGTTTGTTTGGATGTTGTTATTAGGTGCAGGTCGATGCCTGCACCTGCTGTGGAGACGACATCTCCAGCCACAAGTGGATGGGTCTGTATTCCCCACGGCAGGTAAAGGCATCGACTTTTTATTTGATGATAATTGCTTAGAGCTATGTGGATCCATTTTGATCTAATAGCTTTTTAGTAGAATAATTTTGGTTGTTATTGGTAGAAGTGGTTGAGATATTTGTGTGAGAAGTTGAATTGTGGTTAGGATATATTTGTTTTGTTTGTTCATACGATTGCGACGATATTGTGTTGGTGTTTAACGTAGGTTTTGAGAGAGGTAATTGCGATAAAAATGTTTCGGGTAGAGTTTTTTCTATAGAACTTTTTTCTGGTGTTTGAGGTGGAGACTTGGAGAACATTGGCTCATCAACTTGCATTGGTGTGTTAGAAGAATGGGGAGAAAGAGAGTTTGGAGCGATGGTTGTGTGCTGTTGTTCACTTGTTTGACTTTCACCTGTAGCGGACTGCGTAGGTGGAGAAAGTGAAGAAACCGGTTCATTGCGGGATGGAATTTGAGGTGGCAGGTGGCACTTCAGTTGCTTGCTTGGCTTTTTCTGCGAATGGCACAGATAAGGAAGAAGATTGGGATGATATTTGCTGGCTGTAAAGCCGTTTAGCTTCAGACATGGTACACTTATTTTTTGTCTTGATTTTCAGAGTTTCTTTATTTTGTATATATTTTGGACATGATTTTGATGAAGACGGGTGGCTGTCGAGGCAGTTTGCGCACATGATGCGTGAACAGGTCAGCGGTTAGTGAAGGGGAAGAATACAATCTTCGCACATTTTTGAGTTGAGGCATCACTTAATCGTGTGGCCGAGGAGCTGACAGTTGCGGCATCTCATTGGGGAGGGAACATATTCTTTTACTTTAGTTTTATACCATCCAATTTCCACCGTTTGCGGTGCTTGATATAAATTAAATGTTAATAGGACAAGGCCGGTTGGCTGGATATTTTTATCTATTTTCTTTGTAAATTTGTACACATCAATAACACCCTGAGTTTTCATTTCTGAGATAATTTCAGACTCAACTACATTGTTTAGGCACGGTGCATATACTTTGCCCTTGGAAGAGTTCAGAGTCTTGTGGAGCTCCACAGTGACTGGACATTGGTTAGCAAGGTTAGTAATTTTAAGGAACATATCTGCAGATTTTTGGCTTCTAGCTAGTATTAGTATATTGCCATCTCTAAGTTGCGAAATATTATCATATTCTGTGCTTACAGAGTCCATTTACTTTCGGAGAAATTACTACGAACTTTGGATTGTTTATGTTTATGTTTGGTTGGAGTTCTGGGAAATCATCAAATGAAGAAAACTTTTGTTTTCTCTTTGGCCGAGGCTCAGTCGATGCGTCATCACTGAGCACATCATAGTAGCCTACTGCCTTTTTCCTCGGCCCCGGCGGCGGCGATGGGCCCATGCCGGAGGTTTAGAGACGCTTGTCTATGAAGAAAAAAAAAAAAACAAAAACCACGAGGTTATAAAAAGAGTAACACAACAGCGGTTAGCGGGAAAGAAAAGGACAATCTATTTTGTCTATCTCAGGGTGTTATTGATGTGTACAAATTTACAAAGAAAATAGATAAAAATATCCAGCCAACCGGCCTTGTCCTATTAACATTTAATTTATATCAAGCACCGCAAACGGTGGAAATTGGATGGTATAAAACTAAAGTAAAAGAATATGTTCCCTCCCCAATGAGATGCCGCAACTGTCAGCTCCTCGGCCACACGATTAAGTGATGCCTCAACGCAAAAATGTGCGAAGATTGTATTCTTCCCCTTCACTAACCGCTGACCTGTTCACGCATCATGTGCGCAAACTGCCTCGACAGCCACCCGTCTTCATCAAAATCATGTCCAAAATATATACAAAATAAAGAAACTCTGAAAATCAAGACAAAAAATAAGTGTACCATGTCTGAAGCTAAACGGCTTTACAGCCAGCAAATATCATCCCAATCTTCTTCCTTATCTGTGCCATTCGCAGAAAAAGCCAAGCAAGCAACTGAAGTGCCACCTGCCACCTCAAATTCCATCCCGCAATGAACCGGTTTCTTCACTTTCTCCACCTACGCAGTCCGCTACAGGTGAAAGTCAAACAAGTGAACAACAGCACACAACCATCGCTCCAAACTCTCTTTCTCCCCATTCTTCTAACACACCAATGCAAGTTGATGAGCCAATGCTCTCCAAGTCTCCACCTCAAACACCAGAAAAAAGTTCTATAGAAAAAACTCTACCCGAAACATTTTTATCGCAATTACCTCTCTCAAAACCTACGTTAAACACCAACACAATATCGTCGCAATCGTATGAACAAACAAAACAAATATATCCTAACCACAATTCAACTTCTCACACAAATATCTCAACCACTTCTACCAATAACAACCAAAATTATTCTACTAAAAAGCTATTAGATCAAAATGGATCCACATAGCTCTAAGCAATTATCATCAAATAAAAAGTCGATGCCTTTACCTGCCGTGGGGAGTACAGACCCATCCACTTGTGGCTGGAGATGTCGTCTCCACAGCAGGTGCAGGCATCGACCTGCACCTAATAACAACATCCAAACAAACTCACCTTCAAATAATATTTTCAAAACACTGCAATGGAACATGAAAGGCTTCATTAATAACTTCAACGAGCTTAATATTTTGCTTTAAAAACAGTCCCCAGACGTAATATCTATTCACGAAACACATTTCCCTATTCAAGCTAAGCCCATAGTACCTAAACCATACACTGGGTATTTTTGCAATGTCCCATATAATACAACCGCAAAACATGGAATTAGTTTGCTTATTAAAAATAACATCCCTCACGCACACGTTCCAATTAGATCAAACATTCTTGTAACTGCATAAGAAATTCAATTAGGCATCAATCTCACATAGTATCAGTCCATCCGATCAAACCTTTTGCATAACAGATCTTGAAAATATTATACAGCAAATAAATCCGCCGTATATTCTTACTGCCGACGTTAATTCTTGGTGTGTACTTTGGGGATCTCCCCAAACCAATAAGCGAGGATCTATTTTCGAAGAATTTACTACGAACTCAGACCTAGCCATCCTAAACGATGGATCTCCAACCCATTTTTCTACTCACGGCACATTCACTCACATTGATCTTACCTACGTCTGTAAAGCCAGCATAACAAAGTGAGCTGAATCGCTTCAAGTAAAGTGCAAAAATTAGTGCTTGTTTAGTGCTAATTTAGTGCCAAAAACTTAAATATATAAATATATAAATGACTGAAAAATTGATAAATATCAAAAAAATTGATAACCATAATACCGAATTAGCAACCAGAGACGTTCACAATGGATCGCAAAAAAAGCATTTCATTCACAACTGATCAAAAGTTCTGATGGTTGTTATCCGTAATACCACTTAACCAATTTCATTGATAAACGAACAAATTTATCAAGTATCGTATTGATATTTGACAACCATAATAGGGCTGTAAAGCAATGTATAGCGAATTTAGTGCTCAATTAGTGCTGGCAGTATGTGATAAGGAATTTGGTTACACAATTTTTTTTATTTATTTTTATGTATATGACTAAATATTATAATCTGACCGATTGTAAAAGTAAAAATTATTTAAAAATAAATTTTGAAAAAATTTTCAAACTGCTGACTGTTTTGATGGTTGTTATCCGTAATACCACTTAACCAATTTCATTAATAAACGAACAAATTTATCAAGTATCGTATTGATATTTGACAACCATAAAAGGTCTGTAAAGCAATGTATAGGGAATTTAGTGCTCAATTAGTGCTGGCAGTATGTGATAAAGAATTTGGTAACACAATTTTTTTCATTTATTTTTATGTATAATATGACTAAATATTATAATCTGACCGATTGTAAAAGTAAAAATTATTTAAAAATAAATTTTGCGAAAAATTTTCAAACTGCATTATTTCTTGAACGAATCAAAGGATCAAAATAAGGTTCTTGGCCTTCGATGCAGATTTTTCAGCTTAAAACGATTAACTAACTTCCAAAAATCGTTTTGCGCATTTTTTGACGATATCTCTCAAACGGAGAGAACTGCATTAATACTCATTGATAGAGAACTGTACTGTGCATTGCTCAGACTGTCATACTGGCAGTTTTGATTGACTAAAAATAAAAAAATATATATTTTTTTTTAAATTACTACTAAAATAATCGATTACACTAATCGAGCACTAAATTATTAACTGTTGACAATCATAGATTTTTAATCCAGATCGACGTATTCAACCCAGTCACTTGCTCAGACTGTCATACTGGCAGTTTCAATTGATAAAAAATAAAAAAAAAAATTTTACCAAGTTCTTTTTCACATACTGCCAGCACTAATTGAGCACTAAATTCCCTATGCTATACATCGCTTTAGTCTTATACCGCGTTAATATAGGCGTATTAGGAATACACTGCTAGCTTAATTACATGCTAGCAGTTTTCCCATTTTTCACGAATCTATGAGAGCACTAAATTTAAGTTTTTGGCACTAAATTAGCACTAGATAAGCACTAATTTTTGCACTTTACTTGAAGCTACTCTGGTCACTTTGTCATGCTAGCTTATAGCTTTACAGACGTATCTTATCAAATCAAATCATCAAATCAATCAATCAAATTTTAGACGACTTGTACAACAGCGATCATTTCCATATTTTTACGGAAATACTTTTAAAATCAAATGAAAGAAATCCACACATTGCCAAATATAAAACTGATCAAGAAAACTGGAACAAATTCAAAAGTAAAATTAATTTAATCCTTGTACCAGAACCCATTTCCTGTGTTAATAAAGAAGCTGCAATACTTTAAATGTATACGTCGTGCTGCTAATGATTCGATACCGCAAACCTCACCTTTCATACCCAAACGAAAAATTCCATGGTGGAATGCGGAACTTGCTAGGCTTAGAAACATAAAAGTTTTAGCTTGGAGGGTATTTAAAAAAAATCGTACACAAGCTAGCCAGATAGAATATAAGAAATCCAATGCAATTTTTAGAAAACAGCTAAAAATGTTTAAATTAGATAGTTTTGAAAAATTCACAGCACAAATTAATACAAATACTCCCTTAGGCTAAGTTTGGCAAAGTATAAGGTGTATAACAGGAAAAAGAACAAATAAAAACATAACATCTATTGTAAACCCAAACGGATCTGTTTGTTCTGAAGATGAGATAATTAATATAGTATTTGCTAGCACTTGGTCAGAAAAATCTAAGGACACTCATTTTTCTCATAGTTTCGGACAGAAAAAAGAAGAATCATTAGTTTTGACCGCAAGAAATCTCATTACTAGAATTCAAAAGCTGTCTATCAAGGCTTTGTGGTAAGACACCTGGTCGAGATAAGATTTCCTATATCCTATAATCAAAAATCTACCAAACACTGCGAAAGTTAGACTCATGTCATAACATTATATAATAACATATTAGACAGAGGCATAATTCCTCAAAACTGGAAAACAGCATGGGTAGTACCAACACCAAAACCAAATAAAGAAATCAACCAAGTTGACGGATATCGCCCAATATGTTTACTTCCATGCTTGTCGAAAATCTTAGAAACAATTATAGCCAAACGGATTCTTTGGTTTGCTGAAACTAGAAAGTTGATTAGTTTAAACCAAGTAGCTTTCAAACCTAAAAGAGGTTGTATAGACGCTCTGTTACACTTAGATAACGTTATATCGAACGCTTTATCGGCACGAAACCATTTTTCTATTTTAGCTCTCGATTTTGAAAAAGCTTTTGATCACATATGTATTCACTTGGTTTTAAAAATATATATCTATGATTGAGGACTTGGTCCCAAATTGTTCAACTACATCAAATCGTTCCTTACCAACAGAAAATTGTGTGTCAAAGTTGGCAGTTCCTTTTCAAAAACAGTACTCCTCGACAATGGAATTCCGCAAGGATCTCCTTTGTCTGTAATCCTGTTTGCCATCGCTTTTGATGAACTTAACATGTTAATTTCTAAATATAAAGATTTAGATCATTGTGTGTATGCTGATGATGCATACATCTTGTGTAAGCACAATGACCTTAATCAAACTCGATTATTTTTTCAAATTTATTAAAAGAGATAAAAGAATGGTCAACAATCTCTGGTTCCAAATTGTCCTTAGACAAATGCAAATCACTTCATGTTTGCCGTAAAATAAACTGTCAAAGCTTAAATTTATCCATCAATAATACTGTAATTGAAAATGTGGTTAATCTAAAAATACTAGGTCTTATTTTTAATAGTAGATATAAATGGAACTCACACTGTATCGCTTTAAAGAATTCGCTAACATCAAGGCTCGATATTATTGAGTATTTGGCTTCCAAAAACAGTAAAGTGCATGTAAATGCCTTATGCTTTAGCTATTTATGGTACCTGCCCTAAATCGACAAAAAATATATTTAAGCCAACATATCATCAAGCTGCAAGGAGAAGCATAGGAGCTTTACCAACAAGCCCTATCAAGAATATCCTTGCCGAAGCCGGTCTAACCACAGTTGAAGAAAGATTTTCCGAAATGGCACTCAAACTTACAGTTAAATTATGTTTCCAAAATGGTTCAATAATTGACAAGGATGTAGCTCTAGTCATGAAACACAAACGACAAAGAAGAATCCCCTCAGCTAAACATAATACCATACACATGGCAATCAGTTTTGAAATACCTTTAAAGCGTTTCACAAAATACACGCCATCATCACCACCATGGCAACTGGAAAAATCTTCAATTCTGTTACATCTTCATCAGTTCCAAAAAGATAACACCAGCAAAACTATTCATAAAAAGATGTTCCAATAAACATTTTGCGACCTTAGCTCCAAAGGATGGAATTTCGTTTATACTGATGGTTCAAAAACTGTTGATAGTACCTCTTTTGCAGTTACATCGCACGATGGATCAATAATATGTAAAGGGATACTCCCAAACCTTTCGTCAGTATTCACAGCTGAGGCTCAAGCTGTTTACGAAGCAGTCAACAAATATTCACATACTCGGGGTAAATGGATTATCTGTTCAGATAGTCTATCTGTCCTTAAAGCAATATGCAACCCAGAACATGACTGTATCATTGTTGGCAAAAAAAAAGATTAAATTTTCAAAACATCCTCTAAAATCAAACTTATGTGGACACCCGGTCATGTGGATATTATGAGTAACGAACTCGCAGACCAAGCTGCAAACTCATTTATGCGGCCCATAAATCACCAACAATTTTACACGAATCCTTCACAAGGAGAGACCTTAATGGATTAATAATTGATAAGCTCAAGTACCTTCAACAACAGAAGTGGCTAAATTATGCACACCATGCAATTAACTCCAGCAGAAGTAAACCAGTGTACCCTTACAATATGCCCAAGTATAACATCATCAACTTTATCCGTTTGCGGATCGGGCACACCAACATATTTTAAGAAGAGAAATGCCTCCAGTATGTCCTAAATGCAACAATGTGATCGACATATCCCATTTATTAGACCCTTGTTACCTCGCCCAAAATCTTCTTCAACAATCCAACAAACGCCATCACAAAATCATAGAACTTCTACAAAATCCAAACAAAAACAATATTGAATTAATTAACAAACTCCTTCAGAAACACAAAATCAAAGTATAGTCATCTAAAATGTAAACTGTAATACATGTAAAAATATAAATACATATGCAACAAATAATTAACAAACTTAAACAAATCAGAATAATATGACATAATATGTATATTATTTTTTCTCTTTTATATACAGCCTTTATTCTTTTATGTAAGAGCCAAAAGTTCTTTGATGCTAGTGCTCTTAAAACTTTGTTAATAATAGATTTAAATTTATTGTTAAATTTTATAAATAAATAATTTAATAAATAAAATCGGCATCTACCACTTTTTTAATTTGTAAATACAAAATGTCGCTAAATTATATATTAATAAATAATAAAATAAAAATTTTTTTGCCAGTGTTTCGCAGGTTGGATTTAGCTCTCAGCACCCGAAAAATATCTTCACGATCAGACATTTCTACAACAACATTTGCAATATAAGCATCAGTGCTCATTTGCAATTATTTTCGAAGAATTGTTTGCTTCAAGTAGATCCAGGCAGATTGCCTTAGTAATCCTGAGTTTGACCAGTGCGTGCAGGTTTCACTTGAACGATTAAGTTTTTCTCGTTAGCCTTTTTCTCAAGCAATCCAACCTGTTTTTCGAGCAAAACACATCTTGACTCCATTTGGTGTAGCTGAAGTTTCAATGCCTTATTGCTTTCTTTGAGCGTAAAAATATCAACACAGATACCTTCGATGTCAGTCTTCGTTGCTACGTCTTTCAACTTTTCATCCAATAATTTGGACATCGATGATTGAAAAAGGTTTTGTAGATCTTCTACCGACAAGTTGCCTACTGCTGCATTACTTTGTTTTTCCTGCTGTGAAGAATGCGGTTTTGGGGACATTTCGGAATAAATTCGCTTAGGTGGATTATCGCCGTCTTTATTAACCGGTGATCGTCTCAGCGAATTGCCGTTCATCGTAGCACTTTTATTTTTGTTGTCTAATTAAAGAAAACTCACCTAGTTTTTTTCTTTTATTTATATAGCAAACTGCTTGTATGAACTTGGTTCTTTTTTTTTGCAATATTTAAAAATTTTTAAAACAATTGAATTTTGACGGAGCTATATTTTCACAACCTTTTCATAAGCGGACAGAGTTGGGTTGGCACCCAATTAAGTCTTTTACTTAAGCTAGTTTTCAGTGGCATGGCGTCCATATGACACGATTCCTATCGTCTTACCTTTTAAAATTTGTCCCTTGTTCATAAAAAAAACCAGCAACATAAAGCGGGGAATACACGATACAATTATCGTATACGACTTGGATCGCATACGATCGAGTTTGGTTTTGAGTTCAAGGCATTCTACACTGCGACATCGGTACAGCGGTTCACTTCATGCACACACACGATACAATCTACCATGCGATGTGCGATTATCGGTACGATAATTGTATCGTGTATTTCCCGCTTAAGTCTACAACTAAACAGTCAACAGCCTATCTTTGCCCATACACACAATGTTCATTAAGCACTTTTAAATTTGCGAGATAAACACAATACACAAAGCATACACAAAGCATTTAAAATCGCCGCGCAGAACATATTTTATGTTTGTCCCTGTCTTTTCTACGATATACTTCCACCCCGGTGCACCGCGGTGCCGCCCTTTTCAATACACGTTCTCTTATTGAAGAAAGTAAGACGATAATTTTCGTCTTACTGCAATAGCGGGGTTTACATGGTCCAACATGGTTTGACAACATGGTTTGACAACAGCAATGTTGGATCATCTAAACGCTAAAACAACCGCTTGACAAACCATGTTGGATGGTTTTTAAAATTTTTTAAAAACATGCTGGTTTGTCATACCATCCAACGTGTGTAAACAGATGTTTGACAAACCTGACTGCGCCGTCTATCATTTTTCATTTGAATTTGCTTCGGTTACTGTGAAGTCGCAATCGCAATGCAATAACTAACAACGATTTTTGCAGGGAGTTTTTTGAGATTTATAAAATTCTTTCAGAACTTTGGAAGATAAAATCTGAGAATTATAAAAACAGAAAAGCGAAAACAGAGGAATATGAAATTTTATTGACAAAATATAAAGAAATCAAACAAAATGCTAATATTGAACTTTTAAAAAAGAATATAAATTGAATTCGTTCTTTTTATCGTAGACAGTTTTCATATAATGTGAGGATGACTACAGAAAAACTGTGAACATTTAAATTTGGAGTAAAATAATTCCCCTTTTCCTATACCATGAAGAATTCCTGCTTTCTTTGGAATATTCATACACAACATTTTTACTTATTTACTTTTTACACTTTTACTTCGCAATTTTTAAATCTGTAATATCTTCGAAAATATTTATTTAAATCACATGTTGTAAAGGGCAATCTATCTACAAGGGCAATAATCTACACGAAATGCACAACGTATTCTTTAAAAAAAAGCATACATAGGGACAAGTATACATAGGGACATAGGGACAGAGAAAGCGACTCCTGTAGCGCATGAGTATGTGAGTTCTTGGACCTATTCTTAATCCACTTTTTTAACCACTTACGTTTTTTCTTTTTTCTTTAAATTTTTATTTCTTCTAAAATTTTCTTATCCATAACGTGTCCGTCTCGTTCGCGAAAAATAACCAACCTGATGTTGGACAACATCGAATTTCGTGTAAACGCAAAGCTGATGTTTTTCATCCAACCATGTTGTCAAACCATGTTGGACCATGTAAACCCCGCTAATGTCTGCTTGGAAAAAATAATACAGTTTTCGCCTTCGAGTAATGTACGGCGAATTCAGTTTTGTTTTTCTGTTTTGTTTTGTTCTACTGATCATTGTTTTGGATTATTTGCAAGTTTAAAATGAATATTGTGAAAAGTTAACGTAAGAGAACTGTTTTGACTTGATTAGATTAGATTAGATTAGATTAGATTTTATTTTCTCCTAAAATCATTACAAATTACAATTTTGTTTTATAAAAGATGAAAGTAAAATAATAGGCTGTGGTGTTACCGCCTGCCTGATTGACTTTTGAAATTGTATTTTTAATATAATAAAAAGTGATAAATAATCATAATTAATTTTTCTTTTTCTTAAAATTAGTAAGTAAGGACATTCTTAAATGGAAATTTTTCCTAAAATAAAAATAACAAAATATTTATCGTAAATATACTTATATAAAGTTTTAATATTTTAACTCTTTTTTTTTGTAATTGACTTTGAGTATAGCTAAAACGAAAATAAAGTATATTAAGGAGTAGGACTTTTAGTTTAGTCAAAACGGAAAAAGTAGACATTGGTATTTTTTATAGACATTTCAGTTATTCAAAATTTGATTTATGAAAGATCTAATATTTTTGATTAAAAAAATGTTTTGGACTTTGAGTTTAGGTAAAACGAAAATAGGATACGTCAGTATTTTTTTTTTAACATTTTCATAATTTAAAAATTGATTCTTGAATGTACAGAAAAGTTTGCTGGTTTTCACCTTAGCTAAAACGAGAATATTTTTTTTTTTTTATTGTGTTATATACATAAAGCTATGAAGAGCAGAGTGTGAAACCTGACATATTAAAGCAATGGTAATAATTGAAGTTTTTTGGATTTATATGTATTCCGATACTATTAATTTTCTATATTCTGTTGCTGCTTCAAGGTAATGGTAAAGGTTTAACCAATTTTCACCGTTCAATATGTTTTTTGTCTGTTCCATAGACAAAGAAGTTTTTCCAAAGTAGAGTATTCTTATTTCTTTGTAGACAGGGCATATTGATAAGAAGTGAAAACAGTCTTCCTTCGAATTTAAGTTACACAAGGAGCAACGCGTATCTAGAGATTTTCTGTAAGGTGATCCATTCAGATTTAATGTTTCGCTTCTTGCTTTGCAAATAAGAGATATCGCACGCACACTATATTTGTCGTTGAAATAGTTTTCTTCAAAGTCATTATTCAGCTCTGGGTATAGTATTCTATCGGTTGAGGAGATTGATTTTCTTATATTATCGCTTCGTTGAAAAATATCTACTTCTTCTAATAATTTATAAAGTTGGCTCTTTAATAAAATGGGGTTATCACACTGAATTGTAAGCTCAACACCACATACTTGCGCCCAGGTTTTCCATTCCTTTATCCATTCCACTTGGTTTAGAAAAGTGTATTTGACAAGTCTATTTGGGATTCTCTTTGGTGTGTAACTAAGAACTTTTAAAATATAATCAAAGTGCAGTTTTAGTGTGTGCACAAAAAGAGTGGAAAGACCAGTTTCGAGAATAAGGACGTAGTTTGGTGTATTTGAGGGCAGATTGAAAAGCTTCTTCAGGAAAAACCGTTGCAGTTTTTCAACTTCTTCGTATGAAGTATACCCCCATGTTTGACAACTGTAGCACATGACCGAACGCATAATAGCTTCGAATACTTTGTACTTAGCAGATGTTGGAATTTCAGCACGGGATATAACACTTCTCCTAGAAACATTGATCATTGTCTTAGCTGATAACAATTTTTTCTGTAGGTGGGCAGTCATACTCAAGTTTGAGTGGAAAGTAATTCCAAGATATTTGTACTCGGTAACTGTTTCAATAAGTTTATTATCAAGATACCATTTTTCATTGTTTTGAAGCTTTGATTTTTGATTTTTCAAGGTTAACGGTTAGGTTCCATGTCTTACAGAATTCCGAGAGTCTGTTAATCATAAGTTGCAAGCTTTGAGGGGATTCTGATAACAGAAGTATGTCGTCAGCATAGAGTAAAATTTTTATGACAAGGTCATCAATTCGAACACCAGCTGGGAGTTGCAACGTGATATCATCTATGAAGATCGCGAACAGTACTGCGCTTAAGAGACATCCCTGTTTAACTCCAGATTTTGTCTCAAACCATTCTGATGTATTCTTGCCGTTCCAAACAGTTTGACGCGTATTTGTGTACATATTTCTTAGAACTCGAATGAGTTTAGTTGACAATCCTTTTTGAGAAAGTTTGTAAAATAATGCGTTTCGATCGATCGAGTCGAAAGCCGCCTTGAAATCCACAAAAAATATGTACAGTTTTCTTTTTTGTCTCAAAAAGTATTGTGAAATAGACGTTAATGCAAATATATTGTCTATGGTCGAGTATCCTTTTCGAAAACCAGATTGGAATTCGCTAAGTATCTCATTCAGATCTAACCATATATTGATACGTTCTAACAGAATAGATGTGAAAATTTTAACTATTGAATTCATAAAAGATATACCCCTGTAATTATTTGGCAGATTTGCATCACCTTTTTTGAATATGGGATAGACAATGGAATCTCTGAAACTTTGCGGTACCTCACCCGAATTAAAGATATGGTTGAATGTCTCAAGGATTCTGGATTGAAAATCAAGAGGGGCATTTTTATAAAATTCATTTGATATTCTGTCAAACCTGGTGCTTTCTTATTTGCAGCCTTATATAGCGCAGTTTGCAATTCAATCATTGATATCTCTCGATCTAGCAGATCATTCAAGAAAAAGGGCTCTGCATACCTACAAAAAATTATTGGGGACTGGTTGAGGATTCAGAAGAAGTTTAAAGTAATTAGCGAGATCCGAGATCGTTTATATTGAGTTTAATCCCACATATCAAGTTCTGACCTTTTAACTGATTGATTTTGCACCAAAAATCTCTACTGTTGTATGTGCTTGAGAGACCTGCTGCCATTGATCGGAAAAAAATTTCTTTTTTGGATTTACACAACTGTTTGTAGTTTTTGTTGGCTGCAATGTAATTTTTGGTAAGTGTTTCATTTAACCAAATGACAGATTAATTTTCTTTAGTAATGAAAAAGACAAGCTTCGGGCTCTGTAGCATTCGTTATCAAACCTTTGCTGTTTGTAGCTGTTGAACTTTGGGTTTTGCTTATTGGCGTTAGATTTTCTTATACACGAATTTAAAAATGATATTTTTCCTTCAACTGAACTTAAAACAAAATGATCTTAATTTTGTAATGTTTGTGTAATTTTATGTTGGTAAGTTTCTTTTTCACTTTCCTTCCAATTTAATTTTGGTGGTAAAATAAATGTATAAATGTTATTATCTTCTGCGGCGTTGATTGCAAAAGTTAAAACAAGTGGCATATTATCTGAAAATGTTTTGGTATCTATTTTGAATGATTTTATAAGTTTCCTCCAACCAGTTGATGCTGCGCAATAGTCTACTACCGATTTTCCTGGGCCTCCTATGAAGGTGTAAGGATAAAAAGGTCATAAATATGACACATATCTAAAAAATCATGTCCATTTTTGTTGGTAGCTACGTCCATGGAGGATCTATTTTCTAAAATAATTGTTTCTGTCGTAAATGGTTCGGTATGTGGTGTTTTTATTTGTGCAGTACCTGTGCGGGCGTTCATATCTCCTACTAGCATTATATTTTCGAAATTATTGGTGTTCAGAAATTCTTTTACTTTTTCGAAATTGGTGTGCCAACTGTTACAGTTGATATACAATGGTAGAATGTGGTAATTCAGATAATTTATTTTTACATACACAAGATCGCTACTTTCGATATAAGTGGCTTTTACTTTGGATTCTTTAAATCCAAACAAAAAACCTCCGCTGGCTCTTCCGAAATCAGCTGAACGTGTAGCAGAACCCCATTGTAACGTAAATTCGCTAAAGTATTTGTTGTAAATATGGAATGTTTCTCGCATAACAAATGTTTCAAAAAGAAAAAATATGTCGTGTTTCTTGACAAATTCAAAAAAGTCTGAAAATAACAATTTGTTGCCTTACCCCGAAATATTATAAAATAATATAGTTATGTTTTTAAATTCATTTTTTTTTTTTTAATTTTTTGTTTTAGAAAAGTATTATCTTTAGTACTTGCATTATGGCAGACGGCAACATTGTTTCAATTCGTTTTTTGATATGGGTATTGACTAGCAGATGGCATGGCGGGTGTTGATGGGTTGACAGCTGATGAACTCGTGTACGGTGTTGACGTTTTTGACATACCAGACATCTTATTTATTTGTTTTGTTTTTATTTGTTGTGCTTGTAGTTCTCCGAACATTTGCTGGAGTATTTCCATTCCATCACATCCATTATCGCAGATAAATTTTCCTTCTTTGGTTGTCGTGAAGATTTTGTTGTTTACAAGTAGTTTTAAACCTCGAATGATAGGATTTGCCGACGGGTGTCTCTGTTTGATTGCATGTCTTATTTGTAGGATTTTTTGACGTTTATGCTCTTCCTCCTTTGTGTAATCTGGGTTGACAAAAACACCAGTACCTTTCAACTTGCTTGAGTTTTTTAGCATTTTCAATGCAATATTCTTGCTCCTTGTCTCTACAAGCAACATTTTTTGATTTCCTCTGGATGGTAGCTCGGTGATATCGTCAGGAGAGATATTATTCTCGCCGATTACAAGGTCAGCATACTGTTTGACGGCATCTTCTATGTTTTCACATTTGTTGTTGGGAATTGCAAAAATGATGTTTTTTGCCTTCGTTTGCTTTTCGAGATACTCGATTCGTCGCTCAAGTATTTCGTTTTTTATTTTTACCTGTTCAAGTTCGCCTGTTATTACTTCGTTTTGTGCTTTTAGACCTTCAACCTGCATGAGAATACGATCAGTGTCGGCCTTTTGTGGGAGCTCGCATATTTTTTTGTCCAACAGTCTAGCTATCCTTTCTTCTAGTTCGATCACGGATATGGATGGGACCGACATCTTTTGAGAAATATTTTTTTTTGGGGTTCCTAATATTTCGGGTGATGTATCGGATAAATTTCGTTTTTTTTGCGTTTTGCATTTGCAGTGTATCAGGGGTTTGTTCCTTGTGTTTCACTGTTTATATATATATATATTTATGTATGTTTTAAGTTTTATGTCAATATTAAGGTTTTTCGTTAAACAATTAGTATTTTTATTGACTAAATTGATTCAAAACCGTTTTCAGCTTATTTGTGTTAAAATTACGTGTTTTAAAATTAATTATACTTTATGTTTTTAATCAAAATTTAAGAGCCGCGATTTTTTTGCTGTTTACTTTTTGACAGTTCAAATGTCAGCCCCCTTGATTTGTTTGATTGATTGATTTGATTATTTGAATGGCTTTGCTAAATGCTGAGTGTTGTTTAACCGATTGCCTTTTAGAAGAGAAAAACCAATGAAATGAAGTTCTTATTTTTTTTTTAATACTATGTAGTTACGTTACTTAAAATTTTATTTTCTTGCTTTAAGCTCATTGTGAATTTCAACCTAAATAACTTAAAGTATAGAAAAATTGATTTCCATTAATCCACGTTTGGAATTTAAGGTACCTTCTATTTATTTCTTATTAATTATTTGTGTAGGTGATTCATTTTTCTCGACTTACTATTTGAAAATATCCACGCCACGCCACTGCTTGTTTTGCACATTTTTGCTAGCGTGTAAGTAGTTATAAGATAATTTGAATAAAAATGAATTTAAAATGTAATGAAAATAGCCAAAACGCGATAAGTGGAAGTAGAGATAGGTGAAAATAGCTACCCAGTGGATTTTAACTGAACTACAGATTTATTTGTGTGCGTAAACAAATTTCTTAAAAAAAATTTATAAAAACCAATGATCGCACCTTCAAGCAAAATAAAAAAAAATGATAATAGCTTTACAGGAGCACTATACTTTCTTTAAAAAGCATATTGTTATAAATGAACATTGCTAGGGTTAAACAAAAGATTTTTTTAAAAACCTTTCATTTACTTGATGCTTAGGAGTTCCGCCTGTTAACCCAGAGGTTCGTGGTTCGAATCGCAACAGAGGTAAAATTGTTTTTTAATGGGTATTGCCTTTCGCAAAGAATTGGCAGGTCCTCCGTTAGTAAATTTTTTTGCCATGAAAAGCTCTTTTACTTATTGTTTTTAATTTTATTTACTTACGTTTTGCATTTGCAGTGTATCAGGGGTTTGTTCCTTGTGTTTCACTGTTTATATATATGTATATATATTTATGTATGTTTTAAGTTTAATGTCAATATTAAGGTTTTTCGTTAAACAATTAGTATTTTTACTGACTAAATTGATTCAAAACCGTTTTCAGTTTATTTGTGTTAAAATTACGTGTTTTAAAATTAATTATACTTTATGTTTTTAATCAAAATTTAAGAGCCGCGATTTTTTTGCTGTTTACTTTTTGACAGTTCAAATGTCAGCCCCCTTGATTTGATTGATTGATTGATTTGATTATTTGAATGGCTTTGCTAAATGCTGAGTGTTGTTTAACCGATTGCCTTTTAGAAGAGAAAAACCAATGAAATGAAGTTCTTATTTTTTTTTAATACTATGTAGTTACGTTACTTAAAATTTTATTTTCTTGCTTTAAGCTCATTGTGAATTTCAACCTAAATAACTTAAAGTATAGAAAAATTGGCTTCCATTAATCCACGTTTGGAATTTAAGGTACCTTCTATTTATTTCTTATTAATTATATGTGTAGGTGATTCATTTTTCTCGACTTACTATTTGAAAATATCCACGCCACGCCACTGCTTGTTTTGCACATTTTTGCTAGCGTGTAAGTAGTTATAAGATAATTTGAATAAAAATGAATTTAAAATGTAATGAAAATAGCCAAAACGCGATAAGTGGAAGTAGAGATAGGTGAAAATAGCTACCCAGTGGATTTTAACTGAACTACAGATTTCTTTGTGTGCGTAAACTAATTTCTTAAAAAAAATTTATAAAATCCAATGATCGCACCTTCAAGCAAAATAAAAAAAAAATGATAATAGCTTTACAGGAGCACTATACTTTCTTTAAAAAGCATATTGTTATAAATGAACATTGCTAGGGTTAAACAAAAGATTTTTTTAAAAACCTTTCATTTACTTGATGCTTAGGAGTTCCGCCTGTTAACCCAGAGGTTCGTGGTTCGAATCGCAACAGAGGTAAAATTGTTTTTTAATGGGTATTGCCTTTCGCGAAGAATTGGCAGGTCCTCCGTTAGTAAATTTTTTTGCCATGAAAAGCTCTTTTACTTATTGTTTTTAATTTTATTTACTTAAAAACTAAGCTACTCAGTGAAAAAATGAAAAGAACTCAAGTTTGAAACACGAAGTAGTTTAGGGAGGGGTGTGAAAAAATGTTCGAAAAAACTATTGCTTTCATGTTTTTATTGCTAAAGCTACATTATTATTTTGACCAATTATATTGCAAATTGAAGTAGCAACAGCTGCTCAAACACAATAAAACAAAGAAAATAGTATAACATTCAATTATTTTAATCTTTCCTCGACTTACTTAATCTCTATTCAAAACAACAAAAACTTCAGTCGTATCGAAGACAGATTTTTAGTTTCTTGCACAATCTGAGTTATGTAATAAGTGATTGAATATAAATAAATCATTTTGTCTATTAAAATGACAATAAATTAAATTATTTGAAGTGCAAAAGATATCCACATTATTTATAGCGGTGCAACCGATTTTGGGTTAAATGAAATAGCAACTGACCCAATAAGAATATCAACACAGTAACAGATTTGTTCAACAATAAGTCACAAGAAATAAAAACAAAATTAACAGATGTATGTCATTTAAACCCTTTACCTTAAACTCATTTGTTATGTTCCAGCAGTTACACTCCCACCCAGGAACTGCTTTTGAGGTAGCACCATCTTTTATATGTTGGTCTCTTAATGCGGTCGATCTTTCCACTTTTCGATTTTTAAAATTTTTAACTTCCAAAAGTTCTGCAGCTGATATGGCAAAAAAAATTATCGCTAATAAATTAAAAATTTTCAGAAAGCGGAGATTTGGTTTTTCCATTATTTTAGAAAATAATATAAGACTTGTCATCGTATCTATCCAACAAATTTTTGTGTTGACATTAATTATGGAATGATATATATAAATCAATATCAGCTTTATTTCGAGTCAACTTTGATGCTCTGGTATTGCGGTCTGAAAAGAAACAAATTTTTACCATAAATTGATGAAAAACTACTATATTTTTTAGCAAGAGATTTATATTATCGAACCCAACTGCGGTGTAGTTAAGCCAATAGATAAATCTGGTTTTTCTTTTAAAACTGATTGTACCATATAAATGTAAAAATTTTGAAAACCTTTGTTGTTGATTGAGTTAGTGTATATAAATTTAAGATAACTTTTGAAGTATTGTAAAAAAGTAATCAATATTCTTAGTATCCATTTTTGCAAAATTATTTATAAACGTTTGAAAAAAGCAGAACAAATAATAAACAAAAAAAAACTTCCAAATTTAAAATTTATTATTTATTATCATACAGGGTGTCCCGTAATTCGTGTTACATACTTCGGGACGTGTGTTACCCGTGGCGTGATGGTTAGCATGTCCTCCTGCTGAGCCAGAAGTTCGAGGTTCGAATCCCAGCAGAGGAAATGTTTTTCCACGGGTTTCGCCTTTCGCGAGGAATTGGTAAGTCCGCTGTTAGTAAATTCATTGCCATGAAAAGCGCTTTCTCAATTAGCCGTTCGAAGCCGGCAGAAAATTGTAAGTCCCTTCCATTCCCTTACAAGGCATGGTTGTGAGAAATGCGCTAGGCCCAGGGGCTCCTCGCTGTGTTGTGCCATCCTATTTATTTATTTTATTTTACTTCGGAATGTGATTCTTGGTCATATTCTACGAAAAAATTTGCTTCAAAGTAAAGTCCGTTTCTCAACTTTGACATCACTTTTTGCCAATTTAAAAAAAGACCAACTTTGGTGTACCCTGACTTGTGTTAAATTCAATTTCTCTGCCAGTACTGATGGGTGATGGTAGAGATCAATTTTAAAATTCATATTTTTGAAAAATAATAATCTTTAAAACTGTATTTAAATTGGATTCCTATAGGCCTAGGGCTGCCAGATTTTCAATTTTAGATGGTGTTTCAAGTTTTCTTCGAGAGAGGTGTCCAACTCTGCGTAGTGCACACGTGTTTCTTAGCTGCGGAAAAATTCTATTTGTTCTTAGTTAAATAATCTATCAATTAGTTTGCAACTTGATCGCAATCATCAATCGTAATTAATATAGGACCTTTTGAGTGTTGATATCCGCATTGTGCTTTTCTAAAGTTACTTTTTTCAGTCCATAACGTAATTATTACTATGTCAACCTCAAATGATGACTTAGCGAAAAGGATTAATAAACTGCAATTATCAATGGATTAGAAATTAATTGGTTTGAAACAAGAAAAGCGTGAATTTAAAACCCTTTTTAATAACAACCTTGCAGTCCTACATAAAAAAGTGGATAAGTTCACAAATGACTTTAATGAATTGATTACCCTAAAAAGTAAAGTAAATGAAAAAGTCTCAACCAAGGAATACCAAAGTGACTCAGTTTTCATGAATGCAAAATTGAATAGACTTGAAAATGAAGTGCGCAAGGGAGACCTTATGATAACCGGAATACCTGGAAATCAAAACGAAAATCTTAAAGACATTCTACTTAAAATTTTCCAAAAAACAAAATATCCTATCCAATCCTATGATGTTTTTCGCTTAAAAAAAAGCAACAAAAAACAGTGGATAAAATTAATGCACCTGTCGTGGTGAAGCTGCATTGTCAAAGTGAGCAAATTAGATTTCTCAAATTGTTTTTTGCTGTTGCCCCACTCACACTTGATAAAATTGGTTTCACTTCTAATCGTGCAATTGGGGCATTTGAATGTTTTTCTGATGGAGCTCTTTTAATACGTAAAGCGAAGAAGGAAGAAGGGCACTTTGAGCACTTATTATAATTGTATTTGTATGAATTACATAAAAAAGTACTTAAAGTACCCATATTACTGTTTTATTCAAGCAAACCTCAAAGCTAAAAATCTCTTCTTTTTTTTAATTTTTCCCATTTTATATTTTTTCAAGTATCATAAAATCGTCTGACACATATTGTGCGGCACACTGGTCAGCGTCTGATCTTAGTGGGACGGCTGAATATAAAATGCGAATAGCAGTAACTGACCTATTTGTATAAAAAAAAAAGTTGAAATAATTTATGGCAATGAACAAAACAAACAGATTTACTACCCCAGGTGGCAGTCAAGCAACATTTGAAAATCCACTCTCTAAAGAGATCGGTTCTACAGATTCTGTGGAGGACTACTTATTGCTTAAAAATTTCGGAAAACGGAGTAGGGGAGAGAGGGGCAGATGTGGACAGGGGCGGATGTGGACATCGACATTTCCAGTGCACTGGTTGAAATTTTTCAGATGGCAATGATGTCATTCTTTGCCTTTTGCATATGTGCATGAACCTTAAAACTATCAAATCAGTCAGTCTGCTGAAAATTGTTCTACAAGTGAGTTCGTGTTTTTTGCTCTAAAAGTAAAATTTTCGTCACTTATAAATTCAATCGTATTTTTTTTAACAACAGTGGAAATAAATGCAGGTAAGTGTTTTCTATATTTATAAAGTGTCTTAAACACATAAGTGATCATTGATGTGTTCAATAGACGATGTTCTACGAGAAAAATCAATTTTTGAACAAAAAGAGCATGCGGGGTGGTTGCGGACACACTAAATGGGGCCGATCGGGACAGTGTCCACATCCACCCCAGTCTTATTGTTTAGTTGTAAATAATTTACAATAAAGTTACAATTTATTTTTCAGACTTATGATGGTTCGACATCGAAAGACAACAACAAACAGGGCTATCATCGATGAAAATGCTGTTTCTCTAGCCATAGCTGACCTCAAAAACGGCAATGGATCGATACGTCAAGTGGCAGAGCGGCATGGACTAAGCAAGTCTATGTTGCACAAACGTATGCAAAAGCTTGACCCTCTGTGTATGGAAATCGTGCCAGCTTCTTACCAATTTTCATCAAAATATACCAACAATCAAGTTTTTACAAACGAAGAGGAACGGTCATTAGAAGAATACATCCTTCATTGCTCAAGACTCCAATACGGCTTGAGCTTTTATCAGATTCGTCGACTGTCTTTTGACTATGCAAATAAATTAGGAAGGCGAACTCCAGCGCCTTGGCAAGAAAATAAGATTGCTGGGGTTGATTGGATGCAGTCATTTATGAAACGACATCCAACACTCTCTTTGCGTAAGCCAGAGAATACTTCAATCGCAAGAAATCTAAGCTTCAATGAGAACAACGTAAGGAGCTTCTTTAAAAATCTGACGAAAGTTCAAACGCAGTTCAATTTCACTGCAGAAAGAATCGTAAATGTAGATGAATCTGGTATAAGCACGGTTTTACAAGCGCCAAGAATTGTTGCAAGAACCGGATGCAAGCAAGTCGGCCAGGCAGTAGGTGCAGAACGTGGCGAACAAGTAACATTCGTGGGAATGGTGACAGCCAATGGAAATGCTATTCCTCCTGTATTTATATTCCCGAGGGTGTTTTTCAAAGAAAGCTTTTTGGTATGCGCACCTGAGGATAGCCTCGGATTAGCAGTTCAAAGCGGTTGGATGAACAGCGAGTCATTTGTCAAAGTAGCTCAGCACATCAAAAAATACACTCATGCGTCTAAGGAAAATCCAGTGCTTGTTCTTCTCGACAACCACGAGACTCACTGTTCAATAGAATTAGTGATGTACTGTCGTGAAAATGGACTCGTTTTGCTTACTTTTCCACCTCACACCACGCATAGGCTACAGCCTCTAGATGTTGCAGTGTTCGGGCCCTTTAAATCACGTTTAAGAGCCTTGTTTAACATTTGGTCAGCAAAACACCCGGGAAAAGCTATTTCTATCTCGGACATTGCTGGACTTTCTTGTGAGCCATTTCAAGAAGCCTTTTCTCGCAAAAATATCCTATCTGGATTCAAAAAATCTGGATGTTTTCCATTAAATGAAAGTGTTTTCAGCGCTGAAGAATTTCTACCAGCATCTGTAACTGACGTTCCGATTGAAAACAGCACCCATATTGCCGAAGAAGTAACACCCATAACCGAAGACAAGGTTCCTGAATCGGATGATTCCAATTGTCCTGTAAATGATGAAATATTGGTTGAAAATATTACACATCCAATAACCCCAGAACAAGTGCGCCCGTTTCCAAAAGCATTGAAGAGGGGTCTAACAAAAAAGGGTAGAAAGAAAAAGTGTTCCTCAATTTTAACCAGCACTCCAGAAAAGGACAGAATTTTTGAAGAACGAGCTGAAAAGGAGCGAAAACGGCTGTTAAAGGAAAAAAAAACAGCCAAAACAAAATCTGTAAAGAGAGTGAAAATTCAGATTGAGCCATCTTCTTCGGAGGATGACGAACAGCAAGTAGTTTATATGGACTCGGACCAAGATCGGGACATGTCAATAGAAGAAATTGATCCATTGGACATGGGTCCACCGGAAGATGTTGAAGAAGGTGACTATATTCTTGTCAAAATTTATGGCAAAAAGGTTCCTAAGTTCTTTGTTGGAGTCGTCGTGAAAAAAATTATCGAATCTGAAGAGTTCTTAGTCAGATTCCTGAAAAAATGTGGTCAAGGAAGAGATAGTTTTGTATTTCCGGAGGACCCAGAAGAGAGCTTTATTGACAGAAACCAGATAACTAAAAAATTGCCAAAAGCTACCAATATGCCCGGAACCTCGCGTTCAGAATCCTTTTTTAAATTTTCCGTTGGTTTCAAAAACTACAATATGGGTTGAAAAGCTATTTATGAAATAATTCCTTTATTTAATGAATTAAATTATATATGTATGTATGTATAATACTTTGGTGGAATAATTAAATGTTTTTCAGACTTTTAAACATGCTTTAAGTTTGTTTTAAATTATGCATCGGTTGTTTTCCAAGCTGTCCACTTCCACCCCATTTATTTTGGTCTGCGTCCTTATCCACCCCTTGGTGGGGCGGATGTGGACAAAATAGGTTTGTTGATGTAATTATAAAAACTTTATAACGTGAAGTCATATCAAGTTTATATTTCGAGACAAATGAGAGGAAGCCTTAACTTATCAGATGATAAAAAAAGTTTTGATGTTATAACCATATTGAAGACACAAATTTACGGTTTATAAAATTTGTCCACAACCGCCCCCTCCTCCCCTACGAAAATACAGAGAACTTCCCCAAAAAACTACTCCTAAAGGGTTACACCATCGAAAACCCCAACTAAGACAAATGACGTAAAAGTCATAAGCCAAAAAAGAAACCAATGTCTCTGAAATGATCGACACTGCAGGACAACAGAGTTTCAAAGAAATAAAAAAAAAACTGCCAAACCGAATCAAAAGATTACTTTGATGAATGGCAAAAGGAAATAGCAGCAAGAAAGAGACTTGAAACCTTATTTCAAAGTCTTCAGGAGCAAGTAAAAAGACTTGAAGAAAAGGTGTCCCTATTTGACAAGGAACACAAGTCTACGGTTCAGACAAGTCAACAAGATACTGTTACTGTGTATCGAACTTTCGAAGAAGAACTTTTATTTGAAACTGAAAGAAAAAGAAATAAGCGCACTGCTAAAAAACGAAAAGCGGAAGGTAGCTCCGAATTGCATACAAAGAACCAGCAAACCTCGAAAACTGAAAATAAAAGAGACTTGGGTACTACAAAGACAAATGCAAATAATTTGCTAGCCAATACTAAACCGAAGTCTTTGTCTAAAGGCAACAGAAAAACTGTACCACCACCAATTATGATCACAAGATTCCCAAATTTTGGAGATCTAAAGAAAATTATTGAGTACATATGTTGCAAATATACATCGTATAACAAAGACAATTGGAAAGCCAATGTCGAGGAAGATGATGACTATAGACTGGTCACTGAGGAGCTAGGCAAACATAAAATCCAGTGGCACTCGTATGAAAACAAATCCACAAGACCAATTAAAGTAGTAGCCAGAGGCCTACATTCTTCATGTTCTCCCAAAGAATTAGTAGAAGACCTTGTTCAAGCAGGCTTCCAAGCCCTTGATGCAGTCAATCTTATTGAGAATGATACTACTAAGAACTCTGCTGGGGAACCAATAATAATAAAGAGATCCCTCCCTGCCTTTATTCACGCTATTTTTCGACAGCAAACAAAGTCTTGAAAATGTCTATAGTATTCGATCAATCTTGGGCATAAAAGTCAAAATATAACCACTGCGAAAATCAAAAAAATTTTCCGCAATGTAAACGATGCCAAGCATTTGGCCACACCTAAAAATAATGCAGCCGCGAGTTTGCTTGTGTTAAGTGTGAAGGAAGGAGACTGTCCATCAAGCAAAGAACAGAAAGCAAAATGTGTAAACACTCAAAGTAATCACCCTGCAAGCTATAGAGGCTGTCCAGTTGCTAAAAGATTTCAAAAATCCAAAAGCAAAATAACATCTGGTGAAATAAAGCCTAGCACTTATGACGTAAGAAAGAACTTTCGAAGGAAGCTGTTAAAAGCAAAAGCGATGAAAATAAATCCTATTCACAGATTGTTAAAAACGTGACGTGCGGAAGAATGAAGAAACTTCCATTGAAGAAATTCTTGAACTTATTCTTAAAAGAACTGACAATCAGGATTTGAACATCAATCGGCTAAGTAAAGAAGTCGCTCTTAAAAAACAATGATGGACAGAACACTAAAAATTGGAACATGGAATGCAAACGGTCTTTTACACCATTCATCAAAATTGAAAATCTTCTTAGACATCGCACACATAGATATTTGTCTGGTGTCCGAAACTAATTTCTCAAATGGACTGGTTCTTGATGATTTAATATCAAACTATATTTGCTACCACGCTCCTAATCCAGCTGATAAGGCTAGAGGTGGATCGGATATCCTGATAAAAAAGAGCTTAAAACACCAAGAAGAAGCTATGTTTACAAACGAGAATATGCAAGTAACAATAATTAGTATTGATATGAAAAAGAAAGACAAGTTGGCATCAATATACTCCCCGCCAAGGCGTTCCCCGACTGAAGATGATTATAAAGAACTGCTAATTCTACTGGGACATAACTTCCTTGTTGGCGGTGACTTTAACGCTAAGCACACCCATTGGGGATCCAGACTTATAACAACAAAAGGCAGAAGGCTTTACAAAGCATGCCTCAAATACAATTGCGAGTTTTATTCATCCAGATCACCAACATACTGGCCATCGGATTCTAGTAAAATACCAGACCTTGTTGACTTTTTCATAGTTAAAGGTATCAAACGAAACCATATTAGAGTCGAAGGTAATTATGACTTATCATCAGATCATACACCGGTGATTTTATCACTTGACTAGCTGACCCGCCTGGCGTAGCTCAGGCCCTACGTTAATTGAAGTAAGTAAGTTTAGTTAAGTAGTTTCCAAGTTTCCATTTTAGTGGGAGAATGGGGATGAAATATAGTTTATGTTATTAGGAACAGTTAAGCACTCTAACGATGACATAGTTTTTGGAATCGGCCCAGTACTGTAAAATTGAAATACGCATTGAACTCGGTAGAGTGGTTTTTTTTTGGATTTCCGTTCCCGTTCCTGTGGGAGAATGGTGATGAAATATATTCTCAGGGACAATGAAGCATTCTAACAGTGAAAGAATTTTTGTAATCGCTTAAGTACTTTCCAGTTTCTTGGTTATTTCGCCATTACCGTTTCCGTTCCGGAAAGAATATGGGAAGGAAATATTGTCAATTCAATACTCAGGAGCAATGAAGCATTCAAACATTGAAAAATTTTTGGGAATTGGCTCAATATTTTCCATGTTCCCGCTAATGTTGTTGTTCCCGTCCCGTTGCCGAAGCTTGTGACACTTTTTGAGTACATCAAAGTGTCAGCATCTGCACCGTTCAACATGGTCACAGAGACCACCAAGCGATTTTACAATACGTTTATTGGGTCTGAGCCAAAAATAAAATTTTATTCGAGCCTTTATTACTTTACTCATTTCTTCCTGACTACATAATAACTAAAGAACTTCGACTTCATTTCGAACCCTATATTCCTTCGAGATCCTTATCCCTACCATAGGCCTAGAAGACGCTATCATTGCTTATGTCAAAGTTTATAGTATCACTTTAAATCAATTCGTTTTGTTTTGCGAATGTAAATAGTGTTCAATGTGTTCATATGAAAAAATAGTTTGGATTATTGTAAAAGTAACACTTTTAACTAAAAAAAAGTTTCAATCTTTCTTCTTACCAAAGTCAAAAGAGTTCTTAAAAACAAACAATCCAATAATCTTACTATTTGTTATTTAATTAGCTGAGCCGCCTGGCGTTGCTCGGGTCTGTAGTTTTAAGGCTCCCGTGCTCATTCCTGTTTCTGTTTCCGTGGGATTATAGGGATGAAATCAACGCTAAGTTACTGAGGCATTATGTGGCATCATAGTGCCGAAAGAATTTTTTAAATCTGCCCAGTTGTTTCTAAGTTTCTATTTAAAACCCCGTTCTAGAGGGATAATGTAACATCCTAGAGTTAAAACTATTTTTGAAATCGGTCAAATGACTTTTAAGTTCCCGTTCTCTGTTCCTGAGGGAATCTTCCGTTCCCGTAGAAATATGTGAATTAAATATAAGTCACTGAGAGATAATGTAACATCCTAGAGTTGAAAGAGTTTTTGAAATCTGTTAATTAACTTTAAGGTTCCCGTTCTCGTTCCTTTTTCTGTTCCCGTGGGATTATAGACATGAAATAATAAGTAACTGAGGGATTATGTGGTACCCAGTGATGAAAGAGTTTTTGAAATCTGTCCAATAGTTTTTAAGTTTCCATTTCCGGCCCCGTTCCTGAGGGAATTTTTCGTTCCCGTAGAAATATGTGAATGAAATATAGATCTATGTCACTGAGGGATAATGTAACATCCTAGAGTTGAAAGAACTTTTGGAATCTGTCAAATAACTTTGAGGTTCCCTTTCCCGTTCCTGTTTCTGTTTGCGTGGGATTATAGGGATGAAATAAAAGCTTTCAAACCTTCCCTAGACCTACACGAACATTTTAAGATCAAGATAAGATAAATCCGTTCAGCCGTTTTCGAGTTTTAGCCAGACTAACGAACAGCAATTCATTTTTATATATATAGATAGATAGATAGCTGAGCCACCTGGCGTTGCTCGGGTCTGTAGTTTTTAGTTTCCCGTTCTCGTTTTTCCGCTTAAGTAGGAACTTGGGGATGAAATATAATCGTTTTTACTTTGGGATTATGTGGCATCCCAATGACGAAAGAATTTTTGAAATCTGTTCAGTAGTTTCTAGGTTTCCGTTCCCAGCCCCGGTCCTGTGGGAATCTTCCGTTACCGTGGAAATACGTGAAATATAAGCCTAATTCTCTGAGGGATAATGTAACATCCTAGAGTTGAAAGAATTTTTGAAATCGCTGAAGTAACTTTATGGTTCCCCTTCTCGTTCCCGTTTCTGTTCCCGTGGGCTTATAGGGATATAATATTCATTACAAATGGAGAGGGATAATGTTGCAATTCTAATGCAGGAATAATAAATAAAAAAGGTGGCGAAACAGAGCGAGGAGCCCCTGGGCCTAGCGCATTTCTCACAACCATGGCTTGTGAGGGAATGGAGGGGACCTTCAATTTTCTGCCGGTTCCGAACGGCTAATTGAGAAAGCGCTTTTCATGGCAATGAATTTACTAACGGAGGATCTGTAAATTTTTCGCGAAAGGCAATACTCTTGTAAAAACATTTTTGCCTCTGCTGGGATTCGAACCTCGAACCTCTGGGTTAGCAGCTGGACATGCTAACCATCACGCCACGGGTACCATGCAGGAAAGGTTATAGAAATCTGTCCAGTAGTTTCTAAGTTTCCATTCCCAAACCCGTTCCTGTCGGAATATCCGTGCAATTTTTTAAATTCCGTTCCTGTGGGAATATGGGGAACAAACCTTGACTGCAACCATTTATAAGTCCATGTCACTGAGGGATAATGTAATATCCTAGAGTTGAAAGCATTTTGGAAATCGGTCAAATAATTTTATGGTTTCCGTTCTCGTTCCCGTTTCTGTTATCGTGGGATTATAGGGATGAAATATAGTCTAAATTACTAATGAAGGGGGATAATGTAGCAATCCTAGTGCAGGAAGGGTTATAGAAAGCTGTCCAGTAAGTTTCTAAGTTTCCATTCCCCAACCCGTTCCTTTCGGAATATGGGGATCAACCCTTGACAGGAATCATTCATAAGTCTATGTCACTGAGGTATGAATGTAACATCCAAGAGTTGAATGAATTTTTGAAATCGGTCAAGTAACTTTAAGATTTCGGCTCTCGTTCCCGTTTCTGTGCCCGTGGGATTATATAGATAAAAAATATAATCTAAATTAGTGATGGAGGGGGAAAATGTAGCACCCCTAATGCTCGAATCGTTTAAGAAACCTGTCTAGTAGTTTCTAAGTTTTCGTTCCCAAACCCGTTCCTGTGGGAATATCAATTTTAAAATTTCTTATGTCATAAAAACCTTCTCCTTAGAATAACAAACACAACAGAAAAAGAATTGGCCAAATTGGTCCAGGCATTGTTGAGTTATGCGCTTACCAACACATTTTGTGATTCATTTTTATATATAAGATGAATCGGAGATAATGGAAAAAGTACACCGACATACTCGAACAGGAAGTAAACTGAAACAAAAAAAACAAAATACCCTGTCGAGATAAGAGAGTTGATATTGGAGAAGAGAAGAGCTCGAAGAAAATGGCAAAATACTAGATTTCCAGACGACAAAACAGTGTTTGACCGGCTAACAACGAACTGAAAAAAACAAATCTAAGAATTCAAAAATGATTCATTAAGTAAATTCCTGAAAAATTTAACGACTGATGCTTCAACCGATTATTCGCTCTGGAAAGCAGCTAAGCGCCTGAAAAGACCGCAGTTACAAAACCCGCCAATAAAATCTCTAAACGGGAATTGGATCGGAAATCCGAAAGAAAAAGCTAACCTGTTTGCAGAACATCTTGCGAATGTTTTTAAGCCATTCCCAGCAAATACATCTGAAAACAGCTTACAGTTTATTGATAAAGTCGATGAAGTTGACATACCAATTGTCACACTCAAAGAAATAAAAAGTATGTGTCGAAATCAACTATAGAACAAAAAATCACCTGGGTACGATCTAATAACTGCTCAGGTTATGAAAGAAATGCCATAAAAAGCCTTCATAAAACTCCAATTCATAATAAATGTATGCCTAAAGACCTAAAGGCGGGTATGCCATTGGTTGCTGGAGCTGTTGATGAGACCTTGATACCAATAGATGCACCATCGGTTAATGAACAGGCGTTTGTTGATCGAAAAGGTATCATTCTATTAACGTGATGGTAGTTGCTGGCCCTGATTATCGGTTTTATTCAGTCAATAGTAACTATCCGGGTTCTGTACATTATAGCCGAGTTTTTCAGTGCAGCAAATTTTATAACAACTGGAACAATGAAGAGTGGCGGCCGTTTCCAAATGCCATAATAATTGGTGATTCCGGGTATCCATTAAGAAAGTGGTTATTTACCCCAAATGTTCCGAGCTAAAAACCGTTTTTTAGTTAAGTTGAAAAAAACTAGACAAGTTGTGGAATGTAGTCTTGGCCAATTGAATGAAATATTTCCTTGTTTAAATAGACTCCGACTGAAGAAGCCAGTAAGTAAGCTGTGCAAGAGTCGTTAACGCTTGTGTTACGTTGTATAACATACGCAAAAGAATGGGAAGTAAAAATGAGATGAATTTGGTAACGGACAACGATTATGAGGAGGATGAAGTTGAAAGATTTAGCTAAGACGAAAACGAAAATAGCGCAGTTCAAACATTGAACAATTATATTAATCGTTTCAATTAATTTGTCGTTTCAATCTTATTTTCATACACAACAAAAACATAACGAAATGCATATACGTTCGTATATATTCGTTTGAAAGCCGACATTTTTTATGCTACAGCAAAATTTTTCTGTGTAAAAATGTATCACAAACTAACAACAAATTGTACTACAACAATGTAGCATCAAAAGCTGTGAAACAGAATCATACATTTTTCCAATACTTCCAGTCGATTTTTCTAAGCTACATTGATGTATTACAGCAACAAGAACAACAAACCTGTGAAACAGAAATGATGTATTACAACTGTCAATATGCTACATTGTAGTTGATGTAGTACCGCTGAAACAGGCCCCAGAAGTGGGATTCGTATGTGTTACTGGGCTTAGTGTACGATCTACTGTACGATTAGAAAACTAAAAACCAAATTTTTGATATATGATCAAGTTCCCATTTTCACCAAATTTTTATGTTCAATTATGTTTCTTGTGCTGATATTACTATCAGAGAAAATTTTATTGTTAAGTGACTTTGCACAGAATCGAAAAAAAATTTTTTATGGATCCGCGTGCTGCTAAATTTTTACAAGTGGCTACGTCCCAGCAGCTTAAGGAGAAGCTAGCTGAAATGGGATTACCCACAAAAGGGCTGAAAGCTGCTTTGAGAATTCGTCTCGAAGAAGGTATTCAGCAGCTCAATGAATCACTGGTGGAAGCCTTTTTCCCTGAAAACATGCTAGAAGACGAAGGAAACCAAAACGAATCACTGGTTGAAAACAATGCGGAGCAACTACGATTAGAGCGCTTACGGATGATGGTTTCGAGAAAAGAGATCTTGTCACTGCAAAAACGACTGGCCGAGCTCAATAATTTTGGTGAGACTAATAATTCTAGCAATTATTCGTTTAGGGATATTGAGGATTAGCTACAATCACAGAAAGAATTAAGAGATCAGATCAAGGAAAATCAGCTGTGAATCACCACTAATGAATCCAGTTTTAGACCTTGGATCAGATATTATCAATTGCGACTTTCTGTTTGCAATTTGAAAAAAAGAGCGAAATAATGAAATTGACACTCAAAAATCGCATTTCAAAGTATCAGTTAATATTTTGAAGCAAAAAATATTGTGACTCGCGAATCGCAATTCGAGACCAATTTGCAGTAAAAGCAAAAATCTAATAACAATCCCTTTTTCAATTTGAAGGTAGGTAGTTATAGCATAGGGCGATATGGGAATGGTGAATTGTTTTGTTGTGATTCAGTGTCGGGGTGCATATGAGAAAGAAAACAACACTGGCTTAGGCGCTGTGTGGATTTGAACCAGACCAGACGTCTTGAAGTTGTGAGTCGGCGATGATAACGTTGAGCTGCGAAGGTAAATAAAAAATGATCGCTTAAAATGTGAGCATAAACAGACAGTTAAAAAGGAGGTAGTGTTCAAGAGAAAAGAGAATTACGATTCATCATTATTTGTAATTTACTATACAGGATTTTCGTAGATTACGTTTTTCTGGGGTTAATATCTAGATCATCCTTTAATTTCCCAATTTGAGTATTTCGAGAAAGCGAATCGCCATACTTATTTTGTAAACCACGATAAATAAATTGTAAAACGAAATTGTGCTCCGGAAGTGTAGTAGATTGCGATTGAAAGCTTGTAAACTACTAAAAAGACGAAATTCTTAAATTACGATACTTGATTGCAAATCACAAATTAAAAAATTTTGTAATTTGGGATGACACTTAGAGTAAATTGCTATTTTTTCAATCAATTTATAATTAAATCCCTTTTTACAAAAAAAAAAGGGATTTCGAAAATTACAAACTAGAAATTCGCAATTGGCGATTTTTCAATTCTTTCCGAGATCCTTCTCTGGCGATGACAGCTATCCTGTGTCCAAATGGATAGCGAATTTTGAGAACTCCAAGGAGATCTACAAACTTGATGAATCAAAGTGCTTCATTTATGCACAACGGCTGTTAAAGGGAACTGCCAAATTGTTCCTTAGATCAACTTCATGTACTTCATGGAAAGAATTAAAAGTTGCTTTGATAGAGGAGTTTCAACAGCATGCATCAGCGTTAGATGTCCACAATATCTTGAGAAACCGAAAGAAGCGCAAAGAGGAAAATTTTCAACAGTATGTTCTCACAATGTTAGAGATTGCGAGGTCCACTGATATCAAGGACAGCGACGTGATATCATACATAATAAGAGGTATACCTGACTTCAATGTTAATAAACAAATTCTCTTCACAGCCAACACAATACCCGAGCTAAAGACTTTGTTACGAAAGTACGATCAAATGAAAGCAGAAAGTGCCACGTCATCAATGCTATTGAACAAAACTACAGCACAGCAAAAATATGTAATGCACACAAACAGCGCGATAATCATCAAGTGTTACAATTGTAACAAAGCTGGGCACATATCATCTAAATGTCCAAAACCAGGACGTGAGAGGGGTTTTTGTTTTCGGTGCGGGCAGGGAGGGCACATTATTAAAGATTGCCCACAAACATCTGCTACAGTCTACAAGACGCTGATACTTCAAAGCAGAGTCTCCCTTCAATTTTGCACAATTTCAATGGAGTATTTGAGTACCATTTCTATACAGTGGCGAGTATGCAGCAGTGAGTACAACGATTAGTGCTGCGACTATGATTGACACCGGGAGCCCAATCAGTTTCTTTCAGCAAAAGTTTGTCCCACCTTACCTGACGACACCTGTAGAATCGCATTCGCAAGACTTCGTGGGAATTTTTTTTTTTTTTTTTTTTAAATTAAAAGAGGAGGCTTATATGCTAATCTGGAGAACTCAGACTTAATTACCGGTCCATTGTACTACCAGGTTAGCAGCCTTCCCTTTTTTCTGTGTTGCAGTAGTGGAAATAAGGTGTTACAGTAATCCCCGGATAAATACCCCCCGCTTAGTTGCGTTACCCGTTTAATTGACCTGAATCCTAGGCAAAAAAAGATCACATAAGAAATATACATAAAATTTCCCGTTTAAATGCATTCCGCTTAATTGCGTTTCCCGGTTAAATGGTCCAAAAATCAAAACTCTTTTTTCAATTTGAAGCAAAATTGCCCGGTTAATTGAACGAAAAAAACCAAATCATTGAAGTCACTTTTTGCTTACACCTTAAATGATTGATGATGAATTGGTCGAATTGTTGCGCGCCTACAAGTTAATAGTCAAATTGACATGACTTAAATCGTTGTGAGATTTTTTACTCTCTCGTGAGCACTCTCTTTTGTGCACTGCTACGAAAAATCGCTGTGCTGGAACAGGATTATACTGACTTTCACCGGATTTCGGTGCATTTCGTGCGAATTTTCAGTAAAAAACACACCTATTTATTATTAGGTTTGTTCGTTAAAACCCTGGGGTCGCCACAAAGCGTTTTTTTGAGAAACCTAAGGTCGCCCTGAATGTCAAATTGAGTGTTTTTTAGCCCTGGGTTGACCTGGGTTTTCCCTCAACTCACCCTAGGTTTTTGCTGTGGCGAGTTGAGGGCTGTCAAATGGCATGTATTTTTATTCAAATGACAGGGATGTGTGGTGATTTTGTGGCTTTGTGTTTTTTGAGAATTGGAAAACCCAGGTTTTTTTGACAACTCATAAGATTGTCAAGAAAACTTGGGTCAACCCTGGGTAAAGTTCAACGAACGAGCCTATTGTTTGCTGAAACATCAGAGTTTAGCGACTGCAAATTAAAATCTTGAAAATGTGTAAGGAAACAATGCAGGTGAAAATTACAGATTCTTACCATGATATAATGTTCTAGCCAAATAAAAAGCAAATCTGACTAATTCCCTCTTGTACGCTTGCTAAAGATATACGCACGGATTATGTACCAATTCATAATTTATGTGTTGTGTACATTATGAAAAATTGTTCCTTTTCAATCATTCCTAGGCTGAAATTGTTTTGTTCTTTTTTTATGTCTTACCATTATATGTTAATTTTCCGTTCAATAAAATTTTGATTTTCATTAAAAAGGTTCTTCTTGACTTTCTTGCCAAAGTCGTAAAAAAAATCGCTTTATTGCGTTTTCATTTCAATTAAGCGGGGTTTTTCTAAATGGGACAGCAGATCAATTAAGCGGGATTCTTTTAATTGCGTTCCCCTGTTAAATGCGTCTAAAGTTGTGCATTTAAGGTGACGCAATTAACCGGGGAGCACTGTAGTTATTTCACATATAACCTCAAGGGCGGCGTCCATACGAAACTGGGAGACTGAAAGAAAAGTAGATGCCCAGAGCGGGATTCGAACCCACGCATCCAGCCTTCCTACTGAACACTCTACCACTGTACCACGGCCGCCCTCTTCGGCCTTCGTGGGAATAAACAACAGTTAATTGATAATGTTTGGTAAGGTCTTATGTAAAATTAAGTTTAATGACGATTATGTTGCTTTTGTTTTATATGTTGTTAAGAACGATACCATGAAAAATGCTATTATTTAAGGCAGGGACTTCTTAAGAAAAACAAATATCAGATTAACGTTGGAAAAAGAAAATAATTATGATAAAGAAAGCGAATGTTTGAAGAATGATAGTAATTTAATTGATTTAGAAAATGAAATAAGTGAAATCTTGAAAATTGAAACATTTGATGATGGCGATAGTAAATTTGATTTGAAGATAAATGAAAGTTTAAGTCATGCCGACAGAGTACGGATTCAAAACTTAGTTGCCGGGAGTATTTCAAATGAGAATTATGTTGAAAACAGTTCTGTTAATGATGTTGAAATGAAAATAACTCTTAGTGATACGAGCAGTGTTTTCAATTGTGCTCCAAGGAGATTGCCCTTTGATCATAAAGTTGAGCTGAATAAAATATTAGATGATCTTTTGAATAGGAAAGTTATTCGTGAAAGCTATTCGCCGTTTGCATCACCGATTGTTTTAGCAAAGAAGAAAACAGGGGAGCTTCGACTGTGCGTTGATTATCGCCAATTTAATAAAATAACACTTAAAGATAACTTCCCGCTGCCTTTAATTGAAGATATTTTAGATGAATTACGTGGCAAAAAGTTTTTCACGTTATTGGATTTGAAAAACGGGTTCCAACACGTGAAAATGACGCATGATTCAATAAAGCTTAATTCTTTTGTTACACCATCGGGGCAATTTGAATATTTGCTTATGCCATGTGGGCTTAAAAATGCGCCAGCTGTTTTTCAGCGTTTTATAGAAGCAAAATTTAAAACATTGTTACAATATGGCAAGTTAACAATTTATATTGACGACTTATTAGTAGCAACAGAAACATTGGAAGAGCATTTCAGTATTTTGGAAGACTTTTTTGAAATTATAAGGAAAAATTCTTTACAGTTGCGTTTCGATAAATGTTTGTTTTTGTATGAGCAAATTACTTATTAAGGATATAATCACCCACATTACCGATGTCGAAAACGACATCGAAAAAAACGACACGACACAATCTGTATTCCATAAGTCGTTTTCGATCTTGTACACTCGTTTTGTTGTCGTGTGCAGTCGTCTGTAAACGTCAAATGTCGTTGAATGGAGTTATTCTTCATTCCATTAGTCGAAAAAATACGACGACGAGGAAAAAAAACGTTGATATGGCTCGTTCAAAAATTCGATCGCGACATAGAAATGGAAGGCCGCAAAACAGCAAGTAACCTTGTTAAATAAATTTATTTTGAAAAATTTTATAACTAATAAAACATTTGTTTGGCTTGTATTTGAATTTGACAAACCAAAACCACTTTGAGACGCTCGTCGAGTTGATAGGGAGGAACGTAAAGTTAGCTAGAGGTTTTTGAAGGGAATTTAAAAAAACGATGTAAAAAAGAAACCGGCTGCGATATAGGTTGGCGAAAGGATTGAATTACTTTTGTCAAAATACATATGCATATGCACACATTTTTATAAATGTTTGCTTTTATCAGGTTTGGGCTGACATGAAGCATAAAGTACAAAAAAAACAATGATACACAATTCGAAAGAATTTAATGCGACTGGAGGAGGTCCAAATAAACTAAATATTTTATTTCCACTGTAAGAAGCTGTTGCAAATTTATTACATATAGAAAAAGTGATAAGCCCGAGCGGAAACGCCGTTTTTATATCGGAGTCCATTTGGCTTCCTAACCCCTTGGCAAATGCCACATCAGTTCCTTTATCATCGCAAACGCAGACTGCATACACATCGGGGTCAAGTTATTCAATATATCCGATGACACCAGGAAATCTTGTCATATTGAAAAGTAAAGCTTTGCTTCTGATTTTTCGGCAGGTGTCATTCGGAATCGAATCCATTTGGGGCAAAAAAGTTTTTCTATGACGTTGAGAATTTCTTTGAAAAATATGCTAACTGCTAATAACATTCCCGGCGCCGCGGCCGTTTTGGTTTCTTCCCTCAGCTGAAATTCTTAAGGTGACTGAAAGTCTCCTTACTCCACTTTGAATCAGGCAAGTCGAATGGATATGAATTGATCCGTATCTGTTTTCTTTTTTTCTTTCCTTTTCTACACCTTCTTCACTTTCACTACTTGTGCTGTAATACATTTCTATACTTATAATTTTAATATCCTATTTATTTAGGTGTTAATAAATGTATGCACAACCGCATTCGAGCTCTAAACAATGATTTTTTATTCAAACTTTCTTCCAATATCCTTTGATTTTGACAGATGTTTATTAATTTTAGTCGTTTTAAAATCTATTACGTATTTTTCATGTCGAACAAGTTATGGAATGCCATTTAAAAAACGACACGACAGAGAAAACGAGAGTTGACGACGAGACGAGACGAGATCGGTAATAGGGGTGAATATCTCTGTAGACGGAATACGTCCGAACGCAGATGGTATAAAGGCTGTTAGGGATTTTCCACTACCAAAAAATGTTGAATGCTTACACTCGTTTTTGGGCTTGTGTTCACACTTTAGAAAGTTCGTGAAAGATTTTTCGGTTGTTGCCAAGCCACTGTACGATCTTTTGAAAAAAGACTGTCAGTATATCTTTGGTGAAAAGGAAATATCAGCGTTTGAGTCTTTGAAGAAAAAACTTTTGAATGCTCCAGTGTTAAGCATTTATAATCCCAATGCAACCACAACTACGGAGTTACACTGCGATGCAAGTAGTCTCGGTTTTGGAGCAGTTTTGCTTCAGCGGCAAGACGATAAGCTGAATCACCCAATTTTCTTTTTCTCGAAGCGGGCAACGGCCCAAGAATCAAAATATCACTCGTATGAGCTAGAAACACTGGCAATAATTTATGCTCTGAGGAGATTCAGAATCTACTTGGCTGGTATTAATTTCAAGATTGTTACTGACTGCAAGTCGCTGACTCTTACTCTTAGTAAACAAATTCTAAATCCCAGAACTTCGCGTTAAGCTTTAGAGTTGCGAGACTATAATTATACAATTGAACACCGGGATGGAAAGAGGATGGGTCATGTTGATGCACTTAGTAGGTGTCATAATATTTTAGCCATTGAATCTGAATCTTTTGAGCATGCATCAGCTGCATCTCAACAAAAGGACACCACAGTAAGAAGGTTAGTAGAAATGTTAGAAAAAAGGGAAAGCAATTTGTATGAACTCGTTAATGGCCTAGTGTACCGAAAAATAAATGGACAAATTTTCTTTTACGTTTCATCACAAATGGAGAGAAATGTAAGTCAAACGCATCACGACGGTCTTTGCCATGCTGGTGCAGAGAAATGCTACGACTTTCTTAAGAAAACTTATTGGTTTCCATTTATGAAAGCCAAAGTCGTAAACTACATCAAAAGTTGTTTGAAGTGTATTCATTTCTCACCCCAAAGAGGAAAGAAAGAGGGCGTTTTACAAAGTATCATTAAGGGAAATAAGTCGTTTGAAACACTTCAAACTTAGTCGTTGATGGTTTTTCGAAATTCACGAAGCTTTTTCCGATTAAAACAACTAACACGACGGAAGTGATTAAATGGTTAAAATTTTATTTTACGACATACTGCCGACCATTGCGAATCGTTTCGGACAGAGGAAGTTGTTTTACCTCCAATGACTTTCCCAATTTTTGTAGCAACAATATACAGCACATAAAAATAGCAACTAGTTCACCTCAATCCAACGGACAGGTTGAAAGAATAAACAGAACCCTGACACTTATGCTTGCGAAGGAGAGTGAAATAGATCCTGCTGAGTGGACGAAACATTTGAGTAACGTTGAGTTTGCTCTAAACAATATAAGTAACAAAAGCACAGGTTTCAGTCCCAGTGTTTTACTTTTTGGTGTTGCTCGAAAAGGTGAAGTAAATGACAAAATTCGTGAATATCTTTCTGAAAATATTATAGAAGAAAAAACAATAAATGTAGAAACAATAAGGCAGAAGGCATCTGAAAATATTGTTCGTAGTCAGGAAAAAACAAAAATTATTTTGATAAAAAACATAGAAAACCGTATGCATATAAAGTAGGTGATCTCGTCATGATCAAAAGTATGAATAATACGCCTGGCACTTATAAGAAACTAATCCCGAAATACAAAGGACCCTACGAAATAACTGAATTACTTCCGAATGAAAGATATTTAATAAGAGATCTCGAGAACTTTCAAGTTTCAAGAATTCCATATGAAGGTAAGATAACTTCCCGCTGCCTTTAATTGAAGATATTTTAGATGAATTACGTGGCAAAAAGTTTCCACGTTATTGGATTTGAAAAACGGGTTCCAACACGTGAAAATGGCGCATGATTCAATAAAGCTTACTTCTTTTGTCACACCATCGGGGCAATTTGAATATTTGCTTTTGCCATGTGGGCTTAAAAATGCGCCAGATGTTTTTCAGCGCTTTATAGAAGCAAAATTTAAAACGTTGTTACAATATGGCAAGTTAAGAATTTATATTGACGACTTATTAGTATGTAGCAACAGAAACATTGGATGAGCATTTCAGTATTTTGGAAGACATTTTTGAAGTTATAAGGAAAAATTCTTTACAGTCCCAGTGTTTTACTTTTTGGTGTTGCTCAAAAAGGTGAAGTAAATGACAAAATTCGCGAATATCTTTCTGAAAATATTATAGAAGAAAAAACAATAAATGTAGAAAAAATAAAGCAGAAGGCATCTGAAAATATTGTTCGTAGTCAGGAAAAAAACAAAAATTATTTTGATAAGAAACATAGAAAACCGTATGCATATAAAGTAGGTGATCTCGTCATGATCAAAAGTATGAATAATACGCCTGGCACTAATAAGAAACTAATCCCGAAATACAAAGGACCCTACGAAATAACTGAATTACTTCCGAATGAAAGATATTTAATAAGAGATCTCGAGAACTTTCAAGTTTCAAGAATTCCATATGAAGGAGTATCATCTCCAGATAATATGAAAATTTATTGTTTACCACAGTAATTTATATGATTTATACGTATAAACGTATTCTAAATTTAAAATATGCGCTTTATTCATTTATGTAGTAATATCAATGTCTATACACAAAAAGAAAAGCATCCAAAAGATATGTATGTAATCTATACTTTCGTTATTGTTACTTCAAATCAAAACTTTTATATGTAAATAATTTAAAACGAACAAGAATTTCCTGTTATTTTATGTAAATGTAAATGCATTTGTTGTACAAAGTAAGTCGAGGGCGATTTATTTTTAAAGGGGTTGAGTTATAACAGCTATGCTATCGTTACAACAGATAAGATACTTACACATCAATCGCATTCGCAAGACTTCGTGGGAATAAACAACAGTTATAATTGATAATGTTTGGTAAAGTCTTATGTAAAATTAAGTTTAATGACGATTATGTTGCTTTTGTTTTCTATGTTGTTAAGAACGATACCATGAAAAATGCTATTATTTAAGGCAGGGACTTCTTAAGAAAAACAAATATCAGATTAACGTTGGAAAAAGAAAATAATTATGATAAAGAAAGCGAATGTTTGAAGAATGATAGTAATTTAATTGATTTAGAAAATGAAATAAGTGAAATCTTGAAAATTGAAACATTTGATGATGGCGATAGTAAATTTGATTTGAAGATAAATGAAAGTTTAAGTCATGCCGATAGAGTACGGATTCAAAACTTAGTTGCCGGGAGTATTTCAAATGAGAATTATGTTGAAAACAGTTCTGTTAATGATGTTGAAATGAAAATAACTCTTAGTGATACGAGCAGTGTTTTCAATTGTGCTCCAAGGAGATTGCCCTTTGATCATAAAGTTGAGCTGAATAAAATATTAGATGATCTTTTGAATAGGAAAGTTATTCGTGAAAGCTATTCGCCGTTTGCATCACCGATTGTTTTAGCAAAGAAGAAAACAGGGGAGCTTCGACTGTGCGTTGATTATCGCCAATTTAATAAAATAACACTTAAAGATAGCTTCCCGCTGCCTTTAATTGAAGATATTTTAGATGAATTACGTGGCAAAAAGTTTTTCACGTTATTGGATTTGAAAAACGGGTTCCAACACGTGAAAATGACGCATGATTCAATAAAGCTTAATTCTTTTGTTACACCATCGGGGCAATTTGAATATTTGCTTATGCCATGTGGGCTTAAAAATGCGCCAGCTGTTTTTCAGCGTTTTATAGAAGCAAAATTTAAAACATTGTTACAATATGGCAAGTTAACAATTTATATTGACGACTTATTAGTAGCAACAGAAACATTGGAAGAGCATTTCAGTATTTTGGAAGACTTTTTTGAAATTATAAGGAAAAATTCTTTACAGTTGCGTTTCGATAAATGTTTGTTTTTGTATGACTGTAAGAGATCTCGAGAACTTTCAAGTTTCAAGAATTCCATATGAAGGAGTATCATCTCCAGATAATATGAAAATTTATTGCTTACCACAGTAATTTATATGATTTTATTAAACGTATAAACGTATTCTAAATGTAAAATATGCGCTTTATTCATTTATGTAGTAATATCAATGTGAACACAAAAAGAAAAGCATCCAAAAGATATGTATGTAATCTATACTTTCGTTATTGTTACTTCAAATCAAAACTTTTATATGTAAATAATTTAAAACGAACAAAAATTTACTGTTATTTTATGTAAATGTAAATGCATTTGTTGTACAAAGTAAATCGAGGGCGATTTATTTTTAAAGGGGTTGAGTTATAACAGCTATGCTATTGTTAAAACGGATAAGATACTTACACACCAGAAACACCCTGTAAGCTACAAATGCACTTTCATGTTCCTTTTTATTATTTCAATTCTTTTCAATAATACACACAAGAATGTATATTAAAAGCAATTAGATAAATTAGATCGAATCATATTACTATTCAACAGGAAAGTCTCCCCACTGACGTCACTAGTCTCAAGAAGCTCTTTGTTAAATACCACGAGTATTTTGATGTGCCTCCTCAAAAAGTTGAAAGTGATCTATGTGCTTTTGGACATTGCATCCACTCTAAACGCATTTCTCACCTTCAACGTAGCAGAGCTGACCATGAAAAGTTTTTTCGTTTATAATTCAGCATCTCAGAATCTGCCTCTTACCTTTTACTACCAAAACGTAAGAGGACTTCGCTCAAAAACAAGAGCAGTCCTTCAACAATCCCACGCTTTGCCTTTTGAAATCTATGCTCTGACTGAAACTAGTCTTATCCCTAGCATTAACAACCAGGAACTGTTCCCATCTACTTTCAATGTTTATCGAGATGACTCTCCTTGTCGTGGTGTCCTCATCCTCATAGCTGTCACCAATACAATTGATTCATCTCTTCTCTCAACATCCACCTCCACATGCCTTGACTTTGTCTCAATTAAAATTACACTACCCCATAAAACGCCATACATTATCTGCTTTTACATTTTACCATCGCAACCCCTCGAATCTTATGAATTTGCAATCAAAACGATTGATGACATTTCAGATTTATGTGAACCCCATGATGAGATCCTTATTTTCGGTGACTTCAACCTGCCGTATCTAAACTGGTCTTTGTCAGACGACCAATCGTTTTATATAGCTCCAAGCCTCATCTCTGCTAAAGAATGTCTGTTCGTTGATCGCCTTGCAGACTCTTGCCTCTGCCAAGTAAGTGGAATTTCAAACTACATGGGTAGACAACTTGACCTTGTATTTACAACAGACTCCATTAATTCTTCAATCTCACTTTCACCCCTGCTCCTTTCAACCATAGATAACCTACACCATCCTCTCCTTCTCTCATTTTTTCTCCAGTCTTCACAACCATCTAACCCACCTGAACCTCCAGCTTCATACGATTTCCACAAAGCAAACTTCCGCAAAATTAATGATTACCTCAATAGAACTCACTTTAGTTTTGAAAATTTAACTGTAGAAGATGCCACATCCGCGTTCTATAGAGAAATACATAAAGCTATATCCCTCTTCGTTCCCCTTTCTAGACTTAAAACTTCTTCTACTTCCCCTCCGTGGTATAACCATAGGCTCCATACTCTAAGAAATAAAAGGAATAAATTTTGGACAATCTTCCTTCGTACTCGATCTCCTACCGACTATTCAGCTTACCTTGGCTCTTATCTACACTTCTGTGAGCTTTTCAACACCCTTTACCAACGCTATTTAATCGAAATAAAATCTAACATTATAAATTACCCTAAGTCTTTTTATAAATTTGTCAACCACAAAATAAAATATGACGGGTACCCTTCCTCCCTTTCCTTCGATAACGAAACCTCATCCGACGCGTGTTAAAAGACCTTACCATCCATTTGTTACCACGCCCTCATATGCACTCACATCTTATTTAGCTCATGGGACAGATGCACTCGCCGTAGCAAACTATTTCGCAAATTACTTCAAACAGTGTTTCACGAATGATTCATTTGTTCCTGATTCAGATTATTTCTCGTTTTTACCGAATTTTTCTTTTGATCCATTCCTTCCACGTTTCTTTGACTCCTATCTAATTGAAGAAAAGTTAAATCATCTAAATGATGAGTATGTTCCTGGCCCCGATGGTATACCTGCCATATTTCTTAAGAAATGCTCCTCCACTCTTTCCCTTCCCCTCTCAAAAATTTTTAGCTTGTCCATATCCCTTGGAGTTTTCCCCCAAGCTTGGAAAACGGCATTTATAACCCCTATACACAAAAAAGGTCCTAAGTGCGACGTGAAAAATTATCGTCCCATCACTAAACTATCGCATTTACCCAAAATTTTCGAAAGCATATTGTATGAAAACTTAAGTTTTCGTTGCAAATCTCTCATTTCCCCTAGACAACACGGGTTCCTCAAAGGCAGGTCAACAACAACAAACCTCGTTGACTTTGTCTCATTTTCCCTCTCAGCCTTGGAGAATGGAAAGGAGGTCGATGTAATTTCAACTGACTTTAGTAAAGCTTTCGATAAAATCTCTCACAAACTTATTCTTTTTAAACTTTCCACCCTCGGCTTTGAACCCATTCTGTTGAGATGGATTTCTTCATATTTAGAAAACCGTTTTTACAGCGTTCGGTTCAGATCCGCCTTATCCAGCCGCTTTCTAGCTACATCCGGTGTTCCCCAAGGCAGCCATTTAGGCCCTCTCCTCTTAATTATCAGTATTAATGACATTGAAATGATTATCAAACACTCCTCTATCTCTCTCTATGCGGACGATACTAAGTTTTACCGGATCATTTCTTCTTCTGAAGACTCTTCCCACCTGCAACATGACCTCAACAATTTTTCAATATGGTGCTCCAAAAACTGCCTGGAGCTAAATGTTTCCAAGTGCCAATCAATAACCTTCTCACGTAAACGCATCAAAACTACTCCCCGTCTCTATCTTCTAAACGGTGAAATCATTTCCACCGTGGAGGTGATCCGGGACCTTGGGATTATTTGCGACCGTGAGCTGAATTTCCTCAAGCATATCGACGATATAATCCTTAAGGCAAATTCAGCACTTGGTTTCGTGAAACGATGGTCCAAAGAATTTGCAGACCCTTACGTAACCCGATCCATTTACATTTCATTTGTTCGTCCACTTCTTGAATATGCTTGTCGAGTCTGGTCGCCTTTCCAACAAGTGCACATTGCCAGTATTGAGAGCATACAACGCCGTTTCCTCCGTTTTGCTCGTCGAGGTCTTAATTGGAGTAATCCACTGATATTACCCCCTTATCAAGACCGAATCAAACTCCTAAACCTAAATACGCTGAAAGATCGAAGAGAAATATTTGACATTCTCTTCATTCACCGAATCCTCACAGGTACCATTGACTGTCCAGCCCTTAACGAATCCATTTTTCTAAATACTAACCCTCGTAACACCCGGAATGCCCGTCTCTTCTATCTTCCCACCCATCGAACCTCTTACGACTCCAATGAACCCATCTCCTGAATGCTGAGGAATGTCAACTCCCACTCCTCTTTTTTTGACTTCTATATGAGTACTCCCTGCCTAAAACTTCGTCTCCTAAGCCCTCCAACTACTTAGTAAGTCTTAGCTATTAAGTTTCTTAGTTTGTAAATTAATAGCTTGTACTCCATGCCTAAACTTTGTCTCCAAAGCCCTCCAACTAGTTTGTAAGTCTTAGCTATTAAGTTTCTTAGTTTGTTGTTAATAGCTTGTATTAAGCCTAATAAATGGGGGTTTTGACCCCACCAAAATAAAAAATTACATAAATTGAAATTACAGTATGACTTATAATCGCTATGTACATATGTATAACTGATTGTCATGACATGGTATCGCTTTCGTCATGTATTTTAAATCAAAGACTAATCACTTTGTAATAAAGCATCGAAAAGTCAACATCGTCTCTCTTTATTTAAAAAAGTACTTGGCATCCTACATTGTGAAGAAATGTTCAAGTGTTTTTATTTTTAGTTTTGAATGCCTTTAACGGCTGTCAGATTAGAATAGCATCCTCTACATCAGACGTCCTTTTTTTACCAATCCTTCTAATTTAAAAGACCAAGAAAAGAATCCATGAATTTAGTAGCTACGAAAAACTTAAAAAATACCTATTTTCGGTGTGAGAGCCTAATAAAAACACGCTCAATTACATAACATCGTGAGCCTTTCACATATACATACTTCGTACTTCGTAATCCAGGGGGCGATATCTGTTTCATTTACACTTATGTGGTAAATACACTGTTCAAATGATTGACCAGCACGTGAGAGTGTATTAGTAAAAAATACTATTTAACTTTGGATATACACACTTCAATTTTGAGACCTCAATCATTGTTGTTGTTTTCCCCATTAAACTTCGCGCTCGATGGCGACAAATGTTCGCTTTACGGTGCCTTTACGAAATGAATGATGGATTAAGCATTCAATCTCACATATACACTCTTCAATGATTGAAACCTGATGGAACTAAATTCAAAACGATTTGATATTGCTTCAAGCACATACACAATGCATACGTGAGTAATTTTCACTAATAAACTCTTACATGCTTGACAAGCATTTGAACAGTATATATGTCGCATTAGATCCTATCCTTAGAAAGCATTTGACCTCCTTTAAAAAGTATTTTGCTCTCATAACGAAACTCTGATTCTTGGCTCTGCTCTCTTAATAGTCTTGTAAGGAGAGTACAGATAACTTAGCTCTCATAAAGGTATAAATGGAAGATCTAAGCTCTTGTCAGCGGTAGCCATATTACAAAATACAAACAGGGTGACGTTTCAACTGTCAAAGTGGAAGTGTAAAGTTTTTTGAAGCTCCTAATTTTTTTCCATTTTATTACAAGCTAAAATTATTAATAAAACCAAAATACTAGTCAACTGGACTCACTTCACATTGGTTTAAAACCTCACAAAACAAAAAACACGATTTAATACCAAATTCTGCTAAAATCAGTGATTATTTAAGTGGTGTGCACTAGCGGAACATATTCTACTTTGATGTACCGCAAACGCTCTGTAGCCGAAACTTCGTCAGAACCTAACACTATAAATAAAAAAAACACCGGCTTACAAAGAACCCACAATGGAAATAGGTAGCCTATCTGTGCAAGAATTAAAAGTTATTTTCAACGATACGCTCACGAAAAAATTGAAAGATCTTGCCACAAAAAGTGATTTTAAGACACTTTCTAGTGAATTGACCTCACTCAAAGCTATCAACACCGAACTAAACAACAAATTGACGGTCATGACAGAAAGGTGTGAACTACTCGAGACACAATTGGAAATCTTATCCCGCAAAACCAACGAAAGATCTATTGTGGTACACCTCCCTTCAGTCCCAGTAACCGATGCAATCCAAACAGCTAAACAGACTTGCAAGGGGCTTCTGAAGTTAAATGAAGGTGAAGATATCGAAGTAACTAACACCCGGCAAATACGCAACAACAACACTCAACGCGGCACGGTCATCATGGAGCTTTCATCAGCAGAGCTAACCGAAAAAATTATATCCGTCGCACATAAACTCAAAGGTTCCGGATTCAGTGTGTTTCGAGAGCAATCTTTGATATACCGAAAAAAGAGACAATCGTTAGTCGCTGTGAAAAATAGATTACTACAGATTAACCCGACGACTAGAATTTTAGTTAAAGGAAATAACGCACTACAAATTAACAATCACACTTTTGTGAACAAATCAACACGAGGACTCATTGTCAAAACCGCAGCAGAATTGTCATTTGTGAAGGAGACGTTTTTTGACATTTGCTTTGAAATATTTGACTGCAGCGAGGGAATGAAGTTAGCCCCGGTTGAAAATGGAACATCATCCTCTCGATCGGTAGCAGCGCCACCTAGGGGTCAAACAAGCAAACACGTTGCAGTTACTCTAAAATAGGTAATGTCTGTCGTCTGCCAAAGTCAAAATACTTTTTCAAATTTGAATATATGTTCGTATATCACTGGCCTCAAAAGTAAACTATTATATGCAGATTTTTTCAAATATTTACAACAATTCGATATTATAATTCTTTTAGAAACTTTTGTTGAAGAAAATAATCAGAACGAATTCTTAAATACTTTAATGAATTTAAAATTATGTTTAAGCCTGCCACAATTTATTTTGTATGGTATTAAAAAAAGCTTACGGGGTAAATGTATTAAATTTAGAGTTATTGAAAGCTAAATCATCTTTCATATAGTTAATAACAAATCAAACTATTATATTGTACCAGTGTACTTAAATTGCAATAATTGGGAGAACGATTTCCATGAATTAGTAGATTTTATGAACAATGCTTCTTTAGAGAACTTAATGATCATTGGAGATTTAAATGCCAGAATTGGTACATATCAAAACTTTTCTCTTCTTTATTCTGTACAATCGCATTCGACATTAGTTAATGGTAGAAACTTTAGAGATGGAATTTTCAACCTTAACGGACGTAAACTAGTGGAACTTTTTGAGTTGTATGGGTTATCTGTTTTAAATGGGTGCTCTAAGAGCGATTTTTTTGGTGAACTAACGTTTATTAGGTAGTGGTCAGGGCCAATCTGTTATCGATTTTGCGGCGGTGATGACCAACTTTGCGAACGCGGTTGAAGATTTTAAAGTAGATTTGATAAACTTTTCGGGTCATTTGCCAATTGTTGTGAAAATGAAATTTTTCAATAATATCACGGATAGAAATGCTTCCAATCCGTATAAACTCAAATGGTCTAACAACAATGAAGCACTTTACAAAAGACTATTAACCCGTCACTCGCAAGTATTGTCAAGTTTCGAAAATAACACGGTTGATGAGACCTGTGAAAATATTGTCCGAGTTATTAAAGCTTCAGCTCCTTTTGCATCTAAAAATCCTAATACATTCGTCCCTCTTCACAAGTGGTTTGGTAATGATTGTAGACATCTGCGAAAGCTATCATTTAAATATCTTAAACTTTTTAGATCAACAAACTCTCAGTTTTTTAAAAATATCTATCTTCACATAAATGAAGAATTTAAAAAGACTTGTTCTGACAAAAGAGTAAGCTATTTAAAAAAATTGGCTAAAAATCTAGTAAACTGCAAGGATTCTAAAATTTTCTGGGAGACCGTTCGAGAGCTTGGTGGTCGTAACTATGGTGTGAAGCATTCCTTGGAGGCTGACACGCTAGCAGCACATTTTAAAACTCTACTGTCAGCTGACGAGGATCTTCACACCTTTGATTACGCAATACATAACTTTGAGGTTACCGAACTTGATGAGGATATTTCCTTAGTTGAGCTTGAAAATACGCTTTATAGAATGAAAAACAATAAAGCTCCTGGTATGGATGGTATCCCAGTCGAATTTTACAAGCACGGTACGACTGAATTCAAGAATTTTCTCGTACATTTCTATAATAGAGTGTACAATAACGCATCTGTTCCTACTAGTTTTAATTCTTCTGTGATATTCCCGATTTACAAGAAAGGAGATGTGAATGATGTACAGAACTATAGAGGAATATCCGTACTAAACGCAGTAAGAAAGATTTTTTTCTGCAATTCTTAACGGAAGGCTAACAAAGTGGATTGAGGATACTAATCGCCTAAGTATATTCCAAGCGGGTTTCCGCCCAGGTTTTTCAACCATGGACCACATCTTTGCCATATCCAGCATTGGAAGAAAGTTTATCGAAAAAAAGAAGAAGCTATATGGATGCTTTGTTGACTTTAAAGCTGCTTTTGACAAAGTCAATAGACAAGCCTTAATTTACAAGCTATCTTGCTTAGGTCTTTCAAGGAAATTTCTTCGGATGTATTCGAAACTCATTTTTTCATCGAATGCAAAGGTTTGGGACGGATGTGAGTTCTCCACTACATTTGAAACTAAGGCAGGTGTTCCACAAGGATGTATTCTCAGTCCATTACTCTTTGCCTTTTCATAGACGAGATCAGTGATGTCTTTCCTGGTGGCATTGTTTTTGGTAACACCAGGATCAAAGTCTTGTTATATGCAGACGACTTGGTTATGTTTGCAGACAATCCTTTTTCGCTCCAGTTGCAAATAAACAGGTTAAATTCCTTTTGTGAGTCTTGGGGCCTGTGCATCAATACCGAAAAAACCAAAATCATGATCTTTGAAGCGAGAAGTACTAGGAGACTTCCAGAAGAAAGGTGGTCATTAAACTCTACACGGATTGAAGTTGTGCAGAAGTTTAAGTATTTAGGTGTTCTATCTATATCTATATCTATATCTATATTTACTATATAAACGAGCTTTTTTGTTTGCTCGACACAAAATTCCTAAGAAAGAGGTAAACGTTAAACTTACCTGTTTAATTGGCCTGAAAATTATCCGATATGGTAGCCTATAACCATGGTTTGGTTATAGGCTATACTGAAAACCTAAAAAATATCAATTTACTACGAAATATAATAATTTTAAAAATTTTTCGTACTTACCAACCTTTGTTTACATTCCAAATGACGTTTAGAATAATAATAATTAACAGAATTGCAGCCCATACTCTGTTTCCATAGTGGGTTGAAATAAGGTTGACTTTGCCAACTCCATGGAAACAGGAATAATCAGTGAAAAGAAAAATGGGTGCGTTCAAGAAAGTATCTAAGGCGATATATATCCCTTTCGTGACATTTTTTGTTGTTGACTCATTTTGTTTTGCTTTCTGGGTTGTAGTTTGTTGGGTTTTTGTTGGAAATAAAGTACATAGCAGTTTGAAAAAAAAAAAAAATTGTTCACAGAAAATTATGTGGAATGCTATTTTCTATTGGTTTGTTTTGGTTCCGTTTTTTCAAATGTTTATGATTTGACAGATCGTCGGCTGAGTTCTATCTTGTTCAATGTCCAATTTTCAAAATGTTGGGAAATCGATTTTTAAGGTTCAGGTCGAAATTTTTTTATTATATTTGAAGATTACTGTTTGGAAGTAGATTTTTTCTGCAAGCGTAGACAATTTTAGTTTTAAAACAAGTCACACTAGATGTTTTTCTTTTCTTTTAAAAAAGTTATAAATTAAAATCAATAAGGAAATCGTTTTTTATATGGAATTTGTATTGTTCAACGTAATACAAAACGAATCAAAAGTGGTTTATTGAACAAAAATAACACCCAAAACAGTTCGAAATGTGTCCTATTGAACAAAGCAGTTTTCCATAACTTGAAAACTAAAAGAGATAGAACAAAATGGTTTTCGCCAAACGAAAGAGCGCCCCCAAATTATGAAGACTGCATACCTAACTCAATTTTGTGAAAAATGGCCTATTGAACAAGATAGAACTCAGCCGACGAGATATCTACTTTAAGTCGTTCGAAAACTCACCTGTGGTCTCAGCCAGCAGCATCACATCTACCGAAAGTCCAACGGAGACCAAAAATTCCATGTCTTCAAATGACATGTCGGTGAAATTCATTTTTTGAGTGGTGTTGAAACTCGGGCATGGATTTTCCACTTCACAAGTGGTTTTGTTATGTAGGAGCGATCGAAGATGAAGTAATCGCAATGTAAGAGTTGTGGTGAGTGCACATATAGAGGGGTGAGTAATAATTTTTCAATCAGCGCCGAAAGTAAGCGCAATGATAGGTTTCCTTTTGCCATTTGCTAAGGGCCAGTTTTTCAGTGAAGAGTTATCCTATGGTAAGGAGCTAGTTCTGACATAACTCATGATCGCATGGGTTAATTCGAAAATTCTCACCACAGGACAACTCTGCACTGAAAAACTGGCTCTAAATGACAGATGAGCTAATTTGACATAATTCAGAAAAATGACAATGGAAAATTGCTGAGACTCATGGTGAGTTAAAATTTTTCAGTCTGTCTTTCATATTTTTCTATCCTATGGTGAGGAGTCAACTCTGACATAACTCATGATCGTATGGGTTAACTCTGCACTGAAAAACTGGCTCTAAATGACAAATGAGCTAATTTGATGTAGTTCAGAAAAATGACAATGGCAAATTGCTGAGACTCATGGTGAGCAAACACTGAATGGTGAGTTAAAATTTTTCATTCTGTCTTTCATATTTTTCTATCCTATGGTGAGAAGTTAACTTTGACATAACTCATGATTGTATGGGTTAATTCGAAAATTCTCACCACAGGACAACTCTGCACTGAAAAACTGGCTCTAAATGACAGATGAGCTAATTTGACATAATTCAGAAAAATGACAATGGCAAATTGCTGAGACTCATGGTGAGCAAACACTGAATGGTGAGATAAAATTTTACATTCTGTCTTTCATATTTTTTTATCCTATGGTGAGAAGTTAACTCTGACATAACTCATGATTGTATGGGTTAACTCGAAAATTCTCACCACAGGACAACTCTGCACTGAAAAACTGGCTCTAAATGACAGATGAGCTAATTTGACGTAATTCAGAAAAATGACAATGGCAAATTGCTGAGACTCATGGTGAGCAAACACTGAATGGTGAGTTAAAATTTTTCATTCTGTCTTTCATATTTTTCTATCCCATGGTGAGAAGTTAACTCTGACGTAACTCATGATTGTATGGGTTAATTCGAAAATTCTCACCACAGGACAGCTCTGCACTGAAAAACTGGCTCTAAATGACAGATGAGCTAATTTGACATAAATCAGAAAATTGACAATGGCAAATTGCTGAGACTCATGGTGAGCAAACACTGAATGGTGAGTTAAAATTTTTCATTCTGTCTTTCATATTTTTCTATCCTATGGTGAGAAGTTAACTCTGACATAACTCATGATTGTATGGGTTAATTCGAAAATTCTCACCACAGGACAGCTCTGCACTGAAAAACTGGCTCTAAATGACAGATGAGCTAATTTGACATAAATCAGAAAATTGACAATGGCAAATTGCTGAGACTCATGGTGAGCAAACACTGAATGGTGAGTTAAAATTTTTCATTCTGTCTTTCATATTTTTCTATCCTATGGTGAGAAGTTAACTCTGACATAACTCATGATTGTATGGGTTAATTCGAAAATTCTCACCAAAGGACAACCTTTGTATATAGAAACTATAGTAATATCACTTTCCAATATTTTTTATTAACATTGTTCGTCACTAGGGTGCGCCAACACCAGCGGAGCAGCTGTTATGCTCATGGTGGAATGTATCAATTTATGTGAGCATTTCCTATGGGTTAGAAAGTAATGCATATATGATGAAATTAAAACGTTTATTATTTGCTTCCTACTCTTACATATATGACTTGAAAAACAGGCTTGTGGAACACATTGGAAATTTTGTGGACCACTTTCGACTTCCACGCTCCAAAAAAAATATTAGAAAGTGATAGTACTATAAGTTTCTATATACAAAGGGACAACTCTGCACTGAAAAACTGGCTCTAAATGACAGATGAGCTAATTTGACATAATTCAGAAAAATGTCAATGGCAAATTGCTGAGACACATGGTGAGTTAAAATTTTTCAGTGTGCCTTTCATATTTTTCTATCCTATGGTGAGGAGTTAACTCTGACATAACTCATGACCGTAAGGGTTAACTCGAAAATTCTCACCACAGGACAACTCTGCACTGAAAAACTGGCTCTAAATGACAAATGAGCTAATTTGACGTAATTGAGAAAAATGTCAATGGCAAATTGCTGAGACTCATGGTGAGTTAAAATTTTTCACTCTGCCTTTCATATTTTTCTATCCTATTGTGAGGAGTCAACTCTGACATAACTCATGATCGTATGGGTTAACTCGAAAATTCTCACCACAGGACAACTCTGCACTGAAAAACTGGCTATAAATGACAAATGAGCTAATTTGACGTAATTCAGAAAAATGTCAATGGCAAATTACTGAGACTCATGGTGAGTTAGAATTTTTCATTCTGCCTTTCATATTTTTCTATCCTATGGTGAGGAGTCAACTCTGACATAGCTCATGATCGTATGGGTTAACTCGAAAATTCTCACCACAGGACAACTCTGCACTGAAAAACTGGCTCTAAATGACAGATGAGCTAATTTGACATAAATCAGAAAAATGACAATGGCAAATTGCTGAGACTCATGGTGAGCAAACACTGAATGGTGAGTTAAAATTTTTCATTCTGTCTTTCATATTTTTTTATCCTATGGTGAGAAGTTTACTCTGACATAACTCATAATTGTATGGGTTAACTCAAAAATTCTCACCACAGGACAACTCTGCACTGAAAAACTGGCTCTAAATGACAGATGAGCTAATTTGACATAGTTCAGAAAAATGACAATGGCAAATTGCTGAGACTCATGGTGAGCAAACACTGAATGGTGAGTTAAAATTTTTCATTCTGCCTTTCATATTTTTCTATCCTATGGTGAGGATTAAACTCTGACATAACTCATGATCGTATGGGTTAACTCGAAAATTTTCACCACAGGACAACTCTGCACTGAAAAACTGGCTCTAAATGACAGATGAGCTAATTTGACGTAATTCAGAAAAATGTCAATGGCAAATTGCTGAGACTCATGGTGAGCAAGCATTGAATGGTTAGTTAAAATTTTTGATTCTGTCTTTCATATTTTTCTATCCTATGGTGAGGAGTAAACTCTGACAACTCTGATATAACTCATGATCGTATGGGTTAACTCGAAAATTCTCACCACAGGACAACTCTGCACTGAAAAACTGGCTCTAAATGACAGATGAGCTAATTTGACATAATTCAGAAAAATGACAATGGCAAATTGCTGAGACTCATGGTGAGCAAACACTGAATGGTGAGTTAAAATTTTTCATTCTGTCTTTCATATTTTTTTATCCTATGGTGAGAAGTTTACTCTGACATAACTCATAATTGTATGGGTTAACTCGAAAATTCTCACCACAGGACAACTCTGCACTGAAAAACTGGCTCTAAATGACAGATGAGCTAATTTGACATAGTTCAGAAAAATTACAATGCCAAATTGCTGAGACTCATGGTGAGCAAACACTGAATGGTGAGTTAAAATTTTTCATTCTGTCTTTTATATTTTTCTATCCTATGGTGAGAATTTAACTCTGACATAACTCATGATTGTATGGGTTAATTCGAAAATTCTCACCACAGGACAACTCTGCACTGAAAAACTGGCTCTAAATGACAGATGAGCTAATTTGACATAATTCAGAAAAATGACAATGGCAAATTGCTGAGACACATGGTGAGTTAAAATTTTTCAGTGTGTCTTTCATATTTTTCTATCCTATGGTGAGGAGTCAACTCTGACATAATTCATGACCGTAAGGGCTAACTTGAAAATTCTCACCACAGGACAACTCTGCACTGAAAAACTGGCTCTAAATGACAAATTAGCTAATTTGACGTAATTCAGAAAAATGTCAATGGCAAATTGCTGAGACTCATGGTGAGTTAAAATTTTTCATTCTGCCTTTCATATTTTTCTTTCCTATGGTGAGGAGTCAACTCTGACACAACTCATGATCGTATGGGTTAACTCGAAAATTCTCACCACAGGACAACTCCTTTCATATTTTTCTATCCTATGGTGAGGAGTCAACTCTGACATAACTCATGATCGTATGGGTCAACTCGAAAATTCTCACCACAGGACAACTCTGCACTGAAAAACTGGCTCTAAATGACAAATGAGCTAATTTGACGTAATTCAGAAAAATGTCAGTGGCAAATTGCTGAGACTCATGAGACTGGTGAGTTTAAATTTTTCAGTGTGTCTTTCATATTTTTCTTTCCTATGGCGAGGAGTCCACTCTGACATAACTCATGATCGTATGGGTTAACTCGAAAATTCTCACCACTGGACAACTTTGCACTGAAAAACAGGCTCTAAATGACAAATGAGCTAATTTGACGTAATTCAGAAAAATGTCAATGACAAATTGCTGAGACTCATGGTGAGTTAAATTTTTCATTCTGTCTTTCATATTTTTCTATCCTATGGTGAGGAGTCAGCTCTGACATAACTCATGATCGTATGGGTTAACTCGAAAATTCTCACCACAGGACAACTCTGCACTGAAAAACTGGCTATAAATGGCAAATGAGCTAATTTGACGTAATTCAGAAAAATGTCAATGGCAAATTGCTGAGACTCATGAGACTGGTGAGTTAAAATTTTTCAGTGTGTCTTTCATATTTTTCTTTCCTATGGTGAGGAGTCAACTCTGACATAACTCATGATCGTATGGGTTAACTCGAAAATTCTCACCACAGGACAACTCTGCACTGAAAAACTGGCTCTAAATGACAGATGAGCTAATTTGACGTAATTGAGAAAAATGTCAATGGCAAATTGCTGAGACTCATGGTGAGTTAAAATTGTTCAATCTGTCTTTCATATTTTTCTATCCTATGGTGAGGAGTCAACTCTGACATAACTCATGATCGTATGGGTTAACTCGAAAATTCTCACCACAGGACAACTCTGCACGTCTGCACTGAAAAACTGGCTCTAAATGACAAATGAGCTAATTTGACGTAATTCAGAAAAATGTCAGTGGCAAATTGCTGAGACTCATGAGTCTGGTGAGTTTAAATTTTTGAGTGTGTCTTTCATATTTTTCTTTCCTATGGTGAGGAGTCCACTCTGACATAACTCATGATCGTATGGGTTAACTCGAAAATTCTCACCACTGGACAACTTTGCACTGAAAAACAGGCTCTAAATGACAAATGAGCTAATTTGACGTAATTCAGAAAAATGTCAATGACAAATTGCTGAGACTCATGGTGAGTTAAATTTTTCATTCTGTCTTTCATATTTTTCTATCCTATGGTGAGGAGTCAGCTCTGACATAACTCATGATCGTATGGGTTAACTCGAAAATTCTCACCACAGGACAACTCTGCACTGAAAAACTGGCTATAAATGGCAAATGAGCTAATTTGACGTAATTCAGAAAAATGTCAATGGCAAATTGCTGAGACTCATGAGACTGGTGAGTTAAAATTTTTCAGTGTGTCTTTCATATTTTTCTTTCCTATGGTGAGGAGTCAACTCTGACATAACTCATGATCGTATGGGTTAACTCGAAAATTCTCACCACAGGACAACTCTGCACTGAAAAACTGGCTCTAAATGACAGATGAGCTAATTTGACGTAATTGAGAAAAATGTCAATGGCAAATTGCTGAGACTCATGGTGAGTTAAAATTGTTCAATCTGTCTTTCATATTTTTCTATCCTATGGTGAGGAGTCAACTCTGACATAACTCATGATCGTATGGGTTAACTCGAAAATTCTCACCACAGGACAACTCTGCACTGAAAAACTGGCTCTAAATGACAAATGAGCTAATTTGACGTAATTCAGAAAAATGTCAGTGGCAAATTGCTGAGACTCATGAGTCTGGTGAGTTTAAATTTTTGAGTGTGTCTTTCATATTTTTCTTTCCTATGGTGAGGAGTCCACTCTGACATAACTCATGATCGTATGGGTTAACTCGAAAATTCTCACCACTGGACAACTTTGCACTGAAAAACAGGCTCTAAATGACAAATGAGCTAATTTGACGTAATTCAGAAAAATGTCAATGACAAATTGCTGAGACTCATGGTGAGTTAAATTTTTCATTCTGTCTTTCATATTTTTCTATCCTATGGTGAGGAGTCAGCTCTGACATAACTCATGATCGTATGGGTTAACTCGAAAATTCTCACCACAGGACAACTCTGCACTGAAAAACTGGCTATAAATGGCAAATGAGCTAATTTGACGTAATTCAGAAAAATGTCAATGGCAAATTGCTGAGACTCATGAGACTGGTGAGTTAAAATTTTTCAGTGTGTCTTTCATATTTTTCTTTCCTATGGTGAGGAGTCAACTCTGACATAACTCATGATCGTATGGGTTAACTCGAAAATTCTCACCACAGGACAACTCTGCACTGAAAAACCGGCTCTAAATGACAGATGAGCTAATTTGACGTAATTGAGAAAAATGTCAATGGCAAATTGCTGAGACTCATGGTGAGTTAAAATTGTTCAATCTGTCTTTCATATTTTTCTATCCTATGGTGAGGAGTCAACTCTGACATAACTCATGATCGTATGGGTTAACTCGAAAATTCTCACCACAGGACAACTCTGCACTGAAAAACTGGCTCTAAATGACAAATGAGCTAATTTGACGTAATTCAGAAAAATGTCAGTGGCAAATTGCTGAGACTCATGAGTCTGGTGAGTTTAAATTTTTGAGTGTGTCTTTCATATTTTTCTTTCCTATGGTGAGGAGTCCACTCTGACATAACTCATGATCGTATGGGTTAACTCGAAAATTCTCACCACTGGACAACTTTGCACTGAAAAACAGGCTCTAAATGACAAATGAGCTAATTTGACGTAATTCAGAAAAATGTCAATGACAAATTGCTGAGACTCATGGTGAGTTAAATTTTTCATTCTGTCTTTCATATTTTTCTATCCTATGGTGAGGAGTCAGCTCTGACATAACTCATGATCGTATGGGTTAACTCGAAAATTCTCACCACAGGACAACTCTGCACTGAAAAACTGGCTATAAATGGCAAATGAGCTAATTTGACGTAATTCAGAAAAATGTCAATGGCAAATTGCTGAGACTCATGAGACTGGTGAGTTAAAATTTTTCAGTGTGTCTTTCATATTTTTCTTTCCTATGGTGAGGAGTCAACTCTGACATAACTCATGATCGTATGGGTTAACTCGAAAATTCTCACCACAGGACAACTCTGCACTGAAAAACTGGCTCTAAATGACAGATGAGCTAATTTGACGTAATTGAGAAAAATGTCAATGGCAAATTGCTGAGACTCATGGTGAGTTAAAATTGTTCAATCTGTCTTTCATATTTTTCTATCCTATGGTGAGGAGTCAACTCTGACATAACTCATGATCGTATGGGTTAACTCGAAAATTCTCACCACAGGACAACTCTGCACTGAAAAACTGGCTCTAAATGACAAATGAGCTAATTTGACGTAATTCAGAAAAATGTCAGTGGCAAATTGCTGAGACTCATGAGTCTGGTGAGTTTAAATTTTTAGTGTGTCTTTCATATTTTTCTTTCCTATGGTGAGGAGTCCACTCTGACATAACTCATGATCGTATGGGTTAACTCGAAAATTCTCACCACTGGACAACTTTGCACTGAAAAACAGGCTCTAAATGACAAATGAGCTAATTTGACGTAATTCAGAAAAATGTCAATGACAAATTGCTGAGACTCATGGTGAGTTAAATTTTTCATTCTGTCTTTCATATTTTTCTATCCTATGGTGAGGAGTCAGCTCTGACATAACTCATGATCGTATGGGTTAACTCGAAAATTCTCACCACAGGACAACTCTGCACTGAAAAACTGGCTATAAATGGCAAATGAGCTAATTTGACGTAATTCAGAAAAATGTCAATGGCAAATTGCTGAGACTCATGAGACTGGTGAGTTAAAATTTTTCAGTGTGTCTTTCATATTTTTCTTTCCTATGGTGAGGAGTCAACTCTGACATAACTCATGATCGTATGGGTTAACTCGAAAATTCTCACCACAGGACAACTCTGCACTGAAAAACTGGCTCTAAATGACAGATGAGCTAATTTGACGTAATTGAGAAAAATGTCAATGGCAAATTGCTGAGACTCATGGTGAGTTAAAATTGTTCATTCTGTCTTTCATATTTTTCTATCCTATGGTGAGGAGTCAACTCTGACATAGCTCATGATCGTATCGGTTAATTCGAAAATTCTCACAACAGGACAACTCTGCACTGAAAAACTGGCTCTAAATGACAAATGAGCTAATTTGACGTAATTCAGAAAAATGTCAATGGCAAATTGCTGAGACTCATGCTGAGTTAAAATTTTTCATTCTGCCTTTCATATTTTTCTATCCTATGGTGAGGAGTCAACTCTGACATAACTCATGATCGTATGGGTTAACTCGAAAATTCTCACCACAGGACAACTCCTTTCATATTTTTCTATCCTATGGTGAGGAGTCAACTCTGACATAACTCATGATCATATGGGTTAACTCGAAAGTTCTCACCACAGGACAACTCTGCACTGAAAAACTGGCTATAAATGACAAATGAGCTAATTTGACGTAATTCAGAAAATTACTATATTACTATATAAAAGAGTCTTTTTGTTTGCACGACCCAAAAAAACTAGGAAATAGCAAATCTTTAAATTTACCTATTTAATTGTTCCGAAAATTAATCCATACGGTAGCCTATAACCACGGTTTGGTTATAGGCTATACTGAAAACCTAAAAAATAACAATTATTTAAGATATCTTACAATTTAAAAAATTTTTCGTACTTACCAACCTTTGTTAACATTCCAAATGACGTTTAGAATAATAATAATTATCAGAATTGCAGCCCATACTCTGTTTCCATGGTGGGTTGAACCAAGGTTGACTTTGCCAACTCCTTGGAAACAGGAATAATCAGTGAAAAGAAAAATGGGTGCGTTCAAGAAAGTATTTAAGGCGATATAGATCCCTTTCGTGACATTTTTTGTTGTTTGTGAAATCCCATGTTAAAGAACAGATGACTGCAAGACATCTGTTGACTCATTTTGTTTTGCTTTCTGGGTTGAAGTGTGTTGGGTTTTTGTTGGAAATAAAGTACATAGCAGTTTGTAAAAAAAAAAAGTTCACAGAAAATTAAGTTTTTTCAGCTGTTTATGATTTTTGCAGATATCTACTTTTAGTCGTTCGAAAACTCACCTGTGGTCTCAGCCAACATTACATCTACCGAAAGTCCGACGGAGACCAAAAAGGGGTGAGTGCACATATAGAGGGGTGAGTAATAGTTTTTCAATCAGCGCCAAAAGTAAGTGCAATGATAGGTTTCCTTTTGCCATTTCCTTAGGGCCAGTTTTTCAGTGAAGAGTTATCCTATGGAAATTCGCACCACAGGACAACTCTGCACTGAAAAACTGGCTCTAATGCGGCATATACACTGTTCAAATGCTTGACCAGCATGTGAGAGTGTATTAGTAAATTCTATTTGACTTTGGATATACACACTTCAAGCTTGAGTCTTCAATCATTGTTGGTGTTGTTGTTGTTTTCCCCATTAAACTTCGCGCTCTGTGCCGACGAATGTTCGATTTGCGGTGTCTTTACGAAATGCATGCTGGATCAAGCATTCAATCTCGCATATAAACTCTTCAATGATTGAAGCCTGATTGAACGAAAATCAAAACGATTTGATTTTGCTTCCAGCATACACACAATGCATACGTGAGTTATTTTCACTAATACACTCTTACATGCTGGTCAAGCATTTGAACAGTGTATATGCCGCATGAAAGACAAATGAGCTAATTTGATGTAATTCCGAAAAATTTCAATGGCAAATTGCTGAGACTCATGGTGAGCAAACATTGAATGGTGAGTTAAAATTTTTCATTCTGTCTTTCATATTTTTCTATCCTATGGTGAGGAGTCAAATCTGACATAACTCATGATCGTATGGGTTAACTCGAAAATTCTCACCACAGGACAACTCTGCACTGAAAAACTGGCTCTAAATGACAAATGAGCTAATTTGACGTAATTCAGAAAAATGTCAATGGCAAATTGCTGAGACTCATGGTGAGTTAAAATTTTTCATTCTGTCTTTCATATTTTTCTATCCTATGGTGAGGAGTCAACTCTGACATAATTCATGATCGTATGGGTTAACTCGAAAATTCTCACCACAGGACAACTCTGCACTGAAAAACTGCCTCTAAATGACAAGTGAGCTAATTTGACGTAATTCAGAAAAATGTCAATGGCAAATTGCTGAGACTCATAGTGAGCAAACATTGAATGGTGAGCTAAAATTTTTCATTCTGTCTTTCAAATTTTTCTATCCTATGGTGAGGAGTCAACTCTGACATAACTCATGATCGTATGGGCTAACTCGAAAATTCTCACCACAGGACAACTCTGCACTGAAAAACTGGCTCTAAATGACAAATGAGCTTATTTGACGTAATTCAGAAAAATGTCAATGGCAAATTGCTGAGACTCATGGTGAGTTAAAATTTTTCAGTCTGTCTTTCATATTTTTCTATCCTATGGTGAGGAGTCAACTCTGACATAACTCATGATCGTATGGGTTAACTCGAAAATTCTCACCACAGGACAACTCTTCACTGAAAAACTGGCTCTAAATGACAAATGAGCTTATTTGACGTAATTCAGAAAAATGTCAATGGTAAATTGCTGAGACTCATGGTGAGCAAACATTGAATGGTGAGTTAAAATTTTTCATTCTGTCTTTCATATTTTTCTATCCTATGGTGAGGAGTCAACTCTGACATAACTCATGATCGTATGGGTTAACTCGAAAATTCTCACCACAGGACAACTCTGCACTGAAAAACTGGCTCTAAATGACAAATGAGCTTATTTGACGTAATTCAGAAAAATGTCAATGGCAAATTGCTGAGACTCATGGTGTAGTAATTAGAAAGACTCGTTTAATTTACTGATTACTAAGATTTAATTCAATTAAAATTCACTATTCAATTTACAAAAAGGTAAGTTAGGTTACAAGGTTAAAAAGCGAATGAACGAAAGAGAGAAAACCAAATTGACAGATGGTCGATAACTAAACTCATATTGCCAACTGTAAGATGTGAACAATCTCTTGGGCTGATATTACACCATTCCCTTGGACCTTATTTGTTTTATTGGGCTTGAAATAAAACAGTTTTTTTTCGTTTTCTTTCGGTTCGTCTAGGGCCTTGGATTGTCGCTGACTCCTTTGTGGTTTCGGAAGCAGTCGGTGCATTCATCTGTGATTCAGAAAATTGTCCATTTGACGCTGATGTGCTGGGTTCTGCTCCACTCCCTCGAGGTTCCACGTTGGTAGGTATTTCATCAAAGTTGAATTCAAAATCTTCAGTTACCTCATCCTCTGTTGTGGCTTTCACTTGTCTTTCTCGAACTTGATTTTGATGTCGTTTAAAAATGCATTTGGGTGTCTTAATGATGTACGTCACACGTCCTAGAGTCTTAGTGACTACGCCAGCGATCCAACGATCCCCTCTAACATATGACCTTGCGTAAACTGCTTGTCCAATATAGAATTTTGTAGGATACGGCTGACACTGCTCAACTTTTGGGAACATGGCTGAGAAAACAGTACGCGGTTGTCGGCCATGTAACAATTCTGATGGTGACTTCTTTGACGATTGACTAGGAGTGGCTCGAAATGCAATTAGATATTTGTAAAGAGCTTTCTCCTTGTCCTTCTCATCTTGCATTATTTTCTTGAAGGTCTCTTTGAAAGTGCGAACGGTGCGCTCTGCTAATCCGTTTGAGGCCGGGTGAAACGGTGCAGTCCTTACGTGGTCGATGGCATTTAGTTTGCAAAATGTTTCAAATTCGGCTGACGAAAATTGTGGTCCATTATCGCTGACGATCGTTTTCGGCAGACCTTCGATTGCGAAAACTTTCTGAAGTGCATAAATTGTAGCTGCAGACTTTGTCGAGGTGAGTTCAAGCACAAATGGGAAGCTGGAAAAGGAATCCACAATTACTAACCACATACGTGAGAAAAAGGGACCTGCCACCTGCATAGTCGATGTGGATCCTTTCCCAGGGGTAAGTAGCTTCAGGCCATGATGAAAATTGCTTTTTGGGATTATTTGCGTTGATACTGCAGGTGGAACAGGCTTCTGTGGATGTTTTGATTGCTTGAGTGATGTTTGGGAACCAAACATACCTGCGAGCCAGTTGTTGCATACGAGTTTGTCCCCAGTGACCTTCGTGCAGCATTTGTAAAACCTTGGCTTCGAGTGCTTTAGGTATCACCACACGGGAATACTCCGTTTGTAGAAGCAGCACTCTACTCTGTAGTGAAAGAGAAAACTTTCGATTAAAAAAAGGCAATAAATTTACCTGCGATTTTGGCAGCGACTGAGGCCACCCTTTTTCGACGTAATGAATAACCTGACTGAGGGTTTTGTCTCTCATACTATAAGCAGCAATTACGTCTGCGCTGATCGGTAAATTGTCGATGACTGATTCGTAGATGTAGTCAACGGAACACATTTGCTTCTCTTTGTTATCAAACTCTAAGTCTTCGCCGATAGGCAAACGAGAAAGAACATCTGCATTCGCGTGCTGTTTGGTGTTACGGTAATGAATGGAATACGTATAGGCTTGAAGAATTATCGCCCAACGTTGAAGCCGGTGCAATGTCATGACAGGCAGTTTTTTCGATGGATGAAAGAGCGTGATGAGAGGCTGATGATCGGTGAGAAGTTCAAATTTTCTACCATATAAGTATTGATGGTATTTGGTAGCACCAAAGATTATTGATAACGCTTCTTTTTCGATTTGTGAGTATTTTGATTGACTCGTATTAAGTGTTTTTGATGCAAACGAAATTGGTTTCTCTGAACCATCAGGGTAACGGTGTGAGAGAGCAGCTCCTATGCCGTATTGTGATGCGTCTGTTGCTAAAACAATTGGAAGCTGATCGTCAAAATGAACTAGTTGAACCGCTTTAATGATGTCTTCCTTTAATAAGTTGAATGCGGTACTTTGTTCATTTCCCCATATGAACTTTGCATTTTGTCGACGAAGTTGGTTCAAAGCAGACGCTTTTGATGAGAAGTTGGGAATGAATTAATGATAGTAATTAATTTTTCCGATGAAAGATTCCAGTTCTGATATGTTTTTCGGAGCTGGCATTAATTTGATTGCTTCTACTTGTTTCTCAGATGGTTGGATTCCGTTTGCGTCAATTTCGTGTCCAACGTATTCCAATTTTTCTTGCGCGAGATAGCATTTTTCTTTTCGACATTTGAGGTTATGTGTTGTAAGTCTTTCTAACAATGTTCGGACATTATTACGATGCTCTTCATTGCTTTTTCCAGTGATTATGATATCGTCGAGATAAACTGCGCAACCGGGTATATCAGCAACAACACCTTCCATGATTCTTTGAAATATTCCTGGTGCACTCGCGATTCCAAATGGCATTCTTTCATACTGGAAAAGACCGAATGGAGTGTTGATGACCATAAGCTTTTTTGACTCCTCCGTCAATTCAATTTGTAAATAAGCATCACTCAAATCGATTTTCGTAAACAATCGTCCACCACTAAGTTTGTTGAAAAGCTCTTCAATTCGTGGAATTGGGTAACGATCAATCTCGATTTGAGGGTTCACTGAGACCTTGAAATCAGCACAAATTCTTAATTTGCCGTTTGGTTTTTTTATAACCACAATTGGGGCTGCCCAATCACTTGCGTTTACCGGTTTAAGAATATGTTGCGATACTAGACGGTTTATTTCGGTCCGAACGTCCTCATATAGAGCGAATGGCAAATTGTAAGGTTTGCAGAACTTAGGTTGAGCGTTCGGTCTTAGTACAATATTCGCTTTGTACGTTGAACAACGACCAAGTTCTGATGAAAACGTAGATTGGAATTGCTTTTGAATGAGCTCCAACTCGGTTTTGAGTGAGTGTTGGTTCACACTGCAGCACTGTGAGTTGAAATCGAGGTGCTGATTACCTGATGCACTTTTATACGGGGTTTGTAAGCTGAACTCCATTTTATGGAACCAATCCATACCAAGAATATTTGTTGCGAATTTACTATCGACAACTGTCAGGTTCAAACTAAGGCTTCTTTTGCCAATTTTGACATTAACTGAAAGCGTTCCCTTCAGTGGCAAGACACTTCCACCGTAAGCTTTTAAGATTTTTGTTGTTGGTGTGCAGAGAGGGCTATTGAGCTGGTGATATGCTTCAAGGCCTATTAGAGAGCACGAAGCTCCAGTGTCAATTTGAAACTTAAAAACCTGATCATTGACATTTACATCAACGAAAAGCTTCTCTGAATTACAATCTACTTGGCTTTGATTAATTTGAATAGGGGAGGATGATTCCAGAATTTCAATGGTACTTACTGTCTCAAATTGCTTAACTAGGTTTACATTTTCGATGCTGTTGTTGTTTTTGTGTTTTTGCGCGTCTTGTGCCTGCTGGGACCAGTGTGTAGAACGTTGATTCGCTTCTGTTTTGGATGACATACAAACTGCTGCCAGATGTCCAACCTTTTTGCATTTTTTACACACTGTTTTGTTTTTGTAATGAAAACACTGGATTCGTTGATGACTTTCTCCACACCCCGGACACGACTTACTACTCTCTCTAAGAGTACTTTTATTTCCAATGCTACGGAGTACCTGCTTACCTTTTCGATACTTTCTTGTTTGAGAAATAGAATTTACCTCTGCTACGGGTTTTTGTTCTCCTTTAAGTTCACTGCATGTTTTTGTAGTTTCCTCGTACAACTGAGCAATTTGAAGAACTTCATTCAATGTTGGATTCTCTTTTTGGAGAGCAGCTGATCGCACTTTGTCGTGGGGAGTGTAGAGTATAATCATATCGCGAATTTTAGAATCCACGTACGATTCTCCGCATCCTTCTTTCCCACAAACGAAGCAACATTCTTTGGCCTTACCACGCAATTCTGCAACCCAATCTGCATATGTTTGGTTCGGCTGCATGAACGTTCTATAGAACTTAAACCTGGATGCCAACATGTGAGGTTTTTTCTTAAAGTGATTTGTGAGTTGTTCGATTAATTTATCGAATGTTTGCTGTGCTACTTTGTCACCGTACAATTTTTGAAGAAGTTCCAGTGATTCGCAACCCGATCCAACTGAGCAAACAAGCACGTTTGGTGTCGCCTTCGATTACGCCGTTTGCAATGAAGTGTTGTTCCAACTGCAGCCAATATGTTTCCCACGTTTCTTTAGCCTTGTCGAAACCTTTAAATGGAGGTATAAAATTTTGATTTATTGGTTTTTGGTCCAGCATGGACTTTATCAATTCTAGGTTGGAAACTTGAAGTTGTTTTAGGAAAATCTCCAGCTGTGCGGCATCCATACTTAATTAGTTTGATTCCTCAGTCTCGTCGCCAATATGTAGTAATTAGAAAGACTCGTTTAATTTACTGATTACTAAGATTTAATTCAATTAAAATTCACTATTCAATTTACAAAAAGGTAAGTTAGGTTACAAGGTTAAAAAGCGAATGAACGAAAGAGAGAAAACCAAATTGACAGATGGTCGATAACTAAACTCATATTGCCGACTGTAAGATGTGAACAATCTCTTGGGCTGATATTACACCACATGGTGAGTTAAAATTTTTCATTCTGTCTTTCATATTTATCTATCCTATGGTGAGGAGTCAACTCTGACATAATTCATGATCGTATGGGTTAATTCGAAAATTCTCACCACAGGACAACTCTGCACTGAAAAACTGCCTCTAAATGACAAATGAGCTAATTTGACGTAATTCAGAAAAATGTCAATGGCAAATTGCTGAGACTCATAGTGAGCAAACATTGAATGGTGAGCTAAAATTTTTCATTCTGTCTTTCAAATTTTTCTATCCTATGGTGAGGAGTCAACTCTGACATAACTCATGATCGTATGGGTTAACTCGAAAATTCTCACCACAGGACAACTCTGCACTGAAAAACTGGCTCTAAATGACAAATGAGCTTATTTGACGTAATTCAGAAAAATGTCAATGGCAAATTGCTGAGACTCATGGTGAGTTAAAATTTTTCAGTCTGTCTTTCATATTTTTCTATCCTATGGTGAGGAGTCAACTCTGACATAACTCATGATCGTATGGGTTAACTCGAAAATTCTCACCACAGGACAACTCTTCACTGAAAAACTGGCTCTAAATGACAAATGAGCTTATTTGACGTAATTCAGAAAAATGTCAATGGTAAATTGCTGAGACTCATGGTGAGCAAACATTGAATGGTGAGTTAAAATTTTTCATTCTGTCTTTCATATTTTTCTATCCTATGGTGAGGAGTCAACTCTGACATAACTCATGATCGTATGGGTTAACTCGAAAATTCTCACCACAGGACAACTCTGCACTGAAAAACTGGCTCTAAATGACAAATGAGCTTATTTGACGTAATTCAGAAAAATGTCAATGGCAAATTGCTGAGACTCATGGTGAGTTAAAATTTTTCAGGCTGTCTTTCATATTTTTCTATCCTATGGTGAGGAGTCAACTCTGACATAACTCATGATCGTATGGGTTAACTCGAAAATTCTCACCACAGGACAACTCTGCACTGAAAAACTGGCTCTAAATGACAAATGAGCTTATTTGACGTAATTCAGAAAAATGTCAATGGCAAATTGCTGAGACTCATGGTGAGTTAAAATTTTTCAGTCTGTCTTTCATATTTTTCTATCCTATGGTGAGGAGTCAACTCTGACATAACTCATGATCGTATGGGTTAACTCGAAAATTCTCACCACAGGACAACTCTGCACTGAAAAACTGGCTCTAAATGACAAATGAGCTTATTTGACGTAATTCAGAAAAATGTCAATGGCAAATTGCTGAGACTCATGGTGAGTTAAAATTTTTCAGTCTGTCTTTCATATTTTTCTATCCTATGGGGAGGAGTCAACTCTGACATAACTCATGATCGTATGGGTTAACTTGAAAATTCTCACCACAGGACAACTCTGCACTGAAAAACTGGTAGTCCGGGATCCCTGGTCCAATTTTTTTTGTGATTACTATCAAGCTAATTTTCCCTGAGTGGCTTCATTTTGTTGAAACGCCCAACAATTTTCTAACGAAAACTTTCGACTGTGGTAGCTAACAGAGGTTGCAAGAGTCAAATATGTCGATTTCATGATATTGAAAAATTTAATAGTAACAGTTTCTTTCTTAGTTAAACTTCAAGATAATTATCTGGATTATATGAAAAAATATTTGTCCTACAAATTGTATGGTTTGATCCCAAGAGTCCCCTTCCTCAAACATGTATCGATTACGAGGTCAAAAAAAGTGATTACTAACAAGCTGATTTTTTGGTTTTTACTTATTTAATATTTATATAATTTAACAGTCAGATTGACCTACAAATTCCGTGGTACGTTTTTTCAGTCCTACGCCCAAAAGTAGTAGTACATATGCATGATGTAAAAATTATTACTATCAGGCTGAATCTTCGTGAATAGCATCGTTTCGATGAGACGCCCAACAATTTTCTAACGAAAACTTTCGTCTGTGGTAGCTAACAGAGGTAGCAAGGGTCAAATATGTCGATTTCAAGATATTAAAAAATTTAATAGTAACAGTTTCTTTCTTAGTTAAACTTAAAGATAATTATCTGAATTATATGAAAAAATATTTGTCCTACAAATTGTATGGTTTGATCTCAAGAGTCCCCTTCCTCAAACATGTATCGATTACGAGGTCAAAAAAGTGATTACTAACAAGCTGATTTTTTGGTTTTTACTTATTTAATATTTATATAATTTAACAGTCAGATTGTCCTACAAATTCCGTGGTACGTTATCCCGGTCCTACTCCCAAAAGTATAGTAGTACAGATCCATGATGTTAAAAATAAAGCACTACGCGATAGCGGTGCTCCGATTGAATATATATGTATTTGAAATTCATGATATAAAAAATCAATTTACTTTTCAAGCGTGAAAAAAAAATGACTTTTTGGTAGATGCCACTTAACAATAAGTTAAAAAACTAATGAACGTCAACTTAAACTAACACAAAATATAACGAACAAAAATTTGTTCGGCTTCTGTCTCTGTTAGTGTCCGACCGAAGCTTCAGCTTCGGCCACATTCGGCTAAAAATACTACAGTCGGCTAAACTAAAAAAAAATCGGCCGAAGTTTTGCTTGAAGCTTCGGCCGATGGTTGATGCTAAGCCGAATAATCGGCTTCGGCTAGAAATTGACCTTTGGTCGGACACTAGTTTTTTGCATTTTTCTACATCAACTGATCATAGGAAAGACTGTTAAACTTAATTATGAGCAATGTTACACTTATGAGGTGTCTAGTGAAAATAAAATAATAAGAGTCATTGACTATAACCTCTCTTGTTACCATGAAGAAGCTGATACCAAAATTGTATACCACATTTGTCAATTAAACACTAATTATAATGTGCAGATACATTGTACAGATTCTGATATACCAATAATAATGTTGGCAAACTTTAAGTATTTAAAAGATAAAATTCAAATAATAATTAATTTAAGTACGAGTAAAAAAAAACTGTACTTAAACATAAATGAAATTTATGAAAAACTTGGGTATCAATTATCTTGTTCACTCGCTATATGCCATATATTTACAGGAAATGATTATAATCCTGCTTTCTTTCGTAAAGGAAAAAAGAGACCTTTCAGTATTTTGAAGAAAAATAACAGTTTTCAAGAGGCTTTTATTCAACTCCTACGAATTGAAAATACCTCATTAACAACATCGAATGAGGTATTTAAAATTATCGAAGAGTATGTATGTAGAGTTTATTCATTAAAAACAAAAAATGATATTAACAAAGGACGGTATGAGTTATTTGAGAAAGGATATAAATCAAAAAGTGAAAGCGAAGATATTTTAAAACAAAAAATCGTAGGATATGATCCTTCCAGTTTGCCACCAACAAAACAAGAATTGTTGCAACAAATTAAGAGAACTGTATTTATCTGCAATGTATGGTGTAATGCACACATGCGGTGCCCCACGGAAAAATTGCCCGAAAATTTTGGATGGACAATAATTGATGGCAAATACAAGTATTATTGGTTTGATGGTCCCCAAAGTCCATCTTTTGAAGATATATCTTCTGACATTCAAGGTACCCTATTTATACTATTGTTATTTTATGATTGACCATTCATTATGTTATGATTTACTTAATTTTTTATGTTATTACAGAGTCTGATATCACGAATGAAGGAAGTGAGATAGATGCCGATGAGAGCGATAGTTGCGATAGTAGCGATAGCAGCGAAGGCTTGTCTGATGAATCTGATTAGGATTAATTTTTTTTTTAACATAAATACCGAAATCTTTGAAAAAATTTATTAAAATTAATTAAATTAATTAAAAATTAATTCACTAAAAAATAAAGCTAAATATTTAAATTTAGAGGAAGATTTTTTCACTGTAGGTTTGTTTGTTCGTTGAAGCCTTAGGGTTGACATTGGTTTTCCCTCAACTCGCCCTAGGTTTTTGCTGTGGCGAGTTGAGGGCTGTCAAATGGAATTTTTTTTAATGACAGAGATGTGTGTGGATTTGTGGTTTAGCGTTTTTTGAGGACTGGAAAACACAGGTTTTTTGACAACTCATAGGGCTGTCAAAAAAAACCTGCATCAACCCTGGAGAAAGTTCAACGCACGGACCTTGTACCATATGTTACAAATAAACAAACAAAAAAATGACAATTCTTGTCGGACTAGCGATACATACCTGTTTTCTTGTAGGACATTGTTTGAATTGGGTAGAGAACACACTAACCTATAATGTAATATTTTTGTCCTACAGTTAGTAATGTAATTAACGTTCTCGTGGAATTGACATTTTCTGAGCGTAGGACTGAAAAAACGTACCACGGAATTTGTAGGACAATCTGACTGTTAAATTATATAAATATTAAATAAGTAAAAACCGAAAAATCAGCTTGTTAGTAATCACTTTTTTTGACCTCGAAATCGATACATGTTTGAGGAAGGGGACTCTTGGGATCAAACCATACAATTTGTAGGACAAATATTTTTTCATATAATCCAGATAATTATCTTGAAGTTTAACTAAGAAAGAAACTGTTACTATTAAATTTTTTAATATCTTGAAATCGACATATTTGACCCTTGCTACCTCTGTTAGCTACCACAGTCGAAAGTTTTCGTTAGAAAATTGTTGGGCGTCTCAACAAAATGAAGCCACTCAGGGAAAATTAGCTTGATAGTAATCACAAAAAAAATTGGACCAGGGATCCCGGACTATGGCTCTAAATGACAAATGAGCTAATTTGACGTAATTCAGAAAAATGTCAATGGCAAATTGCTGAGACTCATGGTGAGCAAACATTGAATGGTGAGTTAAAATTTTTCATTCTGTCTTTCATATTTGTCTGTCGTATGGTGAGGAGTTAACTCTGACATAACTCATGATCGTATAAACTCGAAATTTCTCACCACAAGACATTTTTGCACCGAAAAACTGACTCTAAATGACAAATGAGCTAATTTGACGTAATTCAGAAAAATGTCAATGGCAAATTGCTGAGACTCATGGTGAGCAAACATTGAACGGTGAGCTTAAATTTTTCATTCTATCTTTCATATTTGTCTGTCGTATGGTGAGGAGTTAACTCGTGACATAACTCATGATCGTATGGGTTAACTCGAAAATTCTCACCACAGGACAACTCTGCACTGAAAAACTGGCTCTAAATGACAAATGAGCTTATTTGACGTAATTCAGAAAAATTTCAATGGCAAATTGCTGAGACTCATGGTGAGCAAACATTGAATGGTGAGTTAAAATTTTTCATTCTGTCTTTCATATTTTTCTATCCTGTGGTGAGGAGTCAACTCTGACATAACTCATGATCGTATGAAATGAGCTAATTTGACGTTATTCAGAAAAAAGTCAATGGCAAATTGCTGAGACTCTTGGTGAGCAAACATTGAATGGTGAGTTAAAATTTTTCATTCTGTCTTTCATATTTGTCTATCCTATGGTGAGGAGTCAACTCTGACATAACTCATGATCGTATGGGTTAATTCGAAAAATCTCACCACAGCACAACTCTGCACTGACAAACTGGCTCTAAATGACAAATGAGCTAATTTGACGTAATTCAGAAAAATGTCAATGGCAAATTGCTGAGACTCTTGGTGAGCAAACATTGAATGGTGAGTCAACATTTTTCATTCTGTCTTTCATATGTGTCTATCCTATGGTGAGGAGTTAACTCTGACATAACTCATGATCGTATGGGTTTACTCGAAAATTCTCACCACAGGACAACTCTGCACTGAAAAACTGGCTCTAAATGACAAATGAGCTAATTTGACGTAATTCAGAAAAATGTCAATGGCAAATTGCAAAAATTGACACTCATTGGACTGACTGTCAGCACTGGCATTCGAATGGCAGTAAATTTGCATGACAAATGGGAACGGATGAACTGTAAAATGCAAATTCACTTCATCTTTCAAGTTATTTTTAAAGAATCCAAGGAAGCGCCTGAAGAAAAGCCAATGGAAGAAACAAGCACGAATCGGATTCGGATCCGCTCAAAGAATTTTTAAACCTATAATTTGATTCGTGCTCTAATTTGTTGCTTATTGTTTTTTCCATTGGGTTTCCTTTAGACGCTTCCTGGAAATCTTTAAATTCATTTTGATGTTATTGCAATAAAACAATTGTACAGAAAACAGAAGTTAATAAGAAGTAAAGATAAAAAAAAAAAATGGATTTTTCTTCTTTGGATACTTCCAGCTTTGTAGGTAAGAAGCCTTGGCAAAAAGGAACCCGGGCAACGCCGGGTATTTTCGGCTAGTTAATATACAATTTAAGTTTTGTCAAACACTCTATCGAGAAAAGCTACCAAGCCAAATTGGCTTTAAATCTGATGTGGACTAAGTTTTTCTCCAACCAAAACGTCGATATATCGTCTAAGTACCAAGTGTTTAATGCAACGGTAATTACATGTATGTGTTATGGTGTACAAGTTTTTGGATGTTTTCAAAGGCATTTTTTCAAGCGCCTGTTTCGACTCCCAAACTCCACACCGAATTATGCAATATATGTAGAGTCAGGTATAGCTCCAATATATGTACAAAATCTCAAGGCCAAAGCAGACTTTATTATAAAGTAATGAAAAGGAGTGATTCATGTTTACACAAGATAATTCTGAAAAAATTACTACAAACCAATGCATCCCCTTTCAAGGAGTGGAATAAACTAGCCATTAATCATGACTCCTCTTTAAATTTGTCGGAATCTAACGTCGATAATTGGCAAGCTCAGTTTGCAGACGTGATCGCGAAAGTTGACCAAAAAATGTTTATAGAAAATCTTTCTAGAGCAAGTTCGTCCGCTTCCAGACTTATCTACAGGCAGTTAAATCACCAAATAAATTCAAATGTCAGTTACTTCCGAAAAGAATACTCAGCGTCCGAGATAAGCATAATATTTAGAGCTAGGGTAGAAATTTTGAATCTAAATTACATACCTCACCGAAATGATCGGCCGCAGCTTTGCACTTTATGTAACAGAAGAGAAAATGAAGATATTTATCACTTCATAGCGATCTGTCCAATGTTACAGGAAATTCGACGTTTATATTTTCAAGAAAGTTTTTTGACATTGCCGAAACTTTATTGTTCAGATAAAATAGCTTATATTTGCACATCTTTATTTTAGTATCTATTCTAGTACTTTTTTGAATAATATCATAATTTGTCTAAAGATGTCGCTTTGTTCTTAAAGTCTAATCTTACATCCGGAACTCATTTATCACGTTTTACAACTCTTTTACTTTCTTCTTGAATAAACACTTATACCAAGCAGACGTGTTTTTTTTTAAGCTCTTTTCCAAAGTGATCGATTGTCATAGTTTTCTTGCTAAACCTAATCGAGTTTAAAGATTTGCTACCCTAAACATTGGTCCATCGAACCGTATTGATTTATGAATTAAAAAATTAAATTAAAACATCCTAACTTGGGTCACTTAACTCGACGAACAAGATCCCTATATCTTGATTCGACACATTCATCAAAAGCAATCTGACCTTGATTGCTGCACATCATCTCATCAGCCTTACCTGCACAATATTCGATTTCCATCTCTAAAAAATTACACCAAGTGCACGTTCCCTATAACAAGGCACAAAATCATTATATATGGAAGGCGCTAAATTCAAAAATCCACACTAATACGGAACTCCACAATCATCATCTAAGAGCTACGCTTATCAGAGCAATTTCCCAACATTTTGCCTCTCTACATCTACAACTTTCCCACGTTCATCAGTCATCGAATTCACACATTCACACCTAAAGCAAAATTTCCCATCGACATCGTGCATTGTCCAGCTAATCAGCGAGAGAAAACCCATCAAAGAAGCTTCCCGTTACCTTCAACCTGCCAGGAGAAACCGAAGAGCCAAATTGCAAATTCACCAGCAAGCAGCAGCTACTGTCATCAGAACAACATAATTAGTCATAATTGTGTAACAGGTGCGTGCGTTTCTTATTGAATCGGTGCAATATTTTTCTAACTATTTTAAATTTTTATATGACAAAACTGCATGCGTTTTTTCCATAAAATATTTCTTTTAAACGCTATGAATTACATAGCCGATTAATAATTGGTATTTTATAGTTAGTTTCTATTGGCAAGTTATAATATAAAAAGAAAGAAAAAAGTATATCGAGGTATAAACGCATGTATATATAAAGGAAAAATTATATGCATGGAATCAGTGGCAAAAGGCGATAGAAAAGTGAATTACTTAAGTGAAGTAGTGATAAATGTTCTTTTTTTATTAAAGCATTAAAGCATTGACCAATAAAAAATCAAAAAAAAAAAAGTGTATGTAGGTATATTTGGTACACATACATACATGAATATCCGTTTATCCAATCTTAGAATCTACCGTTTAGAGATCAAGTGCTGAACAGACGCAAATTGCTGTAAAAGCCCGTTACTCAAATTTCTTAAATTTTTCTTGATTGTTGGGGTGAGTTTTTTCGTACTTATTGTTTTTTATTATTTTTCATTTATTGATTTCTTATATAAATCAAAATGTCCAATCTTAACAAGTTAATTAATGCTGCTCACCAACTTGTAGCATTTTATTCGAATTTTCAAAATATTCCCTTGGTTGATCAAACACCATCGAAATTGGAAGCCTCTAAAATCGAGTTAAAAGATCTTTGGCAGGAAACCAAGCACTGTTATTCTAGTTGCTTACTTCCAGAAGGAAATGATGATATTTCCGATGCCGATTTTGAATCGATAAAAGTGAAATATCTTTTATCTAGCAATACATATATAAGTTGTTTAGCGGAAATAATAGAATCAAATAAGAAATTAAAGTTGATTAATGAAGACGAGAAAGCAGACAAAGCCTTTTCTAGTCAGTTATCGAAATCAGAAAGTTCTAATTCTTCTAATATTAAAGTTCCAGCTTGCGACACCGACATATTTAATGGTGATTACTTAACCTGGCCATCATTTCGTGACATGTTTACGGCAGTTTATATTAATCATCCTAAACTATGCGCGGTTCAAAAGCTGTTTCATCTACATTCCAAAACAAAAGGTGATGCAAATAGTATTGTTTCCAAATTTCCACTCACCGCAGATAGTTTCGATCTAGCCTGGAAAGCCTTGAGTGAACAATTTGAAAACAAGAGAACTATCGTGAATAATCAACTCAAAAACCTTTTTAATTTATCTTGCGTTTCATTAGAGTCGGGGAAAGAAATTCGAAATTTACAACGAGAACTTAATGACAGTCTTTCAATTCTTAAAGCTCATGCCATTGAAACTGAATCTTGGGATCCTCTTCTAGTGTATTTGTGTTCTAATAAACTCCCTGAAAAAACTCTTAATTTATGGGAGCAATCTCTCACCAATCCAAGAGATCTTCCAACCTGGAACCGTTTCTCAACGCCAATCGAACGAATCGAATCCTGCATCTTCGCCGTTGAACACGAATGCGTTAAATCTTGTTCGGGATAGTTCTCAACCAACATTTCAAAGCAACTTTATACAGTCCACTGAAAATCCAATTTTAGACCCAGTCAACATTCAATCTTACCATTTAAAAAATAACAAACCGGTTTTACTTGCCACAGCATTAGTAAATGTATGTCACTTGGGAAGTACTTTTACTTTGAGAGCATTTTTAGATTCAGGTTCAGAAGTGACTTTCATATCTGAAGCTGCACAGAGGAGATTAGATCTGCCTGTTAGACCCGCATATGCCCAAATTGCCGGCATAAGCTCAGTAGTGACAGCAACTGCTTCAAAGATCTGTACTCTCTGCCTAGGTTCAAAATACAACTCTGAATTTAAATGCTTCGCAAACGCATTAGTTTTAAAGAAATTAACGGGCAACCTACCCTCTGCCAATTTAATTCCTTCAAAATTCTTCAATGAGTTTGAATTTCAACTAGCAGATCCGTTCTTTTATGAGAGTTGAGACATAGATCTTATTATAGGAATGGATATTTACCCTTCTATTATAAAAGAAGGATTGAAACACAACGTTTTCGGTTCAATAATGGCCCAAAACACTATATTTGGGTGGGTGTTGTCCGGATCTCTTCAAGACAGTGTCCGTTCTTGTTCGACTTTTGTTTCATATTTCAACGAAGTTTCATTGGATCAGTAACTTCAAAAGTTTTGGGAACTGGAAGATATTTGCGAGCCCCATCAATCTTCTGAGGAAGATAAGTTTTGTGAAAATCTTTATTCAACCACGACTTTCAGAAGAGATGACAGGCGGTATACAGTTCGTCTTCCATTTAAAGATCCAATTCCAATATTAGGCGTTTCTCAATACATCGCATTAAAACAATTTCACCGTATGGAAAAAACTTTAGCGAAAACACCAGATTTATACAATAAATATAATAAAGTCTTATCAGAATATTCGGATCTTGGACATATGGAACTCGTTAAATCTAATGAAATCATCCATGAAAACCAAGTGAGCTCATTTTATTTGCCTCATCATGCGGTTATTAAGCCTGATAGTGTTTCAACAAAAATTCGTGTAGTTTTCAACGCTTCGAATAAATCCAGCAATGGTAAAAGTCTGAACGATTTATTGTATCCTGGCCCAGTTTTACAATCGGATTTACCAATTTTAATTTTAAACTGGCGTCTTTATCGATATGTATACAATGCGGATATCGAAAAAATGTATCGGCAGATACGCGTTCATTCCGATCACACTCCGTATCAACGAATTTGGATTCGCGATCCTTCAAGTACCGATAAGAATGAAAAAACATACGAACTCAAGACAGTCACCTTCGGAGTTAATTGTGCTCCATTTTTAGCCATTCGAACATTAAAACAACTATCTGAAGACATTAAAAATATTTATCCTCTTGCTTCTCGAGTTTTGAAAGAAGGTTTTTATGTTGACGATATTCTGTCAGGTGCGCACGATGTTGAAACTGCCTTGAAATCACAACATGAATTGATTGAAGCCCTCAATTCTGCGGGGTTTCCTCTAAGAAAATGGACTTCAAACTGCCAAGAGCTAATTGACACTCTCCCTACTTCGCATCTTTTAAACCAAGACATACTAGAAATAGAAGACAAAAGTGTATCTAAAACACTTGGCATTCAATGGAATGCGAAAATTGATGCTTGTAATTTTACCTTTAAGAATATCATCCCCAGTCAGGATCTTACCAAACGATCCGTGCTATCAGTTATAGCCCGTTTATTTGACCCTGCTGGATGGCTGGCACCTGTCGTTATTACCGCAAAAATAATAATGCAACAAGTCTGGCGCGACGGGACGTCTTGGGTCCAAAAAATTGAGCCTCTAACGTGTCGCCGCTGGCAATCTTTTCTCGCTTCTTTATCGTATATCCAAAATATTCAGGTTCCGCGCTGGATACAATATCGCCCATGGAATCCAATCCAAATTCATGGATTTTGCGACGCTTCTGAGCATGCCTACGCAGCTACATTTTATTTGCGCATTCAAACTAGTGAAACCAGTTGGTCTTCCCATCTTATTTGCTGTAAGAGCAAAGTTGCCCCTGTAAAGCAGATTCCACTGCCAAGGCTTGAGCTTTGTGGAGAAGTTCTCTTGGTAAAACTTTTTACTCATGTCATAACTGAATTGAAATTCTCTACGGATGATCTATATCTCTGGACAGATAGCTCTATCGTTTTGGCATGGTAAGATAAACCCGCTAGTACGTGGAAGACTTTTGTAGCTAATCGCGTCTCTAAAATCAAAACCAATGTTCCTAACATCAAATGGAGACATGTACGGTCGCCAGAAAATCCTGCCGACTTGGCAACAAGAGGCATTTCTCCGTTGGAATTAAAATCAAGTTCCTTGTTGTGGACTGGACCAAAATGGCTTTGCCAATCTCAATCTCTGTGGCCACAGTCTCTTTTAAAAACTGGAGCTGCAGATGATTTAGAGCGGCGACCAATAAAAAATTGCAATACGTTACTTTTACCAAATTTTGAACAAATCGTAAACAGATTCTCATCATGGCCAAGACTATTACGAGTTATTTGTTATATTCTTCGTTTTTTTCACTTAACGCATCCAAATCACATTAGGCGTGTTTTTTTCACAAGGATGTTATGTACATAACATGATATCCAAAAAAAACGCTTCGAATTTTTTTATTTGTGGGTTGGTGTTCTCGATCAGTTGTCAAACCAATAAAAGGCAACAAATGAATTTTTTTTGCCAAATTCGCACAAAAACGCAAAAACTGTTTGTTAAAAACCTAAAGCAATTGTATAGAGTGGAAAATAAAAATTTTCTGTAGTTAAATTAATGCAGGTAAACAATTTTTTTTGTCTGTTTTTTGTTAGTTTAGAAACATCAAAAATAGGTCCGTTCACAAAGGTAACAAGGAATTTCTCTTGACTCTGTTTACATGCTGGGGTTGAATTTATATGAGATTGTGATTTAGATGTGAGTTGGAAAAAATATTTTGTTACTTGTTTCAAACGAATTAAACTATCAATAATTAGAAAGTACAACCATTTTTATGGCATACTTAACAATTAGCTTTGAAAAAAATGTTAACATTCACACAAAAATGTGAAAAGAAATATGCAAAAGGTGCTCTTAGTCACTAAACAGACCCTTTTTAATTGCTATTACGTTGTTTTATGTATCTTAATATACATTTACAAATCTAACTCTTGAAATCAATGAAATTCTTAAAATCAAAAATTTTCTGCAACTAAATTGCGGAGTGTAAGAGTGGGCATACGATTTTATTCAGTAACACATTTGTGAACAGACCCTTTGTCACCCATTTTGCTTTTGTGCGAGATACATGAAAGTCTCTAGACGCACCAACATTAAAAAATTAAAAGTCGAAAAACTCATTCGATACTCGAATAAACGTCAAAAGTCTATCCCCGACCGAATCTTAACCATCCTTTTATCCATAACATTGGTTGTCGGGGATGTTGTTTTTGCTTTGCGTGTAAAATGATGTTATGTACATAACAGTCCTGTGAAAAAAACACGCCTATTTTATAGTTACTCATCCACCACCTTACACCATGTAGAGACTACTCAAGCAAAAAGACTTATAATTCGTTTGACACAACGTCTATATTTTCAAACAGACTACACTAAACTTTTTAAGAAAGAACCTCTTTCAAATAAAAGTGAGCTTTTAAAATTGAATCCTTTTTTGGATACAGAGTTAATGAGTTAATTATTCGCTCTAACGGACGACTTTCCAATTCGAATCTTCCTTACAATGAGAGGTATCCAATTATACTTCCGTACGAAGCTCGAATTTCAAGCCTTTTTGCTACTTTTGTGCATGATCTTTCGATGCATGGTGGAAACCAATTAGTAATACGAATGCTGCAGTGCGAATTTTGGATGCCCAGAATCAAACCATTAGTAAAAAAGTGTATACACTTTTGTATAACCTGCAAAAAACATAAAAGAGAATTGCAAACGCAAATAATGGGTGCCTTGCCACTAGAACGAACCGTCATATCTTCACCATTTACCTACACTGGCCTTGATTTTGCTGGACCATATTTAATAAAATCTTTTTCTGGCAGAAATTGTCGTATAACAAAGGGGTATGTTTGTCTTTTCGTCTGTTTCGGAACGAAGGCGATTCATTTAGAGGCCGCTAGTGACTTGAGTACCGAAATGTTCTTAGGTGCTCTCAATAGATTTATTTCTCGCCGTGGCATGCCAAAAACTATTTTTTCCGATAACGGCACAAACTTCTTCGGAGCCCAAAAAATAATATCGGATGAAGTAAGTAAGTAAGTAAGTAAAGTATTCATTTTATTGGTATATTAATACATCATTTACAAATATTTATAATGAATTTAAAGCCTTGGCTTTGCCGTCAGCTCGGTTGGCAGATTAATAAAAAAGGATTTAATATTTATAATTGAAAAATAATAATAAAAAGAGAGTTATCTATTCAAATTCTGTTATAAGTAACTTTCTATATTTTAATATGTCTTTCAAAAAGAGGTAAAGTTTTTTCCAAGCAGTATAGTTTAACAATGTTATTGTTTCTTGTAATGTAAGTGATTTTTTTCCGAAGTATGAAAGTCGATATTGTACAAATATGGGACATACACTAATGAGATGGAAGCAGTCTTCTTTAGCTTTCAGATTACACAATGAACAAAATTGATGGAAGCTGTTATTATATGGTGTTCCATTAATTCCAAGGACTTCACATCTTGTCTTGAAAATCAGAGATATTTCCTTATAAGTGTACGCACCGTTAAAATAACTTGCTTCCATTAAGTTCAGTTTCAATTGAGAATAAAGGATTCTGCTTTGTGACTTTTGAGCTTCTTTAATGAATTCAATCCTCACTATATCTTCCTGAGTTTGGATTATTTTGTAGAGCCGTTCTTTAAAATGCAACAAATTACTATAATCCAGTTCCAAGGTCTCTCCATAATAATTTCCTAAGTCTTTCCACTTCGCCATCCACCAGTCCGCATTTCTAAGTTCGTACAATGCCATTTGTTTGGTTTGCCGATTTTCTGGATGAGCAAGTACCCTTAAGATGTAGTCTGCATGCAGCTTGAGAGTGAATGTGTAGATTTAAGAATATCGGATGATTTTAAGAACTTTTTAAAAACGGCTCCCGATGAAGTTTCCGCAAAGTTACGGGATCGCAATCTTGACTGGAAATTCATTCCCCCAGGCGCTCCACACATGGGAGGTCTCTGGGAAGCTGGAGTTAAAAGTTTTAAACTTCATTTTAGAAAAGTAGCTGGAAACAGTAAATTTACATTCGAAGAGTTTACCACTCTTCTGGCTAAAATTGAGGCCTGTCTAAACTCCAGGCCAATTTCTCCTATCTCGGAAAATAACACCGATATTCCACCTTTGACACCGGGACATTTTCTTCGTGGTGGTCCATTATTGCTTCCCTTAGAAGCTGTTAGAGATGAAATGTCATTGACCCATGTCAAAAGATGGGAACGAGTTAAAGTTTTGCATCATGAATTTTGTCGCAGATGGAAAGAGGAATATCTAAGAGATTTGAATAAAAGATACAAGTGGAAATATCCTAAGAGAGATATCGCAGTAAATGATTTAGTTATTATCAAAAACGAAAATCTCCCCCCAAATGAATGGCGTCTTGGCCGTATTACAAAGGTCTTTCTTGGCCCCGATGAAAGAGTTCGTGTTGTAGAGATTAGGACTCAAAATGGAGTCATTACTCGTCCAATTACAAAAGTTTGCGTCTTAGTTCACCCTGACACAAACGTAGTTGAATTTGAAGGACTTGAAACTTGAGTCTTATCTATCGTTTGTTGCTATAAAAAAAAAAAAAAAAAACTGTCAATATTAACTACGTATAACTATGAAAACTAACTATGAATATATAAGATTTTACAACGAATTTAATAAAATATGTATTTATATATTGCACCTATTTGAAAATAAACAGCTCGCATTCTGAAATACTTTGTAAATAACTGAAATTGTATTTGTAATTTATTTTATGTGAGTTACCGCACTTTAAATATCTTTATGAATTTGTTTTTACAGCCAATGCTGCAAGGCGGCCGGCAATGTTCAGATAAATTAGCTTATATTTGCACATCTTTATTTTAGTATCTATTCTAGTACTTTTTTGAATAATATCATAATTTGTCTAAAGATGTCGCTTTGTTCTAAAAGTCTAATCTTACATCCGGAACTCACTTATCACGTTATACAACTCTTTTACTTTCTTCTTGAATAAACACTTATACCAAGCAGACGTGTTTTTTTTAAGCTCTTTTCCAAAGTGATCGATTGTCATAGTTTTCTTGCTAAACCTAATCGAGTTTAAAGATTTGCTACCCTAAACATTTATGATATTTTAAATGGATGCCGGGGTTGGCTTAATTTGTACAAGTTTTGCAAACATGCCATTACTTATCGGAATAATTTCCCATAAGTTGCGAATTTTCCCAGTTAGTGCAGTTTCTCGAATACACTTTCATCATTTAAAATTGTTTTTTTTTTTTTTTTTTTTGTGTTTCAAATCACGTTAAAATTGAAAATTGTATAACACTTTATGTTACAACTTACAAACCATTCAAAATGCTTTTTTTGTGTTTCCAATCACTTTAAAATGGATAATTTACTACGCTTTCTATTCTTTAACTCATGTAAAGAAAAACTCGTAAAATTTTAGAAACACTACTGTACTTTTATACTTTTTCTCAATTTATTTCTAATTTATAATATCTAACTTGTTTGCAATGATTATAAGACTTTTTGTAAATATTACCTATAAAGCCTTACACTTTTATATTTTTCTTTATTTTTGAAATCAAATGATGTTATTTCAGGCAGACGGCAGTAAAGCCATGTCCTTATTCTTTAGAAAACTAATTGTTACGAATATTGATGTAATAAAGAATCTATCTATCTATCTATCTATCTATCAAACAGAATATTTCGATGTGATTTTAGAGTGGCCATCCATAAGAAAATGCAATTTCGATGAAATAGCCTAGCATGTTTTCTAAATTTCACTGAGTAAAATTTTTTGGCTTGGCTTGTTTATGTTTTCATTTTGTGTTGCGACTGCAATTAATATATGTATGTTTTGTATAGTAACAAAATTATATTAAGATGCAGGCCATATATAGCTTAAGCCATATATTATGTACTCAACTATTTTTGACTTAAGAAACAAATTTGTCATAGTTTTCTGTAATGAAAATATTGTTGACATATTTCTGTTGGCTTACTATTTCTATGCCATGCGTTAGCCTTTTTACACGTATGAAAAATTTGTCTTTATCTGAAGTTAATATTTTTACAAAATTATTGAAATTTTTGGCACACCACTTCTGCCGGTGTATGTTTTTATGTCTCTTCTCGTCACTAGTTGTCAAAATTGCTACTTATTTATGACAGCAAAGCATATTATGACAAGAATTGACATGCTGCCAGAAAGAATGAAATTTTAATTTTTTTTGGCAAGCTGTCAGTATTTTCTGACAGAAACTGATGGATTGTGAATCGTATGCCAGAATCATCCATAATCTTGTCAAAATTATGACCGAAAAAAAAACAGATAAACTTGTCAGTCGTGTAAGAAACAAAAAAAAAAATACCAGTAGGAATTAGAGCACAAAAAAAGAAAATGTTTAATTACTTGGTAAGAATTTTTTGATAGAAATGGTAACCCTTTTTCTAATTTAAATTATAAATGATGTTCTTAAAATATGCATTATTATGAGGGCCCATTGTTTTTTTTTTTTTTTCGAAGCAAAATGTCTAAATTAGTAGATAAAATTTCAACCGCATGCATTTTTTGTGGCTTCCCGTTTCAATTAATTAATATGTTATGTGCATCGCCCTTTACTTATGAGAATCATTTTAAAATATAATCATTTTCGCACACTATCATCATTTATTGAACAAGACATACAAACAAAAATCAAATAGAAGTTTGTTTGTTTCTTTCATCCTTTTTTTGGACAAGGCATACAAAAAAAAGCTAAGTAGTAGTTGTTTCTTTCTTGCAGAAAAATGTTAAATGAGAAAGGTATATGACTTTTTGAAGTTAAGAAATATTCCTTTCTCGTTTTAGTTGCTCCTATAGCAAGAGACGCGCTCTCATAGTAAGAGTAAGCAGAGCCTTATAAGATTCTTTCTAGAGGCGTTTTATTCACAGTCTGTCATCTCATAAGAAGAACTAAACTCTGGTAAGGAAACAACAAGTATTGCAAAGAGAGTCTAGCTCTTGCTATGAGTAGCCAAGAGTCTCCTATAACTAGGCCATTTAAGGCTTATAAGAGTCTCATAACAATATTGGAGAGCTCTACAAGATTACATTTAACTCCCAGAAATAAGTGTAGTAATGCTCTTGGAGAGTCTAATGAGAGTAAAAATGTTACTTGGGCAAAGTCATAGAAGAAAGAAATCTAATCCCAAATCATCAGTTTGGATTTAAAAATAAACATTCCACGATAGACCAAGTTCATAGAATAACGGATGCAGTTGAAAAAGCATTAGAAGAAAAACAAGTATGTTCGGCTATATTTTTAGATGTTGTTCAAGCATTCGACAAGGTATGGCATGAGGGGCTAGAGTACAAACTGCAAAAGGGACCTACCCAGGCAGTACTACGAAATACTAAAATCTTTTATGTATGTCAAACCGGCTCTTCAGAGTACGGTATGATCAAGAATATTCAAAGCTAAGTAAAATACAAGCCGGTGTTTCACAAGGAAGTGTTTTAGGACCTACCCTGTATTTGCTATATACAAGGGATATTCCAGTGGATAACAACACCATTATGGCTACTTTTGCAGATGGTACTGCAATTTTGGCATACAGTTAGTGCGTCGTCAAGGCTGCTGAGAAATTGCAAAATGCCGTCGACACCGTTAGTGATTGGACCAAAAAATGGCGTATCAATCTCAATGAAGCTAAATCTGCACATATAAACTTTACAAATAAAAAGTTAAGCTACGTACAAATATTCAGCAACAATCAAGCTGTACCTTACGCCAATACGGCCAAATACCTTGGGATGAATTTGGATGCAAAGCTAAAATGGAAAGAGCATATCAAAAAGAAAAGGGAAGAGCTGAACTTGAAATATAGAAAAATGTACTGGTTACTCGGCAGAAATTCTGACTTATCTGTCGAAAATAAAATAATGCTTTATAAACAAGTACTTAGACTTGTTTGGACCTATGGAATCCAATTATGGGGCTGTACAAAGAAAACAAATACTGAAATCATCAAAAAGTTCCAAAACAAAGTCCTTCGTGGAATAGTAAATGCACCATGGTATATAAGAAATAGCGATTTACATCGTGACCTACAAATAGAAACGGTTACAGAAGTTGTAAGAAAACATGCTGTATCACACAATCAGCGACTGCATAGTCATATCAACTCTGAAATGGAGTCCGTATTAAATACGAGAGGCAATGTTCGGAGATTAAGAAGAACCAAGCCACACGAGCTAATGGCCTAAAAGTCATGGGAAGCATTAAAAGTTTAAGCTTCCCTTAAAGCGATTATATTCTTGAGAAAGAAAAATCTGTTGTCGATCGTTCGTAGATTGGTTCTGATTACGAGGAGTTTTTCGTGCTAAACTAGTAAGTGCGAGTGTTGACAAAGAATGCAGAGCAAAAGAATTGTGCTCAACACTATAATTGCTCTGTGAACAATGACTGACTGCACGAATCTCAGTGGTCAACGAGAGCTTTCGTGTAAATGTCCCAGCGGATGAATTCCAATGACAGAATCAACGGTGGATTTCAGCAGTCAAAAAAGCAGAGTTCCCTGAAGGAGCTACTCCATTATTTTTGGTTTAAAGGTCTTTCAGGTCTTTCAATACTAGGACAGGGTATTGAAGCAGAGATGGTGGCGGATGAGCTCCTGGTGAGCCAACGGGAGCACTCAACCGCCTGCAGCAGGGTACGATCTGCTATCAATCGCGACAACACGCACCGCGCTTTTTTTTACAACTTAAATCTGCCTTCTTCCCTGAAAAAAAAAATAAAGCAAAAAAACTAAATTGATAAAATCAATCCATTACCAAACCCTTCAAATCAATAATTTAAAATGTCCCTGCCACGCCGCGCCGTATGTCAATATAATTACTTCAGTGAATTAATTTCATTCAGTGCTGTGCGCCACCTAACTATACATACATAAAAAAAAATAGACTAAGCACTTAGTGCTTTCCTTTATCTCCCTCCTCCCCCACGCCACTCTCGCAGTCTCAGTGCCTGCACACATTTTTTCTACTAGATCTCTTATCTTATCGAAGCAGTGTGTGCAGACAATGAGGCTGTGAGTTTGCTAGGCGGATAGTCAATCAACGGTGTTGATTCCGTTGGTTAGCTAAAATCAAGTTGCTGGCTGGGCATAAGACTGCTAGTCACTTGTTTTTGGTTTTTCAATTTGATCTTCACTTGTTGATTTAACTTAGATCAAGCGTCTGCGTTTGAAACTTTGTTTTGCGTTTTTTTGTGGATCGTAATGTCGGGTAAGTTTAGAGTCGATTTTAGCAACATTAGGGGGCTGCGATCGAATTTCTTTTCTGTGTACGCTCACACTGCAAAATGCAGGCCAGCTGTTTTGGCATTGAGTGAAACTCAGGTGGGTGTTGATTCTGATTCATCAGAGTTCAACCTGCCTGGATATAGCTAAGTGCAATTATTCTTTTCTTCTCATGGCCTCGCCGTATATGTTCGGAATGATATTGCTTACCAACTTCTACCACAATACCGCCTATGTTCCAATACCAACTTTAACTTCATGTCGTTAAAATTCACCGTTCGTAAGCATATCATTCACTATTGTTTTATTTACAGAAGCCCCAATTAAGATAGCAATTCAAACTCTAACAAGTTTGATGCGCTATCTGACTCCATAATAAGAATTGTTTGATTGTTTCCCTTTATCCTGACAAAGGGAAAATTGCAATTGCGGGCGATTTCAATGTACACAATTCTGGTTGGCTTCGACATACTGGCCAGACAACAACCGAAGGAAAGTGTGTTGAGATCTTCGCTGAGTTTAACGAATTTACTCAACTTGTTGATGAGCCCACTCGGTTCCCTTATATTGAAGGACATGCGGCCAACACTCTTGACTTATTTCTCACTTCTCATTCCGAAAAATACAGGGTTGTATTATCATCTCCTCTATGCAAATCGGACCATTGTGTCCGAGATAATGGCCCTAAAAGAACTGTGTGGCAATATGAGAAAGCCAATTGGGACGGCCTAATAAATTTCTTTCGAAATTTTAATTGGTCATTGTGTTTTCTAACGGAAACGTTGACGCATCAGCTGATATGATAATAACGTAATCCTCAACGGCATACAAATTTTGTTCCTTACAGAACAAAAAGTATCATCCCCAAAGAGAATTTGATTTTAGCTGTTAAGAGGCTATTAGGGATAGAGAATGTAGTTTTCGAAAATTTAAAGGCAACCCTACAGTAGAAAATCGAAATCTGTTCAAACGGGTCAGAAATATCTGTAATGCTCAAATACAAAAGGCCAAGTTTTTGCATGACCAAAAAGTAGGGCAAAAAATACTGTTGTGTCCAAAAGGAAGCAAAAGCTTTTGGTCTTTTGTTAAGAACGGTAAAAGCTCGAACACGTCATCGGTCCCAACGCTCGTCTTCAATAACTCTCCGTATGTCAGCTCCATCGACAAAGCCAATTTGCTGGCAGCTCAATTTGCTGCCATCTCGACACTTCCTCATAGCATATTGGCCCCACCTGAGCTTGAGACAGTAAATTCTGCTATGAAGCAGATTTTTTTTCGAACTCGCTCGGTTGCGAGAGTCCTCAAAGATCTCAATATACATAAATCCGCTGGTCCAGATGGTATCCCCGCCGTTATTCTGAAGAGGTGTTCTTCTACGCTGGTAAGCTTTACCATCTTTCCTATTCTGCTGGGATTTTTCCGAGCAGATGGAAAACTGCATTTGTCAAGCTTCTTAATGACCGTCAGTACGGCTTTCGTAGCAAACGGTCCACTGGTGATTTGATGGCTTATCTCACCGAAAAGTGGAACCAATCTGTACATTGTTTTGGAGAAAGTGAGATTATTGCGCTTGATATTTCTAAAGCATTTGATAGAGTTAGGTATCAGGCTCTTTTATCGAAAATGCGTGCTTTTGGTATCGATGAGTCTTTTCTTCGCTGGATTAGAAATAAGATTGTTATAAAAAAAGCACGCAAATCAAATCTTGGTTTTCAAGTTTTATTTTTAATGTCTACTCTTGATCACGTATTGAACCTCACTGACTCAAGAAGTGTCAAACATAAAACTCTATTCAAGCTTAAAACTATTAAGTACAATGAGTCAATAAATGTTTGGTATACATTCATGAATACATATCACCTTTCCGACCGTTCAATACAAGTTGTATTGAACTTCATAAATGCTGGTGTGCCCCAGGGCTCCGTTTTGTCTCCGACTCTCTTCCTCATTTTTATAAATGATCTCTTGTCTGAAACTTCTAATCCTCTCAACTGTTTTGCTGACGACTCCACCCTCAGCTTTTCATATTTGTTTCCAAATTCACGTCCCTGCTCATATTTTAAGTCGCCAAAAACGCTGCTAAATGCTTAGGCTTCTTGAGACGATGCAGGAAGTTTTTCACCCCTTCTGATCTGGCTACAATTTATAAGGCCTTCATCCGCCCAAAACTGGAGTATAACTCCCACATCTGGTCAGGTGCTTCTCAAACATCTTTGCAACTGCTTGATAAGGTACAAAATAGAGCGTTAAAATTGATAGGTGATAGTTGAATCGTAGAACCGATTAATTCTCTTGAACATCGTCGAAACGTTACCTGCCTCTCTCTCTTTTATCGCTTTTTCACAAACAGTGAAATAGCCAGTTGCATTCCTCCCCTGAAACAATTTACCCGCAACACCCGCCTCGCCCAACTTCGGGCGTACAGTCAAGTATAGAGATTCTTATTTTGGTCGCACCACCCGAATGTGGAATGCTTTGCCTGGCTCTGTATTTCCCCTGCATTACGATTCGCAAAGGTTCAAGAGCAATGTGCATCGGTTTCTCCTATTAAATCCTCTCCTATTTTCCTTAATGCTCGCAATGTGTTCTATAACATTATAAGGTTATTCAAAACCCCTTCATGCGCACGCTAATTATACAAAAAAATGACACCGGTTATTCCAGCCCTTTGTGTCTGAAGAGATCCAAAAGGACCTGGCCCTCCAGGTTTAGGTTTGTGCGTAGTGTTAACTTCCCAAACACGTAAAAAGACCTTGTTCCGAAACAACAATCAGCCTCGGATAACGATAATGATTTCAAAGTTGACGACCCAAGCAAACGAAAAAAGTTCAACGACCTCCGGATCTGCACGTGGAACGTAAGATCTCTTAACGGACTACGTGCAGCTGGAGAATTAGTGGACGCCCTGGACTGCTGCAAAGCAGACATAACCGCCATTCAAGAAGTGCGATGGAGTGGACCGGGCATAAAAAAGATGAAAAACTGTGACATCTACTATGGCGACTGCTACAGACAACAGAAACAGCGCTTCTTTGGGTGCGGATTTGTCGTTAGAGGAAGAATCAGGGATAAGGTGATTAGCCAAAATCTAGTCAATGAGCGTATAATGACCATCCGCTTCAGTGCTAAATTCGCCAACATTAGCCTAATATGCGCCCATGCCCCCACAGAATAGAACGACGACATTTCCAAAGACTGTTTCTACGAGCTCCTCGAAGAAACATATGAGCAGTGCCCTAGACACGACGTGAAAATCATTCTTTGGCGATCTTAACGCAAAACTAGGGAGGAAGGAGGACATTTTTGGAAATACAATCGGTAAGCATAGCCTCCACGACAAAACCTCCAAAAACGGACTAAGGCTGATCGATTTTGCTGTGGGGCTAAATCTTGTTGTAAGTAGTACACGTTTCCTGCATCTCAAAATTCATAAAGGTACATGGCGATCTCCAGATCAATTAACCGTCATCCAAATTGACCATGTTGTGATCGACGCAAGGCACTCTTCAAGTGTGCAAGATGTCCGAACTTTCCGAGGGGCCAACTTTCACTCGGACCACTACCGTGCGGTAGCTAAGGTACGAATGAGGATATCGTGTTCACGACCTGCACGAACTAACGCTGTGAAGAGATATGATGTCGCAAAGCTTCAATCTTAAGAGATTGCCAATGCCTTTTCCAATCGAGTGTCCCTTCAATTATCTTTGAATCCCATGCCGCCAGCATTAAGCATTGAAGACCAGTGGCAGCAATGCCAAGAAGCCATCAGATCCGCTGCCTCTGAGGTTCTGGGTTTCACTCGCCCACCACAACGAAACCCATGGTTCGATGAAGAATGCAGGCAGGCAGGCTGCTTACGAACACCGAATTCTCAAAAAGAAAAAGAAGCAGCATGAGAAGCGCTCATTTGAGGAAATAGAGAGGTGCCGTGACAGGAACGAGATTCGGAAGTTTAACGAAAAGGTAAAAAGATCCTGCCAGGGTGGCAAACCCCGAACCCAAGCCTGTAAAGACCAGCAGGGAAACATAGTTATAGAGTCACAGTCGCTACTGAGGATCTGGAAAGATCATTTCTGCAGACTGCTTAACGGCGATGAGGACACAAATTCCGCTGTCAGGCAGATTGCGCCATTCAGCTTGGACGATGATCAAGAATGCCGTCTTCGCGACCTACAGGAAGTTAAGCTTGCAATATGCAAACTTAAATCAAGTAAGACTGCAGGTGCAGATGGCCTTGATGCCGAACTCTTCAAGGCAGCTGGAGACCAGTTGGAAAGGAGCATGCACCAGCTCATCTGGATGATATGGTCGGAAGAAAGCATGGCCAATGAATCGAACCTCAGTATCGTATGCCCGATCCTAAAGAAGGGAGACCTTCGCAATTGCGCCAATTACAGAGGGATAAGCCTCCTTATCGTCGCTTATAAGATCTTGTCTGCTGTAATATGTGAACGTCTGAAACCCCACGTCAACAACTTGATAGGTCCTTATCAATGTGGTTTTAGACCAGAGAAGTCCATAGATACTTTACAATATTAAGCATTTTCGTCGACATTCCTAGACAACTCAGTTTATAGAAAAGAGATTTTCGGTCAATCGAGTCGAACGCAGCTTTAAAGTCCACTTAAAAGCGTATAACTTTATTCCCTTTTCGAGATATGACCTAGCAATGCATGTCAATGAAAAAATTTTATCTACCGTTGAATAACCCTTCCTAAAACCGGCCTGATACTCGCTGAGCAATTTATTTTCATGTTAATTTTCTTCTCCTCTCTCTTGCCGCGGCAGGGTAATCCCTATGTAGCGATAAGCCGGTGCTTTTCAGAGTAGACGCCGATTGGAGAATGCGGCCGACATTTTCTTTGTTCTGTAGTTCGACTATTATGTTTTCAGTGTTCGTATTTCGTGAACGGATTGATCGCGTTGTTGCTTTAGCTGCTTGGTTTTGAGTCTTGAGTAAATCCAAGCATAGTGATTTTGCCTTGTCCACCGCAGATACACCAGCTTCAGCTCGAAAATGAAGAACGATGTTTTTTTCGTTTGCTTTTCTTGATTAAAACTCAACTTGGCGCTCAAAAGAGAGATATCGGGATTCCATTTTGTCGAGCTGACTTTTCAGCGAGAGATTGTTTTGTTGCAGGGCATTTATCTAAACCCCAATTTTATCAACGTCTTACTTTGTTGGAAGACCCTTTAATTTCTCATCCAGCAGTGTGGACATAGTATTCTGCACTAGGGCTTGTTAATCTGCGATTTGCATGGTACCTACAGACATATTAATTTTATTCCTTTTTGTGGCTAATTTTTGCGGCGGGAAATTATCGGGGGAGGTTTCTGAGAGGTCTTTCTTGGCTAGGGTGTCCATCTTATCTCTTTAAAAGAGAACATGTTCTCTTTTTTAGGTCCGATCTTTTTTACACTATCTTTTTTCGTTAGGTTCTTTTTTTATTCTCTTTTTTCTTTAAAAAGGGTGTCCGGTAGTAGTGTATTATCCTTTGGGTTGTGATTTTTGGTCATATTCTAAGAAAAAAATTGTTATACAGTAAAGTTCGTTTCTCAACTTTGACATCACTTTTCGACAATTTAAAAAAAGGCTAACTTTGGTGTACCCTAACCTGTGTTAAACTCGATATCTCTGTCAGTACTGATGATAGAGACCTAATCCTAGACTTAATTTTTTGTAAAAATAACAATCTTTGAGACTGTATTTAAGTTGAGCTCCGATAGGCTTAGGGTTGCCAGATTTTTAATTTTAAGTGGTGTTCAAATTCTCATCCCCAAACAAAGTTTTGACTTTGAGGTGACTTTTTTTCAGAAAATTGCTGATAAACATAAAGTTTCTTTATTTTTTGTAGATGAACAAAACAATAATAAAAAAAAAACTTTGTAATAAGTGCACTCAAAAACCCATACATTTTATGATACTTGGAAAAAACTAAAACAGGTAAAAAATCAAGTTTGGGTTTTCTACGGTTTTTTATGTATGTACGAGTATATCACTTTTTTTATTCGAATTAATTTAATACATTTTTTTAACAGCTCAATCAAATGTAAACGTGGTGTTAAGAATTATTGCAGTTCTTTCTAATTAGCCGGAGAGCTAGTGACCGATTTGCTTACCTCATTTTAGCAAGGCTCAAACTTTGCTCATAGAAAGATTTAGGCCCGACAAGTATAAAAGTGCCCGTCTTACACTCCGGTTCGGTCCACAAGGCCTTAAGAATAGGGCTTGAAGTTGTAAAAAATAAGTGCCCATTTACCTCATTTTAGCAAGGCTCATCTTTTAATATATTCTTCATTGATCCAATATATACACGAAAATAGCATTGTAAGACGTTTTAGCGGTCCACAACATGCTGTAAGACGCTCGTATATATGTAAAAAAAATTACCCCATTTACCTCATTTTAGCAAGGCTGGTTTTTACACACAACTAAGATGACATAAAAACAAACACACATTTCAAGTGTAAGACGTTTATTCGATCGACAACCCTCCGTAAGACGCTGAAAATTAAATTAAGATAGAAACAATTATAGTCTTTTGATTATGTCATTTCTTAAGGAACTCGACATTGAATGAACTTTTATTGCATGAATCGATTAATGGGTTAATTTTAGAGAAAAAAAAACCAAAGTCCTATTAAATTCGAGGGTGCGAATCGGAGATATGGGTTCCAAACCATCTTCATTCGTTTTTTCAATATATCTCGAGAACGAAGCAAAATTTTGATACAATTCCAGGGACATTTTTTGTAGAGAGCAAATTTTCCCATCGAAATGCATCTTTTTAAAAATTGTAAATAAAAATTTTTTATCCGAAATAGTAAAATTCCCGATAGAAAAAAAATCAATTTTTTCCAGTTGTTGAGTTTTGTCAGTTTTTTTAATGGCATTTCTTTCTGGTTGCAGATAGGTATAGGCAATACTTCATAAAAAAGAAAGTAAATAAAATTTTCTTTAAAATGCTATATCAGAGAGCTTTCTATTATTGAATTTTACCGAAATATTGTCACTTGAACATAGACATTTATCGTCGATTTTCATCTTCACTTCTTCTTTCACAGCATTTATCCTTATTTTGTTGAAAAAAAAAATTTTTAGTCTATGCGAAAGTATTTTAGGTTGATAATAAGTAAAATAAATTACCTGAATACTTTGTTTCTTGAATTTAAAATATGATACTATTCTAAAAATGATTTGTGGAACATTATTAAAACAGTTACATATCTACAGTTGACCTCACAAGGAATGGTTGTGAGAAAAGCACTAGGCCCAGGGGCTCCTCGCTCTGTTGCGACACCCTATTTATTTATTTATTTTTATCTACAGTTAACCACTTAGGTCCCACTTTTGCCGGAACATTATCAAAATGTGTATCTATTGAAACCAGGTCTAGAAAAAACAACCGCCAATTGTACTATCGAAAGATTTTCAATTTTCTTCATCTCCAAAAATATCTTGGCTTTATTCATGCATTTAATGGCTGCAATACTATGTCTGCATTTTATAATTTTGAAAAAAAAAATCATGAAATTTATAAATGAAAATGTCAAACAGTTACAAACACACATATAGACACATTTTTACGAGATGCTGCTGCTAAAGAAGACACAAGATCTGCGTCAGATATATTGCAGTTTCCTTGTATGGAACAAAGTTGAACCAGACACTAATGGCACTTTCCATTGGACGAAAAGAACCGTCCAAGAGAGTCCAGAAGCATTCTCAAACCGTTCCATTGGTGCAAAAAGATCGCTTCTCATGATTCTGAGGAGTGACAGCCACTTCTCGATTTGAAATGAGAATCGACTCAAGAAGCACTAACACATGTTACTCAAATGTCAAATAGAAAATTTTCTTCAAGGAATATTTTTTAAGAGATATAGGTGTTTCACTCACACAAAGGCAATTACGTTAAACTGAACAGAAATTATTTTGGGTGTTCCATTGGCTTTTAAAATCAGTGCTTCCCCGAGTGAAACCAATGGAAAGTGCCATAAGCAACTGTTATTTCCAATTTTTTTGCAAATTATCAAAAGAGCAAATTTTTCGCTGGCAAAAATACCACCAAAACGCGATGCCATCAAACATCATGGCCTAAGAACTTTTTTCCAAATCCAACAGTGGCATGGAAGCACTTAAATCTTCTGAACTTTGGTCGGGAAAACTCTAAATGTGGATACTGCTTGTTGTTGAACTACAGGTTGCCTTGTAAGCTGTGGTTCCAGAAAACAACAAATTGCTTGCTCAATATGTATGGGAGTCAATTGCGATAATGAGCAAGTAGCCGATATTGCATAAGAGGACATTTTTGAAGATGTAGATGTCGATATAGAGATAGACCCTCACGATGTTATTGAAGACTTATAATAGTAAAAATAAGTACATAAAACTTTTTTTTTGTAACAAATACCTTTTTCATTGAGTAAAAAATGTTTTTTTATTCCACAGAGTAAAAATAAATGCAGTTAGTATAAAAAAGATGAAAATCGACGATAAATGTCTATGTTCAAGTGACAATATTTCGGTAAAATTCAAACATAGAAAGCTCTCTGATATAGCATTTTAAAGAAAATTTTATTTACTTTCTTTTTTATGAAGTATTGCCTATACCTATAGCTATCTGCAACCAGAAAGAAATGCCATTAAAAAAAACTGACAAAACTCAACAACTGGAAAAAATTGATTTTTTTTCTATCGGGAATTTTACTATTTCGGATAAAAAATTTTTATTTACAATTTTTAAAAAGATGCATTTCGATGGGAAAATTTGCTCTCTACAAAAAATGTCCCTGGAATTGTATCAAAATTTTGCTTCGTTCTCGAGATGTATTGAAAAAACGAATGAAGATGGTTTGGAACCCATATCTCCGATTCGCACCCTCTAATTTAATAGGACTTTGGTTTTTTTTCTCTAAAATTAACCCATTAATCGATTCATGCAATAAAAGTTCATTCAATGTCGAGTTCCTTAAGAAATGACATAATCAAAAGACTATAATTGTTTCTATCTTAATTTAATTTTCAGCGTCTTACGGAGGGTTGTCGACCGAATAAACGTCTTACACTTGAAATGTGTGTTTGTTTTTATGTCATCTTAGTTGTGTGTAAAAACCAGCCTTGCTAAAATGAGGTAAATGAGGTAGTTTTTTTTACATATATACGAGCGTCTTACAGCATGTTGTGGACCGCTAAAACGTCTTACAATGCTATTTTCGTGTATATATTGGATCAATGAAGAATATATTAAAAGATGAGCCTTGCTAAAATGAGGTAAATGGGCACTTATTTTTTACAACTTCAAGCCCTATTCTTAAGGCCTTGTGGACCGAACCGGAGTGTAAGACGGGCACTTTTATACTTGTCTTTCTATGAGCAAAGTTTGAGCCTTGCTAAAATGAGGTAAGCAAATCGGTCGTTAGCTCTTGGTCTAAATACATTGGCGTGAGGAAATACAATTCTTCTTACTAAAAAAACCTTAGATTCAGCTTTTCTTAAAGATGTCAGTTTAAATATACTACTTCGAAATCATTCATCTCATCTCATCTCGTGCTATATTTCCTTTAAGCAAGGAAGAGAAGCAACAAAGAAATATGCAGAAAAAGCCCGTTGCTACCACATACTACATATGGGGTATTCCATACCAAATCGACCACTTTTGACCCCGACCCCTTTAGATTTTGCTGAAACTTTACCATTCTTTTCTACCCTTTGAAAAACATTTTTGAGAATTTTTTCAAATTTTTTTGTCCAATCTCAAAAAAGTTATGAATTTTTCAAAAAAATGGCTTTCTTATTTTCAAACAGCTTCAAACAGCCATAACTTTTTTAAAAATTTGACTTTTCGGAACATTTTTTTTTCAAATTGTGTGTTTTTGAATGAACTTTTCGGAAAAATACACGAAAAAAATTTTGCATGATCAATTATATAAAAAAATCGGTTTTTTTTGAGTAAAATCGTCATTTTTTTGAAGTTCGCCATATTTTATTTTCTTCATTTTTTTCTCAAAAAAATTTCAGTCAATTTGACAACTATTTTCACCAATTTCGGAGTGGGCCGACTTTTTTTTACATTTTTTTTATTTATTTAAAAAAAAATCAAAATTAAAAAAAAAAAAATTTTTTTCGTAACTTTTACTCGGCACTAGTACGATAACTTTGGCGACAAAAAATTATAACGGTTTTTGGTGGAGGAGTTCAATACAATCATTTTTTACTACAGGAGGGGGGTCTATCTCCCCCCGCTTTGGCGGTAGGGGCAATTTTATAAAAATTGACTTCAAAAAATATTGTTAAAGAACGGGAACATTTACAGATACAAATTATACTTTTTATGAAAGCCAGAAATCTGCACTTCATAATAAATTTTTAATGAAGTGGTTTCAATTTATAGTTTTTGAAATAACTGACTTCAAATTCAAAATTTACGAAAAAAGTAAAAAAATTACTTTGAGTATTATGTTTCCTCATGATTACAAATGAAAATAAAAAAAAATAGATGTAGTAAGTTGCTTCAATAAATTTTTCATCAAACGCTGTAAACTACTTTTTTCTATGTCTTGTAGTTTTTGAGATAATTGAGAAAAAGTAAAACTAATTCTTCTAAAACTATTATTATAAAAGTTTCTTTTAAGATTAGAGACTCCTTTAGTTTTAAAGAAGAAATATAGTTTTACTATTTTTCAATTATCTCAAAAACTACAAGACATAGAAAAAAGTAAATTACAGCGTTTGATGAAAAATTTATTGAAGCAACTTACATACTACATCTATTTTTTTTTTATTTTCATTTGTAATCATGAGGAAACAAAATACTCAAAGTAATTTTTTTACTTCTTTCGTAAATTTTGACTTTGAAGTCAGTTATTTCAAAAACTATAAATTGAAACCACTTCATTAAAAATTTATTATGAAGTGCAGATTTCTGGCTTTGATAAAAAGTATAATTTGTATCTGTAAATATTCCCGTTCTTTAACAATATTTTTTGAAGTCAATTTTTATAAAATTGCCCCTACCGCCTAAGCGGGGGGAGATAGACCCCCTTCCTGTAGTAAAAAATGATTGTATTGAACCCCTCCACCAAAAACCGTTATAATTTTTTGTCGCCAAAGTAATCGTACTAGTGCGAAAAAAAATTTTTTTTTAATTTTGATTTTTTTTTAAATAAATAAAAAAAATTTAAAAAAAAGTCGGCCCACTCCGAAATTGGTGAAAATAGTTGTCAAATTGATTGAAATTTTTTGAGAAAAAAATGAAGAAAATAAAATATGGCGAACTTCAAAAAAATGACGATTTTACTCAAAAAAACCGATTATTTTATATAATTGATCATGCAAAATTTTTTTCTTGTATTTTTCCGAAAAGTTCATTCAAAAACACACAATTTGAAAAAAAAAATGTTCCGAAAAGTCAAATTTTTAAAAAAGTTATGGCTTTTTGAAGCTGTTTGAAAATAAGAAAGCCATTTTTTTGAAAAATTCATAACTTTTTTGAGATTGGACAAAAAAATTTGAAAAAATTCTCAAAAATGTTTTTCAAAGGGTAGAAAAGAATGGTAAGGTTTCAGCAAAATCTAAAGGGGTCGGGGTCAAAAGTGGTCGGTTTGGTATGGAATACCCCATATATACTCATGGTATGTAAAGTGAAAGCCGGTGGTGGTTGTTAAATATGTATATAAAAGATCAGTCTCTATTCCGCGACATTTTCAAAATAAGAAATAATTTAACAAGAAACCAGAGTTAAATATTCTTTTGAAAATGAATTAATGTATTCATGTACCTTAAAACTTTCGATTTCATAGAAAACTAATGCGATGATCACAAAAAGGAAAAGCATTTTTCCGACGAAATGCAAAAACATTATACATGTTTCGTAAAAGATTCAAATTTTAAATGGGATGCGCAGTGTATTGTCTGCAAACTAGATGTGAATGTCTCAAATAAAGAAGAATACAACTTAGAGCAACATCTCCAAACAAAAAAATAAAAATTATTCTTCTTGATACTTACACCAGCGAAACGAATACCTCCGGGAAGCACCAATGCAATGTCTTCCAAAAAAAATTTGAAAACAGAAAAGGGCTTAATAAACAACCTTGTTTGACGCCAGACGTCGATTGAAACCAGGAAGAAGCTTCATTTCCGTCCCATACTGCGTTCATATTGTTTTCGTATAGATACTTTACAATATTAAGCATTTTCGTCGACATTCCTAGACAACTCAGTTTATAGAAAAGAGCTTTTCGGTCAATCGAGTCGAACGCAGTTTTAAAGTCCAAAAAAAGCGTATTCCCTTTTCGAGATATGACCTAGCAATGCATGTCTATGAAAAAATTTTGTCTACCGTTGAATAACCCTTCTTAAAACCGGCCTCATATATTTTCAAATATTTCAAAGTATTTCAAATATTCAATATCAATTTTGATACTTTTTGCGAAGGAATACCGTTAAGTGATCTGGCAAGCTTCCAAAAGGAACGGCTATCTCTTACTTCTGACAACTTTTGCACCAAGTTATGGGAATAATGTTTCCTTACATAAGGTTTTATACTCTTTAATCGCTTTTTGGTACATTTCTTTAGCAAAAATTGAATTGAATGTTCTCAGCAGTCTTAGAAAGCCAAAAGGTTTTTTCCTAGTCCGCATCAAACCATGGTTCCTTCCTATGTTTAAACTGTAAAGGCTTTGCAGCCTGCATTATACATGTAACCAACACGTCTGTGCATTGGATTAAATTCAAATGGCTTGCATTGACTGTCTCATGCTTATTATCCAAGTTCACTTTATATCTGTTTCGATTGGCATTTTTCCACTGAAGTTTTGGTAGCAGCTTCATGTTCTCTTGACCAGGGACTGAGTCGTCGCTGAGGTTAGATTTGACGGAAAGCGGCAGGTGATCGGAATAGACCAGTTCTTCAACTTTTAAATCAGCCACGACATCAAACCATTTTCCACGCACGAGACAAAAGTCAATTGTTGAACATGACGTTCCTCTTATAAATGTATATTTTCCATCTTGATCACTCTTTGTTCTTCCATTCAACAATATCAGACCAATGGTCTCGCACATCTCAATAAACTTTTTTCGTTGCTTTCAACTATTGTATATCCAGTGCCCATCTCATGCTGCTCACTGTTTCAGGTGTAAATTCGGGTTGTATCTAAATCAGCTGTGAGTTCCCAAACCTAGCGTGGCAATCTCCAATTACCATAATATTTTCATGACGAAACTCCATAAGAAAGTCATGTAGGCCATTGAATTCCTCCGTCCATTTGTTGCAATTGATATATACTGGTATTATATATAATTTTTAATTTTTATGTGCTATCTCAACTACAATCCTGCTCATTTCATTTACAAAACGGCATTTCGCAGATTTTCCAAATCGTTTTTTTATCCCAAAGAAGTATCCTTCACTCGCTCTTCCATATGTATGATTTCTCGTTGCTGGGATCCATTGCAAAGTAAATTCTTGAAAATATGTATTATAGTGTTCCATGTTTCGATCAACAAATGTTTCGAGCAAAAGAAAGCTATCATTATCTCTAATGGTTTCGAAAAAATTATTAAAAATCAACTTATTACCTAAACCTGATATGTTATACGAAAATTTTTTAAATGCTATACTAAATAAATTTACAATAAGAGAACTACTAGTGTGAACGTGGCTGACGGCATCTTTATGAAAAATAATTGTTTGGCAGCACCTGACTTCTATTAGTTTGAGAGCTGCTGGCATGGTTGTCGATGTCTGTCACTTCTAAGTTGTCAGTGGTCAGCTGCTGAAGAAACGTCATCCCTCCTCCATCGTCGCGTCGAATTAAAGGTTTTATGAATCTATAAGTTTTTTAAAAAAAGAATAACTTTATTTTATTCAAGTTAAAAATCTACCGAAATCTCTTATGAGGTCTTTCTCGTTCGGTATCTCACTTATGATTAATTTACAATGCTCTTAATACTAGGTCGTCTCCAATTCAGTATGGTATGTGTGTATCTTATATTTATGTATGGACAATGATCGTGAGACAATATCGATCTTGTCTGTCGGATGTTTATGTTTATGTTAACTCTTATGAAGGTTTCGTATGACAAAGAAATGTGATGAGTCTGCATATCGTTAACTCCCCTCTGACCCTGGAAGTGATCGTCCCGATCGCTCTTCTATTGCTTTCCTGGTTTCTTGTAAACATTTCAATGATGTCATTTCAAATATTTTTCGGTTTTCTTTTTCCTGTCTCAGCTTGTATATTTTCAACAGTTTAATAACAATATAAATGCTAAGTACTAGAACAATATTCAAAGTTATACCATAAAATATTGGATGTTCTTTCATATCTTTAATATAAGGTCTTATGAGGTCAATGTTGGTAAGTTTTAGCTTTTCATCACTTGATTCTAAATATTTCAAAATGTTTAATTCAATTGGTGAATTTAATTTCATGTGTTTCAGAATTTCTGTTCTCTTATTTTCATATCTCTTAGAATTAATAGTTACGTTATTCTTAAAATGAATAAGATATATACCTATGTATACTTTTTCATTTATTGTGGTTTTTCCACTTACAAAAATAATACCGTCTTTAATTATTTTGACCTCTGGATTATTTTCTTTTACTTTGTGACAATCTGCTTTCTTATTATTCAACAAATTCGTTAGGCAATTAGTTTCATTATTCACTCTACAATATATATCATTTAATTCTTTAATGCAATTTGCCATTTTATATTTTTCTTTATATAACACAACTTGATTGGGTAATGATAGTTTTCCATCACCAACATTTATACTTTCAACAATATATTTTTTATTTATTTCCGTAACTAGCGGATATTCAATATAAATTAAAATTAAATCTTTATTCTGAATTATCTTAAAGTCAGATGCATCTAACACATCAGCTATCGAAATTGGTAAAGTTTCAGTATTGATTATTTTATTCAAATCATTCATATTTAAAATTACGGTATTCAAAATTTCATTCTTACTCAAATTAATGGCGTTTATTATTTCACGTAAGTCCTCTATTATCAGTCGTAATACTAAATCGTCCTCTTTGTCTATTTCGTTATCTTCTGCTGCTAGTTTCTCTATAGCCTTAAATATCTGTGAGTTGGTCTGGTATTGTTTATTATTTGATTCTATTAACTCTTGCAACTTTGTTTCAATTCTAACTTTGTCGTCGTGATCTGGACTTCCAGATATCCATTTCCATAATGTGCCAATTTCATTAATACCTCTTTTGGATCTGTTTCTTATCGTCAATTGCTCTAGCAATCTGTCTGCCGTTTCTAGATTTCTAAGTTCTAACTTGGTCAGTCGAGTATTTTTTCCTTTTATGTTATTCAAAATGTCCCCGTAATATGTCAAGTTAATTACATGATACAATTCTCCTGTATCTTCGTATAATGCAGCAGGTCCGTCCTCTATTAGAATGTATTCCTCTGAACTATAATTAGTTATCTGCACTTGTGCAGATGTTGTGGCTAGCAATGCCAAAAATCTCAAAACTGTACTTATATACATCTGAAATTTAATACAAATAATATTTTATTTCTTTATGTTGTCTTTATGTATAATCCTGTCTTTACTGTCAACTACAACCCTTCCTCTATCCTCTTTAACAATTCGCTTTTTAAATAAAGGTTTAACTTTACCTTTCCTACGTGTTGATTTTTCGTGTATCTTTTGTCCTGGCCTAAACTCAATTTCAGTTTTATTTTTATTGAAATAAGAAAGATCTTTTTCTTGTTTTGTTTTCAATACATCTGTAAGAGATTTAAACTTTTCAAAGTTATGGAAGAACTCTAATGGTTGTTGATTCGTTTTTGAGTGAATAGATTCATTATATTTCTTTACTACAAACGGCATAATAAATTTTGTGTCTGCATGAATTTCTGTTTTCGTAATGCGTATTAGTTCTGTTAGTGTGCTATGTACTCTTTCAATCATTCCGTTGGTTTTGCTATGATTCGGAGCTACCTTTTCGTGTTTGACCCAAAATCTGGGGTCTGCATGTATGCGTTCCCCCCCTTTCTTTGGAATTGGAGCCTCTCCAATCTTATATCTAACAGGATGTCTGTCATATTTGTTTTCCTTACAAACAGAACAGTCTTTCGCATAATCAAGTAATTGTTTAAAACATTCGGGCCAGTAACATTTAGCTGAAATTTGTTTAAAATTTTCTCTAGAGTCTCTATGTGCTCTATTATGTTCCTCTTTCATAATGGTTATTTGCATGTCTTTGTCTGTTATGTCTTCTACAAGATTTGAAATGTACGCAAACTGTGTTGTTGGGTATTCGTTTAGTAATTTGTCTTTAATCTTAAATAGAGTCTCTTCTGTTGAATATATTGCGTTTATTCCCTTCCTAATTATTTCTTTCAATTTAGTGAAAACGTCATCATCTTTGTATTTAATAGTATGCCTCCAATATCCTTTATGAATTTGTTCACTATTTATATTATTGGAATCTCCTTCTTCTATAATTAATTGATTTCTGAATCGATTGATTATTCCACCTAACCTTCTAATTTCTTCTCTTGGGCTGCTGTGAGTACTATGTACTGTAGCTAAATCTTCACTATTTTCAATTATATTTATTTCTTGACGACTTAATGCATCTGCTACAACATTTTCCTTACCTGGTTTATAATTTATTACTGGTGCATATTCTTCTATAAATGCTTTCCATCTCTTCAATTTCGTATTAGGGTTTTTATCAGATACAGCAAAGCTCAATGGTTGATGGTCCGTGTATATGCGAATTCCAGTTTGACCATATAGATAATTTCTCAAATTTTTCAGACTCCATACTATTGCTAACAATTCCTTTTCATTGGTAGCATAATTTTGTTCACTTGCAGATAACGTCCTATATACAAAGGTTATTGGCTTATTGTCTTGGCTTAGTACTGCACCTATGGCTGAGTTACTTGCATCAGTTGTTAAATCAAATGGTTTATCGAAATCCGGTTGATTTAACGCAACTTCTTCTGTAAGCTTATCCTTTAATACCTGAAACGCTTTTTTGCCTTCTGAATCTAATTCAATATTTATCCTCTTACTGTTTATTTTTTTCGTTTCCCCGTAAATACTTTGTTAACCCTTTGCTGATCATTGCATAATTTCGAATAAATTTCCTATAATAACCTGATAGTCCAAGAAAACTTCTCAATTGACGTAAAGTCTGTGGTTCGGGATATTCCCTAATTGTTTTTACTTTATCTGGATGTGTTTTTATGTGGTTATAGGATACAACATATCCTAAGAAATCCACCTCTTCCATGAAGTACTTACTCTTTTCGCTGCTAATTCTCATGTTAGCTTCTGAAAGTGCTTTAATTATTATTTCAATGTGATGTAAGTGTTCATCATGTGTTCCTGAAAATATTATTACGTTATCTAGATAAACATGACAGAATTTCCCGATGTATTCTCGGAGAATGTCATCCATAGCTCTTTGAAATATGGCTGGAGCGTTTTTAAGCCCAAATGGCATACGATTGAATTCGTATTTCCCGTTGTTGACTGAAAATGCAGTCTTCGGTCTATCTTTTTCATTAACAAGGATTTGATGAAATCCTGATTGTAAATCTAAAGTAGAGAAAAATTTTGAATTGCCTAAATTAGATAAAATTACTGAGGTTTCTGCCATGGGATATTTATAAGACTTCGTAAAAGAATGTAATTTCTTGTAATCAATGACCATTCGTAGTTTCTTTGTGCCATCTTCATTGAATCCTTTTTTATCTACCACCCAAACTGGACTGTTATACGCGCTTCGACTTGGTTTTATAATATCGTTTTCTAATAAATTTTGTATTTCCTTATTAATAAACGCGGAAGCAGATTGATATGGGTATGGTCTTTGCCAAACTGGTTCTTCATTTACAGTATTTATATTACATTTAACATTTGTATTATACGGTAAGTAGTTTGGTCTTTCCGTAAAAATTCCCTGATATTTCCTTAAAATTCCCTTCAATCTTTCCTGGTATTCCACCTGCATATGGGTGTTTATTTGAAGACTGTTAATTAATTTATCATTATATATCAGAGGTACTTTGCCTCCGTTGAATTCCAAAAAACTGTCTGCTATATTTATTTTGCAATTAGATTGTCTTAACGTATTTATGCCTATTATAGCATCATAGTCTTTTAATTCTTTTAGTTCATAAAAAATTTCCCAATTTACAAATATGTTTATATCCTGGTACGTATCTATGATACTACTACCATGAACACTTTTTACTTTATTACTTGTTTTCAATTTCTTACACTTATTTATATCTGGTTTAACATAATTATGTGTCGCACCCGTATCTATTAATATTTTATATACTTGACCTGTCGTTTTATTTGTTCGTATAATTGTAGGCAGGTCGTACCTCATTCTAAAAAAGAATCTCGTTCATTAAGATGATTTATTCTAGGTGTTTTTGTTAAAGGCTGCTGATTGCTATTAGGCCTATCTCGTTTAAACGGATTGTTGTTATTGCGAATCTCATTATTGAATCTCTGGTCCCTATATTGATTTAAAGGTATGTTTCTCTGAAAATTATTATTTCTCTCCGGTCTGAAATTACCGCTTCCCTGATCTATCCTCTGTTGCTGTCCGTTATTCCAAATTCTTTGTTGTGGAGTTACATGGTGTCTCTGTGATGAATTCGCAAATGGTCTTTGAAAATGTTGGAAATTCGTTGGCCTTGGTGGTAAAATACCAAGAGGTCTGTTTTGTACGTGTTGATTCATAAATCTCGTAGTTTGGTTCATTTCAATTTCTTGTGCTCTAGCTAGAGCATTTGGGATATCCCCTGGGTTCAATGCAAACACCAAGTTACTCATTGGCTGGTTGAGTCCAGTTATGAAAACTCTTAGTGCATTTTGTCTTGCCACATCAAGTAAAACTTTTGTCTCTGCCGTTTTTGGCCCATAACTCATCATAGTCTTATTAGTTATCAAAGTTAATAATCTGTTAACCTGATCACAAAATTCCTCTAAAGTCTGTCTTCGCTGTTTTGCGTTAGTAAGTTCTGTCTGTAACATGTGAATCGGTCTCTTGTCCTCGTATGTTACATCTAATCTCGCTATTATTGCACTGGGATGAAGTGGAGTCCCGTGTGATGTTAATACATCGTTTGCTTTCCGTACAATTTTGTTTCGTAGAATATTCACCGCTGTGAAATAACTTGTACTACCTATGCAGTGTTCGTATGCCTGCATGCAATGCACTGCGGATGTGCGCCAACTAATGTAATTGTCGCCATCGAATTTTTGAAGGCTTTTCACTAGATCTAATCCTTCCTTTGTGTCATTTGACGGATCTATTTCTACATCTTTATATGGGATTATATTATCCGTGGGTAACAGTCTACCCAAAGCTGTTGTTAATTCCGTTATTCTTATTTGTAGATCCCTTTTCTGCTTAGTGACCGCCATAGCAATCATTCTCCCTTCCTGCTCTACCGTTAGTGCCATTTTTTATCTTGATATTATAATAAAAAAAAAATTTAAATTTGCCTAATTTAGGTATATGTACGTCAGCGACGAAGCGTCCATATATTGAGTGGAATGAGTGCTTCCGTTAACGAATTTAAAAAATCTTAGTAAAAATTAAATTCAAAATTCCAAAACTTATTCATTTTTCTATTATACTTTTAATATTATATTATACCAGTCTGTTCTTATCCAATCTATCTCGTTAAATAAATGTCAAGATCATTCTGAGAACATTATAATATTTTACCAAAATACTTACATAAAAGAAATCATGGTCTGTCTGCTAATTACATACAACTTAAAATACCCCCACAGCAAACCAACAGAGAATGCTCAACATCTTTGCATTATTTTTACGAATGTATAAAGTGACTAAAATGCGTAACACATATGCATTCTCTTTAATTGTCTTCTTTTCTTAGCTCAATCTCAAAATACCTACACCAACAGAAAGTACACAACATCACTCATAAAAATGTTGATAAGCGAAAATGCTTTGCAAAAAATACTCATAATGCGCAATGGCTAGGCATTCCATTATTTTGCTTTATTAACTCAGATCTCAACCCAAAGTGGAACAGATTTTTTTAGGTTTCTTGCCTTTGGACCAACGTGTGAAGAATGAGTTGAGTGAATGCATTACGAAAATGCCATGACATAAAACAGGAGATAGAAAGAAAACAAAGATGTATATGAGTTGTTTCTTGTTCTTAACAGTTCACTGTTAATGAGTTTGATTTCATGAAAAAAGGGGTAGGTAGTACTCATTTTATTGACTAGGTCAGTTTTTTCACTATCAGAAAACAAAGAGTGCATTGGTTTTAAAGTGTGTGGTTTTTAAACTATTTTTATGGCTGTGGGTGACTTATAAGGATTTAAACTAATATTTCCTGATTTAATATGAATGCGTGTAATTGTGTAATAGAAAGTTTTTTCCATAAACCGGCTAGGTCGTTCGAAGAAAAAAAAAAAAAAAAAAATAGATGTTTGCAGACAGAAACCATCCTTAAATATAAACACCGTTACAAAGCGGTCTACTCCAAATTTTTCAATACAAACTTGTGAAAGTTTTCCGTGGCTAACAGGATGTATGAAAACAAAAAGAAAATATTGTTGGCCTTGCCTTATTAGCAATGAAAAAAGTGTTTGGAAAAGTGGTGGATTTAATGACATGAACAATTTTTCGAAAGCCCCCAAAAAGGCATGTAAAGGAGTGTGGGTCTCATTTGAGTCTCAAATTTTTGGTCTTATTTTGAGTGCTTCCGCAAACAAAAATGTCACGCTTCGTGCCTAATGTACGTGTATATAAATATATATTTCCTAATATAAAAAAATACACTTATAAGAATGTTACTTGTGTTACTTTGTTGCTCCCTGTTCCTCGTTCTCATTGACTATCCTCTGCACGGCTTCTAGTAGGTTGTTTTTCTCTTCAGCTTAGTTTTTTTTTTTTTTTTTTTTTTTTTTTTAATTTTTAAACACTTTTTATCTAGTTTCGGGTTTCGGCTAGATAGCAACCTTTCGCAATGTTTGTTAATAGTTAATAATTTTATTTTTTGTTTGATTTCACTCTTTCTTTCTTTATTATATTCACTTCAACACATTTTTCTTTCTTTCTTCTCTTTTTGTTTTGGATTTTCCGCTTATAATTTTTTTTTAATTTCACTCTTTCTTTCTTTATTATATTCACTTCAACACATTTTTTTCTTCTCTTTTTTTTTGGATTTTCCGCTTATAATTTTTTTTTTTAATTTCACTCCTTCTTTCTTTATTATATTCACTTCAACACATTTTTTCTTCTCTTTTTTTTTTGAATTTTCCGCTTCTTATGAGCGTATGTCTCCTGATCTTTTTTTTCACTTGCCTCCCAGTGTTTTATGTTGGGTAGGTCTTTTTTTGTTGGTTCACTTGCGATAGATAATTATCTGGAATTTTCGCGAAACAAGTGTCCTGTCCCTACTGTTCGGGCGCCAATTAAAGGTTTTATGAATCTATAGGTTTTTTAAAAAAAGAATAACTTTATTTTATTCAAGTTAAAAATCTACCGAGATCTCTTATGAGGTCTTTCTCGTTCGGTATCTCACTTATGATTAATTTTACAATGCTCTTAATACTAGGTCGTCTCCAATTCAGTATGGTATGTGTGTATCTTATATTTATGTATGGACAATGATCGTGAGACAATATCGATCTTGTCTGTCGGATGTTTATGTTTATGTTAACTCTTATGAAGGTGTCGTATGACACAGAAATTTGATGAGTCTGCATATCGTTAACTCGTCGCATGTCAAAACATTAAATGAGTTGAAATAAAATATCTTCTCATTTATTTTGGTCGTATCTCCTCTAATGAACGTGTTAATGTTTCTTTCGCAGCGATTTGGAGTTTACTTTTTATTAATTTTCTTCTCCTCTCTCTTGCCGCGGCAGGGTAATCCCTATGTAGCGATATGCCGGTGCTTTTCAGAGTAGACGCCGCCGCCGATTGGAGAATGCGGCCGACATCTTCTTTGTTCTGTAGTTCGACTATTATGTTTTCAGTGTTCGTATTTCGTGAACAGATTGATCGCGTTGTTGCTATAGCTGCTTGTTTGTGAGTCTGGAGTAAATCCAAACATAGTGATTTTGCCTTGTCCACCGCAGGTACACCAGCTTCAGCTCGAAAATGAAGAACGATGTTTTTTTCGTTTGCTTTTCTTGATAAAAACTCAACTTGGCGCTCAAGAGAGAGACATCGGGATTCCACTTTGTCGAGCTGACTTTTGTGACGAAGCGTCACAATTTCTTCCTCCTACCCCATCCCAAAATGCCGCACCAAAACAATACACGTATTTATTTTTACTAAAATGTAGTGAGCCCACACCCCAAGGCCAAACTTTGTTTACCTTTCATTCGTGTTCATTTCCTTATGGAGATATGCATTGAAAATCTCCATCTCTCTCTTATCAAAACAAAGGAAACACACACTCCAAGGCCAAACTTTGTTAACCTTTCCGCGCCGTACCTCTTCATGTACATTTTCTTATGGAGAAATGCATTGGCAATCTCCATCAAATTTTTATATGCAAAATTGTCACTGACCGGATTCAACTCACATTCGGTTTCAGTGGCAAAGTCAATGAACAGAGGTGAATTAATCACCAAAAAAGTTTTATCGGTTTCTAATTTTTGTGGCTTGATTGAGCCGGGCAAAAAGAATCTACCAGGCACTTTTTCTCATTCGACCGAAAGAGATTCAATTGTTGTGGCTTGCTTGAGACGGGCGTTGATATCTGGTTTATTTTCTTTTTCGACTTTAATAGTCTCCTTATAGGAGATTCGAATTGTTGTGGCTTGCTTGAGCCGGGCGTTTGAATCCTCCTTAATATTTAGTCTCCGTAAAGGAAATTCGAATTGTTGTGGCTTGCTTGAGCCGGGCGTTTGAATCCTCCTTAATATTTAGTCTCCGTAAAGGAAATTCGAATTGTTGTGGCTTGCTTGAGCCGGGCGTTTGAATCCTCCTCGATATTTAGTCTCCGTATAGGGGATTCGAGTTGTTGTGGCTTGCTTGATCCGGTACTACTCGATGATGACCTATACCAGCCGTTCTTGGACTGACACCATAAATACACTTTATTCAAGAAATCATTGAACTTGTTAAATTTTGTAAAATTAAATATAATTTTAAACCTTATCCTGAGAAAACATATAGTGTTCAACCACACAATAAATTAACAAAAAAAAATTTAAACAAGTTATAATTTGTAAGAAAATGAATTTAATGAATTAAAAGGAAGTTAACAAATTATTGAAAAATCTTGTTTTTTATTACATGATAAATTACTTAATTCTAACTTAATTCTAAATAACTTAAGATTAATAGTAGTCACCTTCAAATCCTGAAAAGAAAAAAAAAAAAAAAATTTTGTTTGATTATGTGTTACAAGGAAAATTGTTTGTTAATTTACCCTATCTGACATTTGCGATGTAAACAAACGCAAAATGCAAAACCATGTCCATGAGAGCACCCGCAATGGTAATTTGTAATTGGGACTTGGAACCTGCAACACAAAAAAGGAAAAACAAATTAGAACACTTTAGCTATAGTTTACGAACTATTAACACTAAATTTACAAACAAATAACATATAAATCACAAAAAAATGAACAATTAACACTGAAGTTGCAATTTGCAACTCTTGGCTCACTATAAACAACGTCACAAGTCTATTTCTTATGTTTAACACATAAAATTAACTGATTAAAACAATTTAATAGCTAGATACAATTGTTTAATTGCATATAAACAATTGAATACACAAATTTACAACAAAGGGTTTGACAAGTCTAACCTACAAAACACATATATACTTTTGATTGTAATTTCACTATTAACTTTACAGTCTCGAACAAATGCACAGTCAATTAATCTAATTTATATGTTTTTTATCAATTTAATGATAAAAAACTGAAACAAAACACAATATTTCACGAGTAAAACAAACAAATAAGATTCGCGACACGAGCAAATAATCAAAGTTGTTTTGACGGCACAACTTTATACGCAGAAACTAAAAAACACATTGACAATATAGACATTTATTCGCGGAACAATAATTTATGAACAATAATCGAAATTTTTATTAATTTGTTAATAAATTTAACATTTTAAAGGTTGTCAATAAACCCAATAAGTGCGAAAGAGACAACACTATCGCAACCACAATACAGATGTTTCCTGAAATCAAAATGACTGGAAAAATGACTGGAAAAAGGGGGGTGATGCCAACTTTAAGGAATCTCCATGAACTAAGTGGCAGCACCAAAAACCAGACAGAGTATAAAGGGCGGACACATCGTTCGAAGAAACTCACTCTTCTCCAACATTTCATACAGAAAGGACATAATCACAAGGCGGTAAATATTATATTTGTAAATCAATTTGAAATCGTTACACGATATATACGTGAAGCGAATATATTTTGATACTTAGCAATTAACAAATTTGTATTAATAAATAGAAAGGAAAAAACATAAATCGACTTTGAAATCGATCGATGACTTTATACGTCGTTCGAATATAATTTCGATGAGCTTTGTTCCATTTGCAATAGTAGTAGTAGTTATTAACATAGTTTAATATTTACAATTAAGTTCAATTGGAAGGTGTTTGATGAACATATACGTCAAGCATAAATCGGTTGAAATTAGTTCAATTGGAAGGTGTTTGATGAACATATACGTCAAGCATAAATCGGTTGAAATTAGTTTACGTATTGGGAATTAAGTAATTATTATTATTCAAATATTGTTAGGATATAAACAGTAAATAAAGGAACAATTATTAATATAAATATCACTGAGTCCGACTCTTTATTTATGAATTGAACTCTCGTTGATTGCTCATTTACAAAGTAAGTAACAACGTTGGGTGAAAAAACATTTGGTGGTTCCATCCAGGAACAGTGATAAATATTAATAATTTGTTAATTTGTTTAACTGAATACCTTTTTTTTTTGTTCACTTTGTTTTTTTTGTGCTATTCACTGCATATAAAAAAAAATCAATTTCAAGACTTGGCTATAAAATTTAATCGCATATAATCATGAGTGAGCTTGACAAGCTATTGATAAATCAACTCGTTTTGAAAACGAAGATTGAAAAAACAATCGAAAATGGTAAGAAAACCAGATTGGAAAAAAGAACTGCAGGTTTTTACAAACAAAAAATGATCGACATGCGTGAAATTTGGCATGAATTCCTCAAACAAGATCGACAAATAAATGAAGCCATCATTGTATCAAAGGCTGATTGCGATAATGCATATATAAAAAGGCACCAATTCGATGAAATCGAAATCAAATACGATGAGTATATGGGCGAACTTGAAGATGGTTGCACTAGAACAGCTGCAGAGATCAACCTAAACTCAACAGTTTCAGCAGAACCTCCGTTCAAATATGCGCAATTACCAAAAATCACATTGCCAAATTTCAATGGTGATTATAACTCATGGAGATCATTCTCAGATTTGTTCACATCATTAATTCATGATAATAACCAGTTGCAACCGGTTCAAAAACTCCATTATTTAAAGGGGTGTCTTAGTGGTGACGCTGAGAAAATATTGAGGCATACTCCCATCACAAATCAGGATTATGAGCCGGCTTGGAGCAAATTAAAAAGGCGATATGAAAATACCAGAACTCTGGCAAATTTTCACCTCAAAGCCCTAGTCAACCAAATCAAAATTACTGCTGAATCGGGAAAGAGCCTAAAAATGTTAGTCGATACAACCGAAGAGTGCTTACAGCAACTCAAGGCGTTGAAAATAGACACCAGTCAATGGGATGCATTATTGATATTTTTAATAGTACAAAAATTACCATTCGTAACATTTCGTCTCTGGGAGGAGGAATTGGGAGATAATCAAGAACTTCCAAAATACTCAACATTTTTAGCATTTTTAAATAAAAGGATTCTAGTATTGGAGTCTATCGGTAGTACCATTGGCGCAAAACCAATTACCACCAACATTAAAAGGGATAGCATTCAAACCTATCACACCGTCGTTAATTCTCATTGCCCTGCATGCAAGGAAAGACATTACGTCGGAAATTGTAAAACTTATCTAAATATGGATATACATACACGCAGAAAAACTATTAAAGAGGCAAATAGATGCCTCAATTGTTTTTCAAATAAACATTCACACGCAAGGTGTAAGAACAAGCTTAAATGCAAAAAATGTCATCAATCACATCACACTACACTTCATTTCGATGAATCCTCAGCAAAGGATTCAAATACTGAAAGGGTCAACAGTAATGATGTTGTGGAAAGGACAACCACTTTCCTGTCAACAGAGAAATATAATACTCTATTACCAACGGCGTTGGTAGCAGCATGCGACCGCAATGGTCGTCCTACCATATTGCGATGCCTAATAGATACAGGATCGCAAACCTCATTTATCACAGAAAATGCATGTCAAAAAATGCAAATACGTGGAACACCCACATCAATACAAATTCATGGTTTAAGCAAGAGCCAAACTGCATGCTCAAGACAACAGGTGCAGTTAAGACTTAAGTCTATCAAAAACAACCCCACGGTGGTAGAAGTGAAAATGCTCGTATTAGAAACAATCACTGACCTATTGCCAGCTGAAGAATCATCAAGTCAAATTGTTAAACACTTCAAAAATCTTGAACTAGCCGATCCAACATTCTGGAAGTCTAAACCAATAGATATTCTACTTGGATCCGATGTATACTGCCATATTATTCGCGAGGGCATACGTTATGCTCCAGATAGATCAGTAGTCGCCATCAACACTATTTTTGGATGGATAGTATTGGGAAATAATTTTACCTCACCTAACGCTTCAGTAAGGGTATTAACCGCAACTGCTAATCCTATCAACGAACTCGGATTTATGGTACAAAGATTCTGGGAAATGGAAGAAGTGCAAACCTTCAACGCACAAACACCAGAAGATCAAAGATGTGAAGAGTTGTACAAGGCTAACTATGAACGGCTACCAAATAAGCAATACATGGTAAAATTGCCATTTACGGATCCAAATGGACCTAGTTTAGGTTCGTCAAGGGAACTCGCACTAAGGCGTTATGAATGTCTACAAAGGAAATTAGCCAAGAACGCACAATTTAAACGCGAGTATGAATCCTGCTTGGATGAATATATAACCATGGGTCACATGGAAGAATGTGAACCACCCAAACCAAATGAACCGCATTATTACATACCACACCATGCGGTTTTCAAACAAAGCACCACTACCAAATTACGTGTAGTCTTCGACGCTTCTGCTAAGACTACCAATGGTAGGTCGCTGAACGAACAATTATTAGTCGGTCCAACCATACAACCAAAGTTATTTTCTACCGTCCTCAATTGGAGAAAACATAAGGTAGTGATCACAGCAGACGTTGAAAAAATGTATCGAATGATTTGGATGCACCCAGAACACCGCACTTTTCAGCGCATCCTATGGAGAGATCCAGATACGAAGGTCCTTAAAGATTATCAACTCAAGACTGTCACATTCGGCGTATCCCCCGCACAATTTCTATCCGTTCGCACTGTACAACAAGCAGCAAGGGATGAACAAGAATCATACCCATTAGCAGTGAAGGCCACATCATCAGAATTTTACGTTGACGATTTGCTAAGTGGAGCGGAAACTATCGATGAATGCCTGGAACTACAGAGACAATTACGTGATATGTTCAGTAAAAGCGGTTTTAAACTCAGAAAGTGGGCAAGTAATCGCTTAGAAGTTATATCACATTTACCAACAGAAGATAAGGAGTTACAAGGCTCGCTTGAACTACAAGAAATGGAATCTGTAAAAACTCTGGGAATTCGATGGTATCCTGCAGAAGATTACTTCACCTTTAATGTTCAAGGCTTATCAGATACGCAAGCCAAAACAAAACGCATTATACTATCAGAAATAGCGTCATTGTATGATCCAGTTGGATGGATCTCGCCTATCATCATAACAGCGAAAATACTTATTCAAACCCTATGGATTGGCGGCTATTCCTGGGATAGCAAGGTTTCTCAAGAAATTTCACGACATTGGTACGACTTTAAAGAGGACTTAAAACATCTGAATAAACTCAAAATTCCACGATGGATTGGGATATCGAAAACCAATCAAATAACCCAAATTCACGGATTTTGCGATGCTTCCATTAAAGCATATGCCGCAGTTCTGTACATACGAACCCAAGATGATAATGGAAACATCAAAGTAAATTTACTGACAGCGAAGTCCAAGGTTGCCCCAGTAAAACCAATAACGTTACCTCGCTTGGAATTAAACGGCGCGCTGTTGCTAGCTAAACTTATAAAGGTTACAATTCAAGATATGCAACTTGAAACCTATCCTGTATTTCTATGGACAGACGCTACTATTGTTTTACAATGGATACGTGAGCATCCTTCAAAATGGAAAACCTACGTAGCAAACAGAGTTGCAGAAATCCAAGATGTTACGCCCACTGAACATTGGCATCATGTTCCCACTAAGGATAACCCCGCTGATGTAGCCTCTCGCGGAATATCAACCAAGCACATCTTAGATTGCGATCTATGGTGGCATGGGCCCGAGTGGCTCAGCCAAGATCAAACTCACTGGCCTAGGAATCCAACTCAACTCGAAAGAACAACCTTAGAAGCTAAGGCACCATCTACAAACACATTACTATCAACGGCTTCAAGTGACTGGCTGCCAAGGTACTCATCATACACTAAACTCATCAGAGTAATGGCTACGGTATTACGATTTGCCAAAAACTGTCGCAACATTGAGAAAAAACGAACGGGTGCACTATCCGTCAAAGAATTGACTGAATCAAGCATACTAATCTTTAAAATGGTGCAAATTGCAGCCTTTAAACCTGAGTTAGATGCGTTCAAGGCGGAAAAACCTTTAGCTAAAAAAAGTCAGCTTATAACCCTTAGTCCTTTTTTAGATGGAAATGGTTTGATCCGAGTTAGAGGTAGACTTGAGAATGCAAATGTCTCGTACGATATGAAGCACCCCATTATTCTGCCACGAGATCATCACATCTGTAACTTAATTATTGATAAGGTACATAAGGAAACACTGCATGGAGGCACCTCCTTGGTTCTTAACACTATTCGTAATAAATTTTGGATACTCGATGGAAAACGAGTTATAACACGCGAAATTCATAAATGTGTTATTTGTACAAAACACCGAGCAGCAACAATGCAACAGCTAATGGGAGCTTTACCGGCACCTAGAGTCAACATTACAAGACCCTTCACACATGTTGGTATCGATTACGCAGGACCTATACAACTTAAATTGTCAACTCTTAGAAAGGCAAACCATTATAAGGGATATTTCTGTATATTCGTATGTTTGGCAACCAAGGCCATACACATAGAGGTCGTATCAGATCTGACATCAATAGCCTTTATAGCAGCTTTAAAAAGGTTCGTGTCTCGAAGAGGACTATGCTCGGATATATATTCAGATTGCGGAACGAACTTCAAGGGAGGAAAGGCGACATTGGATCGCAATCTAGAACAAGCCATCAAGGAAGCATCTCCAGATATAGCAAACTATTTATCGAACTTAAACATAACCTGGCATTTTAACCCACCTGCAGCGCCACATCATGGGGGATTATGGGAAGCAGGTGTAAAATCTATTAAATATCATCTCCGACGTGTGCTAGGAACAACAGTATGCACATTCGAGGAACTTGCAACATTGCTTGCTCAAATCGAAGCGTGTCTAAATTCAAGACCTTTATGTGCATTACGAAATGACGTTGATGATTTGGCGGTTTTAACCCCGGGTCATTTCCTCATCGGACAGACTTTAAATGCAATCCCTGAGCCTAACCTTATAGCATCAAATTCAACATTCAACCAAAGATGGAAACACGTCCAACAAATGAATCAACACTTTTGGAAAAGGTGGTCAACGGAATACTTAAACCGTCTTCAACAAAGACCTAAATGGTTGACCCATGAACAAGGTCTTAAGGTTGGAGATGTTGTCCTTATTAAGGATGAAAACAATCCACCCACTGCTTGGCCTTTAGGGATAATTGAAATGACCCATCCCGGAAGGGATGGATTGGTACGAGTAGTAACGGTCCGAACAAGAGTCAATACTTGTCGTAGACCAATTGTAAAAATTTGTCGTTTGCCGATCGACCAAGGCGAAACTATTACGACAACATGAAATCAATTTGTTTACTAATATTTTGTCCATGTGTTGTTTGTAGTAGTTACATGTCGTGGCGTATCAATCAATTTCTCGTACAAATTTTTTACAATAAATTTATTTACAGTATAATGAACATGCAATCTGACTGGGACGATTTCGACTACGTCACAATCCTTGAGGATATTCGATTTTCACCACCTACCATTTCGACTCCATTAGTAGATCTAATACAAGAAAGTGTGGAATGGTCCACTGAGGTGGGAAGGGAGCTGGATCCTGTACCAGTTGATGAAAGTTTCCCAGACGACCAGATAAAAATTCACGAAAGTGAAGGCCTTCCGATTCCAGTCACTATTAACGGCTCAACTTTACATTCACTAGATCGGTTACGACCATCAAACAACATCCAGGAAATCAAAATGAGAATAGACAATGATTACCAAAAATTTATAACACGCGAAGATGAAGAATTGTTTATTAACCGGGACACCCTATCTCGAATCGACTTTGAAAGGATCCAAAACAGCCGAAGAAAACAATTCACCGTGAATCTACCCGACATGTACCAAGTCAAAGTAAATGTGAACAAAGCCGGAAAGGTCTTGTTTCATCATCACCATCGTCGTGGTATTGAAAAAGTAAAGGCAAGAATTATTGAACGTAACCGTTCAACGGGGGGAAAATGTTCAACCACACAATAAATTAACAAAAAAAAATTTAAACAAGTTATAATTTGTAAGAAAATGAATTTAATGAATTAAAAGGAAGTTAACAAATTATTGAAAAATCTTGTTTTTTATTACATGATAAATTACTTAATTCTAACTTAATTCTAAATAACTTAAGATTAATAGTAGTCACCTTCAAATCCTGAAAAGAAAAAAAAAAAAAAAATTTTGTTTGATTATGTGTTACAAGGAAAATTGTTTGTTAATTTACCCTATCTGACATTTGCGATGTAAACAAACGCAAAATGCAAAACCATGTCCATGAGAGCACCCGCAATGGTAATTTGTAATTGGGACTTGGAACCTGCAACACAAAAAAGGAAAAACAAATTAGAACACTTTAGCTATAGTTTACGAACTATTAACACTAAATTTACAAACAAATAACATATAAATCACAAAAAAATGAACAATTAACACTGAAGTTGCAATTTGCAACTCTTGGCTCACTATAAACAACGTCACAAGTCTATTTCTTATGTTTAACACATAAAATTAACTGATTAAAACAATTTAATAGCTAGATACAATTGTTTAATTGCATATAAACAATTGAATACACAAATTTACAACAAAGGGTTTGACAAGTCTAACCTACAAAACACATATATACTTTTGATTGTAATTTCACTATTAACTTTACAGTCTCGAACAAATGCACAGTCAATTAATCTAATTTATATGTTTTTTATCAATTTAATGATAAAAAACTGAAACAAAACACAATATTTCACGAGTAAAACAAACAAATAAGATTCGCGACACGAGCAAATAATCAAAGTTGTTTTGACGGCACAACTTTATACGCAGAAACTAAAAAACACATTGACAATATAGACATTTATTCGCGGAACAATAATTTATGAACAATAATCGAAATTTTTATTAATTTGTTAATAAATTTAACATTTTAAAGGTTGTCAATAAACCCAATAAGTGCGAAAGAGACAACACTATCGCAACCACAATACAGATGTTTCCTGAAATCAAAATGACTGGAAAAATGACTGGAAAAAGGGGGGTGATGCCAACTTTAAGGAATCTCCATGAACTAAGTGGCAGCACCAAAAACCAGACAGAGTATAAAGGGCGGACACATCGTTCGAAGAAACTCACTCTTCTCCAACATTTCATACAGAAAGGACATAATCACAAGGCGGTAAATATTATATTTGTAAATCAATTTGAAATCGTTACACGATATATACGTGAAGCGAATATATTTTGATACTTAGCAATTAACAAATTTGTATTAATAAATAGAAAGGAAAAAACATAAATCGACTTTGAAATCGATCGATGACTTTATACGTCGTTCGAATATAATTTCGATGAGCTTTGTTCCATTTGCAATAGTAGTAGTAATTATTAACATAGTTTAATATTTACAATTAAGTTCAATTGGAAGGTGTTTGATGAACATATACGTCAAGCATAAATCGGTTGAAATTAGTTCAATTGGAAGGTGTTTGATGAACATATACGTCAAGCATAAATCGGTTGAAATTAGTTTACGTATTGGGAATTAAGTAATTATTATTATTCAAATATTGTTAGGATATAAACAGTAAATAAAGGAACAATTATTAATATAAATATCACTGAGTCCGACTCTTTATTTATGAATTGAACTCTCGTTGATTGCTCATTTACAAAGTAAGTAACAACGTTCGGTGAAAAAACATATAGTAATAAATTCAGAGCTAAAATTTAAAACCGACCGTTTCCGCGTCTTCATTTTGAGAAGTTGGACCGCCGAAACCCAAGTCTTACGAAGCTTCCTTGGGTAGACTTTGGACACCCTGAGTCATACCCCAGCCTCGCAAAAGAAGCATCACAAATTGTGGCCCGAGCAGGGACCTGCAGATAGTTCAACCGTTTGCCGTACCTGTCCAGGAACTGACGCAGAGTCCACCGACCGACACCGAAACTTAATTGAGCAGCTTCCAAGATGCCTGCCGATGCCGACCCGAAAGCACCTGAAGAAGATGCCCAGGAATTCGAGGAGAACCCAAATCCGTACCAAAATTTAGGATTCATATATTTCCTGAAAAAGCCCGAATCGATAGAGACGCTTACCCAACGTGGACAAGACACCAGAGGATCGGTTCAAAAGCTACGTCAACGCCTGAGTCACCACCTGAAAGAAGAGCGCATGCACCGGTCAACACAGAATTTGTGCGCTGAGTGGGAAGACAAGGTGGAAGAGAGGAATAATGCCGACCCTTCGGACGAAGAAGACTACGCAACTGCTTCTGGTTCGAACATACCGCCGTCCACGTCGGAACGTAAACATCAGAAATTATTCCAAAGCAGACTCCAGGTACCACTGCTCCAAAAACCAGCCATGATCGCACCCGCTTCTTCTCAAACCTCAATTTACTGTCCCCCCGCAAGATCCGAACGAGCAGTCTCCACCGCTCCGCAGGTCGAATAACATGACAGTACCCGTACATACCAGGCCGCAGCCACATATCCCACACCCGGCTGATTCGGACGCAGTTTCGAAGCCGAATTGATGAACACAGTTCGCAAGTGGGGATTCCGATTCGACGGTTCCGGTGAACCGTTTGAATTCTTAGAAAAAATTGAAGACTTGGCAGTATGCTACGAGGTACCATTGAACGATATGCTCCGGACACTTCCCGAGATCTTCCGCAACATGGCCTTTGAATGGTTAAAGATAAACCGAGACGCTCTAACCACTTGGGCGGTATTTCGCCAGGCCTGTCTACGTCATTTCTTGCCCGCAAGGTATTATCATAAACTTGAGGATGAGATAATGCGCAAGAAACAAGGCCTCAAAGAGAAAGCAAAAGACTATGTGCACTCTTCTCAGTACATGATTCGACAACATCCATGCATGACAATCGAGGACAATATAGACCGCATTTATGATGGAATACGGCCCGAGTAGCGACTTTACATTAAGCGCATGAAATTCACGACGTTGGATGAGTTAATGGATCTCGCGGAAGAATACGAGTTCGTGCGTCAAGAAGACTGTAGTCCGCGCCCTACCTCGAGCCACCAGCAGTTCCCGTACCAAGCCGCACCTGTCCCTCTACTTCAAGTACAGCCGCCCTCAACCGCTTTCCCTCGCCAAGCCGTCATTCCTTGAACGCCGATACAGCAACCAACCGCCCCGTATGACAGAAACACACATTGTTGGCAATGCAAGCAAAGGGGGCATAATAAAAAAGACTGCCGACGCCCCTTCAGATTGTTCTGCTCGTACTGTGTGGAGGACGGTCGCCTCACCAAGGATTGCTCTTGTCACCGGAGTTCCAACGCCGTTTTCGTCCAGCCGGGCCCCACCGGCCCAACTGACCACCGACCTTTCGTATATATCGAGGCTGGCGATCGAACGTATTATGCTTTAATTGACACCGGTTCTTCTCCGTCTTTCATCGGACCTGATTTACGAGAGGGATGTCGCCGGCTTGCAGCAGCAAGGAGAGATCAACCGCACGCTGTCCAATTCACCACGAGTCGAACGGCCGTGACGTCCGAGCACTAGGTCATGTCACGGAATTTGAATGGAAGGGTGGTGCAGGGAGAAGCTATTTTCCTACCTACCTTGGCAGAAGACGCCATATTAGGCATGGACCTCTTGGGAAAGGCCGGATTCTCGCTAAAGATAGGAGGCCGCAGAATTGTCATGGGGCGCCCATCAAGTCCGCATGAGGCCACGTAAATACATGCGGTAGCGGACGCGGGTACCCACTATGAAGATTCAAAATTGCAATAGTTTTTGGAAGAGGAAATTCCGAAGTTCAAAGAAATGAGGGGTATATCAACCGTCGCTCCGCACAACATACGCTTAAAAACAATTGAGCCTTTTCAGCAGCGGTACTATCCGGTTAATCCCGCAATGCAAAAAATTATCGACGACGAAATTGACGAGCTTCTACAATCCGGTAAGATCAGTCCCTCGAAAAGCTCGTACAGTTCTCCAGTGGTGTTGGTTTGGAAGAAGGAGGGATCATGGTGCGTATGCATAGACTTTCGACAGCTAAACGAAATCTCATTTCCCCCTTCCGTATATCACCGCCATTTTGGATAAATTACGAGGGGCCCGTTTCATGTCTACCATCGACCTGAAGCAAGGTTATTGGCAGATCGCCTTAAAACCTGAGTGCCGTCCATACAACGCCTTTACCATGCCCGGCCCTGGTCTCTACGAATGGAATGTCATGCCATGCGGCCTACATTTTGCCGGAGCGACCTTTCAGAGAGCCATGGACGAAGTATTCGGCCCCGACATGCAAGACCATGTACTAGTGTACTTAGACGACATCATCGTTCTGAGTAAAACGTTTGATGACCAGCACATCTGATAGAAGTGTTCCGCCTTGTTGGAGAAGTAAACCTGAGGATAAATTTGGACAAATGCCACTTCTGCAGGCCCAGCCTGAAATACATCGGACACGTGATATCGAAAGCTCCGACTTGTCTCAGAGAACTCCGAAGAATCCTAGGAATTTGCTCATGGTACCGTTGATTTATCCAAGATTTTTCCACCGTGGCCGCCCCGCTTAATCATTTGTTGGAAAAGGCCGTGAAATGGAATTTGACGCATGATCAACAAAAAGCATTCGAGACTCTGAAGCAACGATTAACCGAAGCCCCGGTATTAGACTGTCCAGATTTCACGCAACAGTTCACGTTACAAACTGATGCCAGCCAGACGGGACAAGGAGTAGTTCTAACTCAAAACTTGGAAGGGCACGCAAAGTTGATCGCTTACGCCAGCCGCACGTTAATGGAATTGGAGGTCAAATACGCTGCCACTGAGAAAGAGTGCTTGGCAATCCTATGGGGAATCAGAAAGATGAGACCGTATTAAGAAGGGTACCAGTTGAAGGAAGTGACGGGCCATCGTTCACTTAAGTGATTGCATTAGTTAAAGAATCCATCAGGGAGATTGGCCAGATGGGCGTTGGAGTTGCAACAATACGATTTTACCATACAATATCATAAGGGAGCACTCAACGTCGTAGTGGACGCTTTGTCCCGGGACTCCCCGCCAATCTCCGAACCAGACCGAATCGCCGCCGCCCGTGACGCTAACCCCGATTGGACAACAAGTCGGAAAGAACAGGTACGTCTCACTCCTAGCAATTTCCCCGATTACAAAATAGAAAATGATGAACTATACCGCCGTTTCAACTCTACCAATCCTGCCGCCAACCCGAACACGTCCGAGTGGAAGCTATGCGTGCCGACCGCCGCGCCGACCGCAACAAGAATTTGTTTGAAAATCACGACGTTGTAACCGCTGGACATCTGGGAAACGCGAAGACGACCACGCAGATTATGCAGCACTATTACTGGCCGGGCATGTTCCGGGACATCGCCAAATATGTTCAACAATGTACCATATGCATCCAGTTTAAACCCTCGCAGCAGAAACCTAGTGGAATGGTGCACACTACACCATCCGATTCTCCCTGGGACGTCGTGTGCGCTGACTTCGTAGGACCGTTGCCACGGTCAGCCAGAGGTAACACTGTGTTATTAGTAATGGTAGACATGTGATGCTTTTTTCTCAAGGCTGAGGTTAGCTCGTCGGTTTCCAGGGTTTTTTCGAAGAAAGCACAGTAAAACTGGACTGTAAGAAGAAACAAAACTCTGAACTCTTTTAATTACCACAATGTGTTCTTTATTACTCTTGTTTTTAGTTCTTATAATTCTTAATATACTCTTAATGATACTTAAGATAATGCTCTATACTCTAAGTATAGAGTCTCAGCCGGAGACAAAAAAAAGGGAAAATAATTCTACGGTGACCAAGACGACTGATAATGACCGAACTCAGAGTGAGAAGATGGCCTCTGAAGGAGACAAGACAATGACCAAACTCAAAGTGAGAAGGTGGCCTCTAAAGGAAGCAAGACAATGACCGAACTCAGAGTGAGAAGGTGGTCTCTGAAGGAGACGAGATAATGACCACTCCAAGTGAGATGGTGGCTTCAGAAGGAAGCGGGGTTATGACCGAACTCAAAGTGAGAAGGTGGCCTCGGAAGGAAGCGGGGTAATGACCAAACTCAAAGTGAGAAAGTGGCCTCGGAAGGAAGCGGAGTAATGACCAAACTCAAATTGAGAAGGTGGCCTCGGAAGGAAGCGGGGTAACGACCAAACTCAAAGTGAGAAGGTGGCCTCGGAAGGAAGCGGGGTAACGACCAAACTCAAAGTGAGATGGTGGCCTCGAAAAGAGACGGGATCTACTGGTCGGAAATATGACCTTACTCAAAGTGAGAAGGTGATCTCAGAAGGAGATTCTAATAATACCTAGCTAGCTCTGAAGGAGTATTAAAATGTGCCAAAATTCAAAAGATCTTTTAAAAAGATCGGACAACAATACTATATCGAATATGGCTTCAAAAGCGTATTGAGGGGAGACCAACTACTAAAAGTAGGATTACCAATCTCGAATTTCATACATTTTCTTACATTCACTTATAAAATTTATTACAATAGCGAAATGTGAATTAACAGCAAAATAGCAAAACAAATTATAATAATATTTTCATATACATATAATAATACATGATGTGTCGGGATGCTGATGTTTACAGTCTGGCCTTCCGAGTTGATAATTCATTGTTAAAGTCCGGGAGGTAAAGTTGTCGGTTAGTGTTGCTTTTGTTGTTTTTGGTGTTTTGGTAGAGCGGCGGTAGTTAAGATGATCGGTTGACGGTGTATAGTCCGGGATGATCGGTTGCTGACCGATTATAGTCCGGGACGTGCGGTTATTCATGTGGTTTCAATATAGTTAGCGGGCGGTGGGAAGGAAAGTGTGACGCTTCGTTACACATCCCCCTTCCTTTGGAAGACGAGAACCTTCTCGTCTCAAACTCTTCCTGTCGGTAAAAAAAAAATAAATAAATTATTTATAACGAAAAAAAGGTTTTATTTCATGTGTGTTTTTTTTTCATATTTTATATATACAGGGCGATTCGCATAAGGTGTGACAAAAAAATAGGGTGTGTAGGTTGGACCTAGACAAGCAAAAAATCGTATGGGAGGGGGGGGGGTCCATTTTCCCCCGTTTAGGCGGGAGGGGCAATTTAAGAAAAAAATCACAAAAAATGGTAAAAAAATTATTTAAAAATAACGCTAATATCCACAGAGTCGTGCTATAGCATTTTGAAAAGCCAAAAACTTATTCATTAATTTAAATTTAAAAATAAGTTGTTCAAATAAATAGTTTTTGAAATATTAATTTTTAAAATCAAAATTTTGAAAAAAAAACATAATTTTTTTTTTAAAACCACTTTTTTCCAAATTTTACGTGATTAAGTAGTATTTTTCTGGCTTATTTTCAATGCTCTTATTTATTTTTGATCAAATACAAAAAACCGGATGTCAAAATAACTTGTAGTTTTTGAAAAAACCAAAAATTACAAAAACGACTTTTTAAATTTTTTTTTTTTAAGTTTTTTTTCGTTTTTTGATTCTTAAGTGAATTTAATAAATTAAGGATGAATTTTCTCTTTACTTTTTTTCACTTAAGAATCACTTAAGAATCAAATAACGAAAAAAAAACTTTAAGAAAAAAAAAATTTTAAAAAGTCGTTTTTGTAATTTTTGGTTTTCTCAAAAACTACAGGTTATTTTGACATCCGGTTTTTTGTGTTTGATCAAAAATAAATAAGAGCATTGAAAATAAGCCAGAAAAAGACTACTTAATTACGTAAAATTTGGAAAAAAAGTGGTTTTAAAAAAAAAAATTATGTTTTTTTTCAAAATTTTGACTTTGAAAATTAATATTTCAAAAACTATTTATTTGAACAACTTATTTTTAAATTTAAATTAATGTATAAGTTTTTGGCTTTTCAAAATGCTATAGCACGACTCTGTAGATATTACCGTTATTTTTAAATAATTTTTTTCCCATTTTTTGTGATTTTTTTCTTAAATTGCCCCTCCCGCCTAAACGGGGGAAAATGGACCCCCCCCCTCCCATACGATTTTTTGCTTGTCTAGGTCCAACCTACACACCCTATCTTTTTGTCACACCTTATGCGAATCACCCTGTATATATATTTTTTTTTTTTTATAATTCAAAAACGGTTAACAAAAGTTTTAATTTAAACAAAAAAAAAAAGGAACTTCGTGCTCAAGATCATAAAGAAAAGAAAAGAAAAGTTTACGAAAGGTAAACTGTTTTGCGATACTGGCCAAAATGCAAAGAGGCACGTGTGTTGCTCCTGTTAAGCAACACCAAGACAGGCCCCCATGGGCAAGGTATCGTGAACCTTCGCTGAGGGTAAAAACCTCGATTTAGGAATATACCCTGGAAAGGGTCGAAATTTGGGCTTAACTCGGCCGGTGCTGGGACTGGTGGTGTTGCTGCCGGTGGTAAAGCTGCTGGCAGTAGAGCGGCTGGCGGTAGAGCTGTTGGCGGTAGAGCTGCTGGCGGTAGAGCTGCTGGTGGTAGAGCTGTTGGCGGTAGAGTTGCTGGTGGTAGAGCTGTTGGCAGTAGAGTTGCTGGTGGTAGAGCTGTTGGCGGTAGAGCTGTTGACGTCTGTTTTGGCCTAGGAACCGCAAAAAAATCAAACTGCCCGGCTCCGTTGCCTGGGAAACAGGAACCAAGGCTCACCGCATTTGAAAGAAGAGCAACCTTGCCGGTGGTCGCCACGAAACTTTTCACGGAGCTAGCTGGTAGTGGCGGGTTTCGTTGGCACCAGGCCTCTTTTGCCGCGTTCCGCTGCTCACGGATCCTCGCCATTCTCGCTCCTACCGGTGTTGTTGGTGGGATCGGCGTGCAGCCGCCCTTGCCAAGTTTTCCACCCGCTGAGTTTTAACCCTGATTTTCAGGGGTGCGCCTTCACGCGGAGGGGCGCGAACCTGGCTAGGGGCCGTCCGTTGGCGGACGCAAGGATCCAGAGTCCGGCTTCCGTGCGTTGAAGGCAGCCGATTACTGGTATGTGGTTGTCCGGTGGTTGGCTTGCTCATGGATGACTGCCGACTCGGCCCGGCGAATGGGAGCGTTTCACGGGCTGGTTCTGGGCGCTGCCTCTCCGGAGTTGACAGCCGGTGGAACCGACGCCCTAATTCCATTCCTTCGCGATTCGGGTGTTGCTGGCGGTTACTGCGCTGCATCTTCCATCGATTATTTTTATTTCGCAATATCTTGATGTCTTTCGCTGGAGGTCTGCTCACCTCGGCTGCTGCTATTCGACTGGCTCGAATTTCTGGCTCGTCTGAATAAATCCCTTTTAAATCACGTATATGGGCGCGAATAGGATTCTTTCTTACTTCTCCCTTTTTCTCCAATATAACGATCACCGGGGAAATAAATCTCCTTACCTCAAAAGGACCGTCATATCGAGGGGCTAATTTCTCGGCAAAATAATTCACCCCGGAGGAGAGAACTCGGACCTTTTTATAAACTTGCTCTCCGATACTGGGTCGCCAAGGGCGGCGGCGAAGATTGTATGACTTGGCTTGAGTTTGGCTGGCTTTTTGCATGTTAATGCGAACCAATTCATACAACGAACGCATGCGTTCTTGCTTCTCGTTTATATTTTCGCCTGGTCCGTTATCTGCTGGAGAAGAAGTTAAACATTCTGATGACCCCCTTAGTTCTCGACCGAAATTAAGCAAGGCTGGAGAGTAGCCGGTAGAGTCATGCTGACTGGTGTTTACGGCGAAAGTCAGTTCGGGGATATGCTCGTCCCATGTGCGCTGGTTCCCTTGCACATACTGCGCGATCATGGTCTTGATGACTCGGTTCACTCTTTCCGTTGGGTTCTCCTGCGGTGTGTAGGGTGCGGTGAATCGATGTTGAATTCCTAAGTCGGTTAAAAACTAGGCGAATTGATGGCTGGTGAATTGGGCCCCGTTGTCCGAAAGGAACACTTTAGGCACCCCGAAGCGGGTGACAATACGCTCACGAACTGCTTTGATCAAGCCTGCTGTCGTAGCGGCTCGCATCGGAACTGCCTCGATCCATTTGGAAAATTTATCCACCATAACCAAAAGAGTGGTGTTCCCTTTCATCGACCGCGGTAGAGGACCGACAAAATCAGCACACACAATTTCCCAGGGCTCTTCAACTTGTGTGGTGTACATAAGACCGCTCGGTTTCTGCTGCAAGGCCTTATACCGATTGCACACCTGGCAGTGTCTGACATATTTGCTTATGTCACGGAACATCCCCGGCCAGTAGTAGTGTTTAGCCATCCTGGAAGTTGTTTTTGCAATACCCAAATGCCCTGCGGTGACTGCGTCGTGATTCTCGTGCAGAACTTTCTTCCGGTCGGAGTCTGGTACACACAGATTCCATTCAAAATCTGGAGGGTCGGCGAGGGGATTTGTGATCGCAAAACGGCGGAACAGCTGGTCTCCTTGGATCTTGAAATCTTCATACTTCGTCGGATCGCTTTGCACTTTTTGTAGCGTCTTCTGGGTCCAATCGAGCTTGGCGTCAGAAATAGCGGCTAACCTGTCTGTTTCTGTGATTATTTAAAAATAACGCTAATATCCACAGAGTCGTGCTATAGCATTTTGAAAAGCCAAAAACTTATTCATTAATTTAAATTCAAAAATAAGTTGTTCAAATAAATAGTTTTTGAAATATAAATTTTTAAAATCAAAATTTTGAAAAAAAACATAATTTTTTTTTTAAAACCACTTTTTTTCCAAATTTTACGTGATTAAGTAGTATTTTTCTGGCTTATTTTCAATGCTCTTATTTATTTTTGATCAAATACAAAAAACCGGATGTCAAAATAACTTGTAGTTTTTGAAAAAACCAAAAATTACAAAAACGACTTTTTAAATTTTTTTTTTTTTTTTAAGTTTTTTTTCGTTTTTTGATTCTTAAGTGAATTTAATAAATTAAGGATGAATTTTCTCTTTACTTTTTTTCACTTAAGAATCACTTAAGAATCAAATAACGAAAAAAAAACTTTAAGAAAAAAAAAATTTTAAAAAGTCGTTTTTGTAATTTTTGGTTTTCTCAAAAACAACAGGTTATTTTGACATCCGGTTTTTTGTGTTTGATCAAAAATAAATAAGAGCATTGAAAATAAGCCAGAAAAATACTACTTAATTACGTAAAATTTGGAAAAAAAATGGTTTTTAAAAAAAAAATTATGTTTTTTTTTAAATTTTGACTTTGAAAATTAATATTTCAAAAACTATTTATTTGAACAACTTATTTTTAAATTTAAATTAATGTATAAGTTTTTGGCTTTTCAAAATGCTATAGCACGATTCTGTAGATATTACCGTTATTTTTAAATAATTTTTTCCCCATTTTTTGTGATTTTTTTCTTAAATTGCCCCTCCCGCCTAAACGGGGGAAAATGGACCCCCCCCCTCCCATACGATTTTTTGCTTGTCTAGGTCCAACCTACACACCCTATCTTTTTGTCACACCTTATGCGAATCACCCTGTATATATATTTTTTTTTTTTTTATAATTCAAAAACGGTTAACAAAAGTTTTAATTTAAACAAAAAAAAAAAAGGAACTTCGTGCTCAAGATCATAAAGAAAAGAAAAGAAAAGTTTACGAAAGGTAAACTGTTTTGCGATACTGGCCAAAATGCAAAGAGGCACGTGTGTTGCTCCTGTTAAGCAACACCAAGACAGGCCCCCATGGGCAAGGTATCGTGAACCTTCGCTGAGGGTAAAAACCTCGATTTAGGAATATACCCTGGAAAGGGTCGAAATTTGGGCTTAACTCGGCCGGTGCTGGGACTGGTGGTGTTGCTGCCGGTGGTAAAGCTGCTGGCAGTAGAGCGGCTGGCGGTAGAGCTGTTGGCGGTAGAGCTGCTGGCGGTAGAGCTGCTGGTGGTAGAGCTGTTGGCGGTAGAGTTGCTGGTGGTAGAGCTGTTGGCAGTAGAGTTGCTGGTGGTAGAGCTGTTGGCGGTAGAGCTGTTGACGTCTGTTTTGGCCTAGGAACCGCAAAAAAATCAAACTGCCCGGCTCCGTTGCCTGGGAAACAGGAACCAAGGCTCACCGCATTTGAAAGAAGAGCAACCTTGCCGGTGGTCGCCACGAAACTTTTCACGGAGCTAGCTGGTAGTGGCGGGTTTCGTTGGCACCAGGCCTCTTTTGCCGCGTTCCGCTGCTCATGGATCCTCGCCATTCTCGCTCTTACCAGTGTTGTTGGTGGGATCGGCGTGCAGCCGCCCTTGCCAAGTTTTCCACCCGCTGAGTTTTAACCCTGATTTTCAGGGGTGCGCCTTCACGCGGAGGGGCGCGAACCTGGCTAGGGGCCGTCCGTTGGCGGACGCAAGGATCCAGAGTCCGGCTTCCGTGCGTTGAAGGCAGCCGATTACTGGTATGTGGTTGTCCGGTGGTTGGCTTGCTCATGGATGACTGCCGACTCGGCCCGGCGAATGGGAGCGTTTCACGGGCTGGTTCTGGGCGCTGCCTCTCCGGAGTTGACAGCCGGTGGAACCGACGCCCTAATTCCATTCCTTCGCGATTCGGGTGTTGCTGGCGGTTACTGCGCTGCATCTTCCATCGATTATTTTTATTTCGCAATATCTTGATGTCTTTCGCTGGAGGTCTGCTCACCTCGGCTGCTGCTATTCGACTGGCTCGAATTTCTGGCTCGTCTGAATAAAACCCTTTTAAATCACGTATATGGGCGCGAATAGGATTCTTTCTTACTTCTCCCTTTTTCTCCAATATAACGATCACCGGGGAAATAAATCTCCTTACCTCAAAAGGACCGTCATATCGAGGGGCTAATTTCTCGGCAAAATAATTCACCCCGGAGGAGAGAACTCGGACCTTTTTATAAACTTGCTCTCCGATACTGGGTCGCCAAGGGCGGCGGCGAAGATTGTATGACTTGGCTTGAGTTTGGCTGGCTTTTTGCATGTTAATGCGAACCAATTCATGCAACGAACGCATGCGTTCTTGCTTCTCGTTTATATTTTCGCCTGGTCCGTTATCTGCTGGAGAAGAAGTTAAACATTCTGATGACCCCCTTAGTTCTCGACCGAAATTAAGCAAGGCTGGAGAGTAGCCGGTAGAGTCATGCTGACTGGTGTTTACGGCGAAAGTCAGTTCGGGGATATGCTCGTCCCATGTGCGCTGGTTCCCTTGCACATACTGCGCGATCATGGTCTTGATGACTCAGTTCACTCTTTCCGTTGGGTTCTCCTGCGGTGTGTAGGGTGCGGTGAATCGATGTTGAATTCCTTAGTCGGTTAAAAACTAGGCGAATTGATGGCTGGTGAATTGGGCCCCGTTGTCCGAAAGGAACACTTTAGGCACCCCGAAGCGGGTGACAATACGCTCACGAACTGCTTTGATCAAGCCTGCTGTCGTAGCGGCTCGCATCGGAACTGCCTCGATCCATTTGGAAAATTTATCCACCATAACCAAAAGAGTGGTGTTCCCTTTCATCGACCGCGGTAGAGGACCGACAAAATCAGCACACACAATTTCCCAGGGCTCTTCAACTTGTGTGGTGTACATAAGACCGCTCGGTTTCTGCTGCAAGGCCTTATACCGATTGCACACCTGGCAGTGTCTGACATATTTGCTTATGTCACGGAACATCCCCGGCCAGTAGTAGTGTTTAGCCATCCTGGAAGTTGTTTTTGCAATACCCAAATGCCCTGCGGTGACTGCGTCGTGATTCTCGTGCAGAACTTTCTTCCGGTCGGAGTCTGGTACACACAGATTCCATTCAAAATCTGGAGGGTCGGCGAGGGGATCTGTGATCGCAAAACGGCGGAACAGCTGGTCTCCTTGGATCTTGAAATCTTCATACTTCGTCGGATCGCTTTGCACTTTTTGTAGCGTCTTCTGGGTCCAATCGAGCTTGGCGTCAGAAATAGCGGCTAACCTGTCTGTTTCTGTGATCGGTAGCGGATCTCGGGATAAAGTGTCAGCAACGACATTCATCGCCCCCTTACAGAAATGGATTTCAAAATCATACTGCTGCAACTCCAGGGCCCAGCGTGCTAGTCTACCCGAAGGGTTTTCTAATGAATGAAGCCATTTGAGGGAGTGGTGATACGTGACGACATTAAAATGGTAACCCTCGAGGTATGGCCACATTTTTCTTATACCCCAGAGTATAGCCAAGCACTCTTTTTCTGTCACTGCGTACTTTTGCTCTTGTTCCGTAAGGGTTCGGCTGGCGTATGATATGACCTTCTCTTGTCCATCGAACGATTGCATAAGCACTATTCCTAACCCATAGTGACTGGCGTCTGACTGAAGAGTAAAGGGGAGATCGAAGTTCGGGCAGGCCAGGACGGGAGCTTCGGTTAACTTCACCTTAAGTAAATCAAATGCTTCTTGTTGGGTAGGCTGCCAATTCCATTTTGAATCCTTTTTTAAAAAGCGGGTCAATGGTGTGGCAACGGATGAAAAATTCTCGATGAAACGCCTGTACCAAGAACAGATTCCGAGTCTTCGGCGTAGTTCACGAATGTTGGACGGCGCCTTTAACTCTCGCATGGCGGCAATTTTGTCAGGGTCGGTATGAATGCCGGCTTTACTAACCACATGCCCCAGGTACTTTTAGCTCTCACGGCAGAAATTACATTTATCGGTATTAATTTTAAGGTTAGCGGCACGGAGTTTACGGAAAACTTCGGTTAGGTGGCTGATGTGCTCTTCAAACGTACTGCTAATAATGATGATATCGTCAAGGTATACGAATACGTGGTCGAGCATGTCAGATCCAAAAATTGCGTCCAACGCGCGTTGGAATGTGGCGCCAGCGGAATGTAACCCAAAAGGCACGACGTTCCATTCGAACAGTCCTCTCCCTGGTACGGTGAAGGCGGTGTACGGGCGGCTGCTTGGCTCTAAGGCTATCTGCCAATAGCCCTGCTTCAGGTCGATGGTTGACATAAATTCTGCTCCACGTAATTTATCCAATAAAGCCACTAAGTATGGCAATGGATAAGCGTCCTTGAACGAGACTTTATTCAGCTGACGGAAGTCTATGCACACTCTCCATGATCCTTCTTTTTTTTTTCACTAAGACTATGGGAGAACTGTAAGGACTTTTCGAATGACTAATTTTACCGGTCTTCAACAAGTCATCGATCTCATCGTCTATTACTTTCTGCATGGCCGGGTTGCGCGGATAATAGCGCTGCTTGAATGGCTCTTCGGATTTGAGGCGGATGCGGTGCGGTGGGACGTTCGAAATACTGGTGATCTTCTCAAATTTCGGTATTTCGTTGTTCAAAAATTCGTTGAGTTGTTGCTTTTGCTGAACAGGGAGATGTGATGTAGCATGGCAAACGGAAAAGCTCTCGGACTGGGTCGTCTTTTTCCCGGTAATGGACTTTCCTCCTATGGAGAGCTGCAAGTTGGCCTGCTCCATTAAATCCATTCCTAGAATTGCGTCTTCTGCAAGAGCGGGTAAAAAGGTTACATCTCCTGTCAGTTCAGTATCACCAATGATGAACGTGATGGTATAATGTTCACTCGTCGCAACGGGGTTGCCATTGGCGAGGTGAATGGCCTGATGTTTGATTTGCATCGGCAGGTCGAGCTCAATGAATTTCTGTCGCAACTCTTGTCCGATAAATGTCTTTGTTGAACCGGTGTCAACTAGAGCTTGATATGTTCGGTCTTCGACTGTTATAAGGACGAAATATCGGGGGTCTTGGCCGGGTGAGTAGTTAACCACTGCCACGGGATTTGGGTGACACGGACAGTCCTTGGTTAGTTTTCCGTCCTCGCCGCAAAACGAACAAAAGAGCCGGAATGGTCGGTGACAACTTTCTTTGCGGTGACCCCTCTGCTTGCAGTTCCAACAGTGGGTATCCCTATAATAGGGAACGGTTGCGGGCGGACCACGGGGAACTGACGGAGCAGGGGGAGCTGCAGAAGCTAGCGGTCGGACATTTCGCTCTTCATTTTTGACGGACTCAAATTCCTCTGCAAGAGTCATCAACTCGTCCAAGGTGTCAAAGTCTCGACGGCGAATGTAGAACCTATATTCAGGTCACATATGATCGAATATTCTGTCTATGTGGTCGGCTACAGACATACGAGGATGTTGTCGTATGAGGTACTGTACTGCTAGTATGTACTCCTTAGCCCGTTCACGAGGACCTTGGCGTTTGCGCAGTATTTCTTCCTCTAACTTATGAAGATAGCGGGCCGGTAGGAAATAGCGAATGAAAGCTTCGCAAAAATCTTCCCACTTGGTGAAAGATTCGCTTTTGATGCGTAACCATTCCAATGCGGTACCTCGGAACAACTCAGGCAGCGTTCTTAACATGTCACTGGGAGGAATGTTATAGCATCGCGTCAATTCTGTCACCCTTTCCAGGAACTCAAGGGGGTTCCCTGATGAATCGAATCGCAGGCCCCACTTGCGCACAGTGTTCATCACGTCAGCCTCGTAACTCAACGTGAGTCGGTTTGAGGGTCGGTGTGGTGGTAGTGCAGAACTGAACTGGTCTGGATGAGAGACGAAGTTCTGCTGATAGTTGGGTGGTGGAAAGTTAACTGGCACAGTAATATTGCTTGGAAGTAAACTCGCCTCATCCATACCAGTGCTTGGAAGTGGTTGGTTCAGTCGTTCAGCAACTGCAAGAGCGCATAGACGTGTTGGCGACTTTGGCAGTATTTAATAAATTCGGTGTGTGATTAAGAAGTATTAATATCAGTGAAATTTTAATGAGGGCAGTAGCCTAAGTAAAGAGGTGTTCGAGTTCGGTGCAGAGGGTCTCAGGATAGACCCCCAGCAGTGGCATTGAAGAAAGTTTTTTTCTTATTTCGTCGGTGTGGAGGAACACGATCTCGATCCCGACGCAAACTTAAAAGTGCATATCTTCTGGTTGAAGAAAATCGCCCAACAAAAGGAGAGGGAGCGGCTCCTCAAAGAATTTGAGGAGGCAAGTGGTGCTTTGATGGACCTATCCGGTCCATCATCGTCAAGAACGTTGGAGTTGGCGGAAACAACAACAACAACAAATACAGAAACGGCAACAGCCGCAGATCAGATAGCGGCAACAGCCGCTGACGAGATAGCTGTATCAACAGCAACAACAGCAGTTGCAACAACTGCAATTAAGAGGAGGCGGCGCTTAAAAGCGAAGCCGAACATGGTGCCCAAGCAAAAGGCAAAGAAGGGAGCAGCAGCGGAGGTCGACGACGATGGAATGTCGACCAGCACAGAGTCCATAGTCAGTTTGAACTCAACATATGACTATGAGTCAAACGGTGGCGAGGGCCGTTACAACGGTAGCGGCAACTCCTTCGCTGCACTAGCAGACGGAGACGTTGTAGTTGACGACATAAACAAAAATACAGATAAGAACGAAGAACAGCGACTGCAAGAGTTGAATATGATAATTCAGAAGCTGTTTGGCGAGATCGAGGCCATAAAAGCAAAACAAGAAGCCCGCAGGAAAGCGGAATGCGAGGCCAAGCAACCGTTGCAGTCAAAACAACAACGGCAGGCAACAGCAGAGAAAACTGCCAAGCAACAGCAGCCAGCAACAACAAAGGCTGCTGTCAGTAAAAATGCAACCGCAGACTCAGCTAAAATAGCTGTAGAGGTAAAGAAAACTGCTACACATGAGCAGCCACGAGGGACCGCGGCTAAAAAAGCCGCGCCATCGATCCCCAGCAAGAAGCAGCAGCCAGCAGAGAAGCAGAAGCCAAATCAGCAGCAACAACAACAGCAACAGCAGCAGCAGCAGCCCCAAAAGAAAACCACTAACAAGAGCAGGGTGCCCCCAATAAATACTCTTAAGATGGTATTCAACGACACAAAAAATTTATGTAAGTCCGCCATTGGCGATAGTTTTACTATTAAGAGACTCGGGGTTGATAGACATGCGATCCAATGCAATAGCATTGGTGAACATAAGATTATTCGGGAGTTGTTAGCAAAGACAACCACCCAACATTTCTCGTATACTCCCAAAGAGGAGAAACCTAAATGCATGCTTTTGAAAGGCGTAGAGCCTTCCTCTGATCCAGAGGAGTTCTTAACTGAACTCCGCAGGTTGGCGGGCGATGATCTCGAGTTTATCGGGGTTAAGTCGTTCACCACGGCCAAGGCAAGACGGGAGAAGCGGCTATTGCCGATGTTCCTCGTCACCCTATCACCCAGTAGCCGTCTGGAGAGTTTAAGGAAAATCTCCGTCCTGGACTACCAGATGGTAAGATGGGAAAAATTAAACAGGAACGGGGACATTTTACAATGTCTTCGTTGCCAACGGTTCGGGCACGCCGCATTCAACTGCCAAATGCAGTCGAGGTGCGTTAAGTGTGGAGAGAACCACAATAATAAAGAGTGTAGGCTCGGGGAGGCAAGGGTCGAAGACAAGACTCTGCTGAAGTGTGTTCTTTGTGGTGGAGATGGACACCCTGCTAATTATCGGGGTTGTCCTCGATACCAGACGATTAAAAAGTCAAAAAAGCTGCTCCAACAGCAACTAAGGATGAGGGAAGGCAACCAGCCAGACCAATTCCAAGGGCCGTCGTTCCCCAAGTTTCCTACGCCCAAATGGCGGGTGGAGCTGGGAAAACGGTACAACCTCCCAAGAAAGCGGCCGCACAGCCATCTGTGGCAAAGGCAGCTACTGGGGAATCAGAGGTGATGGTCACTCTGCGTGTTATTCAGGCACAAATGAGTGAACTATCACGGCAAATAAGTGAGCAGGCGCGTAGGGTAGATGTGATCTACCGTGCAATGCCTACGCTTGCGCAATTTTTAGGTTAACAGGCGCGCTGCCGGAGAGGCCTTTCAAGATCCTAGCCGTGAATGTGAATTCGCTAGTTAGGATAGAACGACGAACCAACCTCTTTGAGTTGTTAAAAGACCAACGTCCAGATGTATGTATGGTTAGCGAAACTAGGCTAAACCAACATCACAAAATGACGAATAACAATTACATTATCGTAAGGAGAGACGGACCCAACTCGACTTTCGCGGGTGGGGTTGCGATCTTCATACGTAAGGGCATTGCTCATAAGGTAATATATAGTGGTGAAGTACGCCGATTCCGGTTGCTGGAAGCGTGTATCGTATGCATCCCTCTCCAACAGGGGAGGCGGTTGTATGTGGTCGCAATCTATCCGCCGGAGGCTTCTCAACCCTCATGTCTTATAACAGAGCTCGAATCTCTTTTTCGAACTCTGAAACTGAACTCAGAAGAAAACTATTTCCTTATGGCCGGTGACTACAATGCTAAACACCAAGATTGGGGAAATCAATTAGCCAATCCAAGGGGGACCCAGCTATTCAATTGGTTGGGGCTTCACAGTATTGAGTGTAAAGTCGATCTGCTGGCTACTGACAGGCCTTCATATCCTCGAAGTGGCTCATATTTGTATCTCTTACTTTTAGACTCAAGACTTAAACTGACCGACGACATTCTTCGACGGACGAAAAATTGTTTGACGACGGTTGAGTACGACAGTGACCACTGTGGACTTGCCGCCGTCATACTGCTTCCGAACGACCTTGTGGAACTGGAGGAGTACGTGCCGACGCACTCTTACAACTACGGTAAGACACGTTGGCCGCGCTTTTCCGGTGCCGTCTCAAGGGAACTTCGTTCGAACGGTATTGCGCCGCCAAGCAACAGAAATCTGTCGAACGTTGAGATCGATGGGTACCTGCAACGTATGGAGGATGCAATCCGTAGTACAATGGACAGGACAATTCCTAAATAAAGGCATTCTGTAAAGGAAAACTACAGAATATCTATATCTCTTTTCTGGAACAACAAAATTAAGACTGTACAGTCCAACAACCCGAGTATGTTTCCGGAAATAAATTAAATCTTTAGGAGAAAAGATAAAAATGACCTTCAGAGTATTAAACTCCAAAGGACGACAGAGAACAAAGACTTACTTCTGACATTAGGAATAGATCCAGATGACGCCATTTTGGATGATGACCACTTTATAGTGGAAGATGCTCAAGAGAAGGTAGAGACTGTGGGTGCTGTTTTCGAGCGAGTATATAAGGTGAATGATTGCATTCGCCCGAATTACGACCTTGAGAACAGAGCCTTTGTCGGACACTTCTATCTTAGAGACAAGATCTCGCATTGGCGATCTGAGAATCCTGGTTTCACTAGGTTCAATGACGACCGACTTGCAAATGCAGTCATCGCCCAGCAAAACGGGGATAACACCCTGTTCGTTTCTAAGATGGACCTCTTGGACATCTTTCACAAAATAAAGAAAAAGAAGTCAGCAGGAGTCGACGGCATACCCAATGTTGTGCTGCGAAACCTCCCTTCGGAAGCGGTGGACATATACACCACGTTGTTCAACAATGCGCTGAATAATGCATATTATCCAGTGCGTTGGAGGAAGGCAGTGGTCCATCCTCTCCTTAAAAAAGGTAAGGATGGTTCCAATCCAGCAAATCTCCGGTCAATTAGTCTTCTTCCGAGTATCAGCAAAGTATTCGAGAAAGTTCTCAATAGAGCTCTGTCGACATGGGCTGAGGACAAAAATATTATTCCCGAAAATCAGTTCGGTTTTAAGGCGGGTCATGATACCATACATGCCGCGTCTAAACTAGTATCTGATATTCAATGGAACAAAGCTAAAAAGCAGTGTACGGGTGCATGTCTGGTTGACTTGGAGAAGGCATTCGACACCGTTCGGTTAGACGGTCTTTTCTATAAGTTGATCAGATATGGCATGAGTAAACCACTGCTATATATTCTGAATGACATGCTTCATGGTAGAACGTTTGTTGTGAAAAGTTGCAATATAACTTCTACCAGAACTTTTATACAGAACGGTCTACAACAGGGAGCGGTGAATTCACCTATTTTGTTTAGCATTTTCACCGGCGATCTAATTTGTTCTCTTCACCATGCTATAGCGTACGCCGACGACCTAATCGCGTACAGAACAGGTCCAAAGATCGAAGTCATCAGAACACTCTTGCAGCGTGACTTCGATAAGATCCAGCAATATTGCGATGACTGGAAGTTGAAAATCAACTTTCAGAAATCGGAAACAATTGTGTTTAGGACCCCGTTGTCTCGGGCCTCATGGGATACGAGAAAAAACTGGCGCAAGCTGGTGATCGTTGATCTACATGGCCACCCACTGCCAAGCAAAGTAGTAGTCAAATACCTCGGCCTCTGGCTAGATCAGTATCTATATTTTAACAAACATATGGATGCAGCTCTGGCCAGGGCTAGAGGAGCTTTTGCTCTGACAAGGTGACTGTTTCACAGCAGACAACTTGATAGCAGAGTGAAAGTGATTTGCTACATGGCCCTCATAAGGCCAATGATTGTCTATGGGTGCCCTGTGTGGTTCAATGTTACAGCGTCTCAAATGGAAAAGATTCGGGTGTTTGAGAGACAGTGTCTGCGTACCTGTCTCGGATTGCACAGAACTCCAGATTCAGAGTACAGAAAATATTATCCTAATGAGGTCCTTTACAACGGGGCTCAAATAAACAGGATCGACAACTTCATTATAAAACTGACTCGTGGTCACACGGTAAGAGCGATGACCTCGACCAATGGCCTGATTTTTGGGGCTTATTACCCCAACAGAGAGTATTTGGAAAGAACACGCTTCAGTGGATTTGTCCCACCGGAGGCTTTCCTCTATTTTGATATGGAAGGGCTGATTCAGGATAGGTTGGCGGTTCCGCTAATCTACCACGTCTGCCGTAAGTCCGTGGAACGACAGCTCCTTTATAACCGAGACGTCACCGCAGTAGGCGGAGACGTTGAAGAGCTACTTCGGTTCAGTAGGGCGGTCTCAGATCGCGATCGTCGTGACGTTGTTAAAATGTCAAATATGTTCTGGTGGTTGTCTGTGATAGCGAGTCGCCAATGGCTGGCCTACACAGGTTTAGCGTGTAAGTCTTAGGGTATAGGGGGTGGGCACAGTGGCACGAAAAAAAAAAAAAAAAAAAAAAAAAAAAAAAAAAAAAAAAAAATTCCAAAAATACGAAACAGAAAACAACAAAAAAAAAAGCTACTGTGGCTGCTCTAGGTTTAAGTAGATTTAAATAGATTTAAGTAGTTTTAAGTAGTTTTAATAAAAGTAAAAAAAAAAATATGATCCAGCAAACTAAGTTTTTTGTTTTTAAATTTTCTTAGTTTTTAACCATAGTTCTAGTTTGTAAATCCGTAAGTTATCTTTAGGCCGAAAGGCATTAGAATTAAGATATTGAGTAATTTAGAGTATCCGCTTAGGGTCAGTAAGTTAGTTAAGTTGTAATATAAGCTTGTTTTATACATTTTTGCTAGCTCCTAAGTAGATTTAAGAAAAAGAAATAAAAATGAATTAAAACTGAAAAAAAACTTGGAAGTGGTTGCTGTTGGCTTAGTGTTACTGTCGGTGTTTTAGAGCGGTCTGACATAGTCGGAACTTGCAACGAAGTCTGAACATATAAAGGGATTTTTAATCCTTTTTCAAGACTTGTTGGACTAATACCAGGGGCTTTCTCTGTATCACCGGTGCCTCCAGATGCCCCTTCTTTTGAAGTGTCGGCATCACTTGCTTCGTCAGAAAGCGCGGCGTCAAGCCTTTGTTTAGTGAAACTATTCCATTGATCGCATAGATTCTGAGTGGAAGCATGTGCACGGACTTGCTTCAAATGCTGACTCATGCGTTGCCGTAAAACCTGCATGGTTCCATCAGTATCCAAATTACGGGCTTGGAGCATTTCAATCAGCTCGGTTTTCTTCATCAAATAGATGAAACCCAGATTTCTGAACGGACTGGATTCTTCAGACGAAGGTTCTTCAGACGAAGGTTCGATTGTATGACTTGGCTTGAGTTTGGCTGGCTTTTTGCATGTTAATGCGAACCAATTCATACAACGAACGCATGCGTTCTTGCTTCTCGTTTTTATTTTCGCCTGGACCGTTATCTGCTGGAGAAGGGGTTAAACATTCTGATGGCCTCCTTAGTTCTCGACCGAAATTAAGCAAGGCTGGAGAGTAGCCGGTAGAGTCATGCTGACTGGTGTTTACGGCGAAAGTCAGTTCGGGGATATGCTCGTCCCATGTGCGCTGGTTCCCTTGCACATACTGCGCGATCATGGTCTTGATGACTCGGTTCACTCTTTCCATTGGGTTCTCCTGCGGTGTGTAGGGTGCGGTGAATCGATGTTGAATTCCTAAGTCGGTTAAAAACTAGGCGAATTGATGGCTGGTGAATTGGGCCCCGTTGTCCGAAAGGAACACTTTAGGCACCCCGAAGCGGGTGACAATACGCTCACGAACTGCTTTGATCAAGCCTGCTGTCGTAGCGGCTCGCATCGGAACTGCCTCGATCCATTTGGAAAACTTATCCACCATAACCAAAAGAGTGGTGTTCATCGACCGCGGTAGAGGACCGACAAAATCAGCACACACAATTTCCCAGGGCTCTTCAACTTGTGTGGTGTACATAAGACCGCTTGGTTTCTGCTGCAAGGCCTTATACCGATTGCACACCTGGCAGTGTCTGACATATTTGCTTATGTAACGGAACATCCCCGGCCAGTAGTAGTGTTTAGCCATCCTGGAAGTTGTTTTTGCAATACCCAAATGCCCTGCGGTGACTGCGTCGTGATTCTCGTGCAGAACTTTCTTCCGGTCTGGTACACACAGATTCCATTCAAAATGCCCAATGGCCGGAAATTGGGCATCTTGCGATGAAATGAAATATAATTTCTCTTTCGTTGGTGTTACACAAAGAGCACTTCAGTGCTAGATCGTTACGATGCGGTATGAAATTGAGCGGCAACAGCTCTCCTCTTGCTCGGAAAAGGTTCGATATCGTTTCAGTGCTTAAGCGGTCCTTGAAGTAGTTTTTGTCGCCTAGATCGTACTGCAGCTTCGAATAGATTTCCCTATGAAGTGAACTTCTAGCCTGTTCCAAATAGTCTGCTCTTACTTTGGAATGTAGCTTTTCAATTAGGTTGTCAAGGAATGGTTTCCACTCTGGCAAATTATCCAAAGTAAGGTGGAAATTGAGTTCACACATGTCCGCCAATTTTTTCCATTCTTCAAACCATGAGCGTTGGGACCTTGTTATTGAAACTGCAACCTTTCTTGCTATTTTTTCAGTGTTGCTGTTCATAAGTTTGACAATGTAATTAAAGTGGAGCTTTAAAGATGTGAGGTACTGTGGTGATAATCCAGTTTCAATCATCAGCATATAATTGGGTGTAGTGTCTGGCAGTCGAAATTGGCGTTTTAAGAAGAACCTCAACAGTTTTTCCGTGGTTTCAGACTGACGCCAACCCCATGACTCTGCCGCATAAAGCATAATTGTTTCGGAAGTTGCAGTGAAAACTTTGTGCTTTGCACTAAATGATAAGTCTTTATTTCCGTTAACATTTTGCCACACAGACCCAATTGCATTTTTCGAGGAAGACAGCTTTTTGACCAGATGCTTTTCTATGTTTAGATTGCTTGACACAGTAAAACCAAGGTATTGGTATCCCCTAACGGTTTCAATCGATTCTCCTCCATAGTACCATTTTTCATTTGCTGGCAAACGTCCTGTTCCTTTTCTTAAGACAATTGTTTTAGATTTGTTTAAATTAACGCTGAGATTCCATTTTAAACAATAATTGCGTAATTTGTTTATCATTAATTGGAGGGATTGTGCTGATACCGCCAAAAGGACAAGATCATCTGCGTACATTAGTACCTTAATCAGAAGTCCATCTATCATTATGCCACAAGGCAAGTCTGTGATCAGGTCTTCGATATAGAGGCTAAAAGCGGATGGGCTGAGATAACATCCTTGCTTCAACCCTACGGACGCGGAGAACCCATCTGAGAGACTTTGCCTAGACAATTTAAAAATTAGAGCTTTTCTGTCGATAGAATCAAAGGCACCTCGGAAATCTACGAAAAAAGCGTATAGTTTCTTTTGTCTGTGAAGATACGTTTCTGCGATATTGGTCAAGCTAAATATATGGTCGACGGTGGAATATCCTTTCCTGAATCCAATTTGAAATTCGCTAAGAAGGTGGTTATTTTCGATCCATGTTGTGAGGCGGCATCTAAGGATTTCCATAATGATGTGTTGAGGAAGGATATGCCTCGGTAGTTTGACGGGTTGTTTTATCTCCTTTTTTGTATATAGGGAATATAATTGATTTTCTAAAGGCTTCTGGTGTTTCTCCTGTACTAAAGATATTATTATAGACTTTTGTGAGGTTTATTAAGAATTCTTTTGTTGAGAATTTGAGAAATTCATTTGGAATGCTATCGACTCCGGGAGCCTTGTTTTCTTTGGCTTTGGCTACAGCAGATTTTACTTCCAATAGTGTTATTTCGCAATCTAATGGTTGACTTTGGAGATTTGCTTAGCGTATTGAATTGGTTGGGAGAAGAGTCCAGTATTTAACTGACTTTCGAAATGGGTTTTAAAATGGGAGCGCCTATAAGCGTTTTCGTTGCAAAAGTTTTTCCTTTGATATTTTTTATTAGCTTCCAAAAATCTGAAGAGTTCTTGCAGTGCGATAAGCTTTCTGCTTGCGTTTTAAAAAAACTTGCCTTTTTTGCTTGGCATAAGCTTTCAAAAGCTCGATTTGCTTCAAGGTAATCTTTTTTTAGCGAAATGGCATTGAAGTTTTGATGCAAGTGCAATAGCGCAAAAGATTGTTTCCTGGCAGACTCACAATCCTTATCAAACCAGGGGGATTTATTTTTACAAGCGTAAGGTTTAGCGTGCTGTGGCGATGCTGTTGACGTTATAATGCTTTGCAAAATTTCTATCGTTGGTGGTTGCTCATTTAGTAATTTTGGGTTAATTTGTAGGTTTAAATTCTTTCGATACGCTTCCATTTTTCCATTTCAATTTTGGGAGAAGGCAATTTTTGTGTTTGTCCTGTTCGTCGATCATTAATTCTGAAGTTGTCAGTGTGGTGATCAATGGCATATGGTCTAAATATATTTGGCTATCCACCTCGAAATTAAATAAATAATCGGTTATATCATTAGACATGAAGAGGTAATCGATAACAGACTGGCCTGGATTTCGGATGAAAGTGAGTCTACCGTCTTCATCCCCTTTTTGTGTACCGTTCATGATGGTCATATCAAAAGAGCATCCCATTTCCAAGATAAGTTTTCCCCTTGCGTTGAGTTCTGTGTCCCTCGATTTTCTAGGAAGTGAATAATTTCCAAATGATATACATTGTTCTTTTCCAGTACGCACGTTAAAATCACCAATTAGAACGCAATGCTTTTCTCCCAATTCTTGCAAGGAGTCGATTAAACAGGCAAAGTCCGATTGCCAATGAGAATAATTTATTGGAACTACATTTATGATATTTGAATTGATCAAAATCAGTAAATAATGAAAATTCTCTATTTCTTTGAAAGCACACTGCATTGCTGACATCGATTTCTTAAATTCAAAGAGTGATGCTCTTCCTCTCGTAGCTCCATTCCTTTTTGTTGCTGCTACCCAGCATAGCTCGTAATCGGTGAAATAGTCAGCAAAGTATTTTTGATTTTGTTGTATGGTGTGGGTTTCATAAAGCAAAAATATTTCGAAAGTATTAATGTAATAAAAAAAATTGGAATCTATATTTTTGTTTGAGAATCCATTTATATTGTAGCCTAAAATTTTAATTTTCTTATAACTAACTTCATTTTCGTTATTCTGGCTGACGGGGAAACATTAATGATGTGAACGCGTATTTATAACTGCATTGCCGACAGTACATCCTGTGGTGTTTGCTAACTGAAATGTAGATGGCTGTGATCCATTTATTGATGACATTTGGGTGACGTTTCTCGATGACATTGACACGATGTTGTTTTGATTTTCAATGCTTGTTCGCTGCAAATTAATTTTATATTTTGACGAAAGTACGTTAAATCCATCTAACCGTCCACACATTAATCCAGCTACATCGTTCCAGAAGAAATAATCATCTTCAATGCGCAATTTGTCATCCAACAAGCTCACCTTGAGATCTGAGTTTTGTCGTTTGATTTCTCTTTTTGCCTTAAGCAAAATGGTTCTTTTTCGGCGCATTCCAACTGGGTAATCTTTATGCATGGATATGCCAGTGTTAGCAAGTTTTCTACCTTGGCTTAAAATGTCTCTTGCTAACTGCGCGTTTGCTACCTTGACGCGGTACATTCGCCTATTTGTTGCCTTGGTGTTTAGCTCTTGGAAGAGTCGATCTGCCATCGAACGTAGTAACACACGCCGCGCAAAGTGTCCGAAAAACTCTCCAGTGCCACTTCCCACTACCCAATCAATTAATCAAAATAAAAATAAAAGCAAAAAAAAAAATAGTCCAACCAAAAATTTTAAAGCAGCAATAAAACTATAATCCTTCCAGCCGCGCCGCGAAAAGAAAAAGCTGTGCAATTTCATTCAGTGCTGTGAAAGTGATTAACAAAGATAAAAAAAAAACCACATCAACAATAGCCCATGTACACAATATTCAATAGCCCCAATAACACAAAGTGCGTTACCTTACATCGTCTCCTTTCCCACATCACTCTCACAGTCCCAGTGACTGCACACATTTTTTCGATTTGATAATCTCTTATCTTATCTAGGCAGTGTGTGCAGTCAATGAGACTGTGGGTTTGTTAGGCGGATAGTCAATCAACGGTGTTGATCCCGTTGGTGAACTAAAATCAAGTTGCTAGCTGGGCATAACACCGCTAGTAACTTGATTTGGTTTTCTAATAGGATATACACTTGTTGATTCGACTTAGTTATCGTCTACGTTTGATATTTTGTTTTGTGTGTTTTTGTGAATTGTAATGTCGGGTAGATTTCGGGTCGATTTTAGCAACATTCGGGGGCTAAGATCGAATTTCTTTGCTGTGTACGCTCACACTGCAAAATGCAGGCCAGCTGTTTTGGCACTGAGTGAAACACAGGTAGGTGTTGATTCTGATCCCTCAGAGTTTAACCTGCCTGGATATAGCTTAGTGCCATTATTCTTCTCCTCCCATGGCCTCGCCGTATATGTTCGGAATGATATTGCTTACCAGCTTCTACCACAATACGGCCTCTGTTCTAATACGAACTTTAATTTCATGTGGTTAAAATTCACCGTCCGTAAGCATATCATTCACTATTGTTTTATGTATAGAAGCCCGAATTTAGATAGCAATTCAACCTCTAACGAGTTTGATGCGCTATGTGACTCCATAGTAAGAATTGTTTCCCTTTATCCTCACACTGAAATCGCAATTGCGGGCGATTTCAATGTACACAATTCAGGTTGGCTTCGACATTCTGGCCAGACAACACCCGAAGGAAAATGTGTTGAGATCTTCGCTGAGTTTAACGAACTAACTCAACTTGTTGATGAGCCCACTCGGGTGTCAGATATTGATGGCCATGCGGCCAACACTCTTGACTTATTTCTCACTTCTCATTCCGACAAATACAGGGTTTTAGTATCATCTCCTCTAGGCAAATCGGACCGTTGTGTCATATCGGTAGATTTTTCGATTTCCGCCACAGTAAAAAAAGATAAAGTCCCTAAAAGAACAGTGTGGCAATATGAGAAAGCCAATTGGGACGGCCTGTATAATTTTTTTCGAAATTTTAATTGGTCTTTGTGCTTTCTCGACGGAAACGTTGACGCATCAGCTGATATGATATCTAACGTAATTCTTAATGGCATGAGAAATTTTGTTCCTCACAGAACAAAAAGTATCATCCCCAAAGAGAATTCGTGGTTTGATTCAAGCTGTAAAGAGGCGATTAGGGATAGAGAAAGCAATTTTCGAAAATTTAAAGGCAACCCTACAGTAGAAAATCGAAATTTGTTCAAACGGGCCAGAAATATCTGTAATGCTCAAATACAAAAGTCTAAGTTTTTACATGACCAAAAAGTAAGGCAAAAAATACTGTTGTGTCCAAAAGGAAGTAAAAACTTTTGGTCTTTTGTTAAGAACATTAAGAACTCAACCACGTCATCGGTCCCAACGCTCGTCTTCAATGACTCACCGTATGTCAGCTCCATCGACAAAGCCAATTTGCTGGCAGCTCAATTTGCTGCCAACTCGACACATCCACATAGCATATTGGCTCCACCTGAGCTCGAGTCTGCAAATTCTTTGATGAAACAGATATTTTTTCGAACTCGCTCGGTTGCGAGAGTCCTCAAAGATCTCAACATACATAAATCCGCTGGTCCAGATGGTATCCCCGCCGTTATTCTGAAGAGGTGTTCTTCTACGCTGGCAAAACCACTGCGTAAACTTTTTCATCTTTCCTATTCTGCTGGGATTTTTCTGAGCAGATGGAAAACTGCATTTGTCCAGCCGGTCCCTAAAAAAGGCGAATCTTCCTCCCCTTCCAATTACCGTCCAATTGCACTAACGTCCCTTCTTTCCAAGGTCATGGAAACATTGATAAACCGTCAACTTATGAAATATCTTGAAGAACGAAAGCTTCTTAATGACCGTCAGTACGGCTCTCGTAGCAAACGGTCCACTGGTGATTTGATGGCTTATCTCACCGAAAAGTGGAACCAATCTTTACATTGTTTTGGAGAAAGTAAGATTATTGCGCTTGATATTTCTAAAGCATTTGATAGAGTTTGACATCAGGCTCTTTTATCGAAAATGCGTGCTTTTGGTATCGATGAGTCTCTTCTTCGTTGGATTAGAAATTACCTTTCCGACCGTTCAATACATGTTGTATTGGATGGCTTCAAGTCTGATACCCACTTCATAAATGCTGGTGTGCCCCAGGGCTCCGTTTTGTCTCCGACTCTCTTCCTCATTTTCATTAATGATCTCTTATCTGAAACTTCTAATCCGCTTAACTGTTTTGCTGACGACTCGACCCTCAGCTTTTCATATTCGTTTCCAAATTCACGTCCCTGCTCTTCGGATGTGGAACTGGAACGGCTGCGTATGATAAGCTCATTGAATTCTGACCTTGACAGCATTGTTACATGGGGTAAAAAAAACCGAGTTGAATTCAATGCTTCGAAAACTCAATGCTGTCTCTTGTCGTTGAAGCTTAACATTCCCCCATTACCATTATCCATGAATGGTACCTGCATCGAAGAAACCGAAAAGCTGTCAGTACTTGGTATGTGTGTAAACGATGATCTTCGTTGGAATGACCACATATTTGAAGTCGCCAAAAAAGCTGCTAAATGTTTAGGCTTCTTGAGACGATGCAGGAAATTCTTCACCCCTTCTGATCTGGCTACAATTTATAAGGCCTTCATCCGCCCAAAACTGGAGTATAACTCACATATCTGGTCAGGTGCTTCTCAAACATCTTTGCACCTCCTTGAAAGGGTACAAAATAGAGCGTTAAAATTGATAGGTGATAGTTCAATCGTAGAATCGATTGATTCTCTTGAACATCGTCGAAACGTTGCCTGTCTCACTCTCTTTTATCGCTTTTTTCACAAGCAGTGCTCTAGTGAAGTAGCCAGTTGCATTCCTCCCCTGAAACAATTTAGCCGCAACACCCGCCTCGCTAGGAATGTTCATCAGTTTTACCTTGAGCCCAACTTCGGACGTACAGTCAAGTATAGAGATTCGTATTTCAGTCGCACCACCCGAATGTGGAATGCTTTACCTGGCTCTGTATTTCCCCTTCATTACGATTCACAAAAATTCAAAAGCAACGTGCATCGATGTCTCCTTTTAAATCCTCTCCTGTTTTCCTTAATACTCGCACTGTGTTCTACAACATTATAAGGGTAGTCATAACCCCTTGATGTGCGCGTTTATTATAAAAAAAAAAAAAAAAGTGCACGAATGCTCCCGTGGTTGGATTGTTTGTTATGCTAGTGCAGGTGTTTTGTAGGTGCTCCTTAGGTTTATCGTTCATTGTGATGGGGACATTTCTGTCTCTCATCTGTAAATCAGATGCTTCAAAGCGCCGCTCGAGCTGATCGCATCGCGTTTCCAAAATTTTAACTTGAGCTTGTAAATTTTCGTTGCTCACTCGCAGATGAGTTAACTCCGAAAGTACTGGTTCGAGGTCCTGTTTCGTTGCAAGGGTTTTGAAGCGTTTGTCCAGAATCTGCTTGAAATCTTCCAATGTAAAATTTCCCAATGAGCTCATAGTTTTTCTATTTTTGAATGCCAATTTTGAGTTTTCGTTGTCTTCCGGAGATGTTTCTGACAAATTTCGCTTGCTTGGTGCCGGTGTTCCAGGGTTAGAATTCATGCGTATGCGATAATTCACTTTAAAACCTTAAAAACTTATGACTAGCACTTATTACTTTGCTTTCAAAAGATAAACGAGACTTTTGAACTGTTTGCTCTATTTCTTTTTATTTAAACTATGTATTTTATGATTTAAGAACTTAAATTTCGCAAAGCACTTGAAAATATCAACTTGTTTGACAGATCGTCGGCCATCATACATAGAAAAAAGAAGGGCAGGAATTGAAAACCCTCAAAGTCAGTACCAGAGGACGCTGAGATGAGGGGGTTCTCGTCTTTCGAAGAAGGGAGGATCTGTGACGAAGCGTCACAATTTCTTCCTCCTACCCCATCCCAAAATGTCGTACCAAAACAACACGCATATTTATTTTTACTAAAATATAGTGAGCCCACACTCCAAGGCCAAACTTTGTTTACCTTTCATTCGTGTATAGGTACTTACTAATGGAGATATGCATTGAAAATCTCCATCTCTCTCTTATCAAAACAAAGTAAACACACACTCCAAGGCCAAACTTTGTTTACCTTTCCGCGCCCTATCTCTTCATGTACATTTTCTTATGGAGAAATGCATTGGAAATCTCCATCAAATTTTTATATGCAAAATTGTCACTGACCGGATACAACTCACATTCGGTTTCAGTGGCAAAGTCAATGAATAGAGGTGAATTAATCACCAAAAATTAGAAAAAGTTTAATCGGTTTCTAATTTTTGTGGCTTGATTGAGCCGGGCAAATAGAATTTACCAGGCACTTTTTCTCATTCGACCGAAAGAGATTCAATTGTTGTGGCTTGCTTGAGCCGGGCGTTGATATCTGGTTTATTTTCTTTTTCGACTTTAATAGTCTCCGTATAGGAGATTCGAATTGTTGTGGCTTGCTTGAGCCGGGCGTTTGAATCCTCCTTAATATTTAGTCTCCGTAAAGGAAATTCGAATTGTTGTGGCTTGCTTGAGCCGGGCGTTTGAATCCTCCTTAATATTTAGTCTCCGTAAAGGAAGTTCGAATTGTTTTAGCTTGCTTGAGCCGGGCGTTTGAATCCTCCTCGATATTTAGTCTCCGTATAGGGGATTCGAATTGTTGTGGCTTGCTTGAGCCGGGCGTTTGAGTTCTCCTTCATTAGGCATTGCATCTCCACCAAGGGAGTTTTCCATCACAGTACGCAACCGCAGACCTTTTCCACGAAGTCCGCCGCCGCCGACAGAGTGTTTTGCCTCTAAGTAGACGCATGCACTTTCTATGAAGTCCGCAGCCGCCGATAGATTGCTCTGCCGTTTGACACAAAGCAGGCGCTTCCTACGCAGTCCGCCGCCGCCGATAAATTGCTCTGCCTTTCACGCAACGCAGACCTATGCTACGAAATCCGCTGCTGCCGATACAGCGCCCTGCCTAACGCAGAGCCAGATAGGAAGTCACCGCCGCCGCTGCCGGACATAGGAAAAAGTAGCCGTGGTATACAGCCGTATCCCAGAGAAACCATCGCTACTACTCGAGTGAGGACCTATACCAGCCGTTCTTGGACTGACACCATAAATACACTTTATTCAAGAAATCAATAAACTTGTTAGATTTTGTAAAATTAAATATAATTGTAAACTTTATCCTGAGAAAACATATAGTAATAAATTCAGAGTTAAAATTTAAAACCGACCGTTTCCGCGTCTTCATTTTGAGAAGTTGGACCGCCGAAACCCAAGTTAATGGGACATGTTAATTTTAATCCTTTCTGTGGCTAATTTTTGCGGCGGGAAATTATCGAGGGAGGTTTCTGAGAGGTCTCTCTTGGTAGGGTGTCCATCTTATCTCTTTTAAAAAGGAAACATGTTCTCTTTTTTAGGTCCGATCTTTTTTACACTATCTTTTTTCGTTAGGTTCTTTTTTTATTCTCTTATTTCCTTATATCACTTTTTTTATTCGAATTAATTTAATACATTTCTTAACAGCTCAATTAAATGTAAACGTGGTGTAAAGAACTATTGCAGTTCTAAAAAAACCTTAGATTCAGCTTTTCTTAAAGACGTCAGTTTTACTATACTACTTCGAAGTCATTCATCTCATCTCATCTGGTGCTATATTTCCTGTAAGCAAAGAAGAGAAGCAACAATGACATATGCAGAAAAAGCCCGTTGCTACCACATACTACACATATACTCTTGGTATGTAAAGTGAAAGCCGGTGGTGGTTGTTAAATATGTATATGAAAGATCAGTCTCTATTCCTCTTAAATTTTCAAAATAAGCTATAATTTAACAAGAAACCAAGGTTAAATATTCTTTTGAAAATGAATTAATGTATTTATGTACCTTTAAACTTTCGATTTCATAGAAAACTAATGCGATGATCACAAAAAGGAAAAGCACAAGCGTAAAAGATTCAAATTCTAAATGGGATGCGCAGTGTATTGTCTGCAAAGTAAATGTGAATGTTTCAAATAAAGAAGAATACAACTTATACAACATCTCCAAAAAAAAAAAACAAAAATTGTTCATCAATCTGAGGGTGGTTCAACAAGCATTCTAACTATTCTAACAATTAAATAAGATATTGTATCTTACAGTTATTTAGCATTCTCATAAAAAATAAAAAAAATAAAAATCAAACACATTGGCTGAGAGGACAGGCCGTGAAGAAGAAGAAAATGCTTTTAAAAGTGATTGCGTTATACGTTATCAAAAATCATTTTATTGTCTACCTGAAAACACGGAGCCTTCAATTTGAAGAGTTTTCATGTCCTTCATTGATTTTTTAAACTTACAATCGGAAGAAGTCGAAAAAACTATAATATTCACTTTTCAAAAATGTACATAACTATAAACGACAGTAAATGTTTTGATGAATTTTGCGAATTCAATAAGTTTCTTTGGACAAATTCAAAGAGTTCTTTAATAAATCACAGTTAATGTCAAAGCTCAAAATAGACAAAGTTTTTTCATAGTGTGAATTATCCAGAGCACTTTTCATAACTTTCTAAAATGTATTTTAGTATTTTAGTATTTTAATTTATTTCAATAAATCTTTTACAAGAGATTGCATCAATCTTAATTTAGTAAAAGTTATTTTAACAAAAATTACGAAAACATGTATGAAATGTAATATTAAAATTTAACAATAAAATAGAAAAACGGAAAATGACAAATTAAAAGGAACAATAATAAATATTATTTTGAAACTAACTATCAGCCAAATATTTGAGAAGATACTCATCAAATTTTTTGTTAGTGCACATCTTTTTTAAACCAAGAGGCAACGAATTCCAAGAGCGAGTAGCGTGAACAAAAAACTGACGTTCGGAAGTTAGACATGTAAAACGGGGTTGAATAATGGAACAAGAACGATTTGAATTGGGAAAAGATATTTTATTATATAAATACGTGGGTTGCTTGCTTTGCATGATTTTATTAAAAAAAACTTAATGAGCAAAAATTAAGGTAACTGTGTAGCGTGCATCCCAGTATCTTTTTAACATACGATGAGACGTGGTCGTATCGCTTAAGATTAAATACATAGCGAACTATGTTATTAAATATTACTTCAAGCTTTTTTCTGCAGTCAGCATTGTATGCTACAAAAATTTGACAACCGAAGGTAAGTATAGGCAAAATACAAGTCTTGACTAACATTATCTTTGTATGCAGGGGAGTAAAGCGCTGTGACATTGAGAGATTTCTTAAACACCCATACACCTTCCCAATAACCGATTGGATATGTGTATCCCAGGTTAGCGTTCTATTGAACCAAATGCCCAGATTTTTGCTTTTTTCGATGAAGTTCAAAACTGAGTCTCCAAGGTAAACTAGAGGGACATCATTTAAATCAAGCTTGGTTTTATATATTACTAAACAGTTAGATTTTATGGGGTTTAGCCGTAAACAGTTTCTTTTCGCCCATAGAACAATCTCTTTCAAATCCTCGTTTAAGCGATACACTGTGTCTTCTCGCATTCCACTTTGGTTACTAAGGTAAACTTGAACATCGTCAGCATACATTCGTACCGATGAGTACCTAACTACAGATGGTAGATCATTTATAAAAATTAGGAACAAAAAATGTTTGGGTTTTTTTTGTAATCCCAGGGCAGAATCTTAATATTGAGAAAATATTTTCTCTAATTGAGCGTCAATGGACCAAAAAAAAGCAGACTCAAAATTTCGACTATCAATTCTATTCTTTGCTTGGTTTATAATGGCCGCGTTTTATTGGGAATTTTCTATATTCACTTATATATATTCACTTCACAATTAAACGATTTTTTGGCTATATTCACTTAGTAATTTCACTTTCAATTTTACTTTCAATGTTGGTTCCCTTGGCACTTGTTCTTAGGATAAGAAACATTAAAAATTTGTATTCAGAAGAATATAAATGCATACCGTTTATTTTCCATTTCTATTTTTCTCAATTTAATTCTCCATTCTCAATTTATTTGCCGCAATTCAACTTTTTACTTTCGAGGTAAACAAACAAATGTCATTTTAATTTTTTTTCGCAATGGCTGTGTTCAAAAAGTTCCATTTTTATTTTTAGGATCGGGTAATCGAATCGGATTAGGATTCAGGTATATATTTCAGGGTTGCGAGTTTGTGATTTAAAAACTTATTAAGTCATAAGTTAGTAAGTGACTTATGAATTAAATAAGTCAAAAGCTTAAAGGAATAAAGAACAAGAGGGAAAACTATTGCTTCCCCTGCCACCACCACCTTAACACCACTTAATTTTCGGATTTCAAACTTATTTTGAATGCTGAAAATAAAGTGATGTTTGTGAAGTCAGTTTAAGGACAGATGCCGTGGTATGTGTGTGGTTTGCTTCTTCTTGTATCTCCTAAGTCATAAGTTAGCAAGTGACTCATGTGACTAATCCCGTTCCAGCACAGCAATTTTTCGTAGCAGTGCATAGTAAAAAATTTCCCCATCCCTGCGAATTTCTGCCACCAAAATTTCTGTGGACAGAAATCGTGCTCGGCCAAAACAAATACAACAACTGTCAAACAGACGTTTTTCCAAGCGTTGTGTTGCTGCGAATGTTTTGTTCAAGGCGTTTCTTTACTTTTAAGACAATTACGCTCTTTCAGAGAGTTTCTGAGAAGATTTTACAACCACTCCTTAAAATATGACACATTCACCCCTGTTCTGATTTTCGTTCGGATACCATATCCTCCCGTTTTAGAATTTTTGCGGTTCTCAATTCCGAATCCGTACGTTTTCAATTCGCTTATCATTTTGTTAGCGGAATTGAATCCGGCTAATGAATTCTGTAGAACATTTTTTAATGCTAGAAATGAAAAATTATAAACTTATATTAGCACTAACATGTACTAAAGCTGTAAACAGTTCCAATGAACACAAAAATTTAATTTTCAACACGTTTTTGTGACAAAAAACCAGTAGTGAATCCGTTCGGAAATAAGAACACACTTTTTAAATCCGTACGGATTCAATTTCGGTTTTCGTTTTGAATCCGTACGAAAATCAGAACAGCCATGATTGTGAGTTTCTGTTGTCGAAAATCAGAAATATTAACGAACACATCCCAAAGACTGCCAACCTCTGGGTTCCAAAAAAAAATTTACCAACCATCCATGTTGTTCACTTAGGTTAGTGAGTTATTTTTGTTCACTTACGCTATTCACTTAGGTGTTGTAGTTTTTCCATGAGCGATGTTTTGCGATGTTTTGCTTAAGTGAATATAAGTGAATATAGATTCCCAATAAAACTCGGCTAAAAATATGCCGTAGTTAGAACTAAAAGACTTATAAAATAATTGTTAAGTTATCTTTTACCAATATATTTATTGACATATTAACCTGCTTTTGTTTTAGAACTGCATTTTTTTTAATGTTATTAAGTTTAGTAAAAAATATATCAAAAAATATTTTCTTATTTGGTGTTCTCTTTTTGTTCTCTTTAGTTTTTTTCGAATGTCTCTTTTCTTTTGGATTCTAGAGCAAAATGTTCTCTTTTCAGACAGACCTCAGATGGAGTAGGGTTACTATTGGCGGATGAATTCGGCGGTGTTGTGTTGTTGTTGGAATCGTTCTTTGTTGGGGTCCGTTGCAGAGGCATATTAAATTTATTTAGTAAAAGGTCAGCAAAGAGGGGTTTGATTTTCGTTCTTTTTTAGAGTATTTACTTAACTTTTGGGTTTGGTTGAAATTCAATTTGACTCACCCTGAGTTGCAGATCAAAAAGTGATAAAATTTAATACTTTAAATTCAATAAAAACACTTGAAAATAGTACTTCTTAAGGAGCCTTTAAAGATACGTGTTGCTTCTCTAAACTTCACTCTCTTTTTTCTCTTTCCTCAAAAATTATTTTGAAGTAAGTAAGAAAACTTGTGTAAGGTAAGCTAATTTTTGTTATTCATGGATTTTTTAAGAATAGGGATGATATGAGTCGCATACTTTTCCTGCTAAATGCATCATAAAGTCGGGATTTGACTAATGCAGAGCAGGAGTTTTTTGACGAAAATTATGGTCGCGTTATGGATGAAGCAGTTGACGAAGAAGAAAGAGTTCATGAAAATAACTCCGAAGGTGACGACAGTGATGCTGGTGCAGATTTCTCAGATGCTGATGATCCGAACTACGAGCCAAACGAGGCTTTGCTTGACTTACACGTTCAGCAGGCTAGTTTTGATATGGAGAAGCTCAAGTGGAACAAGGAAGTCGCCGAGAGGAGAATGTGGAAAGTGAGCCTGCTGCCCCTAATCGAGGAATGCGATATACGGCCCGAAATATGAAATTCAATGACATTTGGTGGTCAATGCCAGATGAAGTCGAAAAACGTAGAGCAAATCGAGATAGCAATGAACGCTTGAGTCATGAAGGTGGGGGTGCTACATGTTCGAAGACATTTGCTACTAAAACTGATTGTTTCAAGTCGTTGGTGACTCCTGCTATTGTGGAAAATATAGTCTTGGAAACAAATAGAAAAGCAAAAAGAGTGTATGAGGAAAATCGAATGTTAAACGAATCAAAGGTAATGCGTCGGTGGTATGACACAACAGAGGATGAGATCTTTGCCTACATTGCCATACTGCTGTACGCTGGCGCTGAAACAGCTAACGGTGTAGAGGCAAAAGATCTTTTCCATCAGGTCAACATGGCCTTTTACCGCGCAGTTATGTCATAAGAGAGGTTTGAACAAATAGCCTATTTATTCAATTTGATGATGGAAGAACTCGCACTTTTCGACTTCAAACTGATAAGCTAGCTGCGTTTAGGCATGTGTGGAACTTGTTTCAAAGCAACCTGTTTGCTTTCTATCATCCTTCGAAAGAACTAACCATCGATGAGCAGCTGGTTGGTACAAGGGGAAGATGCCCATTCAAAATGTACATGCCCAATAAGCCTGGCAAATATGAAGTAAAAATATTGTAACGTGCGCTGAGTTCGCAAAATAAAACTTCACCTTTCAATTTATTTCTACCGCTTTTATTCAGTATCTATACTTTATTCGATCTCAACTCGACTTTTGGACTATCACTTGTATACAACAATTCACTCTTAACTTTATCACTCTATAATCAAAACTGCCATCTGGTTGCCTCTGGCGGCCTATTTATATCGAATGACATTTCATCTAGAGCTCTGCAGTAATTTCCACATGGTCTCCACTCTCCACTGTCGAACATTTTCCCTTCTGGTATATTTCTACACTTACACTAGTGCTGCCGCTTTTGTTTTCGGTTGAACATTTTCGATTAGGAAATAGGTATTAAATGTTGGGTTCGCGTTACACTGCCCCCTCCTTAAGATTGTTCGTCCCGAATAATTCCATCTGCAGCCTCGCCACTATATCGATGCAGCCGGTCACAATGAACTACTTTTAACTTGCCTCTTATTCCTCTTTGGATGCGGTTAACCACGTCATTAATCCTCGTGACAACAGTATAAGGATCTACCCAGTTCTACTGAAGTTTCGGTGACAATCCCTTTTGACGATGAGGATTATAAAGCCACACACGATCTCCTGCTTGGAATATTGCCGTTGTCGCTTTTGTGTCGTACCGTGTCTTCATCCCGTCGCTGTAGGTTTTCATCCTTTCCCTTGATCTTTTATGGATGTCAACGAGTCTCTCCTTGAGGTCGACCACATACTCGTTCGTGTCATGTGGCTCCTCTGTGGGTCATCCAAATTCAAGTTCGCTGGGCAGCCGCATGGTTTTCCCGAACAGGATGTCAGATGGTGTTTGTCCTGTCGAGCTATGTACTGTACTTTTATAGGCCATCAGGAATAGCGGTACGTGCCTATCCCAGTCTCTTTGGTAGTCGCCTACGACCTTGGTGAGGTGTTCTTTCAAGGTCCGGTTGAATCTTTCAACCATCCCATCATATTGTGGATGAAGCGTTGTGGTTCTAGTCTTGTTAATGCCAAGTAGTCCGCACACTCCTTGGAAGATGTTTGACTCAAAGTTCCTCCCTTGGTCGGAATGGAGTTCCATAGGCACGCTATACCTACTCACCCAGTTAAACACAATCTGGTCGACCACCGTTTTGGCTTCTTGATTTGGGATGGCATACACCTCAGGCCACTTGCTAAAATAGTCCATTACAACCAGAATATACTTGTTTCCAGCGTTGGTCTCTGGAAAAGGCCCAGCCACATCTACTGCAATCCACTCAAAAGGCGAATCAACGTTGTACTGATGCATCGTACCTTGAATCTTCCTACCAGGTCCTTTGATTGCAGCACACTTGTCACATGTTCGGCACCACTTCTCAACGTCATCTCTAGCATGTAACCAGTAGAACCGATGTCGCACCTTCTACAGTGTTTTGTTAACTCCTAGGTGGCCTCCAGAAGGTTCGTCGTTCATCTCTGGAAGAACTTCACTGACTTTCGATTGCGGTACGATCAGCTGCATCACATATGATTTGCCGTCAGCGGACTCCCATTTTCGCCTGAGGACACCTTCTGGCACATATATTGAGTCCCACTGTGCCCAATAGGCTTTGAGAACTGGACTCCTGTCAGAAATGTCTCCCCATTCAGGTTTCTCTTCGTTTTCTTTCCATGCGAGAATGGGTTCGATATCTGGATCCTCCTGTTGAGCAGTCCTCACTTCCTCATTGCTCCATCCGCATATTGGGTCAGTTCTTAATCGCTGAGCGGTAATATTTTCTCCGTTTTCTTGCCGCCTACAATGCTTGCAATCTACTTTGCAAGGTCTTCGGGATAATGCGTCAGCGTTTGAGTGCAACTTTCCTCACCGATGTTGAATCTGGTAATCATAAGTCTGCAGTCTTTCTATCCACCTTGCGACTTGACGACCTTCTGGATTTTTGAAGTTCAACAGGCAGTTCAGAGTACCATGGTCTGCCCGCAGAAGGAATTTCTGTCCATAGATGTACTTATGGAAGTGCTTTGTTGCCAAGATAAGAGCTAGCAGATCCCTTCTGGTCACGCAGTAGTTTCTTTCGGGCTTCGAGAGGACCTTGCTGTAATATGCCACCACTTTCTCTTCGCCATCATGCACTTGGGATAGTACCGCCCCGACTCCAACGTTGCTTGCATCTGCGTCGATGATGAATGTTTTGCCGGGTGTTGGATGTGCCAGCACTGGAGCGTTACAGAGGCGGTATTTGAGTTCCTGAAAATAATTCTCACACTCACCTGACCATTTAAACTGCTTCCCTTTTTCGGTGAGCTGATGCAAACTCTTTGCAACTATAGCGAAGTTCTTAACAAAACGTCGGTAATATGTGGCAAGACCAAGAAAGCTTCGGAGTTGATGTTTGTCCTGTGGTGCTGGCCAATTTTTGACAGCTAGTCAACTTTTTCAGGATCAGTCTTATCCTTGGGAAGAGATGATGTGTCCCAAATACTTTATTTCGGTTTTGAAAAGTGCACATTTTTCCGGATTCAGTTTAAGGTTAGCCTCTCGAAATCTCTGAAACACGACTTTTAGGTTCTTGCAATGTTGGTCAAATGTTTTCCCATAAACAATGACATCGTCCACGTAGACTAGGCATACTTTCCACGTCAGTCCTTGAAGAACGCACTCCATCAAACGCTCGAATGTTGCCGGAGCGTTGCATAGCCCAAACGGCATAACTTTGAACTGCCAGAGCCCATTACCTGTAGAAAACGCCGTCTTTTCCCGATCATCAGGGTGGATATCAACTTGCCAATATCCACTATTCAAGTCCAACGTCGAGAACCACTGGGCTCCCTCCATGGCATCCAGGGTATCACTGATTCTGGGCAGGGAATAGCTGTCCTTCTTAGTCACATCATTCAGCCCTCGGTAGTCCACACAAAGACGAGTGCTTCCTTCTTTCTTTTTCACTAGAACCACTGGTGACGCCCAAAGACTTTTGGAGTTTTCGATAAGACCGTCCTTCTTCATTGTTGTTATCATTTCCTCAACCTCACCTTGTTTGGGCAGTGGAGGGCGTCTTGCGGGTTGGCGAATCGATCTTGCATCTCCTGTGTTGATGCGATGCTGCACCAACTGTGTCCTTCCATATTGCCCGAGGAGTTTTTCAGCCATCCTTGTTTGTTGGTGATCAAGGTTGGATGAATTCAATATTCTAGCTTTGATGGTCTTGAGCTCCTCCAGAGTTATAGTTTTTCTCGGGGCTTCATCAGTGATCTTCGTAATTGATGCAACCGACTCGCAACGTCCAACGACTTCTCCTTTCTTTGACCTTACATTGTACGGTCTGGTGTTTAGTAACCGTACCGGGACCATTTTGTTTTTCGGTGCTACCAGTGTTTTCCCAATGATGACGCTTTGGGAGGAACACTCTGGGCCTGGTTCCACCACGAGGTATCGAAGGCTTCCAAACTCACCTTCCAGTTTTGTCCAAACGAACACTTCAGAAGAAGGAGGCAGAATCAGATCTTCCGTGATGACAGTCCTCAGTGTTGACGTATTTTCATTCGAATAGGTCATTGGAATTTCTTTATTTTGGTATTTCAAAACTTGATTACTGATGTCCAAAATAACTCCACATGTTTGTTGCCGTTAATAGTAGTCTCCACAGTCAGACTTTTGTTGTTTCGTTTGGTCTGAGAGACCTGGATGGTGGTTCTGGGGCCATCGATACAAGAAACCAGCCTCTGCCCCTCGAAGTTGGTTCTTACTCGTTTCCCTGATGGGAAACGGATTGATTAGCAACACTGGTGTTGTTGTTACCTTGCTCTGGGTTGGATCTCTTGCTTCCACAATGTTGACAAGCGGTTTTATTCGTTGGTAGTCGGCATTGCCGCTGTAAGTGCCCAGTCTTTTTGCAGTTCCAACATCTTGCTAGTCCGCCCCGCTGGTTCTTTTGTATTTCAGCTCTTTGGCACGAGCACTCTTCGACTATGGCTTCTCTTAGTCGATGAACTCCATGAGAAGCCTGTTCTGCTGCTTCAATTGTCAATGCGAATGCTAAAGTTTCAGAAAGAGTACGTGTTCTAGCAGTTCGCACAGACTTCTGAAGATGTATATCGGAAATGGCACGAACGAAGGACTCAACAGCAAGCTGGTTGATGATTTCTTCTCCAGCATCCGGGTATGCCAGGTGAACCAGTCTTTCGACGTCTGCTTGGAGCTGTTGTAGACTTTCACCCCTTTTCTGGACTCTGTTATTGAGTTGGACTCGGAAGACTTCTTTTAAGTGGCTATCTCCAAAGCGTTTATCTATAGCTGCCACGAGAGAACTGAAATCGCCGCTCCTACCAGCTGGAACTATTTGAAGTAATTCAGCTGCTGGTCCTCTAAGAGCAAGAGTCAGTGCAATGTACTTGTCTTCGTCATCCCAACCATTTGTTGTCGCGGCTGCTTCAAATTGTCTCTTGTAAACTGGCCAAGAAGACTGTCCATCAGATGTTGGGGATTTCATCTCCTTTTTCTTTGCAAACTCTCCAGCACATTCTCGAATTTTGATTTTCCGGATCTGGTCTAATTCCTTGGACAGAACAGAGAACTGTTTATCGCATCGGCTTTCCAAACGATTCTCTACAACAGAAAGCTGTTTTTCAACACCTTCGTCAAGGGCACATACATTTTTCTCAATGTTGCCCAATTTTCATTCTAGAATGTTTTTCTGGCCTTCAAAAACATTCTGTTGTACCTCAAGTCTTTCGAGAATATTCTGTTGTTCTTTCTTTTGTTCGTTTCGTTGTGCTTCAAGTTGTTCGAGAACATTCTGCTGTTCCTTCTTTTGCTGGTTTCGTTGTGCTTCAAGTTGTTCCGGAACATTCTGCTGTTCCTTATTTTGTTCGTTTCGCTGCTCTAACAAAAGTTTCATCATACTAGAAAAATCTACACTATCACTTACTTCCTCTTCCTCCACTTCTGTTTCAAAAACAACAGTGTTTACGTCTTCCCCTTGCTGTTCCAAATAGTTGCGCAAGCGCAGGACGAGCTCATTTTTCGATTCCGCTCTAGAAAGATTTCGCTTACCTAACACACTTTTACTGTATACACACACTATATATTGTTTTTATTTTTCTGTTTACTTTTTTTTACACTTTACTAGTCAACTCGTCAATCTAGTCAATGTAACGTGCGCTTAGTTCGCAAAATAAAACTTCACCTTTCAATTTATTTTTACCACTTTTATTCAGTATCTATACTTTATTCGATCTCAACTCGACTTTTGGACTATCACTTGTATACAACAATTCACTCTTAACTTTATCACTCTATAATCAAAACTGCCATCAGGCGGCCTATTTATATCGAATGACATTTCATCTAGAGCTCTGCAGCGATTTCCACATGGTGTCCACTTTCCACTCTTGTCAAACATTTTTCCTCGTGGTATATTTTTACACTTACACTAGTGTTGCCACTTGTGTTTTCGGTTGAACGTTTTCGATTAGGAAATTGGTATTAAATGTTGGGTTCGCGTTACAATATTTTGGATTGTGGATGCTAAAACCAACTACTCCCTTCAAGGAGAAGTATATGTCGGTCAGCAACCGGATGAAAATCGATATGAGGGTATATCTCATCAACTCGTGATGCGACTAGCTGACAAGTATCTGGACAAGGGTTACAACATAACGACGGACAATTATTTCACCTCAGTACCGTTGGCCTTGAACTTGATGACTAGAAAAACAACAACAGTTAAAGAACACAATGAAAAGCAATAAGTTGCAACAACCAGAGATCTTTACTTCAGCGGATAAAGAATTCAAAAGGACCAGGGACAATTCTTCCTCTAATTTTTGTTACTCCCAGTGCATGCAATTATTTAGCTATGCAAGCAACACAAAGAAAAATGTACTTATGCTTTCTACTACTCATCATGAGGACAAAATAGATGAAGCAACACAAAAACCAGAAGTCATCATAGATTACAACTCAACAAAGGGTGGGGTTGATACTTTGGACCGAATGGTGACCGTGTACACCTGTAAGCGAAAAACAACCGTAGGCCGGTAACGGTATTTTATAATATGCTTGACTGTGCTGGTGTTGCTGCTTATAGGTTGTTTGAAATATGCCAACCCACATGGTATATAAACAAGAAAAGGTCCGATAAGAGAAAAAGGTTCTTGAAAGATTTAGCCCTTGAACTTGCAGACAAGCATATACTAAATTGTATCGCCATACCAACGCTTCAAGCAAATTTGAAAACAGCCTTGAAACTGATGGGTTACGAGATCCAAACAGCGCTGCCAAGCTTATAAGGCTACAAAAAAGGATAACAAGACCACAGCGGTTTGCGATTTATGCTTACAGCTACATGCACAAAGCACTATGTAAGAGTGTGCGAAAAATGCTATGTGGGTAAAGAAGCTCATGGTGACGGAGATGAAGATGGTGACACTTTTCTAATCTCGACCTCCGCGGGACCATCAGCAAAACGGCGAAGAAGACACAGTCCAACTTAATTATATGTAGACCTACCTACATTATTACCTGCATACAGTATTTTTATGCTTATTCATTATTCTGTTCATTTGTAATATAATATATTTATATAATTTTTCAATAAAAATTAATCAAATAATTTGTAAAAACTTAACTACCATGATTATTTATTCCATATATGTGGTTTTTGGGCTGGTGGAATCATCGGTCCGTACTTCTTTCAAAATTAAAATCGCTTTTTTCAGCACACGTGCCTCACATTTTGTATGAAAACTACACTTGGGCACACAGTCCCCAAAAGCTATAAAAATGGTGTGGGAAATGATTTTGAGTTGGGGCTGTCACAATCTACAGTTTCAGTTATTCTGAATAGAGTGCTTAACTTAATTGAAAATAAAATTTGCCCATTTTGGACATTATATCTGCAGCTGAAAAGCAAGAAGCTAGAAACTATGTTTTTACGAAAGCTGGACTGCCCGGAGTAATTGGATGTGTAAACGGAACCCACATTGCAATCATTGCCCCTGCTCCAGTATTTAAACCGTAAAGGGTTCTATAGTTTAAATGCTATAGTAGTAAGTTAATTGACTTTAATAATTGTTCATATTTCACAAAAACTCTTTCTCTTCATAAAGCCTGTGACAATAATGGAATTGTTCGGTTCGTTGATTCAAGATATCAAGGTTCTACACATGACTCGTTCGTTTGGAATAATAGTGAACTGAAAGAAAAGTTGGTGGATAAATGGAGAGTACACGAGGTATCTCGATATGTACTCAAAATATTTATCAACTTAGTTGATGTAGTGAACGTCTTCCTTTTTTCTTAATTTATTTTTAAAACTAGGAGATTCAGGATATCCTCTGCAGCCATGTCTGATAACTCCATATAGAAACGCGGAATCCAGATCAAGAGAATTACAAGAGGTACGCAAAAGCCAGGAATATAATCAAAAAAAACGATTGCTACTTTGAAAAGTAGAATCAGATCGGTTCTCAATGAGCTAAAATTGCACTACAATCTACAGAAGGCTATTAAAAGAGTCAACGTCTGCTTTGCACTGCGCAATTTATGTCGCAATTAAAACACCCCAGATGTAGAGATGTTGTAAGAGAACCTAAGTCAAGCGGAAGTTTCAAATGAACCTATTGAGTCGGGGATGATGAATATAAGTTCAGAAGGCATCAGAATAAGAAACAAAATGTTGACCTCACTATAAGATCATTAATACAATTTTGTAGAATCAAAACATATATGTTTTCGCTATTTAATTCATGTTTTATTATTTCTGTTCTTTCTTACTTAAAATTGTTTCTTATCATTATGAGACATTATTTGTATCACAAATTTTTTCGGCTTCATTCGAAAATAATAATTATTATTTACATGTGTACATTACACAGTTTTGCAAACTAAAAAAAACAGCATTCTGCTAAAAAATAAAAACTTCTTTTAAGAAAACTAAAATTAAGAACGCAAGCGCAAAAACTATCGCTTTTCAAAATAAACATAAAGCAAGAAACACAAAAACTATATCTATGGAAAATAAGAACTCAAAGATCATTTAACTTTTTCAGTTCAATATCCAGTTTTTTGATTTTAAGCTCGACTTTTTCGACTTTCTCAATGGTTATACATAGTAAGAACAAAAGTGCAGTAGATTAGATTTAAAGGCAGTAGATTTATTTTTCGAGAAAAGTGCAGTAAAGTCCCAACCCTGGTCCCCACACCAACGCGGCGAAGAGCAGCGACAGTCCCATACGTGCAGCGTTTTCGCCGCACCCGATGTTTTTTTTTTTCTCTTTTGTCGATTGTCATTGGTCAAATAATTCGTTTTGCTAGTATTCAAGTATCAAGTATTTCATTACCGCGAATTTCTTTTTGATTTCATTTAAGTCCAATTTCTTTTCATAAAGTCATATGAAAATCAAACTATTATAACAAATGCATTTTTTATTATTGCTGGATGTTACAAATTGATTTGTAATAATAAAAGTTTCGGATGAAAATGTGCCACAAAAGCGGTGCTTGCCAATTTTTGACGGAGTCAACTTTTTCAGGATCAGTCTTCACTCCTTGGGAAGAGATGATGTGTCCCAAATACTTAATTTCGGTTTTGAAAAGTGCATATTTTTCCGGATTCAGTTTAAGGTTAGCCTCTCGAAATCTCTGAAACACGACATTTAGGTTCTTGCAATGTTGGTCAAATGTTTTCCCGTAAACAATGACATCGTCCAAGTAGACTAGGCATACTTTCCACGTCAGTCCTTGAAGAACGCACTCCATCAAACGCTCGAATGTTGCCGGAGCGTTGCATAGCCCAAAAGGCATAACTTTGAACTGCCAGAGCTTATTACCTGTAGAAAACGCAGTCTTTTCCCGATCATCAGGGTGGATATCAACTTGCCAATATCCACTCTTCAAGTCCAACGTCGAGAACCACGGGGCTCCCTCCATGGCATCCAGGGTATCACTGATTCTGGGCAGGGAATAGCTGTCCTTCTTAGTCACATCATTCAGCCTTCGGTAGTCCACACAAAAACGAGTGCTTCCGTCTTTCTTTTTCACTAGAACCACTGGTGACGCCCAAGGACTTTTGGAGTTTTCGATAAGACCGTCCTTCTTCATTGTTGTTATCATTTCCTCAACCTCACCTTGTTTGGGCAGTGGAAGTCGTCTTGCGGGTTGGCGAATCGGTCTTACATCTCCTGTGTTGATGCGATGCTGCACCAACTGTGTCCTACCATATTGCCCGAGGAGTTTTTCAGCCATCCTTGTTTGTTGGTGATCAAGGTTGGATGAATTCAATATTCTAGCTTTGATGGTCTTGAGCTCCTCCAGAGTTATAGTTTTTCTCGGGGCTTCATCAGTGATCTTCGTAATTGATGCAACCGACTCGCAACGTCCAACGACTTCTCCTTTCTTTGACCTTACATTGTACGGTCTGGTGTTTAGTAACCGTACCGGGACCATTTTGTTTTTCGGTGCTACCAGTGTTTTCCCAATGATGACGCTTTGGGAGGAACACTCTGGGCCTGGTTCCACCACGAGGTATCGAAGGCTTCCAAACTCACCTTCCAGTTTTGTCCAAACGAACACTTCAGAAGAAGGAGGCAGAATCAGATCTTCCGTGATGACAGTCCTCAGTGTTGACGTATTTTCATTCGAATAGGTCATTGGAATTTCTTTATTTTGGTATTTCAAAACTTGATTACTGATGTCCAAAATAACTCCACATGTTTGTTGCCGTTAATAGTAGTCTCCACAGTCAGACTTTTGTTGTTTCGTTTGGTCTGAGAGACCTGGATGGTGGTTCTGGGGCCATCGATACAAGAAACCAGCCTCTGCCCCTCGAAGTTGGTTCTTACTCGTTTCCCTGATGGGAAACGGATTGATAAGCAACACTGGTGTTGTTGTTACCTTGCTCTGGGTTGGATCTCTTGCTTCCACAATGTTGACAAGCGGTTTTATTCGTTGGTAGTCGGCATTGCCGCTGTAAGTGCCCCGTCTTGTTGCAGTTCCAACATCTTGCTAGTCCGCCCCGCTGGTTCTTTTGTATTTCAGCTCTTTGGCACAAGCACTCTTCGACTATGGCTTCTCTAAGTCGATGTACTCCATGAGAAGCCTGTTCTGCTGCTTCAATTGTCAATGCGAATGCTAAGGTTTCAGAAAGAGTGCGTGTGTTCTAGCAGTTCGCACAGACCTCTGAAGCAGTGACGCCAGATCGTGGGATATTTCCCTTTTTGTGGGAATTTCAAGTCTAAAATAAGCTAAAAGGGAAAAAGGGATTTTTCGAACTTCATAGTGCAAGCAAAAGGGATTTTTCTAAAAAACTCAAATCTTGTCCTGCATTCCTTATACTATTAAGTTTTATTCTGTTGTGATCAAACAAATTTTCTTAATATCTGAACTCGTTCAATCTTATTACATATTCCAATTCCAATCAATTGCTAACTCAACATAGACAAATATAAAGCTATATCTGTTCGATTGCATTGTGTAGACGAGGTGTGGGGCCTTCAAAGTCACAACGCCAAACCCAAATTTAAGTATTTTAAATTGTTCTCAGGTCACACATACATATTTTCAAACTGCTGGCACAATTGGTCACCATATATTTATAATCAGCTTATCAATTACCAGTATATCTCCATGGAGATAGCGTTGCCTGGTGCCCCGGCTTACCCGTTTACGTTTCAGATGTAAATTTAAAAGTCCCGCTGGGACTAAATATCCCGGACTAAGTGTATGCTTTTTAATACATATATACAATATACATATATAATACACATATGTACAATGATGTCACGTAGCCAAATTGTATGGTGCCGAAAAATACAAAAAGACTCTTTATTTTATTATTTAAATTTAAAACAATGTGATAAAAGAAATGCGATTTTGAGTATTAATTAAAAAACCTTAACAAAAATTGTTTTTTTTTTTTTCAATTTAATTTGTCCCTGGTGAAAATTGAAAATCTCGGTATTTTCCACATTTCAGTAAATTGTCCCGAAAAGCTTAAAAAAACTGGCAACCCTAATGGACAATCGCCCTATTTAATATTTACTCATGAAAATAGGATATATCGTTTGAGCCGTTGAAGTTTCTTTTACGTCAATGTTTTCCTATTAAATAAAATGTATTAAATATTAGTATTCGAATATATAATTCTGTTTCGTTTTTCTTTGATTATAAATGTTATAACAACTAATAAATTGAAAAGGTTGAATAGCTATGAAATTTGTGTTTTTGATAATTTATAATTTCGAGGGATAATTTCGGTATATTTTTTCAAACAGTGTGGGAAAAAAGGGAATTTTCACTCATCACTGAGGGAAAAGATGCTTCAAAAGTCTGGCGTCACTGCTCTGAAGATGTATATCGGTTATTGGCACGAACGAAGGACTCAACAGCAAGCTGGTTGATGATTTCTTCTCCAGCATCCGGGTATGCATGGTGAACCAGTCTTTCGACGTCTGCTTGGAGCTGCTGTAGACTTTCACCCCTTTTCTGGACTCTGTTATTGAGTTGGACTCGGAAGACTTCTTTTAAGTGGCTATCTCCAAAGCGTTTATCTATAGCTGCCACGAGAGAACTGAAATCGCCGCTCCTACCAGCTGGAACTATTTGAAGTAATTCAGCTGCTGGTCCACTAAGAGCAAGAGTCAGTACAATGTACTTGTCTTCGTCATCCCAGCCATTTGTTGTCGCGGCTGCTTCAAATTGTCTCTTGTAAACTGGCCAAGAAGACTGTCCATCAAATGTTGGAGATTTCATCTCCTTTTTCTTTGCAAACTCTCCAGCACATTCTCGAATTTTGATTTTCCGGATCTGGTCTAATTCCTTGGACAGAACTGTTTTTCTGGACAAGGGTTACAACATAACGACGGACAATTATTTCACCTCAGTACCGTTGGCCTTGAACTTGATGACTAGAAAAACAACAACAGTTAAAGAACACAATAAAAAGCAATAAGCTGCAACTAACAGAGATCTTTACTTCAGCGGATAAAGAATTCAAAAGAACCAGGGACAATTCTTCCTCTAATTTTTGTTACTCCCAGTGCATGCAATTATTTAGCTATGCAAGCAACACAAAGAAAAATGTACTAATGCTTTCTACTACTCATCATGAGGACAAAATAGATGAAGCAACACAAAAACCAGATGTCATCATAGATTACAACTCAACAAAGGGTGGGGTTGATACTTTGGACCGAATGGTGACCGTGTACACCTGTAAGCGAAAAACAACCGTAGGCCGGTAACGGTATTCTATAATATGCTTGACTGTGCTGGTGTTGCTGCTTATAGGTTGTTTGACATATGCCAACCCACATGGTATATAAACAAGAAAAGGTCCGATAAGAGAAAAAGGTTCTTGAAAGATTTAGCCCTTGAACTTGCAGACAAGCATATACTAAATTGTATCGCCATACCAACGCTTCAAGCAAATTTGAAAACAGCCTTGAAACTGATGGGTTACGAGATCCAAACAGCGCTGCCAAGCTTATAAGGCTACAAAAAAGGATAACAAGACCACAGCGGTTTGCGATTTATGCTATACAGCTACATGCACAAAGCACTATGTAAGAGTGTGCGAATATGTGGGTAAAGAAGCTCATGGTGACGGAGATGAAGATGGTGACACTTTTTTACTCTCGACCTCCGCGGGACCATCAGCAAAACGGCGAAGAAGACACAGTCCAACTTAATTATATGTAGATACCTACCTACATTATTACCTGCATACAATATTTTTATGCTTATTCATTATTCTGTTCATTTAACTTAACTTAACTACCATGATTATTTACTCCATATATGTTGTTTTTGGGCTGGTGGAATCATCGTACCGTACTTCTTTCAAAATTAAAATGGCTTTTTTCAGCACACGTGCCTCACATTTTGTATGAAAACTACACTTGGGCACACAGTCCCCAAAAGCTATAAAAATGGTGTGGGAAATGATTCTGAGTTGGGGCTGTCACAATCTACAGTTTCAGTTATTCTGAATAGAGTGCTTAACTTAATTGAAAATAAAATTTGCCCATTTTGGACATTATATCTGCAGCTGAAAAGCAAGAAGCTAGAAACTATGTTTTTACGAAAGCTGGACTGCCCGGAGTAATTGGATGTGTAGACGGAACCCACATTGCAATCATTGCCCCTGCTCAGTTGCAGCACCAGTATTTAAACCGTAAAGGGTTCTATAGTTTAAATGCTATAGTAGTAAGTTAATTGACTTTAATAATTGTTCATATTTCACAAAAACTCTTTCTCTTCATAAGGCCTGTATTGTGACAACAATATGAATGAATTCGGAATCACAATTCTAATAAACGATGACAACTCAAATATGAGAACACATTTCCAGAATCATATTTCAACGACTGAACAACGAGCTCAACAGCACCGCAGCACGAATGCCAAGGTCATATCAAATTTATTATTTCTCACAAATTGCCCTTTCTGTCTACTAGGCAATTTGATTTTTGTGTACATATTATTTTCTAAGCTAAACTAACTTGCTTGCCATATGCATTCTCATGCATTTATCAATGAATCAGCATTAATGCCGAATTCACTTTTGTAACTTAATTCCTTTGAACTCAATCAATACAAATTTTGTGTACATTCTGCATAAGCATACCTTTGTAAATAAGTTAGCGTAAGCATTTAATTAGTATAAAAGAAGAATATTTATTTGAATAAAACTCACTTGCTACTAGAACAGCGAGCCATAAACAATTTGACTTATTTCTAACTTCCCCCCACCAGTCAGTAAGGAGTTACTTTTAATACTTCAAATTGTCGAATTAACATTTGGTCCTTCGAGGAAAGAAACAGTGAATAAAGCGTAACCAGGGCTTCAAACATTGGTTTAATTTTGAATTAATTTTTAAAATCGAAGTGTAAAGTGTCAAAGCGTTACCAAGGCTCTTAACATTGGTTTATAACAAATACGTCTGGTGAAAAAGCGTTATCAGGGCTCTTAACACTGATCAATTGACAACGAAAAGTGAAAACAAATCCAGTTTATTTCATACAACTAAAGTTATAAAGAAAATACAACAAAATGATTGACGAGACAGAAGTATTCATTATCATCGGCAAACAGAAGAAAATCGCCGAGGAAATCGACAACCAAAGTCGAAACTTTGGCAAAGATAGTGCTTCGAGGAAAACTCAGAAGTACAAGGAAGAAAGACTACAGCGTCTTGAAGCGTTATGGTTGGAGTTCGAAAGCAACCACAATAAAGTTGCTGCTCAGTTGAAGCATGATACGCCATACATGGAAAGAGATACACTTGGCAAAGTAAAAGCAGCTTACGAAGACTACAAGAAAAAGCTGGAGGATATTGTCCCAGCTCCAATAATGCCAGTCGCATTACCCAGTACAAGTGATGCGGCCGCCAAGTTCAACGAAAATACAAGGGTAAATGAGAATATGGCCCAAAGAAAAAGGCTTCGAATTCTTCAATTGCAGATAACATCAATTGTAGAAAACATGGAAGAGTTCGAAGGCACTCTGAACGAATATTCTAAAGAAATATTTGAATACCAACAAAAAATATTGCTGGAGCAATTGAAAAACTTGACTGAGCTTCACGAAGACTTCATATTCAATGCAACGGAAGAAGACTTCAAAGTAGAGTATGTTGCAAAAAACCACTACAAAGGGATAAAGCAAGATATAAATCGACTCTTGCATGAAATGGCATCAAGAACTAGTTCCAGCAATAGCGAGCCGAAAAATAAACACGAATCAGTGCTGCCTAGACTTAAAATTACGACATTCAAAGGCAATTATCTAGAATGGCAACAATTTTATGACTTGTTCATAAATATAATTCATACCAAAACAAGCCTGTCTACCACTGAGAAAGTGGAGTACCTAAAGACCCATTTGGAAGGCGAACCTCTTCATTTGATAAAACACCTAACATTCTCCAGCGAAAATTACATTAGTGCCTGGGAAAATCTAAAGGGAAGATACAATAATGAAAGAAAGATTGTATCAATGCATATTGAAAAGATGTTAAGGACTGGGCATAGTAGCACACCAACAGCTACTTCAATTAAGAACACCTTAGATGCGATCAAAGAAGGGTTAGCGGCATTGGGTAATATGGGATATGACACATCATCATGGGGCCCAATGATTGTTCACTTAACAATAAAATCCCTCGACACAGAGTCCAGAAACCTATTCGAACAAGGACTTGACGAACCAAACAAGATGCCTGCCATAAAAACTCTTCTAGAATACCTGGAAAGGCGGTATCAGGCCTTGGAAGTTATGGCAACAGGCCTTGGAAGAAAACAGCAAAAGACTCCTGACAAACCAAAAAATGCAGTTCGTAACTTCGTCATAGACGCTAAAGCAGTTCAGTGCCCAATTTGCAATGGGGAGCATAAAATATACAAGTGTTCAAAATTCCTCAAGCTATCTCCGAAAGAAAGATGTCATCAGAGCAAGCAAGCCAAGTTATGCTTAAATTGTCTAAGTCATAACAAGCAGCTCCAGTGCTTCAGTAAGAGGAATTGCCATCACTGCAACAAAAAACATCATACCTTTCTACACATGGACTGTACAGAGAAGTCAAAATCATCCGATCTTGAAGAACCTTCATCCAAACAGGTGAACCATGCCGAACAAAATCAGAATGTTTTGATTGCTACAGCAATGTTAACGGTTCACAGTGATAATGGCCGAAGCATAACAGTACGAGCACTCATTGATCCTGGTTCACAAGCTTCACTCATCACTGAATCAGTTGTTCAAACACTGAAACTGAGTAAACAAAGCATTTGTGTTGAGGTCAGTGGGCTAGGAGCCACAAAGGCAGGAACTGCGAAGAACAAAGTGGAAGTAACAATAGCGCCACATTTCGAGTCAAAATTTAAGCAGAAGATGGAAGCACTTGTTTTACCAAAATTAACCAGACAGTTACCATCAAAACAAACAACTAAACCAATCAAATACTTGACTCAACTAGAACTTGCGGATCCTACTATTAATGTTCCTGGACCCTTCGACATGATAATTGGTGCTGATACGGTGACATCATCCTCAGCGGTATTAAACGAGTGACTTCTAATGCTCTGGTGGCTCAAAAGTCACAGCTAGGATGGCTTGTTTCTGGGCGGACATCGAACGAGTTATCTGAAAAATACAGTGTTACCGGACTAGTGGCACTAACACCGATTGATGAGCAATTAGAAAAATTTTGGGAGATAGAAGAAATAATTCAACCAAAACTTCAAAAGCTAGAAGAAAAACAGTGCGAGCAAATCTATGAGGATACGCACTACCGAAAAGAAAATGGGAGGTATGTCGTAAAGATCCCATTCAACGAAGACATAATCCAGACAAAAGAACTAGGTGAACCGAAAAATAGAGCTACAGCCAGATTTCGCCAGCTCGAGTCACAACTAATTAAAAATCCAAAACTCAAAGACGACTATACAAAAGTTATAAACGAATTTATAAGCCTTGGGCACATGGTTGTAGTCAATAGCAACTCATCTGCCAAAAACGAGATTTTCTACATGCCACACCATGCCGTTATTAAACCTTCGAGTACAACAACAAAACTTCAGGTTGTATTTGATGGTTCGGCAAAATCAACGACTGGAGTAAGCCTCAACCAATTAATGCTGATAGGTCCTAAACTCCAAGACGATATCACTACAATTTTGACGCGTTGGAGGAAGCATAAATACGTTTTTACATCGGACATTGAAAAAATGTACCGTCAAATAGAACTGCATGAAGACCATCAGGATTACCAGAGAATATTATGGCGCAGTTCTAACAACCAACCGATTACGGAGTACAAACTTACGACTGTCACGTATGGTACAGCATCAGCACCGTACCTGGCTATAAGGACTCTTCATCAACTGGCTAAATACGATCAATCCAAGTATCCAATCGCAGCTGAAATAATCAACCACGACTTTTATGTGGATGATGTGATGTCCGGAGGAGATACGATTTCAGAATGCAAAAGAGCTCAGAAAGAACTTGATGAAATGCTAAGAGGAGCAGGCTTTCAGCTTCGAAAATGGGCTGCAAACAACAAGAAGCTACTTCAGCATATTCCGATTGAGTTACGTAATCAACAAAAGAAAGACGTAATGAAAGACGAAACAATTAAAACGTTGGGGATACACTGGAACCCTTTAAGTGACACCTTCCAATTCAAAGTAAACCTGGAAACAACAACATCCCCGGAAATACTTACCAAACGGAAAACCTTGTCCGAAATAGCCAAACTATTCGACCTTCTTGGATGGTTGGCTCCAGTAACTGTGAGCGCAAAAATCTTAATGCAGCAGCTTTGGAAAGCAGAACTCGAGTGGGACGAACCACTTCCTATTGAACTATTAAAACAGTGGGACAAATTGAAGAAGAACCTTATTGCAGTCGAAGACATCAGGATCCCAAGGTGGATAGAGTCCAAAAAAGATCAACAGTTTGAGCTCCATGGATTTTTTGATGCTTCTGAAGCAGCATATGCAGCCGTCGTGTACGCAAGAGTAATTCTTCCATCTGGCCTATATGCCTGCACCATCTTAACTGCAAAAACAAAAGTGGCACCAATAAGGAAGAAACTTCCTCTTCCGAAATTGGAACTATGCGGTGCTCATCTGCTTTCAAAATTATTGGCGGAAACAAAGAAAACCTTTGGATTACAAGTAGAAAAAACCTTTGCCTGGACAGATTCTACTATAACACTAGCCTGGATCCAAAAATGTCCATCTACCTGGAAGACGTTTGTTGCGAATCGAGTCTCAGAAATACAAGAGGTAACAAACGTAAACTGCTGGAGACATGTTCGTTCAATCGACAATCCAGCTGATTATGGTTCGAGAGGTTGCTTTCCAGAACAGATGGCAAACAATCATTTATGGTGGAATGGACCTAGTTGGCTGAAATTTGACTCCGAAAAATGGCCTTTAAACGAACAAAATACGAATGCAGTGATCAATATTCCCGAAACCAGGAAGGTTTTAACCATCGAAGTAGAAGAAATTGACGACTTAACTAAAAAATTCTCTTCGTACTCAAAACTAATAAGGGTCGCTGCTTATTGCAGACAGTGGCGGATCTAGACTTATGGCACCCCTAGGCTGTGAAAAAAAGCCGCCCCCAAAAAAATAGCGCAGTTAGTGCGTCAACGCATTGCGCTAGCGCAGCGCTGAGTTACCCATGTTTACAAGAAACAAAAGATAGAAACGAAAAAAAAAAAACAAAGAAATATAAGACGAAAAAATAACGTACGCGTTCAAGGCATCGGGTTCCACTGTTTGTTTAAATATTTATACTCACCACAGTCATATGAAACTCGACTATGAACGTCGATAACATATGATTGTAAAATAAAAAATAAAAATCAAGTTGGCATAAAAAATAAAAAAATAACATTTCTTTTGAAAATTTTTTTTGTTCTAGAAAAAAATTCTCATTTTCAAAATATTTGCCGCCCCCTGGAGTTGCCGCCCTAGGCTGCAGCCTACTCAGCCTATAGCTAAATCCGCCACTGATTGCAGACGATTCATTGCTAACTGCAAAAACAAACTAATGAACCATCCCATGCAGACGGGTAACCTAACAGTAAAGGAATTGAACGATGGCAGTAAGGGAATCATACGATATGTACAACAAAAGGTCTATTCCGAAGAACTAGAATCCTTACGAGATGGAAAAACTATAAACAAAAAAAGTAAGGTACTATCCTTAAACCCATTTATTAACAACGAGAACCTTCTTGTTGTGGGCGGACGACTACAAAACGCGAAACTTTCTAGTACAGAGAAACATCCGATTATCCTACCTCATCAAGAGTGGTTCACAAAACTATTAGTAGAAGACGCCCATGAACGCACACTGCATGGTGGTATTCGACTTACAATAGCAAAACTGAGACAACGTTATTGGATCATTCAAGCAAAAAGATGTGTTCGACAAGTTAAAAATAAGTGTATCAGGTGCTTTCGGTTTGCTGCACAACCAAATACACAGCAAATGGGACTATTTCCAGCAGCTAGAGTAACACCATCAAGACCCTTTACTCATACAGGCGTTGATTATGCTGGACCAGTTCAAATATTAATCTCAAAAGGAAGAGGAAATCGATCAACAAAGGGGTACATCGCTATATTCGTCTGCTTTGCTACTAAGGCTGTTCATATCGAACTTGTGAGTGACCTTAGCTCAGCGGCATTCATAGCAGCGTTAAAACGATTCACATCAAGAAGAGGAATATGCTCGCACTTCTACAGTGACAACGGAACTACATTTGTTGGGGCTAACAAGGAAATCCAGCAAATAATGCGAGAATCAATTAAACGTTGTGAAGAAGATGTCTCCTCAAAGCTTGCTAAAGACGAAATGCAGTGGCACTTTATACCCCCTGCATCACCTCATTTTGGTGGATTGTGGGAATCAGGCGTTAAGTCAACAAAATTCCACTTAAAGAGAATAATCGGTGAAACTGTGTTAACATTTGAGGAGCTCTCCATGCTTTTAACACAGGTAGAGGCGTGTCTTAACTCTCGACCACTAACAGCAATCGAGAATGATGTTGAGGATACTACAATTCTAACTCCTGGACACTTTTTGATCGGAAGCTCTTTGAATGCAGTACCCGAATCAATAATTGATGAAAAGCGAACATTCCGATCTCGATGGCAGTTAATCCAAAAAATAACTCAGGACTTTTGGAAAGTCTGTTCATCTGAATATCTGTCTCAATTACAACAGCTTCCAAAGTGGAAGCAAAAGCAAGAAAATATGAAAATTGGGGACATTGTTCTTATCAAAGAAGACCGACTAGCGACTACCACCAACAACCTGGATGATGGGAAAAATTTCAGACGTTCATCCAGGAAAAGACAACGTGGTTAGAGCTGCAACAGTGTTCAGCAACAAGAAACATTTCAAGCGACCCATAACAAAGTTATGTAAATTACCAATTGAAAATGATGAAGAAGAAAAGGAAGTGAGACAAGCCAATACATCCACAAACCGCTCACATAAAATTCTTTCTTGTGCACTCTGTTTGCCTTTCTCAACATAGTTGGCTCCACTCCAGTCCCCCACGATGTCGAGATAATTCCATTTCAAACACACCCGGGAATATACTTCGAAGATGTGGGACAGGCAAATTTGATTTCGAGTTCATGGAACACAATTGTGTTCTTCAATTTAACAACTTATTGGCAAGAGTTTGAAAACTACAAAAAACTTGTGTCGCAAATGGAAAAAATTCGCCCATCTAGTGAATTAAAAGATTTCAAATCGGTTATGTGTGAGGGAATGCTACACCAGTTTCAACATCAAATTTAACAAATACAGCTTAACAATGAGATCTTACTACATGCAAACGAAGATTCAACACGACGTCAAAAACGATCACCGTTTGACTTCATTGGAACAATTACTAACGAATTATTTGGAATTCTCGACCAAAGATTTGTTAAAGGTTATGAGCAAACAATTGAAGCTGTCAAGGAAAATGAAAGCCACCTATTAAATCTAATGAAGAACCAGACAACCATAGTTGATTCTACTGTCAACATCTTTAAGAAAGAACAAATGGAGAATAAGAAGCAAATACAGCTCCTAAGTTCGATTGTTTCGAAACTTGAAGATGAAACCGGAAAATATGAGGACATGAAGATATTTTCGTCGAATGCTGTAAATGCGATACTTATTATGATAAATTATAAAGCAACTCAGAGCATATTGTTGGATATCTTGCTGTCCACTCACACTGGAAGAATTCATCCACTTATACTTTCCGAACAACAATTTAAGGATGAACTTACGAAAATTCATGAAAATATTCCAAAATCTTTAATGATTCCTGGAGAGCGACATCATGAATCGATCCTGCAACTATACAAAATTCTAAGTGTAAGGGCTAGAGTGACCAATAGCAACATTATAATTGAGATAAGCCTTCCACTGCTGTACAATGAAGAGTTCAAGTTGTACAGAGTATTGCCAGTTCCAACCGAACACAACGGGAACCTCACAAGCATCATTCCATCATCGGAATATTTAATGGTTAATCTACAAGCTAACCATTTCTATCCACTCAACAAAGACGAATTTTCAAAATGCAAAATGAGGCCCTCGGACATCGTATGGTGCACACTTCAACATCCATTATACACAACTGGTGCTGCACTGTGTGTCTGTGAAATGAACATAATTCAAAACAAACCAATTATGGGTTCATGTAATACAAAGGACATACCAGCAAGGTTATACTGGATTGAAATGCATCAACCGAATTCATGGATTTACAGTACTCCCGACCTGGTTACAGTAAACATGAACTGTGATTTTAACACGGTACCCATAACTTTGCAAGGCAGTGGTATGTTAAAGTTGCCAGCAAGATGCATTGTACATGATCAGACCATGACTGTTGTGGGAAAACAAACAATGACAAGCAAACTGAGATCGTCATTTCTACCATCATTCAACCATTCTGAGCAGTTAACATCGTTAAACTTCAAAAGAGAGAAATAATCTGTCTTACCAACGAACGCTTCATTGGACATTTCTACATTAGAAGACTCAATAAAGCTGCAAAAAAGCCAAGAATACATACTGAACGAGATAAGCACTCATCGAACTCACCAATACTCACTGCTTGGAGTCAATGCTTTTGTAATCATTGGAATCATCTTGATCGTGATTGTTGTAATCAGACGAAAAGGAGCACAACAGCCTACGCCACCAGCTACAGCTATACCAATGAGATCGCTCAACAAGCCAATGAGATCTTTTAATAAGCGACGAGCCAGCCAAGCTTCCTTTGAAGACATGGACTTTTGCGTATCATCAATCTAAGGGGCCCAGCATGTTGTGACAACAATATGAATGAATTCGGAATCACAATTCTAATAAACGATGACAACTCAAATATGAGAACACATTTCCGGAATCATATTTCAACAACTGAACAACGAGTTCAACAGCACCGCAGCACGAATGCCAAGGTCATATCAAATTTATTATTTCTCACAAATTGCCCTTTCTGTCTACTAGGCAATTTGATTTTTGTGTACATATTATTTTCTAAGCTAAACTAACTTGCTTGCCATATGCATTCTCATGCATTTATCAATGAATCAGCATTAATGCCGAATTCACTTTTGTAACTTAATTCCTTTGAACTCAATCAATACAAATTTTGAGTACATTCTGCATAAGCATACCTTTGTAAATAAGTTAGCGTAAGCATTTAATTAGTATAAAAGAAGAATATTTATTTGAATAAAACTCACTTGCTACTAGAACAGCGAGCCATAAACAATTTGACTTATTTCCAACTTCCCCCCACCAGTCGGTAAGGAGTTACTTTTAATACTTCAAATTGTCGAATTAACAGCCTGTGACAATAATGGAATTGTTCGGTTCGTTGATTCAAGATATCAAGGTTTACACATGACTCGTTCGTTTGGAATAACAGTGAACTGAAAGAAAAGTTGGTGAAGATAAATGGAGAGCACTCGAGGTATCTCGATATGTACTCAAAATATTTATCAACTTAGTTGATGTAGTGAACGTCTTCCTTTTTTCTTAATTTATTTTTAAAACTAGGAGATTCAGGATATCCTCTGCAGCCATGTTTGATAACTCCATATAGAAACGCGGAATCCAGATCAAGAGAATTACAAGAGGTACGCAAAAGCCAGGAATATAATCAAAAAAACGATTGCTACTTTGAAAAGTAGAATCAGATCGGTTCTCAATGAGCTAAAATTGCACTACAATCTACAGAAGGCTATTAAAAGAGTCAACGTCTGCTTTGCACTGCGCAATTTATGTCGCAATTAAAACACCCCAGATGTAGAGATGTTGTAAGAGAACCTAAGTCAAGCGGAAGTTTCAAATGAACCTATTGAGTCGGGGATGATGAATATAAGTTCAGAAGGCATCAGAATAAGAAACAAAATGTTGACCTCACTATAAGATCATTAATACAATTTTTTAGAATCAAAACATATATGTTTTCGCTATTTAATTCATGTTTTATTATTTCTGTTCTTTCTTACTTAAAATTGTTTCTTATCATTATGAGACATTATTTGTATCACAAATTTTTTCGGCTTCATTCGAAAATAATAATTATTATTTACATGTGTACATTACACAGTTTTGCAAACTAAAAAAAACAGCATTCTGCTAAAAAATAAAAACTTCTTTTAAGAAAACTAAAATTAAGAACGCAAGCGCAAGAACTATCGCTTTTCAAAATTAACATAAAGCAAGAAACACAAAAACTATATCTATGGAAAATAAGAACTCAAAGATCATTTAACTTTCTCAGTTCAATATCCAGTTTTTTGATTTTAAGCTCGACTTTTTCAATGTGACGCTTGTTTTTGTCCAAATTTTCTTTTTCTTTCCTTTTCTTTTTACCTTTCAAAAGACTTATCTTTTCTATTTCTAGCTCAAAGCTCTTCCCCGAGTATCTTGCAATTTCAGAACCTCTGTCAAGCTGGTGAAGTGACTTTCTCGGATCGGAACAAAATTTTGTGTAATTTAGTTGCTAACTATTTGCTAATTATTTGCTAAGAAATTAATTTTTTTGCTCCTCCCGTTTAATTATAAAAATTGACATTTCCAGCTTGACGTCAAGCTGACAAAGCAAATTTTTCAGGAAAGGTTTAGAGGCCGGATGTTTTCACCATATTTTTTTTGCTAATTATTTGCTCTAAAAAAAACAAAAAAAAATTTTTTTTTGCAAATTAAAAAAAATTTTCCTAATTTTTTTCTTAGTTTTTTTTTTGAAAAATTGATTTTTTTATATTTTGTTCTACTAAATATTTTCTCCTCGTAAAAACAAAATTTTTATTTTTGCTCTTCCCATTTACCTACAAAAATTCACATTTCCAGATTGACATCAAGCAATTTTTTTAGGAAAGTTTTAGAGATCGGGTTTTTTCACAAGATTTTTTTGCTATTTTTTTGCTCTAGGAAAAATTAAACAAATCTATTTTTTTTTTAATATTTTTAAGTTTCTTTTTAATTTTTTTTTTTGCAAACATTTTCTTAGCATATTCTTTTTTTTGCTATTTAATTGCTCTACGAAAAATAGAACAAATTTTTTTTTTGCTAATAACAAAAATTTCTTTTTAATTTATTTAATTTTTTTTTGTTGCAATCATTTTTTAGCATATTCTTGTTTTGGTATTTAGTTGTTCTACGAAAAATAAAAGATATTTTTTTTTAGCTGACTACAAAAAATTTTTTTTATTTTTTTCAAGTTTTTTTCTTTTGTTGCTTACAATTTTTTAGCATTTTCTTTTTTGCTATTTAATTGCTCCAAGAAAAATAAAACGAAATTTTTTTTGCTGACTACAAAAAATTTTTTTTCTTTTTCTCAAATTTTTTTCTTTTGTTGGTAACAATTTTTTAGCATTTTCTTTTTTTGCTATTTAATTGCTCTAAGAAAAATAAAACATATAAAACAATTAAAGTGTAACGGGTTTTCACTATCAACGCAATACAAAGTGGAAAAATATTAATCTGTGCAATGCTTTTACTTCACACTACTATTATTTTGACCGCAACTGTATCTATAAACTATGAAACTTTTTTTTCCCAAAAGCGTTTTCTTCATTTTTAAGTTTGACCCAAAAAGCTGTTATGTCAACAGAATCAGAATATTTATCTACTACTACCTTTGCATCTAAATACTTAAGAAGTTTTAATTATGTATTATTAAAACTAAAACGCTTTTTTATTTCATCACATACTTCTACATAAAATTGAACCAAACATTTTTTTATTTCAAAAATTTTGCTTTCTTCAAAATCGTCATAAGCAATATATCGCTAGAATTTGATCCTAAAATTCATATCCGCATAGGAAAGATAATGTAAGGTACTTTCTAAACCTGCATTGGTACTGACTGAATCCATACTAATATAATATTTAAAACTTTAAATGTAAAGGCCTGCTTATTTATTCATAGTGAGAACAAAAGTGCAGTAGACTAGATTTAAAGGCAGTAGACTTATTTTTCGAGAAAAGTGCAGTAAAGTCCCAACCCTGGTCCCCACACCAACGCGGCGAAGAGCAGCGACAGTCCCATACGTGCAGCGTTTTCGCCGCTGCCGATGTTTTTTTTCTCTTTTGTCGATTGTCATTGGTCAAATTCGTTTTGCTAGTTTTCAAGTATCAAGTATTTCATTGCCGCGAATTTCTTTTTGATTTCATTTAATTCCAATTTCTTTTCATAAAGTCATATGAAAATCAAACTATTATAACAAACGCATTTTTTATTATTGCTGGATGTTACAAATTGATTTGTAATAATAAAAGTTTCGGATGAAAATGTGCCACAAAAGCGGTGCTTGCCAATTTTTGACGGAGTCAACTTTTTCAGGATCAGTCTTCACTCCTTGGGAAAAGATGATGTGTCCCAAATACTTAATTTCGGTTTTAAAAAGTGCACATTTTTCCGGATTCAGTTTAAGGTTAGCCTCTCGAAATCTCTGAAACACGATTTTTAGGTTCTTGCAATGTTGGTCAAATGTTTTCCCGTAAACAATGACATCGTCCAAGTAGACTAGGCATACTTTCCACGTCAGTCCTTGAAGAACGCACTCCATAAAACGCTCGAATGTTGCCGGAGCGTTGCATAGCCCAAACGGCATAACTTTGAACTGCCAGAGCCCATTACCTGTAGAAAACGCCGTCTTTTCCCGATCATCAGGGTGGATATCAACTTGCCAATACCCACTCTTCAAGTCCAACGTCGAGAACCACTGGGCTCCCTCAATGGCATCCAGGGTATCACTGATTCTGGGCAGGGAATAGCTGTCCTTCTTAGTCACATCACTCAGCCTTCGGTAGTCCACATAAAAACGAGTGCTTCCATTTTTCTTTTTCACTAGAACCACTGGTGACGCCCAAGGACTTTTGGAGTTTTCGATAAGACCGTCCTTCTTCATTGTTGTTATCATTTCCTTAACCTCACCTTGTTTGGGCAGTGGAAGGCGTCTTGCGGGTTGGCGAATCGGTCTTGCATCTCCTGTGTTGATGCGATGCTGCACCAACTGTGTCCTACCATATTGCCATTCTAACGTTGCGAAGATGTCAGTGTACTCTTATAGGAGATTTTCAGCCATCCTTGTTTGTTGGTGATCAAGGTTGGATGAATTCAATATTCTAGCTTTGATGGTCTTGAGCTCCTCCGGAGTTATAGTTTTTCTCGGGGCTTCATCTGTGATCTTCGTAATTGATGCAACCGACTCGCAACGTCCAACGACTTCTCCTTTCTTCAACCTTACATTGTACGGTCTGGTGTTTAGTAACCGTACGGGGACCATTTTGTTTTTCGGTGCTACCAGTGTTTTCCCAATGATGACGCTTTGGGAGGAACACTCTGGGCCTGGTTCCACCACGAGGTATCGAAGGCTTCCAAACTCACCTTCCAGTTTTGTCCAAACGAGCACTTCAGAAGAAGGAAGCAGAATCAGATCTTCCGTGATGACAGTCCTCAGTGTTGACGTATTTTCATTCGAATAGGTCATTGGAATTTCTTTATTTTGGTATTTCAAAACTTGATTACCGATGTCCAAAATAACTCCACATGTTTGTTGCCGTTAATAGTAGTCTCCACAGTCAGACTTTTGTTGTCTCGTTTGGTCTGAGAGACCTGGATGGTGGTTTTGGGGCCATCGATACAAGAAACCAGCCTCTGCCCCTCGAAGTTGGTTCTTACTCGTTTCCCTGATGGGAAACGGATTGATTAGCAACACTGGTGTTGTTGTTACCTTGCTCTGGGTTGGATCTCTTGCTTACACAATGTTGACAAGCGGTTTTATTCGTTGGTAGTCGGCATTGCCGCTGTAAGTGCCCAGTCTTTTTGCAGTTCCAACATCTTGCTAGTCCGCCCCGCTGGTTCTTTTGTATTTCAGCTCTTTGGCACGAGCACTCTTCGACTATGACTTCTCTAAGTCGATGTACTCCATGAGAAGCCTGTTCTGCTGCTTCAATTGTCAATGCGAATGCTAAAGTTTCAGAAAGAGTACGTGTTCTAGCAGTTCGCACAGACTTCTGAAGATGTATATCGAAAATGGCACGAACGACTCAACAGCAAGCTGGTTGATGATTTCTTCTCCAGCATCCGGGTATGCCAGGTGAACCAGTCTTTCGACGTCTGCTTGGAGCTGTTGTAGACTTTCACCCCTTTTCTGGACTCTGTTATTGAGTTGGACTCGGAAGACTTCTTTTAAGTGGCTATCTCCAAAGCGTTTATCTATAGCTGCCACAAGAGAACTGAAATCGCCGCTCCTACCAGCTGGAACTATTTGAAGTAAGTCAGCTGCTGGTCCTCTAAGAGCAAGAGTCAGTGCAATGTACTTGTCTTCGTCATCCCAGCCATTTGTTGTCGCGGCTGCTTCAAATTGTCTCTTGTAAACTGGCCAAGAAGACTGTCCATCAAATGTTGGAGATTTCATCTCCTTTTTCTTTGCAAACTCTCCAGCACATTCTCGATTTTTGATTTTCCGGATCTGGTCTAATTCCTTGGACAGAACAGAGAACTGTTTATCGCATCGGCTTTTCAAACGATTCTCTACAACAGAAAGCTGTTTTTCTGGACAAGGGTTACAACATAACGACGGACAATTATTTCACCTCAGTACCGTTGGCCTTGAACTTGATGACTAGAAAAACAACAACAGTTAAAGAACACAATAAAAAGCAATAAGCTGCAACTACCAGAGATCTTTACTTCAGCGGATAAAGAATTCAAAAGAACCAGGGACAATTCTTTCTCTAATTTTTGTTACTCCCAGTGCATGCAATTATTTAGCTATGCAAGCAACACAAAGAAAAATGTACTAATGCTTTCTACTACTCATCATGAGGACAAAATAGATGAAGCAACACAAAAACCAGAAGTCATCATAGATTACAACTCAACAAAGGGTGGGGTTGATACTTTGGACCGAATGGTGACCGTGTACACCTGTAAGCGAAAAACAACCGTAGGCCGGTAACGGTATTCTATAATATGCTTGACTGTGCTGGTGTTGCTGCTTATAGGTTGTTTGACATATGCCAACCCACATGGTATATAAACAAGAAAAGGTCCGATAAGAGAAAAAGGTTCTTGAAAGATTTAGCCCTTGAACTTGCAGACAAGCATATACTAAATTGTATCGCCATACCAACGCTTCAAGCAAATTTGAAAACAGCCTTGAAACTGATGGGTTACGAGGTCCAAACAGCGCTGCCAAGCTTATAAGGCTACAAAAAAGGATAACAAGACCACAGCGGTTTGCGATTTATGCTATACAGCTACATGCACAAAGCACTATGTAAGAGTGTGCGAATATGTGGGTAAAGAAGCTCATGGTGACGGAGATGAAGATGGTGACACTTTTTTACTCTCGACCTCCGCGGGACCATCAGCAAAACGGCGAAGAAGACACAGTCCAACTTAATTATATGTAGATACTTACCTACATTATTACCTGCATACAATATTTTTATGCTTATTCATTATTCTGTTCATTTAACTTAACTTAACTACCATGATTATTTATTCCATATATGTGGTTTTTGGGCTGGTGGAATCATCGGTCCGTACTTCTTTCAAAATTAAAATCGCTTTTTTCAGCACACGTGCCTCACATTTTGTATGAAAACTACACTTGGGCACACAGTCCCCAAAAGCTATAAAAATGGTGTGGGAAATGATTTTGAGTTGGGGCTGTCACAATCTACAGTTTCAGTTATTCTGAATAGAGTGCTTAACTTAATTGAAAATAAAATTTGCCCATTTTGGACATTATATCTGCAGCTGAAAAGCAAGAAGCTAGAAACTATGTTTTTACGAAAGCTGGACTGCCCGGAGTAATTGGATGTGTAGACGGAACCCACATTGCAATCATTGCACCTGCTCAGTTGCAGCACCAGTATTTAAACCGTAACGGGTTCTATAGTTTAAATGCTATAGTAGTAAGTTAATTGACTTTAATAATTGTTAATATTTCACAAAAACTCTTTCTCTTCATAAGGCCTGTGACAATAATGGAATTGTTCGGTTCGTTGATTCAAGATATCAAGGTTCTACACATGACTCGTTCATTTGGAATAACAGTGAACTGAAAGAAAAGTTGGTGGATAAATTGAGAGCACACGAGGTATCTCGATATGTACTCAAAATATTTATCAACTTAGTTGATGTAGTGAACGTCTTCCTTTTTTCTTAATTTATTTTTAAAACTAGGAGATTCAGGATATCATCTGCAGCCATATCTGATAACTCCATATAGAAACGCGGAATCCAGATCAAGAGAATTACAAGAGGTACGCAAAAGCCAGGAATATAATAAAAAAAAAACGATTGCTACTTTGAAAAGTAGAATCAGATCGGTTCTCAATGAGCTAAAATTGCACTACAATCTACAGAAGGCTATTAAAAGAGTCAACGTCTGCTTTGCACTGCGCAATTTATGTCGCAATTAAAACACCCCAGATGTAGAGATGTTGGAAGAGAACCTAAGTCAAGCGGAAGTTTCAAATGAACCTATTGAGTCGGGGATGATGAATATAAGTTCAGAAGGCATCAGAATAAGAAACAAAATGTTGACCTCACTATAAGATCATTAATACAATTTTGTAGAATCGAAACATATATGTTTTCGCTATTTAATTCATGTTTTATTATTTCTGTTCTTTCTTACTTAAAATTGTTTCTTATCATTATGAGACACTATTTGTATCACAAATTTTTTCGGCTTCATTCGAAAATAATAATTATTATTTACATGTGTACATTACACAGTTTTGCAAACTAAAAAAAACAGCATTCTGCTAAAAAATAAAAACTTCTTTTAAGAAAACTAAAATTAAGAACGCAAGCGCAAAAACTATCTCTTTTCAAAATAAGCATAAAGCAAGAAACACAAAAACTATATCTATGGAAAATAAGAACTCAAAGATCATTTAACTTTCTCAGTTCAATATCCAGTTTTTTGATTTTAAGCTCGACTTTTTCAATGTGACGCTTGTTTTTGTCCAAATTTTCTTTTTCTTTCCTTTTCTTTTTACCTTTCAAAAGACTTATCTTTTCTATTTCTAGCTCAAAGCTCTTCCCCGAGTATCTTGCAATTTCAGAACCTCTGTCAGGCTGGTGAAGTAGCTTTCTCGGATCGGAACAAAATTTTGTGTAATTTAGTTGCTAACTATTTGCTAATTATTTGCTAAGAAATTAATTTTTTTGCTCCTCCCGTTTAATTATAAAAATTGACATTTCCAGCTTGACGTCAGAAGCTGACAAAGCAAATTTTTCAGGAAAGGTTTAGATGCCGGATGTTTTCACCATATGTTTTTGCTAATTATTTGCTCTAAAAAAAACAAAAAAAAATTTTTTTTTGCTAATTAAAAAAAATTTTCCTAATTTTTTTCTTAGTTTTTTTTTTGAAAAATTGATTTTTTTATATTTTGTTCTACTAATTATTTGCTCCTCGTAAAATCAAAAATTTAATTTTTGCTCTTCCCATTTACCTACAAAAATTCACATTTCCAGATTGGCATCAAGCAATTTTTTAGGAAAGTTTTAGAGATCGGGTGTTTTCACAAGATTTTTTTGCTATTTTTTTGCTCTAGGAAAAATAAAACAAAAAATTTTTTTTTTTAATTTTTTTAAGTTTTTTTTAATTTTTTTTTGCAAACATTTTCTTAGCATATTCTTTTTTTTGCTATTTAATTGCTCTACGAAAAATAGAACAAATTTTTTTTTTTGCTGATAACAAAAATTTCTTTTTAATTTATTTAAATTTTTTTTCTTGATGCAATCATTTTTAAGCATATTCTTGTTTTGCTATTTAGTTGTTCTACGAAAAATAAAACAAATTTTTTTTTTAGCTGACTACAAAAATTTTTTTTATTTTTTTCAAGTTTTTTTTCTTTTGTTGCTTACAATTTTTTAGCATTTTCTTTTTTTGCTATTTAATTGCTCTAAGAAAAATAAAAACGAAATTTTTTTTGCTGACTACAAAAAAATTTTTAAATTTTTTTCAAATTTTTTTCTTTTGTTGCTAACAATTTTTTAGCATTTTCTTTTTTTGCTATTTAATTGCTCTAAGAAAAATAAAACATATAAAACAATTAAAGTGTAACGGGTTTTCACTATCAACGCAATACAAAGTGGAAAAATATTAGTCTGTGCAATGCTTTTACTTCACACTACTATTATTTTGACCGCAACTGTATCTATAAACTATGAAACTTTTTTTTCCCAAAAGCGTTTTCTTCATTTTTAAGTTTGACCCAAAACGCTGTTATGTCAACAGAATCAGAATATTTATCTACTACCTTTGCATCTAAATACTTAAGAAGTTTTAATTATGTATCATTAAAACTAAAACGCTTTTTTATTTCATCACATATTTCTACATAAAATTGAAACAAAAATTTTTTTATTTCAAAAATTTTGCTTTCTTCAAAATCGTCAGAAGCAATATATCGCTAGAATTCGATCCCAAAATTCATATCCGCATAGGAAAGATAATGTAAGGTACTTTCTATTCTAAACCTGCATTGGTACTGACTGAATCCATACTAATATAATATTTAAAACTTTAAATGTAAAGGCCTGTTTAGTTATTCATAGTAAGAACAAAAGTGCAGTAGACTAGATTTAAAGGCAGTAGACTTATTTTTCGAGAAAAGTGCAGTAAAGTCCCAACCCTGGTCCCCACACCAACGAAGAGCAGCGACAGTCCCATACGTGCAGCGTTTTCGCCGCTGCCGATGTTTTTTTTCTCTTTTGTCGATTGTCATTTGTCAAATTCGTTTTGCTTTTTTTTTTTTTTTATAATTAACGCGCACATCAAGGGGTTATGAATAGCCTTATAATGTTGTTAAACACAGTGCGAGCATTTAGGAAAATAAAAGAGGATTTGAAAGGAGACACCGATGCACGTTGCTTTTGAATTTTTGTGAATCGTAATGAAGGGGAAATACTGAGCCAGGTAAAGCATTCCACATTCGGGTGGTGCGACTGAAATACGAATCTCTATACATGACTGTACGCCCCAAGTTGGGCTCAAGGTAAAACTGATGAACATTCCTAGCGAGGCGGGTGTTGCGGCTAAATTGTTTCAGGGGAGGAATGCAACTGGCTACTTCACTGGAGCACTGCTTGTGAAAAAAGCGATAAAAGAGAGTGAGACAGGCAGCATTTCGACGATGTTCAAGAGAATCAATTGATTCTACGATTGAACTATCACCTTTCAGTTTTAACGCTCTATTTTGCACCCTATCAAGGAGGTGCAAAGATGTTTGAGAAGCACCTGACCAGATATGGGAGTTATACTCCAGTTTTGGGCGGATGAAGGCCTTATAAATTGTAGCCAGATCAGAAGGGGTGAAGAATTTCCTGCATCGTCTCAAGAAGCCTAAGCATTTAGCAGCGTTTTTGGCGACTTCAAATATGTGGTCATTCCAACGAAGATCATCGTTTACACACATACCAAGTACTGACAGCTTTTCGGTTTCTTCGATGCAGGTACCATTCATGGATAATGGCAATGGGGGAATGTTAAGCTTCAACGACAAGAGACAGCATTGAGTTTTCGAAGCATTGAATTCTACTCGGTTCACATGCAACAATGCTGTCAAGGTCAGAATTCAATGAGCTTATCATACGCAACCGTTCCAGTTCCACATCCGAAAAGCAGGGACGTGAATTTGGAAACGAGTATGAAAAGCTGAGGATCGAGTCGTCAGCAAAACAGTTAAGTGGATTAGAAGTTTCAGACAAGAGATCATTAATGAAAATTAGGAAGAAAGTCGGAGACAAAACGGAGCCCTGGGGCACACCAGCATTTATGAAGTGGGTATCAGACTTGAAGCCATCCAACACAACTTTTATTGAACGGCCGGAAAGGTAGTTTCTAATCCAACGAAGAAGAGACTCATCGATACCAAAAGCACGCATTTTCGATAAAAGAGCCTGATGCCAAACTCTATCAAATGCTTTAGAAATATCAAGCGCAATAATCTTACTTTCTCCAAAACAATGTAAAGATTGGTTCCACTTTTCGGTGAGATAAGCCATCAAATCACCAGTGGACCGTTTGCTACGAAAGCCGTACTGACGGTCATTAAGAAGCTTTCGTTCTTCAAGATATTTCATAAGTTGACGGTTTATCAACGTTTCCATGACCTTGGAAAGAAGGGACGTTAGTGCAATTGGACGGTAATTGGAAGGGGAGGAAGATTCGCCTTTTTTAGGGACCGGCTGGACAAATGCAGTTTTCCTTCTGCTCGGAAAAATCCCAGCAGAATAGGAAAGATGGAAAAGTTAACGCAGTGGTTTTGCCAGCGTAGAAGAACACCTCTTCAGAATAACGGCGGGGATACCATCTGGACCAGCGGATTTATGAATGTTGAGATCTTTGAGGACTCTCGCAACCGAGCGAGTTCGAAAGAATATCTGCTTCATCAAAGAATTTGCAGCCTCGAGCTCAGGTGGAGCCAATATGCTTTAAGGAAGTGTCGAGTTGGCTGCAAATTGGGCTGCCAGCAAATTGGCTTTGTCGATGGAGCTGACATACGGAGAGTCATTGAAGACGAGCGTTGGGACCGATGACGTGGTCAAGTTCTTAATGTTCTTAACAAAAGACCAAAAGTTTTTACTTCCTTTTGGACACAATAGTATTTTTTGCCTTACTTTTTGGTCTGGCCCGTTTGAACAAATTTCGGTTTTCTACAGTGGGGTTGTCTTTAAATCTACGAAAACTTCTTTCTCTATCCCTAATCGCCTCTTTACAGCTTGAATCAAACCACGAATTCTCTTTGGGGGTGATACTTTTTGTTCTGTGAGGAACAAAATTTCTCATGCCGTTGAGAATAACGTTAGATATCATATCAGCTGAAGCATCAACGTTTCCGTCGAGAAAGCACAATGACCAATTAAAATTTCGAAAGAAATTATTCAGGCCGTCCCAATTGGCTCTCTCATATTGCCACACAGTTCTTTTGGGGACTTTATCTTTTTTTACCGTGACGGAAAGCGAAAAATCTACCGATATGACACAATGGTCCGATTTGCCTAAAGGAGATGATACTACAACCCTGTATTTTTCGGGATGAGAAGTGAGAAATAAGTCAAGAGTGTTGGCCGCATGGCCTTCAATATCTGGAACCCGAGTGGGCTCATCAACAAGTTGAGTTAATTCGTTAAACTCAGCGAATATCTCAACACATTTTCCTTCGGGTGTTGTCTGGCCAGAATGTCGAAGCCAACTAGAATCGTGTACATTGAAATCGCCTGCAATTGCGATTTCAGTGTGAGGATAAAGGGAAACAATTCTTATTATGGAGTCAGATAGCGCATCAAACTCGTTAGAGGTTGAATTGCTATCTAAATTGGGGCTTCTATACATGAAACAATAATGAATGATATGCTTACGGACGGTAAATTTTAACCACATGAAATTAAAGTTCGTATTAGAACAGAGGCCGTATTGTGGTAAAAGCTGGTAAGCAATATCATTCCGAACATATACGGCGAGGCCATGAGAAGCAAAGAATAATGGAACTAAGCTATACCCAGGCAGGTTGAACTCTGATGAATCAGAATCAACACCCACCTGAGTTTCACTCAATGCCAAAACAGCTGGCCTGTATTTTGCAGTATGAGCGTACACAGAGAAAAAATTCGATCGCAACCCCCTAATGTTGCTAAAATCGACTCTAAACTTACCCGACATTAAGATCCACAAAAACACACAAAACAAAGTATCAAACGCAGACGCTTAATCAAAGTCCAATCAACAAGTGAAGATGTAGTTGGAAAACCAAAAACAAGTTACTAGCGGTGTTATGCCCAGCCAGCAACTTGATTTTAGTTAACCAACGGAATCAACACCGTTGATTGACTATCCGCCTGGCAAACTCACAGTCTCATTGCCTGCACACACCAATTCAATAAGATAAGAAATCAAATAGAAAAAAAATGTGTGCAGACACTGAGACTGCGAGAGTGGTGTAGGGGAGGAGATGATAACAAGGTAGAATGCACTATTGTGTTTGGTTTATTGATAATTTTTTTTTTTTTTTTAATTGGAGGCACACAGCACTGAATGGATTTTCACGATAACTTATTTAATGCTCGCGGTGCGGAGGTTTAATTATTTGATTTATTGTTTTTATTGTTTTGAAGTTGTGGGTGGTGGTTTTATTTTTTGGTGTGAATTTTTTTTTTTTTTTTTTGGTAGAGTCACTATTTCAATTTTGCGGACACTATAGCGCGGTGCGTGCTAACGCGTTCGATAGCAGATCGGCACTAGTTTTCAAGTATCAATTATTTCATTACCGCGAATTTCTTTTTGATTTCATTTAAGTCCAATTTCTATTCATAAAGTCATATGAAAATCAAACTATTATAACAAACGCATTTTTTATTATTGCTGGATGTTACAAATTGATTTGTAATAATAAAAGTTTCGGATGAAAATGTGCCACAAAAGCGAATTACATAAAAATGCCGACTCGATTATGCTCTACAAATCGTATTCGACTTTAAATCTAGAAAGGGCAGTAAAAATAGTAATGTAGTTGCAAATGGCCGATATAGTTGGAGTATAACCGAAATATATGAGTGATTACAGATGAATCAACTCACTAACGTAAAAGATCTAGCTGCAACTCCGTCCAGTGGACTTTTCAATGTCGAGCGTACGAAAGATATTGAGGAGCAGTACCAAGCAGCAGTAATGGTTTGTTAAACAGTTATTTAAATACTTTTAAAAATTTAATTTGTCATTTGCAGCCAGTCGGAACAAGAAAAAATCTCCGTTAATGTAAAATGCTATGCCATTTTTCGGTCGCACTAGATTTTTTATATTCTTCATAACATCTGCATAAACAAGCTCTGCTGGCAGATTTGTAATCGACGAGTCACTCGAATCGTAGTTACTATTGTCGAACATTTTGCGCTTCATGCAGTCGAATTTGTTTTGGAGGGTCTTGAAAATGCTTATTCCCTTTGAAGAATCAATGCAGTTGAGGTATTCGTTGACGTAGGTGTTTGTCAGAAGTGAGGAATCATTCAACAAATTGAATCCAAAGACATTCAACATCATCTGATTGGTTAGATTCACCGAGGTGTCCAACACTCGATTGAAATCTTTCTCGTTAAGAATGACGTCTTGAGTTGATGTAGTCGTTTTCGTTGCCGCCTTCATGTTTCATTCCTATAATCCAACAGGAACATTAAAGTTACTTGACCGATTAAAGTTCTTTCAACTCTATGATTTTACATTATCCCTCAGTAAAATATACTTACATTTCCTTCACATATTTCGATGGAAACGTAAGATTGCCACAGGAACGGGGCTGGAAATGGAAACTTTGAAACTACTGCACAGATTTCAGAAATTTTACATTTATACACATATGATATGTACATATGTATTTACATGTTATTTAAGTAGTCGAATACCCACTTAATTTGGTCTCGCCAAGGACCAAAGCAGTTAAGCAGTTCCTTGAGACGATATGCTATGGTATAAAAAAATATATCCTAGTATAGTGTTTATGAAGTAAAATAAACAGAAAAACGTTTATCAACGGCGTATTTTTGATTGACTGAAAAATTAATAAATTATTGATATATAATGTTGATGAAATAATGCCGAACTAGCAACCAGAGACGTTCACAATCAATATCGCAAACAAAGTGTTTATTCAGAACAGATCAAAAGTTCTGATGGCTGCTATCCGTATTACCACTAAATCAATTTCATTGATAAACGGACAAATATATGAAGTTAGGCTGTTAGTATAATTCAATATCTGATTATTTAACACGTCTTACCTATTTACGTTTTTTTTTTTCTTAATATATGGGCTTATCCTTTCAAATTTTCGAAATATATAGACATTTTTATTAAATATTTAGGTTTTGAAATTTATAGTGTTATATATATATATATATATCATTGAGATTACTAAGTGAGATTTTCATTTTTTCAGATAAATAAGGGTAAACAATTTAAATCATTCATTTTAAGGGCGTGCCTTACTTATAAATAAACCTATATGATATAAATTTTTATAAAAAATTGAAAAAAATAAAAAAAATTTGTAGTCAGCAAAAAAAAAAATTTGTTTTTTTTTCTTATAGCAATTAAATAGCAAAAAAAGAAAATGCTAAAAAATTGTTAGCACTAAAAGAAAAAAAAATTGAAAAAAATTTAAAAATTTTTTGTAGTCAGCAAAAAAAGTTTTGTTTTATTTTTCGTAGAGCAATTAAATAGCAAAAAAAGAAAATGCTAAAAAATGATTGCAAAACAAAAATTAAATAAATAAAAAAAAAATGTTTGTTATCAGCAAAAAAAAATTTGTTCTATTTTTCGTAGAGCAATTAAATAGCAAAAAAAAGAATATGCTAAGAAAATGTTTGCAAAAAAAAAATTTAAAAAAAACTTCAAAAAATTTTTTTAAACAAAAAATTTTTTTAAACAAAAAAAAATTTTTTGTTTTATTTTTCCTAGAGCAAAAAATCTTGTGAAAACACCCGATCTCTAAAACTTTCCTGAAAAAATTGCCTCGCCAGCTTGACATCAAGCTGGAAATGTGAGTTTTTGCAGGTAAACGGGAAGAGCAAAAAATAAAATTGTTGTATTTACGACAACCAAATAATTAGTAGAAAAAATATAAAAAAATCAATTTTTCAAAAAAAGAAATTAAGAAAATTTTTTTTAATTGGCAAAAAAAAAATTTTTTTTTATTAGAGCAAATAACTAGCAAAAAAATATGGTGAACCTTTCCTGAAAAATTTGCTTTGCCAGCTTGACGTCAAGCTGGATATGTGAATTTTTATAATTAAACGGGAGGAGCAAAAAAATTAATATCTTAGCAAATAATTAGCAAATAATTATCAACTAAATTATACAAAATTTTGTTCCGATCCAAGAAAGTCACTTCACCAGCTTGACAGAGGTAAAAACTCCGCAACAAAGACAACAACAACAACAACCGTAAAGTACAACCGCATGGCAAGAAAACCGCATGTACACGATGTGGATGGAGGACGCATGAGGCCAATTCATGTCCATACAAGGAAGCCACATGCCATTCCTGTTCGAAGAAGGGACATTTGAGCAGTGTTTGCCGTTCGAAGCAGGAAAATGACAAGAAAAATGTTAATTTCATTAATTCTAATAATTCTAATATACATATAATGATTATTATCTTTCATATACTAATCCACATGTAAATTCAATTTCTAATGACAATTCGTTTGATTTCTCTTTATACAGTTCGACTGATGACGAATCCACCGGGATGTATTGGTTGAAGGTCATGTTCGGCGGCAGCAAGATGGATATTTATTTATTTATTTATTTATTTATTTATTTACGTCTAACAAGAACATTATCTTTCATAGACTTAATTTACAGAAGTAAAATAAAATGCAATAACATTAATCATAAATTATTAATATAATATATGTACATAATTGCTCACATCAAAAACATTATAAAGCTTTTGTAATATAATCTGTTCATGTTAAAATCAATAAAATTATCATAACGGTTATAAAAAATACATGCAGAAGATATAGGTTCGCTTAATCCATAGTTTGTATAATGTCTAGGAACATAAAAGAAATCCTGGTCTCTTGGACGCAAAGAACGAGACGGAGAATAAACATAAAACAAAGAAAGCAGGTGTGCACAATCAATGTGTCCAGTTAGAACATCCTGCGCAAATAAGACCGCATAATAAATTCGTCTTTTATATAGGGGCTTAATACCTAATAAGGTGCATCTAGCTTCATAGACTGGCAAATCACCGTTCCAATTCATCTTTCGTAGAGCAAATTTTGTAAACCGTTTCTGAATCTTTTCAATACGCGAAATGTTATTTTGGTAATATGGATTCCATATAATACTGCAATATTCAAGCCTTGATCTTATCAAAGAATTAAACAAGGTCTTCAATGTGCATGGATCTTGAAATTCTTTGGTATTGCGACGCATGAAACCAAATAATGAATTTGCACGTGATATGATGTAATCATAGTGCATTGAAAAATTCAGCTTGTGGTCAAAGACAACCCCAAGATCCTTATGACTTTCCACTCTTGTTAGAATTTCATTTTGGATCGAATACTGAAAATTTACCGTCGAGAGAATTCTGTTAAATGTAAGAACTGAGCATTTGCTTATATTCATTTGCAGACCATTAAGAGTACACCAATGTGTGATATTATTAATATCATCTTGTAGGTCATAAGCATCTGATACGGAAGCAATGCATTTAAATAATTTAAGATCGTCTGCGAATAAAAGAAAATTTGAGTGTTTAATAAAGGAAGGTAGATCATTGATGAAGAGTAAGAATAATAGAGGACCAGGATGGCTGCCTTGAGGAACACCAGAGTAGTTATAGACAGCAGTAGATATAGAAGAACCAATCTTTACGTATTGTATACGATTTTCTAAATAGCTGCGAATCCATTTCAAAATATTTGAATGAAAACCGAAGCGTTCTAGCTTGCTAACTAGAACTGAGTGTTGAACACGATCGAAAGCTTTAGCAAAATCAGTAAAGATTGTGTCTACTTGTTGACGTGTTTCCATTGTTTTAAGGCAATAGTTTGCAAAAATGGCGAGATTTGTAGCTGTTGACCTCCCAGAAACAAAGCCGTGTTGAAATTCAGATATATAATTCCGGACGATTTCATAAATTTTATTTTTAACTATAGCTTCGAATACCTTGGGTATTAGTTGCAATTTAGCTATAGGTCTGTAATTATTTATCTGGTTTTTGCAACCAGCCTTGTGTATTGGAGTTATTAAAGAAGTTTTCCAACAATCTAAAAATTCGCCATTGGCCAATGATTTATTGAAAATTATGCTAAGAGGTTTAGCTAAACTAGTCCTGCAGGATTTAAGAAGAATTGGTGGCAGATTATCTGGAGCTAATTTAACACTTTGATCTAAGGTTGACAACATTGAAAGAACTTCTTCTTCAGTAATGCTAAGACAACCTAAATCAACACATGACGCAAGAGTCAATGTAGATTTATAAACAATAGATTTGTCCTCATAGTTTGACTGAAAATAAGAAGCAAACATATTACATATCTGCTGCATATCATTGGCAGTAACACTATTGTGAACCACACACGCCGGAATACCAAAAGATTTACGTTTCTCATTAATATAAGACCAGAAAGACTTAGAGTTTTGTTTAATTTTTGATTCGATTGTCCAAACATATTGTCTAAAGATAAACTTTTTCAAAAATTCATATTCAGACCTTAGTTGACGAAATTTGCCGTGTAAAGATGGAATTTTCTTGCTTTTTTTGTGCATTTTAAGCATGGCATTTTTCAGCCTTAATAAACTTTTGTTAAACCAAATGGGCTTACTATTTTGAGGCTTTAATTTTTTTAGTGGTACATACCTAGAGACCGCATTATCTAATATGCTCCTAAATAACACAAAAATAGAATTTAAGTTGTCAGAATTTAAACATAATTGCCAATCAAATTCATTAAAAAAATTACACATTAATTCATAATCAGCATTAATAAAATCAAATTTATATTCATTATTTTTGGCATTAAGAAGTTAAAATAGAAAAGTTAAAATAGAAAAAGTTGAAAGTGAGAAACTGAAACGAGGGAAGCAAATTTGAACAGACGTCTTTACTCGTGAGCGTGCTCAGATGAACTGAAAATTAATTGAATTGATATTGCATGTGACACGGGAGCACCGTGCACATTCGTTTCGAAGACTTTTTACGAGAAGCATTTATCGCAGTACCAATTAACGGTTTGTAAAATTCCGTATAGAAATTACGGTGAAAATAAAATTAATATAATTGGTGAGTGTTTAGCAAGTATTACTTATCGTGGCACCAGCAAGTGTATTACAGTTGTAGTGACCGATGCAAATGCACCAATTTTATTAGGTAGAAATTTTCTTCGTGCATTTCAATTTTTGTTAGTAAAAAAAGACCAAAGTCATGAGAACCTTGTTCATGCGATTACCTCGCCAGAAGACCAAAGTTTATCCGTTATTGTTAGTCATATTAAAAGTCTATTTTCGATGGTCATTAAGGCAAATATAACGTGTGTGAAAATTCATTGCAAATTTATAATGACGCTAAACCGGTATTTTGTAAACCACGACCAATTCCTATTTCTTGGAGGTCTGAAATTGAACAAAACCTGCGTGATTTAGTTGCAAAAGTCGTTCTTGAGCAAGTAGAAACTTCGAGATGGGGAACACCGTTAGTTCCCGTTCCAAAATCAGATGGCAAACTACGTGTGTGATGACTACAAAACCACAATTAACAAGTTTCTTGTTTATGTCAAATACCCATTGCCTTTCATTGAAGAAATCTTCACATCGTTACAAGGTGGAGAACTATTTAATAAATGAGACATGAGTGCTGCCTATAATCAAATTTGTTTGAATGAACCATCATTGTGTGCGTGGAGCACCCACATTGGTACGTTTAAAATGAAAAGATTACCGCTTGGCGTTAACTGCGTGAACACAATGGCTGCAGAGACGCAGCCGCAAGATATGTCAAAACATTAAATACAAGCGAATACAACAACAACGCAAGACGGAGCTGGACAAGTCAACTTGATTTTAACTCTTGGGGCACCGGCTCCGTATGCGTATGCGTATGCATTGTGTTCAGCCAGTAAGCCAGCAGCTGCAATTTTTCAATTGCACATGGAAAATTTACTAAGAGGTATCAGTGGTGTAGTTGTGTATCAAGATGATATCACTGTCACTGGAAAGAATTTCAAAGACCATCTCTTTAACTTAAAGTCAGTTTTGAAGAAAATGACTCATTTCAATCCGAAACTTCTAATCGTTCTAACGACGGATGCATGCAAAAATTCTGTGGCAGGAGTCTTATCGCACCGGTTTAAGGATGGCCTGAAACCTCTTGCTTTTATTTTGAGAGCTCTATCCAAAAGTGAATTGAACTATCCCGTAATTGAAAAAGAAGCATTAGCCCTATTTTTCTCAGTCACTAAATTGAAACAGTATCTATTAGGAAACTTTTTCACCATTTCAACTGATCATAAGCCCTTGTTATGAATTTCAGGAGAAAAACGTGGTTTACCCTTAATGGCCGCAGCACGTATGCAGCGCTGGGCACTGATATTGAGTGGTTTCAATTATGAAATAAAGTATGTAAAAGGCATCGACAATTTATCGCTAATACCTCAGTTGTCGTACATCTAAGAATGTAGTGATGCGAACTACGTCAATTTGATTGAAAAGGATAATGCATTAACAATCAACTTTAAAAACATTGCCATTGAAACGCGTCGTGATCCTATTCTCAGTAAACTTTTAAAAGCTGTTGAGGATACCACTGTTGACAAATTGGATTCCAATTTTGATGCGTTCAAAACCAAATCGGAAGAGCTCACCGTCCAATATGGATGTGTCATGCTGGGCTTTCAAACGATTGTGCCAATGAAACTTCGGCAATATATTCTTAACGAATGACATGCTGCATCACATATGGGAGTTGTTAAAACCAAGTCATTGGCAAGATCATATGTATGGTGGCCAAAAATTGATTCAGAAATTACAAACTTAATTAAAAGATGTATTTCATGTCAACAATTGCAGACAAGTCCACCGAAAGCAGAGTTAATTCCATGGGCACCGACCAACTCAGTTTGGAGTCGTATACATATCGACTTCGCTGGACCAAAATTCAACCATTACTTTTTAATTGTTGTGTACTCACACACCAAATGGGTTGAAATTTTTAAAACAAAAATAATCACATCTGCTTTTACTATTGCTAAATTACGCGAATTATTTAGTCGTTATCGCATTCCAGACAGAATTGTCAGCGACAATGGAACTCAGCTTACGTCTGCTGAATTCAATGACTTTACGACACGTTACAACGTTGAGCACATTTTAACTGATCCAGGTCATCCCGCAACGAATGGACAAGCTGAGAACTTTGTTAAAACATTCATAAAGTCATTCATTGCTAGCGTAATTAGCGCTTACTCAAACAATACATCGCACGACTTAGACACGATCATAAATCGAATTTTGCTTGATTATGGCTACACAATCCATGTACAACAGGTGAAACACCCGCAAAACTTTTTTTTGGACGTACATTGCTTACTAGTTTCAGTAATTTGCGACCACCAACTGTAAGTGAAGTGGTTGAAATCAAGTAAGAAAAACAAAAAAGAAATTTCAAAGGCAAACGAGATGTAACTTTTGGTCAAGGTCAAAAGGTCATGATCAGAAATTACAAAGATCCCAACAATGCATCTTGGCAAGCAACGATTAAACGAAAAATGGGTCCACGTACGTATACTTGTGTCTACACACAAAAGAAATAAATCGTCATCTAGATCAAATTCGGGATCAATCTACGGATTCAGATTCAGACAACTCAAGAATGAATATCTAAAGAAAACGCTACTGCAATCAGTGTTTCAGATGAGAGTTTAAATAATGAATCGCAATTGTTCCCGTCACCTAGCGATGTTTCTAATGCTATCGATCCGGACTGGACTCCAAATACGACTTCGGTGAATTCAGATACATATACGCGGAAACAGTAATGTTTATATTAGTTCTACATGATTGGCTGTTTGCCGTAGAAATTTGAATATATAATTTTTGATTAAAATTACATCTCATTTGCAAATTTCATTTTACGTTTTCTTAGATTAAGGTCCGTTTGCTGATACAAATCAAAAATCCTCTTCTTTACTAAGTACATCTTTATTTCAAAGTGCAACATAAGAGTAGTTTAGTTTTGGTTGTTAGAAAAAAATAAGTTATACTTTGCTAAGTTGAACATACTTTGAAACGCAACTTACTTCACTTCATTGTAATATGTCAATCAGAACTAAAATAAATGTCAATCAAAAATGGTATATTTTGTGTTTCGCTTAAGTAAAAATAAGTTTATATGCGTTGTTGAAGTTTATTTTGTGCAGTAATGGCTGAAATTAAAAAGAAAAAAGCAAAAAATCCTAACTTTTCGTCAAAAGAAAAGGGAATTCTTCTTAAATGTGCTATTGATGAAAAACATATCATTGAAAACAGAAAAACAGATGGAACAACTTGGAAAGAGAAAGAAGCGGCTTGGGAAAGGATTTCAGCAAAATTCAATACAACTTCGGACTCGTCATGTTTTAAAACCACAGAAGCCTTAAAAAAAATTCAATAAAGAATATAAAAAAGAAGTAAGGAAAATGCAGATCAAAAAATGTTCACGATGCAGACCGGAGGTGGCAAGCCATTACTGAACGAAAATGGGATTGACATTTCAACTGTCAAAGTGGAAGTGTAATAATCGTATTAGCTCCTAGTTATTTTTAAATTTAAATAAAGTTTAAAGTTGATATAAAAAGCAAAAGTGCGCTAAAGCTCCTTTTTAAGCACTCAATTTGAAACCTTTTAAAAAAAAACTCAGCTGAAAACTGCTTTTTATTATTGATAAATTAATCTACGATAAATTTTCTGTCTGGAGAACAAATTCTCATAGATGTACCGCAAACGTCCTACAACTGAAATTTCACCAGAACTACCAGCAAAAAGATCCCAGTTAGCAAAGCACTCATAATGGAAGTAGGAAGTCTCTCTGTTGTTGAACTAAAAACCATCCTCAACGATACACTTGCTGAAAAGCTCAAAGATGTAGCCACAAAAAATGATTTATTAACACTATCGAGCGAACTAATTTCGATAAAGGCTATAAACACTCAATTAAACAGTAAACTTATGGTTATGACAGAGCGATGCGAATTACTTGAAACACAACTGGAAATATTGTCACGCAAAATGAATGAAAAGTCTATTGTGGTACACGTTCCTTTAGACTCACAAACCGATGCAATCAAATTTGCAAAACAGACTTGCAAGGGGCGGGCTTATGAAGTTAAATGAAGGTGAAACCATTGAAGTTAAAAGTGACCGGCAAATACGCACCAACAACACTCAAAGAGGCACTGTAATCATGGAACTTAACTCAGCCGATGCTACCGAGAAAATTATAGCCACCGCACACACGCTTAAAGGTTCCGGAATCAGTGTATTTCGCGAGCAATCACTTGTATACCGCAAAAAGAGACAATCTTTAGTTGCTCTAAAAAACAAATTGTTGCAGATAAATCCGAAAGTGAAAATTTTAATTAAAGGAGACAACAAGGTTGAAATAAACAACCACCTCTTTGTTGACAAAATATCACGAGGTTTGATTGTCAAAACAGCAGCGGAGTTGACATTTGTGAAGGAAGCATTTGGTGACAATTGCTACGAGTTCTTTGACTGCAGCGAGGGATTGAAGTTGGCTCCGGTTTCAGATGGCTCTTCTTCCTGTTAGTCGGATGAAACAACATGTTGCTGCTAAAAAACAATAGGAAAATACTGTCGTCTGCCAAAATCAATTAAATTTTTTAAATTTAAACATATGTTGTTATAATATTACTGGCCCCAAAAGTAAATTGTTGCAAGCAGATTTTTTTAAGTATTTACAGCAATTTGACATTATTATTCTTATTGAGACTTTTGTAGAGCAAGATAATGAAAATCAATTTTTAAAATATTTTAAAGACTAAGATAATGTTTACACCTGCAGTAAGAACAAATCTGCATGGGCGAGCCAGTGGGGGTATGTTATATGGAATCAAAAAGCGCTTATTGGGTACATGTGTTAAATTTAAGATTGTTGAAAGGAAAATTATTTTTAATGTAGTATGTAACAACTTAAATTATTATATTATTCCTGTATACTTAAATTGCAACGATTGGCAAAACGAATCTGATGATCTTGTAGATTTTATGAATAGCACAACATTTGAAAATGCAATGCTCATTGGGGACTTAAATGCTAAAATTGGTAAAAATCAGAATTCAACTCTGCCACATTGCTTACAATCGCAAGTTGCGCTAAACAATAACAGAAGTTCTAAAGATGAAATTTTCAACAGCAATGGCCGAAAATTAATGGAATTTTTTGAATTATTTGGGTTATTTATTTTGAATGGGGCTTCAAATAGTGATGCCTCAGGTGAATTTACATTTGTTAGTAGTCAGGGGCAGTCAGTTATTGATTTTGCTGCGTTGACAGATATTTTCTTGAATGCGTTCGAAGATTTCGAAGTTGATTTGGTTAACTTCTCGGGTCACTTTCCAATAGTTGTCAAATTAAAGTTTACTGAAATGGTCATGCAAGCTAATTCTTTCAACCCGAACAAATTAAGTTGGTCAGATAAAAATGCACCTCTATATAAAAAGCTTTTAAACCACCACTCCCAGACCCTGCGACATCAATCAACTAACACGATTGAGGAGACGTGTGAAAATTTGGTTCGAGTCATTAAAGCTTCAGCTCCCTTCGCGCTCATGAGCGCAAATACATTTATAACTATTAACAAATGGTTTGATATAGATTGTAGAAAGCTCCGGAAGCTTTCTTTTACATATCTTAAGCTTTTCCGATCAACGAACTCCCAGTTTTTTAAAAATATCTACCTCCGCATTAATGTTGAATATAAAAAGTTTTGTTCAAATAAAAGAACTGATTATCTTAAAAAACGGGCAAAAAGCCTGGAAAATTGTAAGGACTCCAAACTTTTTTGGGATACTGTTCGTGAACTTGGTGGGCGAAACGATCGTATGAAGTACTCCTTGGAAGCTGATACGCTAGCAGCTCATTTTAAAACTCTGCTATCAGCTGACGAGGACCTTCATACTTTTGACTACGCATTACCTAACTCAGTGGTTACTGAACTAGACGCGGATATTTCGCTTTACGAATTGGAAGCAACATTGCATAAGATGAAGAACAATTAAGCTCCAGGCAAAGACGGTATTCCTGCTGAGTTCTATAAAAATAGTACTACCGACTTCAAAACTCATCTCGTTACATTTTTTAATAGATTGTACAAAGATGCGTGTGTACCTAGCAGTTTTAATTCAGCCATGATTTTCGCTATTTATAAGAATGGTGATGCAAATGTTGCAGAAAATTATAGAGGAATTTCGATTTTGAATTCGTTAAGAAAAATTTTCTCTGCAATTTTAAATGAAAGGCTAACAAACTGGATTGAGGGGAGCAATCGTCTTAATATATTTCAAGCTGGTTTCCGCCCAGGGTTTTCGACCATGGATCATATTTTTGCTATTTCCAATATCGCAAGAAAGTTTATTGAAATAAAAAGAAGCTGTACACGTGCTTAATCGATTTCAAAGCTGCCTTTGATAAAGTCAATAGACAGGCTTTAATCTACAAGTTATCATGTTTAGGTCTATCGCGAAAGTTTCTTGCAATGTATTCGAAACAAGTTTCATCGTCAAATGCAAAGGTTTGGGATGGATGTGAGTTCTCGAGTACATTTGAAACAACAGCAGGTTTTCCTCAAGGATGTGTCTTGAGCCCACTACTCTTCGCTCTGTTCATCGATGAAATCAGTGACCTTCTTCCTGGCGGAGTTCTTTTTGCTAACACGTTGATTAAAGTCTTGCTATATGCAGACGATTCGGTGATGTTTGCTGACAACCCATTTTCGCTGCCAGTGGCGGATCTAGACTAATGGCGCCCCTAGGCTGTGAAAAAAAAGCCGCCCCAAAAATTTTTTTTACATATTTATACTCACCACAGTCATATGAAACTCGACCATGATCGTCGATAGCATAAGATTGTAAAATAAAAAATAAAAATCATTTGACATAAAAAATAAAAAAATAACATTTCTGTTGAAAATTTTTTTTGTTCGAGAAAAAAATTCTTATTTTCAAAATATTTGCCGCCCCCTCTGGAGTTGCCGCCCTAGGCTGCAGCCTACTCAGCCTATAGCTAAATCCGCCACTGTTCGCTGCAGTTGCAAATAAATAGACTCAACTCTTTTTGTGAGACCTGGGGTTTGCATATCAATACAGATAAAACTAAAATTATTATTTTTGAATCGAGAAGCACTAGAAGACTCCCAGAAGAAAGATGGTCCCTTAATTCCACACACATTGAGGCTGTGCAAGAGTTTAAATATTTGGGAGTTCTGTTGACTTATAATCTTAGCTTTGTAAAACACGCTAATGAGAAAAGCAATCAAGCTAAACTAGCCCTAAATATGATGTGGACAAATTTTTTTTCCAACCAATGTATTGATTTGAAGTCCAAATACCGAGTCTTTAATGCAACGGTTAATACATGTATGTGCTATGGTGTACAAGTGTTTGGATATATTAAACTTGAAGCTTTCGAAAGTCTACAAAGACATTTCTTCAAACGCTTATTTCGGTTACCAAACTCAACCCCAAATTATGCAATTTATGTAGAGTCAGGTATAACACCAATATACATACAAAACCTAAAAGCTAACGCAGACTTCAATATTAAAATAATGAAAAGAAATAATACTTGTCTACACAAAATAATTTTGAAAAAATTGCTTCAAACCAATGCCTCTCCTTTCCGGGAATGGAATGAGCTAGCTTTAAGCCATGACGCTTCTCTATATTTGACAGAGTTAAACGTTGATGATTGGCCAGTTCAGTTTGCAGATGTGATTGCAAAAGTTGACCATAAAACTTTTATAGAAAATCTCGCTAAAGCAAATTCGTCTCCATCCAGAAATATATACAGGCAGTTAAATCACCAAATAACTTCGGATGCAGGTTATTTTCAAAGAGAATATTCAGCTGTCGAAATAGGGACCATTTTTCGGGCTAGAGTTGAAATTTTACATCTTAACTTCATACCATACCGAGATGATTTACCGCAAAATTGTAGTCTTTGTAACAGAAGAGAGAAAGAATATATTTATCACTTCTTGGCTATTTGTCCAATGTTACAGGAAATTCGTCGTTTATATTTCTAGGAGAGTTTCATGTCATTATCACGACTTTATGATGTTTTAAATGGGTCTCTGGGTTGGATAACTTTGTTTAAGTTATGCAAACATGCGCTTATTTATCGCAACAGTTTCCCATAAGTCAGCGAATTTTCTTTTTCAGTTGTTGCAGTTTCTTTTATACAAATCCAGTTTTATATTCTAAATTTCTTTTTGTTTGTGTTTCAAATCACGTAAAATTGAATGTTACATCTTTATATATATAATTCTGCTGTACGTGTGTATTTAATTGAACTCCTCCTAAACGGCTTGACCGATTGAAATGAATTTTTCTGTATGCGTTTGAGTGGCGCCCTGGATGGTTTAGATTCACAAATCAGCCCGGCAGATGGAATTGGAATATAGCAAAATTGACAATTTCATTATTCTTAACTGTAATGAATTAAAAATTAAATTCAAACAATGATTTTGATTTTTTTTTTTTTTACAACAACAAATTAAAATAATAAGGTTTGTTTTGAAAAATTCTTTTAATTTTTTGACTGATGTGATTAGAATAAAGATTTAAATTTTTTTAATTCATTGCACCTGAGTACCATAGACAAATTTTTGTTTGTTTTATAATAAGCCACACATCAATGGGTTATGACTACCCTTATAATGTTATAATGCACAGTTGGAGCATTTAGGAAAATAGGAGAGGATTTAATAGGATACACCGATACACCTTGCTTTTGAACTTTTGTAAATCGTAATGTAGTTGAAATACAGAGCCAGGTAAAGCATTCCACATACGGGTGGTGCGACTAAAATAAGAATCTCTATACTTGACTGTACGCCCGAAGTGGGGCTTAAGGTAAAACTGATGGGCAATCTTAGCAAGGTAGGTGTTGCGGCTAAATTGCTTCAGGGGAGGAATGCAACTGACTATTTCACTAGAGTACTGTTTGTGAAAAAAGCGATAATAAAGAGTGATACATATAACTTTTCGACGATGTTCAAGAGAATCAATCGATTCTACGATTGAACTATCACCTATCAATTTTAACGCTCTATTTTGTACCCTATCAAGTAGGCGCAAAGATGTTTGAGAAGCACCTGACCAGATATTAGAGGTATACTCCAGTTTTGTGCGGATGAGGGCCTTATAAATTGTAGCCAGATCAGAAGGGGTGAAGAACTTCCTGCATTGTCTTCAGAAACCTAAGCATTTAGCAGCGTCTTTGGCGACTTCAAATATGTGGTCATTCCAACGAAGATCGTCGTTTACACAAATACCAAGTACTGACAGCTTTTCGGTTTCTTGGATGCAGGTACCATTCATGGATAATGGTAATGGGGAAATATTTAGATTCATCCTCAAATTCTCCCAGGAACGGTAATGGGAACGGGATCGAAAATTCAAAAACCACTGGAACGAATTGTATTTTTTGTCGCTATTACAGTACGATGTCATCCCCATATTCCCACGAGAATGGGACGGGAACAAGAACAGAAGCGGGAACTTGGAAAATACTGGACCAATTCCAAAAAATTTTCAACGCTGGAGTGTAAAGTGCTTCTGAGTAACAAATACTATAGTTATTTTTTTAACATATTCTTTCGGGAACGGAAGCGGGAATGGTGACATAATCAAGAACCTGGAAAGTACTTAACTAATTCCAAAAATTCTTTCATGGTTAGAGTGCTTCAATGTCCCTGAGTAATACAGACTATAGTTCATCAACATTTACCCACAGGAACGGGAACCGGAATTCAAAAACCACTGTACTCATTTCAGTACAGTTTTTGCCATTACAATACGGTGCTACATAGACTATTTCATCCCCATATGAGAATGGAACGGGAACTGGACATATTCCGGAACTTGGAAAATGCTATTTCGATCCCACAAATTCTGTCATCGTTAGAGTGCTTAATTGTCCCTGAGTAACATTAATAATATTTCATAATCACTCTCCCACTAGAATAGAAACTTTGAAACTACTTTACTTAACTTTCAATTTGATGAACGTAGGGCCTGAGCTACGCCGGGCGGGTCAGCTTGTATCATTTAAAATTGATTATTCTTTTGTGTTTCGAATCACGTAAAATTGAAAACTTTATTCTATTATAAGTATCAAACTATGTACTTTAATTAATAATTTTCTTTGTGTTTCAAATCATGTAAAAATTGATAGAATGCTTTCATTAAAGTTTCAAATCGTTCGAAAACTGTCATTTCCATACATTTTTAAATTAAAAATTTATTTAAATTATTTCCATACATTTTTAAATTACAAAATGCATAATTTATGCCAATACCAAGTCTTGATCTATTCAAGTAACTATTGTATTTATATTTATTTTAGTAGTATTTTTTCATTTTTCCTATTTTTTATTCTTTAAAAATCATACGAAATGTCATTTCAGGCAGACGGCAGTTTTGCCATGTCCTTATTCTTAAAAAAACCTTATTGTTAAGCTATTGATGAAATAAAGAATTTATCTAATCTAATCTTATCTAATCATTACTGAACGATGAAAACTTTGAATTGGCCATTTCCATAATGAATCCAAAAACAATATCTGGATTTGAAAACAATTATGACGGGGACGGAGCTGATGCTTTACTGGAAGATGAATTAAGCAGCATGCATGTAAGATAATAGTTATATATATTTTTTAATTTCTTCGTTGCATTACCTACCGTTTATTTATAGATTGAAGAATTATCTGAAGAAATAACCCCAGATTGGGCAAAATATAAACCGAGTCAACTAAAAAATCCTGTCCACCCTAAATTGAAATCGTATCAAGGCAATATTGCGAAAGAACATGAAGCTTTGTTCATTGAAAACACATGATCCCTATGTCCAAGGGATTTAAAAAGCAATTTTCTGATTCTCTTCAAGAAAGCAAATGATGTGAGCGGCGCAGACCAGTTACTTAAACTTTACCTAGTAGCAAAATAACAGACCAATATACAAAACTGTCTGCCACAAAAATTGAACTGGCAAAACTTAAATATGAAGACCTCAAAGAAGAAGAAGTTGTTTTTTTATTAAACTCATTGTTATTTTAATAAAATAATCTATATTTATACATATATAGTATATACATACGTTTTTAAATAAAGTTTAAAACAGCAGTTTAATTCGTAGTGTAATCTGTGTATGTATTTGATACTTTAAAGTTTCCCGAAAAAAAAATTATTACGTTAGGACAGCAACTTATAATATTGTCACTAAAACCTTACCTCAAAAAACTTTCAAAGTGCAACTTAAATACTTTATTACCTAATATTTCCTCCCCATAAAATAAGTCATACTTTGTGTCATTTATGGCAAACTCTGAGTTTGGTGCACACTAAAAAGTAAGATTTAGCTAATTATGTGAAATTTAAATAGTTATGACTTATGAGTAGTACCAGCAAACGGGCCTAATAGTGTTAAGTTTTTCATGAGATGTGTCATGTATACAAAGAAAACATTCTCTTTTGTATTATAAACAGCTTTAGGGAGAGCGTGTTGTATATAACACTACCCTTTATGTAACACAGTAACACTAATATAACATTATTAATATAACACTAGTATAACATTGTAACATCTCTCTTAAATAAATAATTCATTCTATTCGCAACCATCGAGCTGTAAACACCTCTTTTCATTTGACAAAGACATCGAATGCTTAAAAATATAGCCGAAAATACTTGCTTTTTAACGGCATCCGTTATTCTATGAACTTGGTCTATCGTACTATCGTGTAATGTTTATTTTTAAATCCAAACTGATGATTTTGAATTAGATTTCATTCTTCTATGACTTCGCTTAGTCTTTTCAGTAGCAATTTTTCAAAGACTTTTGCCATTATTGGTATAAGCGATATTGGTCTGTTAGACGTAACTTCTGTTGGTGGCTTACCTTGCTTTAGTATAACAATTACTTCAGCAATTTTCCAATGATGTGGGACATATTGGGTCTTTAGACATGCATTTATTATGAATTGTAGTTTTATGAAGGCTTTTGATGGCATTTCTTTCAAAACCTCAGCAGTTATTAGATCGTACCCAGGTGATTAGAAAACTGAACTTGAAAATCTACTATCTACATAATTTTTAGTTTCTGATTTTTCAAAGTCAAAGAAAGATTTTCACGTTCGGTTTTCTGTTTGACTCAGAACTAAATATGTTTTTGAAAAAGGTGACTCTCAATAAGGCAAAATTTTGTAGAAATTTCATTTGAAAGACAATAATATTTTTCAAAATTTTGATTTTGAAACTTTATTCTTAAAAAAACATTCTGTTGATTATTAAGACCTCAAATGTTATTTAAAAAACAGATTACAACCAATTTAGTATGGGGTAACAATTTGCTAAGATGATTTCTATTAATTTTTTTTTTTCGAAAATTAAGTAAATTTTTAAGAATACTGTCCCCTCCGCCTCAACGATCTGAGATGGACCCATCACACATACAATTTTTTTTTTTTTGTCTTGACCCAACCTATCCGATCTGAGCTTTTGTCGCATCTTATGCAAAACACCTTGTATATATGATAACCACCGAGCTCTAGCTGTGCTTTGCTCTTTGCAGTGCCATGCCAGATTCCGTATCCATTTCCCGTTGTCTTTAAGAAAACTTGTACCTATAAACATAAACAGATACTCTTGTCGGCTATTTTCGAGGTTACTATTCTTAAAAAAAATCTTTATAAATTGCTGGCTATGGAAAGTTCAATTACATTAAGTATTTTAAAGTAAGTTTTTTTGTTATGAAGTTTTAAATAAAATCCACATATTGCTTTTGTAAGTAAGCCGCCAGATAACAGATCGCGGGTCCCTTAAAAATATCAGACTTAAGTCGTGGTTTGATGTTCCTTGTTTTTTTTTTTTTTTTTTACAAATTTTTTGCACCTAGTAGTGACATATTATTTTGTTTACCTGGTCGTTTCTTCGCACCTTATAAATTAAAACAAAGTTGAAAAATGATTATACATACCGATTTATAAATTTAACAGAGTTAAGAAATTGCATTTAAAATTGGATCGAAAACATGGCTCTGTTTTCTTTGCTCTAAGAACAAGTGATTGTAGGTATACGCTCTACTTTATCGTCTTCTTGTAATTATTAGAACATGTGTTTGAAGAGTAAATTTATTGTAGGCATTTCAAGCTTCAAGGGCTTACACTTGGTGTAGCTTACAATTAGCACCTTATAAAAATCTACTCACGTTAAGAAAAAATTACTGATATGAAATTATTTTGCTGATTCAATTACTTCTTTTTTGCTTGATTTGTACACGAACTAAAAATTTGAAAAAAAAAAAAAAAAATGTATAAGCAGATGCATCTACTTAATACTTTTGAAGTAAATAAAAAATCCAAAAAAACACAGACCCAAATAGGCGGATTCGAGTTGTTTATTCAAAAGCTTGCTGAATGCTTTAAGGTTAACACTAGCTGACATCTACCTGAACTGCTGGAAAAAGTACCAACTCCTATCCATTTATTCAAAATTGGGAAATTTGAAATTATTTTGTCTTTTAATTTACGATACACACAGAAACAAGCTTTCTCGACCAAGGCTTATGTCGTTTTCAACTTTTTTTACATCGGAGCTTTTACAACTCTCAGCGAAATCATTTTTTAAAGTATAGCCAATGAGCACGTTACGACTTTGTATTCTAATATATGCGCCTGGAAATATGCCATGTAAAGTAAAAATAATCCAAGTGGTTATTTCAAGGAGAGATTTAAATGGTCTAGAAACTCTTAGTACGGGTTTTGCTTCTACATATATATGTAAACTATAGCACATTTCATCAAGGAGGGGAAACGCTCTTATCGCCACCTGCAGTCTCAAATAAAGGATTTGGTGGTTTGGACAATTTTACTCCGGTTGTTCACATAGGTTTGTAGATGGTATTGTAACGTTCACTGATCTCGAAATAAAACTTTGTTAATACTTATCATCCGACTATAATTAAATCACTTTTTGTTCGATATAAAGTAGGGTGGTCGTTATTTGTATGGATGAAAAATAAGATAATAATAATAATGTGTCATTTTAGTATGCTATTACATATCAAAAGTGCATACAAAAAATTAAGAAAATCGGAAAGTGTTAGCACGTGCCGCAACAGCCTTGAAATCTCAAGTAATTACTACCACATAAAAAAAATCGAGATGGTTTTTGTTTTATTTTTTAAGATGATTATTTCATAATATACATATGTAATGCAAACCCAACATTTATTACCAATTTCCCAATCGAAAAAGTTCAACCGAAAACACAAGCGGCAACACTAGTGTAAGTGTAGAAATATACCAGGAATGGATATGTTTGACAGCAATGTGGAGACCACGTGGAAATTACTGGGAAGTTCTAGATGTAATGTCATTCGATATAAATAGGCCGCCGAGGAAACCAGAGTCAGTTTGGATTATAGAGTGATAATGTTAAGAGTGAATTAATGTGATTATTGGTAGAGTTGAAAAACAAAGTTGAGATCGAATAAAAGTGGTAGAATTAAATTCAAGGTTGTATGATAAAACTTTTGTTAGAACAGCGAAAGTAGCAAAAGAAGGAACAGCATAATTTTCTGGAACAACTTGAAGTACAACGAAACGAGCAAAAGAAGCTGATCGAAGAGCAGCGAAACGAGCAAACGAAGGAACAGCAGAATGTTCTGGAACAACTTGAAGCACAACGAAACTAGCAAAAGAAGGAACAGCCGAATGTTCTCGAACAACTTGGAGCACAACGAAACGAACAAAAGAAAGAACAACAGAATATTCTCGAAAGACTTGAGGCGCAACAGAATGTTTTGGAAGGCCAGAAAATCATTCTAGAAGGTAAATTGAGTAACATGGAGAAAAATGTATGCGCCCTAGACGAACGCGTTGAAGGTGTGGAAAAACCGCTTTCTGTTGTAGAGAATCGTTTAGAAAGCCGATGCGATAAACACTTCTCTGTTCTGTCCAGGGAATTAGACCAGATCCGGAAAATTCGAGAATCTGCTGGAGAGTTGCAAAGTTTGATGGACAGTCTTCTTGGCCAGTCTACAAGAGACAATTTGAGGCAGCCGCGACAACGAATGGCTGGGATGACGAAGACAAGTACATTGCACTGAATCTTGCTCTTAGAGGACCAGCAGCTGAATTACTTCAAACAGTCCCAGCTGGTAAGAACGGCGATTTCAGCTCTCTCGTGACAGCTTTGTAGATAGCCACTTAAAATAAGTCTTCCGAGTCCAACTCAATAACAGAGTCCAGAAAAGGGGTGAAAGTCTGCAGCAGCTCTAAGCAGACGTCGAAAGACTGGTTCACCTGGCATACCCGGATGCTGGAGAAGAAATCATCAACCAGCTTGCTGTTGAGTCCTTCGTTCGTGCCAATTCCAATATACACGCAGTCACAAAAATAAGTATACAAGATTGTTTTTATATGGATATTTCTAATTTTACTGAGCTCAATTTAGATTATATTAATTACCTTTCGAACTAAAATTCACTTAAAAGTATTAACTGACCAGAAAAACCGTTTTAACTATGTAAAACCAAAAAAAAAGAAAACAACCTGTATACAAACCTTTGTTGCATGATTCTTTTTTTTTGCATTTGGCTAGAATTAATAAAATAACAACAAAGAAAAAAAAATTTGTTATTTTGGTTTACAGCAGTGTTGTATAGACATGAAAAAAATAAATTTGTATTTAACGGTTTTTTTGTGTCTGATAACATAATGGGGTTAGGTGTATAATTACTTTTGTGACTGTGTGTACATCTTCAGAGGTCTATGCGAACTGCTAGAACACGTACTCTTTCTGAAACTTTAGCATTCGCATTGACAATTGAAGCAGCAGAACAGGCTTCTCATGGAGTACATCGACTTAGAGAAGCAATAGTCGAAGAATGCTCGTTACAAAGAGCTGAAATACAAAAGAACCAGCGGAGCGGACTAGCAAGATGTTGGAACTGCAACAAGGCCGGGCACTTACAGCGTCAATGTCGACTACTACCAAATAAAGCCGCTTGTCAACATTGTGGAAGCAAAAGATCCAACCCAGAGCAAGGTAATTGTATTGTAAGATTTATTTGGCCTGAAAGCGCCATTAAATTTAACATGAATTGTTTTTACAGTATTAAATAATGGTTAACAAAAATAGTTCAAAAGTTAAACTACTAAATTATAATATAATATTATTTTCATTTATAAATAAGGCAATAAGTCTTATGAATATTTATATGCTGTTTGCTTTTTTGGAAGATATTACAGAAAAAAAGGATGGTAGGACAATACTCGAAATGGGGTTTAATTATCACGTTGTATACTTTTATTGCACTATTCATTGATAGACGAGGTTTTATTTTTCGAAGAACTCCTAACTTCTTTGACACTTTTTTACACAGATAGTCAATATGTTCATTCCAACACAGTTCATTATCTACTATCACACCGAGGTACTTAATATTAGTTACAATTCAAGTGAACAGTTTTCAACATTTATGCACAAGTTACACGGGATCAATGGTGGATTCAAAAACATACATTTAGATTTTTCCATATTTAACAACAGATGGTTCATTTTTAGCCAATTGTTTATTGCACAAAGATCTTCATTAAGATTGTTCACACACGTTGTTACATCATGACCGGATATACACAACAGACCATCGTCAGCGAAAAGTTTTAGCCACGAATGTCTTAACACTTTTTCCATATCATTAATGTAAACAAGAAACAATAGAACCCCAAGCAATGTACCCTGAGAGATACCTATGTCTACTGCCAATGACCCAGATATTTTTCCGTTTACTGTGGTGCGTTGCGATCATCCATCCAGGAAGCTACGAAACCATTGAAGTTCCGTTCCTCTAACACCAATTTTATAAAGTTTTTGTAGTAATATAGTTATAGTTATATTTACAGTTTCAAACGCACGTTTAATATCAATGAACACAGCTTTGACTAAATGTTTTTTATCAATTTCAGACTTCCACATATTGATTACAAGATTTAGACTAGTTTCACATGAGTGTTTTGCTCCAAAACCAGACTGGTGTACAAATAATATATTTTCACTATTCAGGTGATTTTGCAGTTGCGACATGACTATTTTTTCAAGCATTTTTTCATATATTGGAACCTTATTTATTGGACGTACAATCAACATGCAGTATATAATAATTTTATGATATTATGTGAATAAAATTTGATATATTTGTAAATTTTGATTATGATAAAATAAATATGTTTTGAAATTTTATAATTATTTGTAATACGAAAAGTTTTATATAATTGAAAAAGTTTTTGTTCGATTTTAGTAGTATATCTGGAATTATTTTGAAATGCGAAAAGTTTTATGGAAATGGAAAAAAAAATTTTGTATTTTAGGTGTATTTATTTTAATTTTGAAATACGGAAAAAAAATTTTATATAATGCAAAAAGAATCTTTGTTATAATTCCAAAAAAGTAAGTGAGGTTTGAACTTTGAAGTATTTTTGAATGTTTCTCGGAAGCAAGAAAATAAAAAAGAAAAAGAAATAAAACTTTTATGGTGTACCTGGTGTGATGTTGCGGATGCTGCTGTTGAATGTAAAGATGCTGCTGCTGTTGTGAATTTCTCTTAATTCTGTTCGCTGCTATTACTGCTGCGGTTGCAGGAGCAACTGCTGTTGTTGTTTTTCCGGTAAATGTCTGCGCTTAGGTTTTTAAAATGTTTAAAATGGTTGTTGTCCACGACAGAAGTTGTTTAGTTGCACCGCTGACTGGTGTGCAGATGGAGTTGGCGTCGTCGGGACTTCGATGTTGACTGAAGATTCTCCTAGGTGGCGTTGGTAGCGTTTTTCTTGTGAAAATTTTTTTTAAAATGTGAATTTTTCGACGCAAGAAAGTATGTGACGAAACTCAGGACCTAGTTATTGTTGGCCACTTTATGGTGCCGCTTTTATGGCGGCGATGGCTTCGGTGGTGATTGTAAATGCTGCTGCGGCCAGACGATGGCGGTGTCAAAATGTTGGTGGTGGCAAGATTATTTTTGGTGGCCAGGCAATGGCGGTGCCAAAATGATGGTGATGGTGGTGGCAGAGACGCTCCTTGATCTTCTTCTCGGTGTGATGGCGTTGAAACGGACGATGGGACAGGAGGAGTGCTATGTGCCTGTTTCCTTGTCGTTTTGGACGCGGTATAGTTTGCTGTTGGTGTTGTATTGGTGGTGGTACGTGAAGCGTTGGCGTGGCGCGTGGATTGTTGGTGTGGCACGTGGAGCGTTGGTGTGGTGCGTGGATTGTTCTGGTTGAAATGAAACAACGCAATCGCAAAGATGATGGATGTATGTTGGTGTGATGTTGGCGTGTGGGCGAGACAGTGTGCTCGAGCCTTGTAGCGCTCCGCTGGGCGTGCTCTGTGTCGGGGTCACCAATGTTAAGACGTGTCTCTCACCGTATACTTACACTCGATGTTGCTCCTTTTCAAGTGCTGATCGAAAGATCTGGTTGCCAATGTGACGCGTGGCAACCTACCAGTATCTCTGTGCTCCTTTTTCGTTTTAATTAGGCACGTATTTTGGCCAGATGTGCACCACTGAAAAGCAGGCGCAAATCGCAATGTGCTCCTAGCTAGTGCAACAGTATTTGCAGTGTTACGTTTTGCTGCTTGCTGGGGATGTTCTCCCCGATGTCGTCAATTTAAAACAATAGCTTTTAAACCTTTAAACTATAACTATTTAATTGCTACAACATATGCTTATAATTGTGGTTTACAATGGCGTATACTATTAGACACAAAGGGAACACGTCTGTATTGTTTTAGTTGCCAATCAAGAATGAACAATGGCCGTCTGTCTGGCAGAAGGCCGGAAAGAGTTTTTTGTGCACATCTCGCGCATGCGCATTTCGGGTTATTTCGTTAGTTAGGTGCAGTGGCGTTCAGGGGTCGTTGCATTCAGGTATGGTTGCGTTCAGCTAATTTTTCGTGTTCCATTTTTATATGTAGGTAACGTAGGTTCGCTACATAGTCCTTGCAATATTTAGCATTTGGAATTTTATTGGTTGGGACAATTAGTGACTCTTTCCAAGATGCTGGAAAAATTCCAGATACCAACGAGGCGTTTATAATTCTCAAGAGTATCGGTCCTACTATAAGTCCTGCGTCTCGAAGCATTTTTGCATTCATAAAATTGAAATCATTTTTTTGACTTATTTCTTTCATTGCATTTATTATTTGGTCAATAGTCACTTCCGAAAGACTAAAGACTGTATTGCACTCGTCAACTAAACATGTATAAACGGGGTATGACACGGAACAAGTTAGATTTATTATACTTTGAACAAAAAAATTATTTAACTCATCACATAATATTGCACTGTCGTTTACTTTATTGCCATTTTCCAATTGCACTTCCATTATGGCTTCATTTTTATTATTATTTAAGACATACATTTTTAGTTGGCTCCACATTTCTTTTTGTGTTCGTGCGTTGTCTATTTTTCTTTTAATAAAATTTGCTTTAGTTTTAATAATCAATTTTTTGTAGATGTTACGAAACCGTTTGTATTCACTCCAATAATTTATATTATTGCCTAAGGCGGCTCTGCGATACAAAAAAGTTTTATGGGCTTTATTTTGTTGTAGATCATATCCAAACCATTCAGCATTAACATATGGGAAACTTTTTTCAACTACCACTACCTACACTACAACCACATTATGCTTTTTAAGTTAACAGCAAACATATCACTCAAAGCATTCACACTATAAGGATGATCAGGGTTAAAGTTTGCAAAAAAATCACATGAGGTTAATTTATCTAAAAATTCACTTGAATCATATTTTCAAAATTTAATCACTTTTCTATTAGAATTTTTTTTTTTCACACTTAATAGTAATTTCGATTCTTTCATGGTCACTAATTTTAAGACTATTATTAACTTTAGAGGCAATCAAGGACTCTTGGTTTGTCACGACATAATCAATGAGGGTTCTAGACGTTTGAGTTATTCTTGTGGGTTCAGTCATGCTAAGACTATTGTCATTACGACAAGTAGCTATTCGACGACGATACGTATCTTGTGTTTCAAACCAATTTATATTTAAGTCACCACACAAAACATAAAAGTTATTGCACTGTTGTTGGAAGTCTATCCACTGGACAAAATTATTACAAAAATCGACTTTAGAACACAAATGAGATCTATAAATTGCACCTATATGAATCACAGTATTGCTTAGATATTGATAATAAAACACCAGCATTTCATTGCAACAACAAACTTTTTAACAACATTATATTTTAAGTTGTATATTATATAAAAGGATATGCCTCCAGTATGACTTGATTCACTATACTCTGTCCAACAAAGATTGTCAGTACAGGCCTTATGGGAGAGCTTTTTTCGAAACTGTGGTGCCTGTCAACGCTCTCAGGACACCACACAAGTAATAATGTACGTAGCGCCCACTGAAATAAAAACAACCCACTGACCTACCTATGAGTTTTTCATGTAGTTTTAATAAAAATTTTGCGATAGTCCCCCATACAACTTGTCTGCCACACAGTCGATGGCAGAATGACTTGTGTTTGCTATTCAACCCTCGTTTATTTGCTGAGTGCAATGAGAATGCGTACATTCAGACGGCGTTGCCATGACCAAATTTGACCGAAATAATACAATTCTTCCTTCAGAGTTTGTTAAAGAACTTTGAAAAATAATGCTTTTCTGAAGCTTTTGAGATAAATTTAATATGTAAGTACTGCCATCAGTGTATGTTGTTTTACTTTTTTCTTTTGTGTGCAAATACGTTATAATGCAACTATATAATGATATTTCTCACTTTGGTTGTACAGAAAAGCCATTTAAATCCGTTATGATAAATGATGTGGGACGTTGGAAATGAAAAATATATTGAACGACAATATTATTTTCATGCACGTGTGTCGCCACTGATTACAACTGTCTTTCAGGAAGGATTCGTTATGATGGATGATGGATGTTTTCACCGAAGAAGCCACAGAAAGGCTAGTTATAAATCTGAACGAAGATAGTAGCACTAGCAACTACTCGTCAGATTGTAATTAAGATCTTTTTCTATATTGAATAGATGTAAGTATCCAATTATTTAAATTAAAATTATTTTATGATGTTTTTGTTATGAAATGTATATTTTTATATTGTTAAATAGATTATTTTTAAATAAATGAAGTTATATTTATTTTTTGTTATTTATGTTGTTTTTGTTAAAAAAGGATTAGGCCTACTGGGGATACCTTTTAAAAAAAACGCACCTATTATCTTACCTCATAGTGGTGTGGAAAAAGATGATCAAATTTTTGTTTAAATCGTAATTGTGAAATTAAAAAGCAAAAGTGGTAGCGCTGGTACTTTTCTATCTCATTTTGAAGCGATTTAGTATGATTTTTTATACATGCTATGGGAACGCTGAAAGAGCTTTCACGTGTGATAGACTTATGCAATATGTTGCAGCCAAAGTGAGATGCCAACGTCCTATCTTCCTTGTACTGACAATCTTTGTTGGACATTTTATAAAACAATTTAACAACGAGTAACCATCTAATTTCTAATTAGACCGATAGTATCATGGTTTAAAGTTATATGCGTTTCGGTCATTGTTTGCGCTGGTCTGATTCTGAATTAAACTTGGGAAATAATACGCACAATCCTTATAATTCAATAATTAATGACTTTATTCTGCGGTTTTCGTACAATTTTACACAAAAAAAATTATTTGCTCTGTGGCAATGAAAAGATGAAAATGGCGAAGATGGCGAAGATGTCGGGTGGCTTTGGCGGCGTGTGTGGTGGTTGGTGATTGGCAACAGAATCAATAGATGAAAAGAATATGGCGGCTTCTTTCTTCTTTGGAGAAAAATTGGCTGGCCTGTCAAGTGGAACGGGAGGAAACAAAACAGGGGTGCGTTAGAGCATTCAACTTTTTAAGTTGCCTGCACATGGTTTTGTTTTCTCCCGTCACCCGGCCGCCGTGCATTATGACTTCAACATTACCGCCCGCCTTGCAACCTCGCTTGCAAAAATGTGACCGATCCACCCGTCATCCTGTCCAAGCCTCTACATTGGTATGAGCTGAAGTTATAAGATTATTATTTTTATAATGAACAAGTAATGAGATCATATGAGAAAAATATTTAAAGGTACTAAATACAACAATTTTCCATTTGATTAAAATTCACTCTTATGAGCCAAATATGCTCGGTAATTTAGTACTTTTACGAAACTAAGTAAACGAATGGCAAGCGTATTGTTGGATACTATTCGCGCATATTTTCCTTTTGAAATATGCTTTAAAGAATCGGATTAAACGAGAAAAAAATAGGTTCGGTTTAATTCTGAGGTAGGAGAACGCAAATTTTGACAATTGACCGCTTGACGATTCCATTTGCCGTCTTTACTTCGGCGACTCGGATCTTGTTATCGGGTCCCACGAACACGTTGATGACTCGCCCAAGGCGCCACTCGTTGGGAGGCAAATTTTCATTTCGAATGATAACCACGTCGTTAATTTGCAGATCTCTTTTAGGATACTTCCATTTGTACCGTTTGTAAAGTTCCTTTAAATACTCTTCCTTCCATCGAGCACTTAATTGATGATGTAGGATTTGTAGTTTTCTCCATCTATTTCGAATACTTAGCGACTCATCATTGCATGCTGGTTCTGGCAAACCTACTAACAACCCACCCGTGAGAAAATGACCCGGAGTCAAGGGGACGATATCTGAAGCACTTTCAGTCAGAGTTGACAATGGACGTGAGTTGAGCGTACACTCAATTCGAGACAGCAGGGTTGAGAATTCTTCGAAAGTAAATTTTTCACTGCCCGCAATTTTTCGAAAATGTGATTTAAAACTTTTTACTCCCGCTTCCCACAACCCACCCATGTGGGGAGAACCGGGAGGAATGAAATTCCATTTTAATTGCGAAAAGTTATGAGCTGCTGCTGTGGGACAACGGATAAGTGATTTATGAAAATCTGAGAGCAACACTTTAGAGGCACCTACGAAATTGGTTCCATGATCGGAAAACATCTGCGACGGAGTTCCACGTCGGGAAACGAAACGCGTAAATGACGCGAGAAACGCTTGCGTCGTCAGATCACTAACCAATTCTAAATGTATTGCCCATGTTGCAAAACATCCAAAAATGCATACATATCCCTTGTCCAAACGACATTTTCGACCATAATACGTCTTAATGAGGAAAGGTCCGGCAAAATCCACACCCGTATTCGTGAAAGGCCGACTCAACGTGGTTCTTTCCTGTGGTAGCACACCCATTAATTGCGTTTGCACGTGATGCTTATATCGAGTACATACTGGGCACTGGCGAATACACTTTTTCACCAAATTTTTGACTTGCGGTATCCAATATTCGGCTCTGATCATGCGCATCATGAGTTGAATTTCGCCATGTACTGAAATTTCATGTACATATTGAATATACCGCTGAATAAAAAGGCATTGTGCAGGAAGTAATATAGGAAACTTTTCGTTATATGATAACGTCGATAAAGCTAAGCGACCGTTCGCGCGCATGATACCCTTTTTATCAATAAATGGATTAAATTTTCCCAGCCAACTTTTTGGTGCTACTTGCTTACTCGATAATAAGTCGTTATATTCCCTTTCAAAATACTTCCTTTGAGTCAGCACAATGAATTTTTCCTTCGCCCCGACAATTTCGTGGTAGGATAATTCTGACTGTGGATACCGTTTCTTTCCATGAGTCTTCATGAACTGACAAAACCTCTCAATGTATGCAAGCACACACAGCGCTTTATGCCACTTGGAGAATTTGGCTAAGTCACTCTCAAAATCCCAAATGATTTGATTGCTGAATGACGAAAATATCACTGGATTGGTGAAGGTTTTAACCGATTTCGATTCTATAATGGGTTCCTCAATCGTTTCGCCCTTCGAATAAGGCCATGTCGACTGAGATTCCCGCAACCACGCTGGTCCATTCCACCACAACGAATGGTCTTTTAAATCCTCCGGGGATAATCCTCTTGTGGCTATATCCGCCGGGTTTTCTTCTGATATCACATGACACCAATTAGTCACCTCTGTGTTTTTTAAGATTTCCGCTGTGCGGTTTGCCACAAAAGTTTTCCATGAACTTGGATGTTTTTGCAGCGACGCGAGAACAATAGTTGAATCTGCCCACAGATGGACCGCTGACATGTTTTCAATTCGAAGGGAAGTTGACGCTAAATGTAACATTCTTGACAGAAGCACTGCACCCTGTAACTCCAGCCTTGGCAGCGATATCGTGTTTACCGTGGCAACCTTTGATTTTGCCCATAACAAATGAGACGTTATCTTTTCTTGATGTTGTACCCGTAAATAAATACACGCAGCGTAAGCCTTTTCGGACGCGTCACAGAACCCATGAATCTGTGAAACCGCATCTGGAGTGTATTCTACCCAACGTGGAATACTTATGCTTGCGACTCCTGGCAAACGATTCGCAAATACTTCCCATCTTTGCTTTGTACTGGGGAGCAGTTCCCCATCCCAATCGATCTTATCTTTCCAGATTTGCTGCATCAAAATTTTTGCTACGATCACAATAGGGGCCAACCACCCTACTGGATCGTACAATTTAGCGATAACTGAAAGCACTGAGCGCTTAGTAGCGGGCTTTGCCTGTGCAACCGATTGCACCGAAAAGGAAAATGTATCCAAGGTAGCCTTCCACTGAATACCGAGCGTTTTCACAGAGCTTTTGTCATCAAACTTTAAAAAATCTTCGTTAAGAAGTGAACCTTTTGGCAGAAATTCTAGCAACTCCTTCGCATTCGCCGTCCATTTTCTTAGGTTGAAACCAGCCGATTGTAGCACCCCAATCAATTCTGCTTGAGCTTTCAATGCAGTGGAAATGTCGTGAGCCCCTGATAAAACATCATCGACAAACAATCGATATTGAATTTTCAACATGGGATTCCCCAAAAGCCGCCTTTCATTTCGCTGAAATTGTCGCTCCGCATTGGCAAATGATGCCCCTAGGTTTGGATTTTTCACAAACTCTTCTGTGAATGGTAACCGCACTACGTAACGACCCGTGTCGTCTCGATAAGTGGTTTCTTTAAAGAGATCCTCACAATACTGCTCTGCTGCTGTCAACACTGGAGTTTCAGGAAGCTCTTCTAACTGCCAAAATTTTTGAATGTCCTCATTTAACGTTACTTCATTAAAAAACGAAAGTGATCTTGAACACTGGGAATCTAATTGCTAATTCGAATTTTCCAAAGGGCCAAGTAGCACCCACCCAAATACTGTGTTTTGAGCCATAATCCTCTGAAACACATTGGGTTTTAGGCCTTCCTTAATTATAAAGGGATATAAATTTGCCCCGATCAATAAATCGATTATCGAACACCTATTAAAACAGGGGTCAGCTAATTGGAAATCAAACTTTCTTTGAAACTCTCCCAAGTCTATTGATACCGAAGGCAGCTTGTCTGCAACCGTTTTGAGAACAAGTGCCTCAGCGAAAAGAGAAAACTCAGAGTCATGTCTCGATTTTAACATGAATGAGCAAATTTTAGAGGATGTTGCCGTTACCGAAGAATTAACGCCTGCAACCGTTGCTCTCACCGATCGTGTGGGCAACCTTAACCTTTTCTGAACTTCAGATATGAATGATATTTCTGACCCCGGATCGATAAGTGCCCGCCACTCAAAATCAGTATGATTTTGCCGTATTCGAATTATCGCTGTAGCTAACAGCGCTGTTCGTTGCGTCTTCGCAAAGTATGCATTGGCAAAAACATTTTGATTATCGGTCGGATTTGACCATTCGACATTTGTGTTACCGTGTGATATTGCACCCATAGCCCCTTGATTGTTATTCCCGAAAGATTGTTGCGACCTACGCCCGTTGTTTGAATTCGAAGTGGACTGTAATTGTTGTTTCATGTTCCCCGGAGAACTTTGATCGAAATGTAGTAGAGAGTGATGCTTTCCCTTAAAGTGAAAGCATGTACTGTCACTCTGGCAACTTGTTACCAAGTGATTGAAAGCTAAGCAGTTATAGCAATTTTTTAATTTGCGAACCGTGTTTCGCCGTTGAGCAATACTCATTTTTAAAAATTCTGGGCATGTACGCAATGAATGAGCTCCTGGACATACTTTGTACTGTGAACTTACTTTAGCATGATGTGCCCTAACCCGTGTGGTTTTGCTTGAAACTTGATTATTAGTTGCTGCGCCTTTCGAAATGTTGTTGCTTTTTTGCATGTCGGAAACATTTTCCAAAACGCGGTACCTACTTGTAAGAAAATTATTCATTTGATCCCACGATTGGATTTCTGCTGGGTTTTCTAAAGATTCTTCCCAAAGAGCTAATGTTTGAGCTGGAAGACGACTCGCGCACACATATGTTATCAACGCATCCCATTTTTCCATGTCAATCTTGTATGACCCTAATGCTAAGACAGCTTCATTGATATTGCTTTGCAATTCCTTGAGCGCGGTAGCAGATTCAACTGCGATGCATGGTTGACCCAGCAAAATTTTTTAATGGTTATTTACGAGAACCCGTTTGTTTTCGTAATGTTCCTTGAGCGCTGACCATGCAGCCTCAAAATTGTCGTCCGGTATCTCAAATTTAGAAACAATGCTTAACGCATGATCTTTCGTCCGAGCACGCAAGTGGAAAAGTTTTTAAACGGGACTTAACTTTGCGTGTCGGATGTAAAGTGCGGTAAACATGTCTCTAAACGCCGGCCATTTTACAAAATCACCACTAAAAATTTCCGTTTGACACGGTGGGAGATGCATACTATGCAATAGAGCCGTATATTTATCGTCTTTTTCCCCATTTTCACTTTTATTTTTCGTTTTACCCTCTTGCGGCCCTGTGGCCTCTAGTAGATCCCCGAGAAATCCTATATAAGTGTCTGAGCACTTCCTATACTTGGCTCTCACTTCCACAAGCGACGCCTTGAGGTCATCATCCTCGGACGCGGCACACACGAATGTATTGTACGCATCTTTTACGTCTGACCATATTTCCTGGAGTTCGACTTTGTATGCCTTTAAAACCGATAGTGACATCCCTTGAATGGGTTTCTCTTTAAAATTCGCGTGGAAATCTACCAAGGCATCACATGCCAAAATTAACTTCTCCAAACTCATTTTTATCGAACCAAATTGCAGTCACTTATAACTTTAAACCGTCAACTAAACGCTTACCACCCTACCGCGTGTTATCTTAATCCCAAAAAAAACGTCTCAATTTGTACCGTTTCGATACTTAATATCTCAAAAAACGTCTCAATTTTTACCGTTTCGATACGTAATATCGCAAAAAAAAAACGTCTCAATTTGTACCGTTTCGATAGATATGTAGTGAAATATTGAACTTGATAACTAATATAACTAATCTACTCATTTATTTTAATGCAAATGGAAAACTTTTGTAAGTACCTGTACACTTCCAAGATTTACGATGCTGATTGCTGATGATGTGGATTGACGCTGGCGCTGACTACTGGTGATGTGGATTGACGATGCTGATTGATGATGTGGATGCTGGTTGACGGTGTGGATGTCTTGACGATGGCTGAATGATGATGTTGATTGATGATGCTGTTTGAAGAGGATGCTGATTGAAGGTGTAAATGTCTTGACGATGGCTGAATGACGATGGCCACAATATGGCGACACAACTTGACCCAAATTTTGTTCGCTTATGGCGCAACGACTAAGCGCCACGACGAAGGCAATGGCCAATCGACGAACGACGATGCTTCTCCAGCAGCGACGATGACGATGTTTTATCAAACGTGGCTTTGGTCACAATATGGCGACACAACTTGACCAAATTTTGTTGGCTTATGGCGAAAAGACTAACACCACGACGAAAGCAATGGCCAATCTACGAACGACGATGCTGCTCCAGCAGCGATGACGATGTTTTATCAAACGTGGCTTTGGTCACAATATGGCGACACAACTTGACCAAATTTTGTTGGCTTATGGCGAAAAGACTAACACCACGACGAAAGCACTGGCCAATCTACGAAAAATTGGAGAAAAATTGGCTGGCCTGTCAAGTGGAACGGGAGGAAACAAAACAGGGGTGCGTTCGAGCGTTCGACTTTTTAAGTTGCCTACACATGGTTTTGTTTTCTCCCGTCACCCGGCCGCCGTGCATTATGACTTCAACAGTCATGATTAACACATCAATATCGATGTTATCCACCATACTCTGAACTTCACAAAAGTTATTTGCCAATCCTTCAATATTTAAAAAGACACACTTAATATTGCTTAACTGCTAGCATTCTACACGGTCCCTAGCTACTTTTATCCTTCTAAGAAGTGAAGGACAATTTGGGTCATTGGCTGCATGATCGATATTTATGTCGAGGTGAAGGTTCACTTTGGCTGCACACTTGAAACATCTTAGTACGTTGAAGTGGGGATACACTTTACAATAATCCCATCCAACACAAACACTACTTAGCTCAATAATTTTAGAGTAGGCAACACTGTCCATTTCAATTACAGCATTATACCATTTGGTTTTAGGTGACATATAAACACGAATACATTTAAGCTCAAATTCACTCAGTTGATTTTGACATTTAATTGCAGAAACGAGATCACTATCACTTAGTTGCTCTTTCATTCCAACTAAGAGGATTTTAGGTCTCTTTTTCAGGGGAAAATTAGTGTCATAATTGACATGCATTTTTGTTTTTATTTCGTTTTCTATTTTTTATTTTTTTTTTTAATTGATTCCTTATTTGCCTGAATAAGCAAAGCTCCATTTTGAATGTTTTTTACTTTATTAATTTTAAGAGCCATGTTCGAGGGGTGAATAACACTTCTGATGTCCTCACGAGTCTTTGAATTGTTTTGAATAACCTTAGGTTTTATGACAATGCATTAACTTTTTTCTTTTACCATCTGTGCATAGGAAGTTGAAGGCATGTCAGGTGCAAGAGTGTTTGCACTTCCCACTCCCACTCCTACACTACAACCACCACAAGTGGGTTTAGAAATTACATCAACAGCCTCTTTCATGTCTTTACTTAATTTAGCAATGACATCCAAATGATCGCATATTGTTTTTAAAAAGTTATCGCAGTCTATGCAAAAATATTTAATGCCAATCACTGTATCTAGCATTTTCACATCATATTCGGACATATTAACACACTTTGCATGGTATTTCTTCCCGCACAAACCGCTACATTAAACTATTTGTTTAGGTAGGATTTTTTTTGAACAGCTATTCGCTGCACACACTAACATTTCACTCATTTTATTTACTATGTATATTCTAGAGTAACACTGAGACAAAATTAAATTTAACAAATTTATACAGTTTTTTAGTTTCAATTGATACTTTAAGTTAACACAATAAATTGAGGAGACAAATCACAATTTGATTCGAATGAGTGCCCAATTTAAGCAGAACAAAAATGTTTTCTATTAAATATGTATTTTCCACGAATATTTAATTTATTTCAAGAGAGAGTATGCAAAACACGACCGTTCAGTACGGTCTTATTTTAAAGTTTATACGTTATGCACGGTGCTATTTATTCGCATAGGAATGAGAATATCAACAACACCAGAGTTGCTAATCAATCCGTTTCCCATCAGGGAGATGAGAAGAGTCTTTAGATCCGACTGGCCGATCTAGTGTTTACTCATCAATTCGACTTTATGAAACAGCACGGAGTTATTTTGGTAATCAAGTTTTGAAATACCAAAATAAAGAAATTCCAATGACCTATTCGAATGAAAATACTTCAACACTGAGGACTGTCATCACGGAAGATCTGATTCTGCCTCCTTCTACTGAAGTGTTCGTTTGGACAAAACTGGAAGGTGAGTTTGGAAGCCTTCGATAACGATGGCGGAACCAGGCCCAAAGTGTTCCTCCCAAAGCGTCATCATTGGGAAAACACTGGTAGCACCGAAAAACAAAATGGTGCCCGTACGATTACTAAACACCAGACCGTACAATGTAAGGTTGAAGAAAGGAGAAGTCATTGGACGTTGCGAATCGGTCGCAGCAATTACGAGGATCTCAAGACCATCAAAGCTAGAATATTAAATTCATCCAACCTTAAACACAAACAAACAAGGATGGCTGAAAATCTCTTACAAGAGTACACTGACATCTTCGCATCGGCAAAGGAGCAATATGGTAGGACACAGTTGGTGCAGCATCGCATCAACACAGGAGATGCAAGACCGATTCGCCAACCTGCATGACGCCTTCCACTGGCCAAACAAGGTGAGGTTGAGGAAATGATAACAACAGTGAAGAAGGACGGTCTTATATAAAATTCCAAAAGTCCTAAGGCGTCACCAGTGGTTCTAGTGAAAAAAAAGACGGAAGCACTCGTTTTTGTGTGGAATACCGAAGACTGAACGATGTGACTAAGAAGGACAGCTATCCCCTGCCGAGAATCAGTGATACCTTGGATGCCATGGAGGGAGCCCAGTGGTTCTCGACGCTGGACTTGAAGAGTGGATATTGGCAAGTTGACATCCACCCTGATGACCGGGAAAAGACGGCGTTTTCTACAGGTAATTGGCTCTGGCAGTTCAAAGTTATGCCGTTTGGGCCATGCAACGCTCCGGCAACATTCGAGCGTTTGATGGAGTGCGTTCTTCAAGGGCTGACGTGGAAAGCTTGCCTAGCCTACTTGGACGATGTCATTGTTTACGGGACAACATCAGACCAACATTGCAAGAACCTAAAAGCCGTGTTTCAAAGACTTCGTGAGGCTAACCTTAAACTGAATCCGGAAAAATGTGCACTTTTCAAAACCGAAATTAAATATTTGGGACACATCATCTCTTCCCAAGGAGTGAAGACTGATCCTGAAAAAGTTGACTCTGTCAAAAATTTGCCAACACCACAGGACAAACATCAACTTCGAAGCTTTCTTGGTCATGCCACATAAAACCGACGTTTTGTTAAGAACTTTGCTGGAGTTGCAAAGAGTTTGCATCAGCTCACCGAAAAGGGGAAGCAGTTTAAACGGTCAGGTGAGTGTGAAAAACCTTTTCAGGAACTCAAATACCGCCTCTGTAACGCTCCATCCAACACCTGACAAAACATGGTAACAGTGGTAACACTGGTTCTTGTGTGTTTGGTTGTGCTTTAAGCGTGTCTTGATTAATTTCATTTTTGTAGTGCAATTTACTTATTGTAATTATAGAAATTGCATTTTGATTAAGTGTTGTTTAGTTCGAGTTACAGTCTAATGTGTTATTTGGATTTGTAAATCTGCTTGTTTTTAAATAATTTTGATTATCTGTGTAGGTACCTTAATTGCTTAATTGTGTAGTGACAGTGATTGGTAAGAAAAAAAAATTTTTTCCGTTCACGTTAATTGAGTGTAATTTGAGTGTTATTTATAAATATTAGTCTCTCTCTTTAACTACTTTAAAACTCCTTATCTATCCTTTTTCCTCACACCATAATCTCCTTAGAAAACCTTAACTTTGTAGTTCATTTACTTAACTTTGTAAGCTCTAATTTATCGTCTGCTTGGTGCAGTTGGTAAAAGCGCGCTTTCATAAAAAATGATCTATGAAACTAAGTTTTTTTTAAATTTTCTTAGTTATTAATTAGTTCTAGTTTGAAATAGACATATGGTATCTTTAGGCCGAAAGGCATTAGAAATAAGTTATTGTATAATTTAGAGTACCCGCCTAGGGTCAGTAAGTTAATTAAGTTATTATGTAAGCTAGTTTTAACATTTTTGTTAGTGTTCAATTAAATAACTCACAACAAATGTTCAATTAAATAACTCACAACAAATGTTCAATTAGATATAAATGTTTATTTTACATAAAAATGATCTTACTAATGGAGAAGTACAATACTGAGTGAGTGGTTGACTAGCCAAAGAGATCGCAACAGGCGAAGCCCAAAAGGTGGCTAGTCAACATAAATGAAATCGAATGTCAGCGCGTGAGGCAAAACATTGAACTTTTATGGAAGATCACATTTCGTCTGGCCTCACGCTGCTGGGGAATTTGGTTGGTAATAGGAGTGGTAGGTTATATGAAAGGTGTGGGAATCGGAATAAATAATGAATTTGGGAAATGATAAAGCCATCATTTCCCATCGTGTCAGCATTAAAATATAAGGTACGTGTGAAAGCATTGTTGGTCGGTTTGCTTAACATACTCCCCCTCTTTGAGGGATCTAATCACTCAAAAAAAACTCTAAAACTTCGTGTCTACCTCGAAGCGAGAAGCTCTTCTTCTGGGAAGGGGTTTGGGTTTCCTTTTTTTAAAGAAGTAGTATATGATGAACCCAATCATTGTGACGAATAAAACACAGCTTATGCCATAGTGATGGTAATCATGAGTGTTTATATCATTCGCCCATGTATCCTTATCTAAATCTTTAGCTACTTCATTTATTTTATCCCTTAAATCCTGTATTTCTATAAAACTGGTCTCATTGCTCGTAGGTGGAATGACCTTTGTACCTTCGCTCGGTAATTTCATTTTAATCACCTCAGATATCCTAACAGATGGAACAAATGAATTTTTTATTGTGGTGTTGCTTAGAACTCGACCATTTATAACTATATTTGGAAGTTTCAATGTGCACGGTCTTAAAAATTCCATCAGCCCACTACCACTAATTGTTAAACTTTTTGTGATTCCTTCGCATATAAGTAGACCAGTTACTGTGCCCTCAAGGGAGAATATCCAACTGTTAGAAGCTCTTAGGCTTATCCATTGATCGTGTAAAATGGATTTTGTTAAAAAGCACTTATCTAAAGCACTTGGCAAGTGGTTCAGTAGTGATACTTCACAACTATTACCACTGTCCCTATGGATCATTGTTGGTAGTTGTTGGTTACAAATACAATTTCTAGTTGAAAGAAAATGACAAGACAGTAACTGATTTTCTGTTAATTCAAAATACCTATCTCTAGTTGAAGTGACTGCTAAATACGGGGATGATAGTTTCATAATGAAGCTTGAATCATTTTGAAATAAAGGGAATGAAACTACATTGAACAGTTGAAAATCCTGGTTGTCAACCAAAGGAATCATCATTTCAAATACTATAGATTCATTAAGACTTCGCCCCTTAATGGATGACAGTTTAAAAATATCTAAAACGGATGCTGTTGGAATGTTAAGATGAGACGGAAGATTGTTGCGAATGATCTGGAGTTGTTTGCCGAATTGTGACGGCGAAATAAAATGGGGATTCATTTTAGCATTATTAAGGCTAAGAAGAACGTCAAGTAATGTATCTTGCACTCTCTCGAGGTTTGTGATTGATAGAATCAGATATGATGTTAAGGAAGAGAAACTCTGGCTAACATCAATTATTTCTTGATGTTTTTCTATGTTATTAAAAGATTCTCTGAAAATAGCCTTCAAACCTTGGTATTGCTGACTGAGTTGCATATTGTTTCGTTTAAGGAGATTAACTGTTGAATCCGCGATCGAACTCTGTTTTTTAAAGAGATGTACTAGGTGTTGTTCATCTTGATGAACCAACGAAATTTGGTGTTGTATGTCTTTAGCATCATCTTGATCCAATACTCCAAATAAACTATGTGCTACGTTTCCTATAAAGTCGAAGGGAGATCTAGCAAATCTTATCCGTTTACTATAGGAGGTGTGATAATTATGAACGAGGTCATTGTTTGATTCAACTACAGCTACTCTATGTTTAAGTGTGGAAATTGTGGGGAGACAATACGGATTACCTCTTAATTCATCTAAACAGATTTTATCCATTCTATTCAAGTAAGTTTTTACTTCCCCTAGCTCTAGCCAGTATGACGACAAATTATAAAAAATATAAATGTTCCAAAAACTATTAACAGTGCTAGCAGTACCTATGTCCTCAAAATAGATGCCAGTGTGATTTTCGAATTTAGTAACCCTTATTGGTTCGATATCTAAGGAGGCTACTAATGGAGACAATAGACACATCGTGCATAGTAATGATGTCAGGGGATTGCCAAGGAATCTTCCACTTCTTAATCTCATTGTGGGTTGATTTCTTATTGGGGTTTGCATAACCTCTTTTCGCTGCTCTTTGTCCTCAATAGGCAAAGGGCATAAGTTTTGAATTGCTCGTTGATATGTTCCTGTTTCCGTTCTAACATATGCTACTCGCACCAATCCATCGGTTCCTTTGACAACTTCGATTACACGTCCAAGCTTCCATTTCATTGGAGGCTGGTGTGTATCCTTTAAAACAACCATTGTCCCAGCTTCTAGATTTGGAGATTGGACTTTCCACTTTAATTTCTGTTGCAGGAGGTGGAGATATTCGTCCGACCATCTCTGCCAAAAATGTTGTTGAATGTGCTGAATCTGACGAAATTTGTCTAATCTTGAGATTTTGTGATCAGTAATGTCAGGCTCTGGAAGCGAAGTCAATGGAGCGCCAATTAGAAAATGACCTGGAGTCAACGCCTGCAAGTCATTGGGATCTGACGAGTTAGGTGTAAGTGGTCGTGAATTTAAGATAGATTCAATTTGAACTACGACGGTTGAAAGTTCTTCAGAAGTTAAAGAAGCTTCTCCTAAATATTTTAATAATAATACTTTGGCTGATTTAACAGCTGCCTCCCACAGGCCTCCAAAATGAGGTGATCGTGGTGGAATGTGTTTCCAGTTGATTCCCATTTTCAGACAGTTTGAATTGATTGACGATTGAGTTTCAGATGACTGAACAAAATCCTGAACGTCCTTTAATTGGTTTCTTGCTCCAACGAAATTTGTGGCATTGTCACAGAATATGGTATGGCATAAGCCCCGTCTTCCAACAAAGCGTTTCAAGCAATTAATAAATGATTCTGTGGTAAGGTTGTTAACCACCTCAATATGAACAGCTTTTGTGGAAAAGCATACAAATACTGCAAGGTAAGATTTGGTTGGAGATTTTCCTCGAACATTATAATGTGTTCGTATGGGTCCACAAAAGTCCACTCCTGAATAGTGGAATGGGCGAGACGGTATTATTCTTTCCTTAGGTAAATTACCCATTAATTGATCGATGGATCTGGGTTTGGCACGGAAACATTGGATACATTTAGAGAGTACCTTTCGCGTTTCTCTTCCTACGCTCAAAATCCAAAACTCTTGCCTGGAGATAGATACCAGTGTTCTATGGGAAGCATGTAAATGTTTCTTATGTAAGTGATCTAAGAGCAATGTTGTAACTATATTATTTTTTGGAAGTAATATTTGGTTTTTTGCTTGAGAAGGAATCTCAGCGTGTTTAAGTCTTCCTCCCACATGTATCAACTTTGTTGTAATATCAAAGTATGGACTCAAAGACAATATTTGTGAATTGTTGTGAAGAGGCTTACCAGCCTGAAGAGCCTTATACTCTTCGGGGAAAGAATTAATTTGAACACTCCTCCACAAAAGAATGGTTCCGTTCTGGATATCTTCCACTGTTAATGGACCAGTATTTTGGTTTTCTTCTCGACGAGATTTGAAACTCATTAAGAATCTAGAACAAAATGCAAATATTTTTTGCAGTGTGTAAAACGAATTTTTATGATCAATTAGAGTGACTACATCATCTGGGATTGACATATTCAACACAGTTTTGAGTTTCCGACGTCCAGAGATCTGTTCTGGTATTGAATACTTCATTTGGTAATGGGACGTGTCATTTTGTTTTAAAAACTCAGGACCATCAAACCAAATGGTTGATCTCATAAGATCGCGCAGTCCTACTCCACGCGATATAAGATCTGCAGGATTTAATTCACCTCTAACATAGTGCCAATTGCTCAAATCTGAATTTGTTTGAATTTTAGCTACACGATTTGCAATATAAGTCTCCCAAGTATAGGAGGGGGATTTTATCCATGATAAAACTGTTGTGGAATCTGTGTAATAATTTATTGACGTAATTGTCATACTAATTATTGGAATAATTTTTTGCACTAACTCTACCAATAGAACGGCTGCCTGAAGCTCTAATCGCGCAATACTTGTTGCTTTTAAGGGAACGACGCGAGATTTTGAACATAGCAGTTGTACAAAGATTTTCCCTTCTTTGTCAGTAGATTTTAGGTAAATGCATGCACCAAAAGCACTTTCGCTGCTATCGGAGAAGGCATGCAATTCTAATTTAGTTGCTGAATCTATTAAAGCAAAGCGGGGTATGCTTATTTCCTGCAAGTAGGAAAACTTTTCCAAATAGTTTAGCCACTTGGAAGCTTGCTCTGGAGGCAAGGTTTCATCCCAAGAAATATTGGTTTTCCATAGTTCTTGGAGAAATATTTTTCCTAGGAGAATGACTGGACCAATAAGCCCCAAGGGATCAAAGAATTTTGCCAGGTCGGCAAGAACGCTTCTTTTTGTTACCTGTAGATTACAGGGTTTTGTATAGTCGTAGCGAAATTTGAAGGTGTCTTGACTTGGATCCCAAACTAAACCAAGTGTCTTTATTACCTCGGACTGATAAATAGTCAACATTTTTTCTCGATGTTCTATAGGAATATTTTCAAGAATGCGTGGATCGTTAGAACAAAATTTTGTCAAATCAAAATTTCCTTGTTTTAGTAAATTTATAGTTTCATCGAGAAGCAATTTGGCCTCCTCCAGAGTATTTGCTCCGGCTAGGCAGTCATCTACATATATATTTTTAGTAATAATATTTGATGCATTAGGGTATGTATGTTGGTAATCATTTGCTAATTTTACCAAACTTCTCGTTGCTAAATAAGAGGCGGAAGCCATTCCATACGTAACTGTGTTTAGTTTGTATGTTTTTAATGTGTCTCTAGGATCTGACCTCCATAAAATAAGCTGATATGCTCTATCATTTGGATGAATCAGTATCTGTCGATACATTTTGCTAATATCGCCAGTGAATACATATTTATATAGTCTGAAATTGGCTATGACCGAGAATAAATCTGATTGTACTGTCGGTCCAACCATGAGAGTATCATTAAGTGAATACCCAGATGCTGTCTTTGCAGAAGCATCGAAAACCACCCGAAGCTTTGTTGAAGAACTCTCGGGCTTAACTACGCAATGGTGTGGAAGAAAATAGTTTGACATTGGTATGTTTTTCTCTGGAATTGGTGACATATGACCCAAACGTTCATATTCATCCATGAAGCCTACATAACTTGCTTTCAATTCTCTATTCCTCTCAAGCTTTCTTTCTAAAGAATAAAAACGCTTTCTTGCCATTTCGATTGAATTGCCCAATGCTTCATGAGGTGTTCTTTTGAAGGGAAGTCGCACTATATATTGACCGTTGCGTGTTATTTCCACGTTATCATTGAAGTGCTTTTCACATTTAAATTCTTCTTCACTGTAAATTTTTGATTTACCTTCAGTATTTTCACTTTCCCAAAATGAACGAACTAATTTATCTAGAGAGCTTAGACTTGGTTTTGAAACAGAATGGCAGTAAGAAGTGTGATTATGATTTATAGCGCTTCCAGCTAGTATCCATCCTAATTTAGTGTTTCGCAATAAAGGAAGACTGTTGGAAATCTGAAACTCCCCTGGCATGAGAAGCTCAAAGAATATTTCTGCTCCTATTAATAAGTCTATGTGCCGGGAATTAATAATATTGGGGTCCGCTAGAACGATGTTGGAGGGCAATTTCCAAGTTTTCATGTCCTGAGGTACAGTTGCCTGATAATCAGTAATTTTTGGAATTATACTGGCCTCGATAGTTCTTTTGAGCGATGATGTTCTGGATTCTATTAAAATATTTAAGATATAATTAGCCTGACTTTCTTGGCCTCCGATGCCGCTAATTGGAATTTCCCTTCTTTGTTTTTTGTATCCTAATTCGTGCGCTAAGGAAGTAGTAATAAAGTTTACCTGCGATCCTGAGTCTAACAAGGCTCTGCAAGGAATGCGCATACCGTTGGGACATGCAATGTTCACAATTGCGGTGGCGAGATATACCTCACGACCCCTAAACACTACTCCTAATGATGCATTATTATTTTTCCCTAATGGAAGTTCACCCACCCGACCAACAAAACTTTCACACTTACCAGATACTGATGTTTTTTCCTTATCCCTTTTCGCCGGATAATGTAGTAGGGTGTTGTGTTTCCCGTTGCACATTTTGCACCTGCGCTGCTGCTGACACGATGACAGGTGGTGGCTTTGTAAACAGTTGGTACATATTTGAAGTTTTCGCACCTTCTGATTGCGATCTTCAACTGAAAGGGAAATGAAATTTTTACAATTAAAGATCTTATGGCTATTTGATTTGCAAAATTGACAGGAAACTTCCCTATAACTTTCAGAAGCAGTGGCTACCACTTTCTTCCTTTCATCTGGCTTTACCGCCTCCAGAGCTTGGAATCTGCATTGCACAAATTCAAGTAGCTGTGTTAGAGTTGGCTGGCTTCTTGGTGATTGTAGCGATTCTTCGAATAAAATTCGGGTGTCCTTGTCCATTCTTTCCAGCAATAAATGAACGACTACTGGATCCCATCCACTGGTGTCAAATTCGAGGTTGGTAATGGCTTGTATCACTTCCTTTGTAGTGTCATGAAACCTCTTTAGACTTTTGACGTTGTCTACAATGATGGTATGATGGAACAATCGATTCAATTGAGCACTTAATAACAGTCTCTTATTGTTGAACCTGTCAATTAGTGTGTTCCATGCCACCTCATAATTACTATCCGTGGCGTGGAAATGTTGAATCAAATTATGTGCATCGCCAGTGACGTTAGTTTTAAGGAAGTATAGTTTTTGTGCCGGTGCGATGGGTTGGTTGTGCACCATTTGCTGGAACAAGTCGAAGAACTGCGGCCAGTTAAGATAACTTCCGTCGAATTTTGGAATCTCTATTTTTGGCAGCTTGATTGCAGTTGGCTTCACTGGAGTCGGTTGACTTGCTGTTTCGTTCGACAGAATGTTGTTGGGTAGGCAGCTAATCCTCAAGTCCAATTCGTCTTGAAGCTCAAAATAGCGCTCGATGTCGGCTACGGCGGCATCGTCCCCCAATCGTTTGTATGCAGTGGTCATCTCCTCCCAATTGGTCATGAGAGTTTTAGTTCTCTGATGAAACTCCTGCGGTGACGTCTCTCTTAAGCTGACGGGGCATTTATTTAATGATGCCTGGATGATTTTACCAAGCAGGCGGAATTTATTTTCCGTTGTTACCTTTTTAGATTCTGAGCTGAGTTTTGTTGTCAGCCCTGCTGGAAGATTAAATTTTGGTGATGCGGCAGCGAGTTCCTTTGTAGGCCCTGCTGGGGGCTTGACTGCTGTTGGTCCTACATCCTCTTTTTGTTGTCTTAGCCGAGGATTGACTGCTGTTGGTCCTGCATCCTCTTTTTGTGCCTTGGGCTGAGCATTGACTGCTGTGGTCTTTTCTTCAGCCTCATCAGATTTTTTAGAATCCGCATCACTACACCTCTTGCTGATGTCTTCTTTCATTGCCTCATACACCTTCTTCACCTCGTCATAGTAGCCTTTGGTGAAATATTCGTGGTCTATATCTAGTGGATAATTATCCCTTATCTCACTATCCACGTTATCGAAGAATTCCCAGAGTTCAGTCAGTTTGACCCAGCGCGCATTCAAATACTGCACAGTCTTTCTTTCTGGGCCATCCTTTCTGTAGTTACGGGCGAGATTACAAATCTCCGTTCCTACCAAATCTTGACGATTCGTGAGTTCATCGATGGAAGGCATTATTTAATCACTAAACTACACTTTTGCTGGCACAAGTTATCTTTAATTATATTTCTTTCTTTTTGTTTTATTACTTCACTTGTCACTAGCTTTGTAGCTCTTTGTTTGTCGACTCACTTCACCTTTTATTTAAAAAGTTATTACTGTTCTCCTTTTTTTTTACTTTTAATTTTTTGTTCAATACAGGCCACTAAACTTTTTTAGCTAGGGTCCTGTCACGGTCGCCAAATGTTCAATTAAATAACTCACAACAAATGTTCAATTAAATAACTCACAACAAATGTTCAATTAGATATAAATGTTTATTTTACATAAAAATGATCTTACTAATGGAGAAGTACAATACTGAGTGAGTGGTTGACTAGCCAAAGAGATCGCAACAGGCGAAGCCCAAAAGGTGGCTAGTCAACATAAATGAAATCGAATGTCAGCGCGTGAGGCAAAACATTGAACTTTTATGGAAGATCACATTTCGTCTGGCCTCACGCTGCTGGGGAATTTGGTTGGTAATAGGAGTGGTAGGTTATATGAAAGGTGTGGGAATCGGAATAAATAATGAATTTGGGAAATGATAAAGCCATCATTTCCCATCGTGTCAGCATTAAAATATAAGGTACGTGTGAAAGCATTGTTGGTCGGTTTGCTTAACAGTTAGCAAGTAAGTAGATGTAAGTAATAGATAATAAAAATGAATTTAAAACTAAAAAAACTAAAAAAAAGCGCGCTTTTCTTTAAGAATAAATACTAAGTAAGTCAAGCTTTTCCGGTTCGAATCCCAGTCAATCCCTAACTTTTTTTTTTTTTTTTCATTTTAAAATAAAATTTTTTTTCTTTGATTAGCCATGGCTTGTGCGGCAGGTAAATGTGTGGATAGTTCCAACTCACCTCTTTTCGCATGCTATGGTCCATGTGGTAATGCATTTCATGCTAAATGTATTGGGGCCAACAATGCACTTTTAGATAAAATAAGTGCTTTTAAAAGTGCTTGTTGGTATTGCGAGAACTGGAAAAAGATATCTACTTCCCAATTAGCGATAAAGATGTCTACGTTCAAACTAGAAATTGAAAAGTTGTCGAAAGGTTTCGATCAGCTGCACAAAGCTTTCAATAAATCAGTTTTGAACTTAGATTCATTTTCTTCTCCCTGTAGCTCTGTTGAAATATCTACATCTACAGACGACTTAGAGACTTCAATTCCCTAGAAAGCTCTCGATTTAAATAATCTCAATGCTCAGTCTACTTCGTCAGCAACTAAAAGCTCTGCCTTGATTCCAAGTACAGAGTCTAAAAAAATCGTGAAGGCGTAGTGACTAACAAAAATTTGAGCCCTCCTTCAAAGCGCAAGACTTTGAGAAGCAACTCGGCCAAAATCAATATTCCTTCTGTCCCGTTGGAACCAGTAATTGAAGTTGTGGATCTTGAAAATAGATCATTGTCATCTAATTCTAGTTCTGATCCTGAATCTGGTGCATATTTTACACCAATGGAGGCAGTTCCAAAACCTAAGTTAATTTTTGTGTCTCGGCTTAGGCCAGATCTTAATTCAAACGATGTTTTGCGCTATCTAGTATCAAAGAAATTAATTCCTAATGAAAATTTTATTAAATGTAGTAAGATAAGCAAAACCGAACGCTTTGTGTCTTCGTTCAAATTGCTTGTCCCGCCCTCGTCTTTTGACTCTATTTGTGATAGTAACTCTTGGCCTGGTGGTGCTCTTGTTAAAGAATTTTCCATCAACAGGAGAGTTAAAAACAAATTGGTTGTTAATACTGATCCAAAAAACTAATTAGATTCTCCCTCTTTTATCAAAACGTAAGAGGTCTTCGCAGTAAAACTGATGATTTGTATATTAACTCCCACGTTTTTAAACATGACGTATTTGCTTTGACTGAAACTTGGCTAAATTCAAGTCACTTGAACACCGAGATCTTGAGCCCTGAATTCTCGGTCTACCGTAAAGATCGGCACGTAGACAGACCAGATGATGTCGGGGGTGGTGTTTTGATTTCGGTCAGGAATACATATATGTCGTCTCGTATACTCTTTCCGTTTGAACTGTCTATTGATGTTGTTTGTGTGAAAGTCTGTACACTCATAAAAAATATTTTTATTGTAAACGTATATGTTGTTCCAAAAAGTTCAGCCTCAGCTTATTCTGAACTGGCCCCGATTTTGGATCATGTTTTTACCATACGTTCAATGGTTACCCTCTGACGATGGATCTTTCCAAAAACCTTCTCTAACTTCACCGCAGCGTGAGCTTTCTAGTTTAGATAATATTATATCAACTGACTTACAGCAAGTAAGCTGTATTAGAAATTTCCAAAATCGTATGTTAGATTTAGTTTTCTCATCCGAAGCTATTAGCACGGTAGTTCTTCAATCAAATGCGGGCATTACTAGAATTGATGATCTCCATCCCCCTTTAGATATTTTTATAGAATTAAGCAACGTCTCTCGAGATATTAATAATTTAAATGACTATGTGTATATACTTTTGACTTTCGTAAAGCGAATTTCGATTTGCTATCGAATGAACTATGCATTGCTGGTATTGAAAATACATCAACTATTGCAAATATTGACGAAGCAGTCGCTTGCTTCTACTCAATTTTAGAAAATAGCATGAAAAAAACAATTCCCCTAAAGTTGCTTAGAAATAGTAGTTTCAGTCAACCGTGGCTTACCAAGGAATTAAAGACCCTAAGGAACAAAAGAAACAAAGCTTGGAAGATCTATTTAACTACCCTCTCTCCAACTGACCACCAACTATTCATAAGTTTTTTGAAGACTTCAAAACTCTTTCTCAAAATCTATACTCTTACTATGTCAATCAAATGGGGCGTTCTCTGAGAAATGACCCTAAAAGTTTTTGGACTTTTGTAGACTCTAAAAAAAAATCAGACGGCTATCCACTGAACTTTGTTTATAATAGCACTTCACTTCATTTTTGTGGTTCTTTTTGTAGTATGAATTTAGAAATTGATGAACATTTTTTTCAGTATTTAACTCACTGCTCGCAAGTAAATTTTAATAGTATCCCTATTCACGGAGACAGAATTACTTACTACCTTTCTTCTCTTAATGATGACGTTTCTTCTGGTCCGGACATGATTCCGCCAATTGTTTTGAAAAAGTGTTCTTCATGTTTATCATTTCCACTCGAATATCTTTTTAAGCTTTCTTTAAAAGCTGGAATATTTCCCACTATTTGGAAAAAATATTTTATAACACCTGTTTTCAAGAAGGGTGAAAAAATTGATATAAAAAACTACAGGCCAATTTCAAAGCTCTCATGCATACCCAAACTATTTGAACAAGTAGTCTGCGAAAGCCTATCCTTCTTTGCAAAGAATGTTATCTGTCATCAGCAGCATGGATTTATGCAAAGAAGATCGACGGCTACGAACCTTCTTTCTATTCATCATAAATGTTCCAACGCCCTTGAATGTGGGAACGAGCTTGACTGCATTTACACTGACTTCTCCAAGGCGTTTGACCAACTGTCTCATAATATTATACTATATAAACTAAAAGCATTCGGATTTCCCCCATTATTTATTGTTTGGATAAGCTCCTACCGAAAAAATAGGTCTTATGAAGTCAAATTTCGAAATGTTTTATCAAAACCTTTTATTGCTTTGTCTGGTGTGCCACAAGGAAGTCATCTTGGTCCCTTAATTTTCATTGTTGCAATTAATGATGTAATTTCTTGCATCTCCTACAGCGACATTTTAATCTTTGCTGATGATATGAAGATTCTTAAAACCATCAAAAATGCTTCAGATCGAGACTTCTTACAAAAAGATATCGACTGCTCTATGGTGTTCTAAAAACGGACTTAGTTTGAACGCTTCCAAGTGCCAAAGTATGACCTTCTCTTGCAAAAGATCGCCAAGTATTGTATATTCAATATCGCAACAATCCCTATCTCAAGTTTTTAGATTCCGTGACCTCGGTGTTCTATTTAGTACCAACCTCGAGTTTAATGAACACATCAACCTCATTATTAACAAAGCTAATTCAATGCTTGGCTTTATTAAGCGATGGGCAAAAGAATTTAATGACCCTATGTCACCCTCTCTTTATATAAGTGTTATGTTCGTCCGCATCTAGAATATGCGTCTCAGGTGTGGTCACCATTTTATGATATTCATAAATCTCGAATCGAAGCAGTACAGCATAGATTCATACGTTTCGCTCTCAAAGGTCTTCCTTGGGAAGATCCATTCAATCTACCTCCTTACGAAAATCGTATTTGCCTATTAAACCTTCAAACCCTCTCAAAGAGACGAATCAACAATGATTTAGTATTTTTTCATCAATTAATAACCGGTTCACTGATGATACCCCAGACTTGCTCTCCCACATTAGTTTCAACTATCGTGGAGGATCTCACCAACTACGTAATCTAGAGTTTTTACATTGCTCCCACCACAGAACTAACTATGGCATGCATGAGCCATTAGCTCGCATGAGTAGGTTATCTAACTCCTATCCTTTTGTTACCGATTTCAACATAAGTAAAAATACTTTAAAATTAAAACTAAGAACCAGTGTGCCACCTGAATGACTTATATTTGATATTTTGTTAATGTTATTTAATTTCTGTTCTTATTTATAGTTTTTGATTAATAATGTTTCTCTAATTTATTTAGTTCTATTTAATAATGTACTTTTATTTGTTTTTTTGTTAAAAATTGCAACGTCTTTAATTTTATTCCTCGTATACGTTCTCTTTGTGCTTGTGTTGGCGTTATTTACTAACCACTAACACTTGCATTAATGATGAAGAGCGTAGATAAGCGTGTACAAATGAACATGCTCTAAGTTCAGTAACGCTTAAGACTCTGAGATGCAAAAAAAAAAAAAAAAAAACATTCATCATGGACGCAGATGCAAGCAACGTTGGAGTCGGGGCGGTACTATCCCAAGTGCATGATGGCGAAGAGAAAGTGGTGGCATATTACAGCAAAGTCCTCTCGAAGCCCGAAAGAAACTACTGTGTGACCAGAAGGGATCTGCTAGCTCTTATCTTGGCAACAAAGCACTTCCATAAGTACATCTATGGACAGAAATTCCTGCTGCAGACAGACCATGGTGCTCTGAGCTGGCTGTTGAACTTCAAAAATCCAGAAGGTCAAGTCGCAAGGTGGAAAGAAAGACTACAGACTTATGATTACCAGATTCAACACCGCAGAGAAAAGGTGCACTCAAACGCTGACGTACTATCCCGAAGACCTTGCAAAGTAGATTGCAAGCATTGTAGGCGGCAAGAAGACAAAGAAAATATTACCGCTCAGCGACTAAGAGCTGACCCAATATGCGGATGGAGCAATGCGGAAGTGAGGACTGCTCAACAGGAGGATACAGATATCGAACCCATTCTCGCATGGAAAGAAAATGAAGAGAAACCTGAATGGGGAGACATTTCTGACAGGAGTCCAGTTCTCAAAGCCTATTGGGCACAGTGGGACTCAATATATGTGCAAGAAGGTGTCCTCAGGCGAAAATGGGAGTCTGTCGACGGCAAATCATATGTGATGCAGCTGATCGTACCGCAATCGAAAGGCAGTGAAGTTCTTCCGGAGATGCACGACGGACCTTCCGGACCTGGGAGTTAACAAAACACTGGAGAACGTGCGACATCGGTTTTACTCGTTACATGCTAGAGATGACGTGGAGAAGTGGTGCCGAACATGTGACAACCTGGTAGGAAGATTCAAGGTAAGATGCATCAGTACAAGGTTGGATCGTCTTTTGAGAGGATTGCAGTAGATGTGGCTGGGCCTTTTCCAGAGACCAACGCTGGAAACAAGTACATTCTGGTTGTAATGGACTATTTAAGCAAGTGGCCTGAGGCGTATGCCATCCCAAATCAAGAAGCCAAAACGGTGGTCGACCAGATTGTGTTTAACTGGGTGAGTAGGTTTGGTGTGCCTATGGAACTCCACTCCGACCAAATGAGGAACTTTGGGTCAAACATCTTTCAAGGAGTGTGCTGACTACTTGGCATTAGAAACCGAGAACCACACCGCTTCATCCACAATCAGATGGGATGGTTGAAAGATTCAACCGGACCTTGAAAGAACACCTCACCATGGTCGTAGGTGACTACCAAAGAGACTGGGATAGGCACGTACAGCTATTCCTGATGGCATATAGAAGTGCGGTACATAGCTCGACAGGACAAACGGGAAAACCATGCGGCTGCCCAGCGAACTTAAATTTGGATGCCCCGCAGAGGAGCCCCAGGACCCAATCGAGTATGTGGACGACCTCAAGGAGAGACTCGCTGACATCCATAAAAGAACAAGGGAATGGATGAAAGCCTACAGCGACAGGATGAAGACACGGTATGACACAAAAGCGACTACGGCAGGATTCCAAGCAGGAGATCGTGTGTGGATTTATAATCCTCATCGTCAAAATGGATTGTCACAGAAACTTCAGCAGAACTGGGAAGGTCCTTATACTGTTGTCAAGAGGATTAACGACGTGGCTTACCGCATCCAAAGAGGACTAAGAGGCAAGTTAAAAGTAGTCATTCGATATAAATAAACCGCCGAGGAAACCAGAGTCAGTTTGGATTATAGAGTGATAATGTTAAAAGTGAAATAATGTGATTATTGGTAGAATTGAAAAACCAAGTTGAGATCGAATAAAAGTGGTAGAATTAAATTCAAATTTAAAGTTTTATTATTGCGAACTAAGCGCACGTAACACACACTTTAGTGATTTTGTAATTAATACATTAATGGTAATGATTGCCAGAAGCTAAAAAGTGATTTTCGAATACCATTTACGCCTACATCGTAAAAAAAATTAAGGCAAAAGATAAAGAGAAAGAAGCATACACAAGTGCATACATGAACTTTCCTAAGAGCGCAAGCTCAATGCAGCACGTGTTAATGTATTATAATATATTATAAGGTATTTAAAAAAAAAATATTATTTTAAATTACGACGTCAGAAGAGTTTCGTCAGGTACTGTTTTGTTCTTGTAGTTACTACAGTTGAAGAGTTAAAGAAATTAATTATGGTTGTTGTATATGCTACGAGTGGTGAGTTGGTTAGCGTATCAGCTAACATGAAAGTCTCCAAAAGATCGTGATATAAAATGAAAGAGAAATTTAGGTGAGGTGGAATATCGATGCTCATTAGCGGCAGAACATGCACTAAATTTGTACTCACACGGGAGCCAAAAAAGGATGGAGAAGGCAAGTTCCAGTTGGTTGAAGGAGCAAGATAGATTGCGTTCGATGGACGATGGCCCTCTTCGTTCTCAGAAAAAGTTCCAGTTGGTTAAAGTTGAGACAGTTAGCAGTTAGCACAAGTAGAAAATTTTTTTTTTTTTTTTAATTATGAGTGGTGAAGATGTGTTGGCAGAACATATACTGTAATGAACTCACCAAAGAGATGAAGCATAAAGCTTATGAGAGATGAATGTTAAATTGATTTTGTATAGAGATGCACTATTCAAAGCAAGAAGTGTATGGTGGAAATTTCAAATAGGAAATTGATTTTAATTTAACTTTTTTGTAGAGTAAAAGCGTAGTACACTAGCGGCAAAAATTATTAGAGCACTTATACAAATGATGCAAATAAAAAACTTGGCTAATTGATTATAATTGACATGGAAATCAAAGGGATCGCGGAGAAAAGTCAGAATAAGTACTGTCGTAACGAAGAGAGAGAGACTGACTGACATATAAGCAATGAATATCAACCCTTGTGACTCCGTTAACTGCCTTCTCGATTCTAAATTCACGGAATTAGTGAAATGTCGTGGACTTTGCAATAAATCGTACCACCCTCCATGTATCGGTCTCAGTAAAAGATCTTGCGGCTATATCAAAGATTATCTTAACTTTTTTGGATTCCTTTGCGACGAGTGTAAGAATATCTCTCTCTCTCTCACGTTCTCCTTGCTGTAAAATGCCTCAGTGACTCAACCAACTCTATTATTAATGACAATAAAAACTTTCATAAAAAAGTTCTCAGCCAATTTCAACACTTAGATGAATTCTCTAAGAGTATAGAATTATTGAATGGTGCAATTGACACGTTAAGCAATCGCTGTTTCTTCTATCTTCAATCGAAAAAAGTATTTCATCTTTAAATAATCTCCGCAACTCGAACGACCAACATACTCATTGCCGTTTCGATGATATCAACAACGCAGTGCGCTCTACGATAGAGACTGTTATGAATACTTATCATATTGACAATATCCATAAGTTCATTCAATCTCTTCGATCAGATTTTGATCTTCTATCTCACAATACGAGTACTTCGATTTCAACGACGCCTGCTTCCTGTCCAATCACTCCAACTCTGCACACACTAATCACGAACGTTTCCGACATCAGCTGTGAACTCGCTTTAACTCGTGCCTCTTTTAATGACATAATAGATGAAATCAGAACCACTGCATGTAAAATCGATGATATCCCGGCACAATCTCAGCACAACTCTATGCTCTACAACATCTCCATCCTCGCTGAGATCATCGAATCATCTCATAATCCTTCATCTCTTACAGCATCAACCAAAACTTCATCCTCAAACTTCAATCTGCATTCTGCCTCCATCTCCGATGAACTTTCCATTCCATCTCTGAGCATACCAGTTTCTTCTACTTCCCTTCCAATTAACACATCTACATCTTTAACTTCATCAACAATAGCTAGAACTTCATCAAACTCCAATACTTCTGTCATCTTCCCATCAGCCCGTACAACATTTTCTATTCCGGCGTCAATTTATACATCATCAACTTCACATCATCATCCTCTCACTCAGCATCAATTTCATTGAAATCAACTCCTGCTATTGGCCCCGTTCATTTCGGCACAACCTGGACTCATACAGAATGGATGAATAGGATTAATAAATTGAATAAATTAGCTTCTCTCACACCTTTATTTATCTATAATACTCCAACTACTGCCAATGTCTCCTGGTTACGTAATTTCTTTTCCTTGCATTTCAAAATTAATATCGATAAATGTTTTAAACTTAAATCTTCTTGTTTCAAAGCCTACATTCCAACTAAATATCAATGGTTGTTTTCACCTTTTGATCAAACTGTATTTAAGGTTGGTAAAATCCAAATTTCTCTATCGAATTTATTTAAGAAGGCACAGCCTGTCAATAATCTTAAAAATGTATCAAGTAAAAGACCTTCGTCTAGTTTTAAGCCTAATTTTTCAAATGCAAAACCAATTGTTAACCCTAAGCTTCTTCCGTCCCCTCAACCCAATCGAGTTTCTTTTAAAATTGATACCAATGCCTCCCATCCCTCTACCAAACCTCCAACTCATAATCCCTCCAACAGGCTGTATAGTAACTTTGTACATTCTCATTCCCTTAATCCTCCCTCTCAATCTTCAAGTACAACTCCTCAAATTATTTCACCCATTTCTAATAGCCCAACTATTTATACTAACCAAAAACCCCCTATTTTTGACCCTGTGTACCCCCCCCCCCCCCATCGTTTAACTAACCTCTAAACTTGCTAACTCACAAGCCACAGCCAATGACTATGATAGTCGTTACTTATTAGCAAGGCTACGCGATAATAAGCTTTATGAGAACGTTCGCCTTTACCTTGCTTTCTTACATAATAAACCTGACTCTGTATGTATAAATGGCAAAACTAAAACCAATGTAATTATGTCCATATTAAAAGAGGGTCTTCCCACCGATCCGCTCTATCTTAAGAAAATCTATATCCGGTTTCACGAAGATTTCAATCTATCTCCCTCTACTGTATTGAAGGATCTTGCTACATATGCATCTCATGTTGGCTCTAAGAGTTCCTTAAATTCTAATCCATCTCAAAAACCTCGTCTTTAACACAAGCTCTTTCTCGCATCTTGCCTCCAATGGAGTATCCTTGAACACCCTGTCCCTATATTATCAGAACGTTAGAGGGCTTCGTACGAAGACATCGTCAGTATTTCTTAACTCTCAAATGCTCCCACATGATATATACGCCCTCACAGAAACAAACCTTGATTCTAGTTTTCTTAATAATGAATTGTTCACTTCCGATTTTGTAGTGTTTCGTGCAGATGGCCAAATTAATGATAACTGTCCCAATGGCCGTGGTGTTCTTCTTGCTGTTCACAGCCGTTTCAATGTTACTCTAGTAGATATTCCTAAATCCCCACTCATCGAATTTGTATGTGTAAAACTTTTATCCCTCAAAAGATGTTTCTATATTTTCTGTTGCTACATTCACCCTTCTCAACCTACTATTGCATATCAACAATTAGTCGATTCCTTTGATTGCTTTTTGAAGCTGCGGAATCCTGCGATGACTTTATTATCATTGGAGACTTTAATTTGCCCGACTTGCGCTGGATACCATCCGATAATGAATCATACTATGTTCCTTGCAACCTTACTTCAGAAAAAGAATGCCTTTTCTACGATCGCTAACTAGGGTCAGGCCTCTTTCAATTGAGCAATGTAACCAACAACCTTGGGAGACAACTCGATCTTATCTTCTCTTCGGATCCTTACCGTAGTTACCGAAAGTTTCCATCTTCTCTCGACCCTTGACCAATTTAACCCTCCTCTTTCTCTTGTCTTTACTTTAGAACAACAAATCTCCACCATTGATTCAGAAGTACCCCTTGTTTTCAACTTTCGTAAAGCTAACTTTGATCATCTAAATACCTTACTTAATCAGGTTGATTTTAATTCTTTCACTAAAGCCCCCACCCCTATCGACATTGCTCTCACATTTTTCTATACATTTTTTTTCGAATGCCTCATCCAGTGTGTCCCACATTTGAAACAAAAAAACTGCTCATCCTCTCCCCCATGGTACACTAAAGAACTACGAACGCTTCGTAGCCTTAGAAATAAACTGTGGAAAATCTTCTTAAGATCTAAATCTCCCTCTGATTACATAAATTATCAGCATGCTTTCTCCAATTTCTCATCTTTATTCGAAGTTCTGTATCATAATTACCTCAGTAAAATGCAGACCTGTCTCATTTCTGAGCCTAAGGGGTTCTACCAATTTATTAATATTAAAAGAAAATCAGATGGGCTCCCTTCAACGTTCAATTTTCAAAACACTTCAACTTCAGATTCTCAAGTCATTGCTAACCTTTTTGCTAATTTCTTTAGCCAATCTTATAGTGTCGATATTAACGACCCAGACCCCGATTACTTTAGTTACCTGACAAACAGTCCACATACCTCTCTCGTTTCTCTTGGTGTAGATTCAGATACTGTTTGTAATAAAATGAAATTACTCAAAGAAGATTTTTCTCCTGGACCTGACGGCATCCCAGCTATCTTACTTAAAAAATGCACTAACGCACTATGCAAGCCTCTAACTAATTTATTTCAACTCTCTCTCCCACAAGCAGTCTTTCCTTTTTTATGGAAAGATTCATTTATTTTTCCAATCCACAAAAAAGGTATGAAAAACGATATTTCAAATTATCGCCCCATAAACTCTCCTCTATTCCCAAACTATTTGAAAGCATTGTCTATGACTCCCTTTATTTTCACTTCAAGTCAATTTTTTCTCCACTACAGCATGGGTTCTTAAAAGGCAGATCAACCACGACGAATCTAACTCAATTTGTGTCAAGGACGCTCTGTTCTCTAGAACAAGGCTATGAAGTTGACGTAGTTACCACGGACTTCTCTAAGGCTTTTGACAAAATTTCTCACCAGGTAATTATTATCAAGCTAAGAGCCTATGGCTTTCCTCCGCTATTTATTCAATGGGTTGGCTCGTACTTGAAGCAACGCTTCTATAGGGTAGTTTTTCGTGGCTCAATATCTACTCCTATTTCTGCAACATCCGGCGTTCCCCAAGGTAGCCATCTTGGCCCACTCTTATTCGTCCTTGCTATTAATGATGTTGATAAGATTATTTCCCACTCTGATTTATCCATCTACGCAGATGACATAAAAATTATAAGGATTATATCCACACCAACTTCAAGTACAATTCGACACAGAACTATAGCGACCTCCGAAGGGTTGACCTGGGTCACTGTGGTTCCGTGTGGTCTGACGGGCAGTACGGTTGCAGCTAGTGTTAACAATGGGTGACGTGGCACGAAGGGAAGTGTTCCGATCATCCCTCATGAGGATTTCGGTGCTGGTAAGTGCGGATGAGTTCATCAATGCGCCATTAGCATTATTACGCGCAAAACTAACAGCCGCTCATAGTGCATATGATAGGCTGATGGAAGAGCATTTGCGTATTATCAGTACTGCGACAACGCCTGAAGCGCTGGCAACGCAGGACGAATATCTGGCAGCGGTTGAGGACACGTACCACCAAGTCACCGCGAAACTTCAAGAGCGTATCGATGAGCTGGATCAACAGGGCGCATCCAAGGAGGTGGGTACACCGAGTGTAATCCAGGTGCGTCAGGAGCAGAGGGCCAAACCCATCGTGTTTAAAGGCGACTACACTACTAACTGTGCGATCATGTCCAATGTGGCGAAACTTCGGGAGCTAAAAGCGCTGTTGGACGGACCACCGGCTAGACTCATTAGCAGGTGGCAGGTAACAGATGCCAACTATGAGGAAGCCTGGGCCAAGCTGAACGAAGTTTATGACAATGAGCAAAATCTAGTGGACGCCCACCTCAACGCACTTCATGCAATCCGAAAGCTGGGTAAGGACTCGACCAAGGCGCGCGGTCTGAGAGAGCTGGTGAACGAAGCGAATGTGCATTTAAGTTCACTACGAGCATTGGGGTTAGCAACCTCCTCCTGGGATCCGATAATCGTAAACATGTTGCGAAATAGGTTGGACCAGGACACCAATCACGCTTGGCAGATGGCCAGAGTCGATGTGCGGCAGATAGCCTCCTTGAAGGAGTTCTTCGAATTCCTTGAGCGCAGGGCCAGTGCGTTGGATTCGGCATTTTTTGATCTGGAGCAGTGTGCAGGAGGGAAGGAAAAATCAGATATAAAGGCGCAGAGAGGAGGGGCACCGAAGATCGTGGCTGGTTCGAGCACACCAAAGACGACAACGGCAGTGAGTGCCCACTTTGCAAGTCACCACATCCTCTATATCGTTGTGCTGATTTCCTTTCGCTCTCTGTGCAGGGCAGAAACGACAAGGTTCGTAGCTGGAAGCTGTGCCCTAACTGCCTAAAGAGCGGGCATTCAGTGCAGTCATGTCCTGCTGGAGCTTGCCGCAGATGCAATCAAGGCCACAACAGCATTTTGTGCCCAGAGCAGCACAATCCGGTAAGCAGTTTTCCAGTAATGGCGTACCCAGAGCAGAGCCTGCTGTGGTGTAATATTCCAGTTGCATGCACGTTTGGCTGTCGTAATCTAATCCGACTGCATGCAACCTGGCCCAGACACAGGTAGCCAAAGTCACCGAATACATTTATACGCAGTGCTTGCATATTTCACTACGTGTAATATGCAAGCCATGCACTTTCCCACGTTCAGTGATTTTGCGTTGACCTTGTCTGGACAGCGATCACATTGAATCTTCCTAAGGAAAGAGTTGAGTTGTTTCTTGACAGTCGACGGTGTCGGTCTATTTATTGGTTATACTACAAATTGGCGCAGCCGGTGAAAAGAAAAAAATAAATCGCTTCCGATTGTGTGTGCAAGAGCGTAGCCATTTGCGCGCAACCCAAAATACTTGTAAAAATTCCACAAAAATATTTATTTCAACCAATCAGTTTTCTTTCTTTAATATAATTAAACTCCAACGAACTTTTAACAAATAATTGGCGAAAAAAGAAACAAAAAATTGTAAACGTATTCAATTCGATTCGCAGTCAAGCTGAAGTAAAAAAAAAAAAAGAGAAATTCAACAGAATAAAAAAGTTTCTCCGCGCCGTCGAACGAAAAAAAAAAAAAAAAAAAGACCCTATTCGTTTGTGCAAAATATATCCAAAGTGTTATTAATTAAAGATTGAAAGCAGAAACACTCCCAATTACAAATTTTACACTACAAAGTGTACCGTACGTGTATTCTGCGTTAAATGTCCAGTGAGGAGGACCTTAACAGTACGATAGTAGAGACAGAGGCAGACATCCATCAACAAAACCAAGACAACACACTTGAAATAAGAAGACTAAGATCTGGACTGGAGACAACAAGATCAGCAAAGGAAAACAGTAAGCTTAAGAATTTAATAATAGATAATAAGATATTAGATAAGAAACTAGTAAATTTATTAGATAAATTCGAAAACCAAAACTGTCCGTCAACAAGTTCGAATTTGGCAAGTAAAACTGAATTGTTCCGATCAAATTTGAAAAATTTTAAAGAGTCTGGTCCGCGTAGTTTAAATAAACTCGAATCAATAATGACCGAATTTGGACAAGTGTCACAGCCACAAGGCAATGGAGAGCCAAGTAAACATTACAGTCACGATGAGTAGCTAGCTCGCAACATAGTTCGATGATACAATTGATATCAAATTTGATACCAATTTTCAACGGTGACTCCACACCGAATTTAGTTTCCGATCTGCAGGCATTTTTGAATTGCTGCAGACAAGTAAAATCATGTCTTGGGCTAGACCAAGAAATAACTTTCTGTCAGTTAATTCTGACAAAACTAAGAGGCAATGCATACTTAGCTATGCAAAATTGCACTTTTGCCTGCTATGACGAGTTTGAAAAGTTACTCCGAGGTCATTTTCTTCCTCGGAAAACCTATATCCAGGTATCGAATGATCTTCGACAAACTCGGCAGTATCCAACGGAAACTCTTAATTCATTTCTTTTAAGAGTTAAGAATTTGGTTGCGGAGTGCAAGAGTGCCGCACAAGAACAATTTCCTGCGGATGCTAAGGCATTAATAACTGATTCGGAGCTTGCAGCATTATATGCAATTAAATCGGGGGTATGTAATCCCATAATAAAGCAATTCGTTATAATGTCTAAAGAAACGTCGGTAAATAAACTTTGTGAGACACTTATAAGAATAGAATTGGAAACGAACAGTTTGGTTCAGTATCCCATAGGTTTGCCTTTTCAAAATTTAAACAATTATGGAATGTGGCCTCAAACCGGCATGACTCAATCGTTTGATCAACCGTTCATGCAAAACAATATGCATTCCAACCAAAATTTTATTCCAAATCCTCCTAACAATGTTCAAGTCAAGTGTAATTTCTGCAATAAGTATAATCACACATATCAAGAGTGCAGAATAAGAAAAAATACACCGTTTTGTTCAATTTGTCGGGCATACGGACATGATAATACTAATTGTAGTAAAAACCAAAATAAACCAAAGCAGAGGTATGAAAATACCAACTTTAGGCCCTCGGTTATGCCAACAAATTCAACGCGAAAACAAACAAGAGAAACTAAGTGTGATTTCTGTTTAAGGGTAGGCCATTCAATATCAAATTGTTTTACTAAAAAGCGTTGGGATGAGAAAAATAATATTTCGAACCCAAAAAACTAGATGACTGTCGGGTGATAAGAAATACCGTTCAATCATTCGACTACGCATCTAAAGAACGCAAGGAATTTAACAAGAACGGTATAGTTGAAATTCCAATTGATATAGGATTAAGAAAAAAATTAAAATTTTTAGCGGATACGGGATCTGACATTAGTTTAATTAATGAAGATTCACTACACCCAGATGTTATATTTAATCAGAACGATGCCATAGACATAAATGGAATATATGCTAAGGGCACTACACTTGGCTCTATTGAAGCCAAGTTACTTTTAAAACCTCCGATTAAATGTAAGTTTTATGTCACAGAAAAAATTTTCAATTTTGATTGTGATGGTATACTTGGTCAGGATATTTTGTTTAAATATACAAACATTGAAGGTCCGAATAAACTTTTAAAATTTCTTCACGAACCTAATACAAAAAATCAGTTGCCTATTCAAAAGTCTTCACAGCATCCTTTTCAGGATGGTCCTTCAGTTAATAGAATCAAAGACTTGACTAGTAAGCCTTCTTATTCATCTTCGCACGATGACGGTTCTATCACCAAACCGGAGGAGAGACATAATAGGCTGATTGACTGCCTCACAACGTCGCCGGGTGAAGAACATCGAAGCATTACGCCATGTAATTTGGTTTCGGTAGCAGAATCATCTTCGCAAGATGATCTATTAGAAACGAAGGAGAATAAAGTTATTCCTAAGCTCAATGTGAACTTAAGCTTAAAAGTGAGACAAAATAGGCTGATTGACTGCTTCATAACCTCGCAGGGTGAAAAATTTCGAAGCAGTACGCCATGTAATTTGTTTCCGGTTACAGAATCATCTTCGCAAGATGATCTATTAGAAACAAAGGAGAATAAAGTTACTACTAAACTCAATGTGACCTTAAGCCCTCGGAGTGAAACATGTTTCGAATGTCCCATAAATCATTCCGAAGAGAGTGAACTTGTGTGTTATTCTGAGGAAATAAGCCCTCAAATCTATATAGCATCATCTGTGGGTCAAGTAAAAAATGGTCTCATTGTTATAAGTTTAGCTAACACAAATTCATTTGAAGTTACTTTAAAAGATCATCCAATTAAATTTTTTCCCCTTGACGACTACGATCTTAAGATATTATCGAAAGAAAAATCAGAAACCCTAGGAAAATCGGTATACCCCATTTGTGAATATTTGAGCAAGCAAAATACACATGAAGAACGAAATAAGAAACTACTTAAAGAACTTAATTTCCGTGAGGATCTTAATCCTGAAGAAAGATCTACAATTCTAGAAATATGTCTAAGATTTGCCAATACATTTCATCTAGAAGGCGAAAAGCTAGAGTACACAAATGCTATCTATCACAAAATTTCAACTCCCAAAAACGCAACTCCTATCAATACAAAACAGTATCGTCTTCCTGAGGCACATAGGCATATAATAAAAGAACAAGTTGATAAAATGTATAAAGATAAAATTATTTCTGATAGCAAAAGTCCTTGGAATAGCCCATTACTAGTGGTTCCCAAAAGAGCTGACGAAAACGGTTTACGAAAGTATCGGGTGGTAGTTGATTTCAGGAAGATCAATGAAATTACCATTGGTGACGCTTTTCCGTTACCAAGAATTGATGATATCCTCGATCAACTGGGAAATAGTAGATATTTTTCAACACTAGACCTGGCAAGTGGTTATCACCAAGTACTAATAGATAAAGCTGACCGCCCAAAAACAGCTTTCAGCACAAACACAGGTCACTACGAATTCAATAGGATGCCTTTTGGCTTAAAAGGTGCGCCAGCAACTTTTCAGCGCCTTATGAATCATATTCTAAGTGGTCTTCAAGGTATTAAATGTTTCGTCTACCTAGATGACATTGTGGTGTATGGTCGTAACTTGTCTGATCACAATAAAAAATTAATTTCAGTTCTTGAACGGTTAGAGAAATTTAATCTACGACTTCAGCCACGGAAATGTTATTTCCTTCGGCGGGAAATAGTTTTTCTGGGTTACAGGATTACAGAGAAGGGAGTACTGCCGGACGAACAGAAAATAAAAAGCATTCTTCAAATACCTCCTCCAAGTAATACTAAAGAAGTTCAATCATTTTTGGGAATGATAAATTTTTATAGGAGGAGCATTCCAAACTTCTCCAAGTTTGAAAAACCTTTACGAGACATCACTCACAAGGAACAAAAATTTTGCTGGAACGAAGAGTGTGAAAAAGCTTTTACTGCATTGAAACAAATAATAACAAAACCCCCCATTCTCATATACCCAGACTTCTCAAAAGAATTTGATCTTTCTACTGATGCTAGTGGAACAACTATTGGGGCAGTATTGTCTCAAAATCGAGACGGATTAGATTTGCCTATTGCTTTTGCTAGTAGAATTTTAAGCCCTGTAGAGCGTCGTTACTCAACAATAGAAAGAGAAGCCCTGGCTATGGTCTGGGCAGTAAAAAATTTTCGATGTTACCTTTTGGGTCGAAATTTCACTCTCTATACCGATCACAAGCCCTTAGTTCATTTTTTCAAAATAACGAATGAATCAACAAGAATATCGAATTTCAAATTTAAACTAGCTGAATACGAATTTTCTATTAAACATAAGCCAGGAAAGGATAACGTAGTGGCTGATGCTCTAAGCCGTATAGTATCCCATGACAAAAGAAATGCAGACGTTCAGGTTTTAACGAGAGCACAGGTACATAAAGCACAAACCAAAGATATAGACAATAACGACAAGAATCCAAGTATGGATCTTACAGAATCAGGGAACATATCTATTACTAACAGAAGAAGAGTTTCTCAAGGTAATGAAAGCCTAACTGATGAGGATGAAGATGCTAGTCCTATTACAGGTGAATACCAAAATAAGGCATTGATTGAAAAGGAAGAGGATATTATTAAAACAATACAAAGATATCACGATTCTCCACTAGGAGGTCACCTTGGAGTTCTTAAGACATATCTTCGCATCCGAACAAGTTTTAGATGGAAAAATATGTTTAACACTATCAAGAAATACGTTAAAGGTTGCAAAAAGTGTCAAATAAATAAAAAAGCTAGACGTACAATTATGCCCATGGTGATTTCAGCCACTTCAAAGAAACCATTTGATAAGGTCTTTATGGATATTGTTGGTCCACTCCCAACAACTACGAATGGTAACAAATATATTTTGACCTTCGCAGATGATCTTACCCGTTTCATGGACTGTTACCCACTTCCTAACGCGGAAGCAGAAACGGTCGCCAAGGTTTTTTTTGAGGAGATTATATGTCGCTATAGAATACCCAAACAGCTACTAACCGATCGAGGGGCAAATTTTTGCAGCGATCTTTTCAAGAAAGTGTGTAAGTTTCTCAAAATAAATAAACTTGAAACAACGGCATATCACCCACAAACTAATGGAGCTCTGGAAAGGAATCATGGTCCTCTGATAGAGTACTTACGATCCTTTTCCAGTGCGGCCCCAGCAGATTGGGATACATGGCTTCGACAAGCGATGTATGTTCACAACAACACTCCTCGTGCTAGTACGAAACTATCACCGATGGACGTGTTGTACGGTTTTACTTCCGAGATGCCAATTAATATCAAGAAAACTCCTTCTCCAATTTACGATGATGAAAATTATTTTTATCTACTAAGAAATAAATTGCAAAAAGCGTATCAAATAGCTAGAGCAAATATAGAGGTGAGTAAGTTCAAATCGAAAGAACATTACGATAAAAACATTCACCCATTTGCCTTTAAGGTAGGAGATAAAGTTCTACTACAAGATATGGCCAGAAAAAACAAGCTATATTCATTGTACAAGGGTCCTTTTGAAGTTAAAGAAATTAACAATAGTGTAAATACAACTATTTTGAGAGGAACAAAACTAGAAAAAGTTCACAATAATAGACTGAAACCATTTTATGAAAATGTTTCTACGTGAAATGATTTAAATTTTTCACTTTGCTTATTACGAATTATTTTTATTTCTGTTCTATTTCTTTTAGTTTTGGGAATCAAACAAAAAGGGTTTTGCAACAGCACAATGTGCCATCGCCATACGATATTGTTGCTTTTCTTAGTAACGCTTAGCTTACCTTTTATTAACGCCCAAGAAAACATCACTATACAACAATTGGAAGGTGCAGTGGGTATTTACTTCGACAAAATAGGACAAGTTGAAGTAATAAATAGCCACTGGAGCCTCTTTGTTTATTACAACTTAACCACTTATTGGTTTGAACTGACGGAAATCAAGGCATATATAGATCGTGTGGAAGATTTCTGTAAAAATGAAGTTTTCCATCAACGACATTGCATGCCAACGGTTGAAGCCATTCGCCACCGTTTTGAAGTCATCGAAGAAAATAATGAACTATTGTACTCCTTCAATGCAGCAAAATACGGTAAAACAAGGCCAAAACGTTCCCCTTTTGATATTGTTGGAAATCTAGCACATGGGTTGTTCGGAATCCTGGACAACGAATATGCGGAACACATTGAAAAGCAAATAAGTATTCTAAAGACCAACGAAAATCATTTGGCCGAACTTATAAAAAAACAAAGTTCAATAGCTGATTCTACTGCTAACAATCTCAAACGTACCACGGTGCAAATAAACAATCAATTTAAAGCTTTAAGTGACTATTTAGTAATAACTCATAATTCGATCAAGGATTCGTTAAGAGATAACGATCAGTACCGAGATTTGTCCGCTTTGGTTTCATATCTTATACTAATAATAACTAATTTTGAAAGACAACAGGGAATTTTGTTAGATGTCCTACTAGATTTGAAACATGCTAAAATAGACCCTCAAATAGTGACCCCAAAACAACTTACAGAACAATTACAATTAATACGGAGCAACATTCCAAGTTTGCTTAAGCTACCAAGAGGTTCGGCAATAGATTACTATAAATTAGCTTCAATCCGAGGACGAGTAATGCAAGATAGTATAGTTTTCGAAATGCGGCTACCATTACTTGAACTTGATGACTATGAATTGTTTTCATTAATTCCACTTCCTATTTTTCATAACAATGTTGTTTATTTGGTCGACACATCTTCTCCTTATTTAGTGATTTCTTTGATGAGAGACAAATATTTTCCCATATCAGAACTAGAACTCAATCTCTGTAAGACCCTTAAAGATCAATACTATTGTACTAATAACTATCCAACATTCAGCAAGCATTCAAATACAAACAATTGCGAGTTTTCACTGCTTAATCATAAATCTAATAATCTACAGGAATGTAAATTGAGTAAAGTATCAAATACAACATATAATTTTTGGAAAAGACTTAGGAACCCTAATACGTGGGTTTTCTCCGTCACTGGTAATGTAACAGGGCACCTCACATGCAACCAGACATCCTCAAGTCTGACTGTGTCCGGGTGTGGCGTATTAACATTCAAGACACCCTGTACTTTTAAACTGCCAACAATGCAAATAAAAGGCCATCTCAGTTTTAATAAAACAATTTATAATGCATTCATTCCCAGTACAAACATAAGCGCATGGGTTCTAGGAGGTACAGACACGGTAATTCAAGCTCCTCCCAAGGTTTTCGAGATAAACCATACGGAGTTTGACAGACTTAAATCCAATATAAGTGAGGTTATTAAGAAGTCTGAGGAATATTCGGTCATGGCTAATCTTCACGATTACAACCACTATTTTCTAAATTTTTTGCTCCTAGCAGGCATTGTTTTTCTTTTCATTATGTACTTTCGAGTGCAACAGAGAAATAAAAATTTGCAAAGACCGAAACCAAGACCGAGAAGAAAACCAAAGCTTGCGGACTCAAATGCTGTTTTTGCGGCTTCAGACACTTGCTTAATCGATTGATTCATTTTAATAAAATAAAATTCGTTTAATACCAGTCCCATTTCAAATTCTATTTCTATTTGCTAAACAATGAAGTTTTTTTTTGCCAAAAATGTATACTTTTTAAACAAAACATGAAAAAACAAAAACAGATATCCAATTGCAATTAACAAGAAGAAAAATAATATTTTTGTATTTAATTAAGAAACAAGAATTTTCATTGAGAAAGTTAATTTTTATTTTGTGATTTTTTTTTTTTATTAAATAAAAAAAAAAAAAAAAAAATAATAATAATTTTATTTACACGTACTGTTTTTGATAAGTGACTTTTTTTTTTGTAATATTTAACCAAATGAACAATTTAAACAATGTATAACACAGAGACGAATCAAACCAACCAATTTGTAATCTTACAAAGAGAAAAACAATTGAGAATTAAAAGAAAAATTTTTTGTACTTTATTTTATTTTATACTAACTAAAAAGCAAAATTATACTTACTAAAAATTTTTAACTCAAAAAAAAAAAAAAAAAAAAAAAAAAAAAAAAAAAAAAAAAAAAAAAAAAAAAAAATATCAATAGTACTAGTAATTTTAGGAAAATATATACAAATGTACGCTTTCAATAGCCAAATCATTTAAATTTACCTTTAAGAATCATGAAAAATTAATCTAGGTAAATACATACTAGTATAAGAATAAGTCGAAAATAAAACAAAAAAATCTTAGAGTAAGACCTATATTATGGTAAAACTAAAAATAAAATAATAATTTTACTAGAAGATGTAAACTAAAAAGTAAATAAATATCTAATAATAAAAATACAAAACAAAAAAATCTTAGACTAAGACTTATATTAATGTATAACTAAAAATTAATCAACAATTTTATTAGAAGATGTTAACAAAATTATAATATCATATCTTAAATTTTTTTTATTGTAATAATTTTTAACTATGATCTTGTTTAAATAAATTGAAAGCTTTTCCAAAGGGGGAGGAAATGTGGTGTAATATTCCAGTTGCATGCACGTTTGGCTGTCGTAATCTAATCCGACTGCATGCAACCTGGCCCAGACACAGGTAGCCAAAGTCACCGAATACATTTATACGCAGTGCTTGCATATTTCACTACGTGTAATATGCAAGCCATGCACTTTCCCACGTTCAGTGATTTTGCGTTGACCTTGTCTGGACAGCGATCACATTGAATCTTCCTAAGGAAAGAGTTGAGTTGTTTCTTGACAGTCGACGGTGTCGGTCTATTTATTGGTTATACTACACTGCCAACCAGTTCGAAGGCACCTAAGAATCGGCAGGGCGCCTAGCAATCAATCCCAAAGTCACATTTAGAGCAACCCAAGGAGCACGGAATACAGTCGCAACACCGTGACACGAGCAAGAGCAACGAGAGCAGCAATAGAGCGATAACCGAACATGGAGAGCTGGAGCTAGGCAGTGAGAATACAAATCATGCGCTACTAGCCACGGCACGCATTCAAATCATTAGCAATACAGAGCAACCCAAGGAGCACGGGATACAGTCGCAAGACCGTGACACGAGCAAGAGCAACGAGAGCAGCAATAGAGCGATAACCGAACATGGAGAGCTGGAGCTAGGCAGCGAGAATGCAAGTCATGCGCTACTAGCCACGGCACGCATTCAAATCATTAGCAATACAGGGCAACACAAGGAGGCAAGGGTGCTTCTAGATTCGGGAAGCCAGGTGAAGGTGCGTAAAAAGAATGGAGCTAAGGAAGACCACATGTGATGTCCAAGCGCATGGATTGGGAGCAGCCACAAAAGTACGATTCACCGGAACCGTGTTCGCCACATTGCGCTCGCGAACAGACCCAACTTTTGTGCTAAGGTGTGGCATGTACGTCATCCCGAAGATCACAGCATACCTTCCTACAAGGAACCTAACAGAAGAGCAGGTGGCTGCAACCAGCGAACTGGAGCTGGCGGATCAGGAATTCAACAAGCCAGCGAACATTGAGGCATTACTCGGAGCAGGAGTATGGGCAAAAATAATCAAGAGCGAGATCGAAAGACATTCATCGGGTCTCATAGCGCAAAACACGAGCTTTGGTTGGATTGTATTTGGGCAGCCGCAACCAGATACCGAGCCAACAGGGACGCCAGCAATAGCCATGCTAACTGCCGAAGTACCGGATGATCAACTCAACAAACTACTGAGGAGATTTTGGGAAGTAGAGGAGCTACATTCACCAACTCCCATGTCTGCAGAGGATGAATGGGTGGAGCAAAACTTCCAGGACACACATTGGCGTGACACATCAGGGCGATACGTGGTCACCATTCCCATCAACCCACAGGCGCAAGGACTGGGCAGTTCTAGGGCAGTCGCAGTGAGGCGATTCTACCAGTTAGAGAAGAGGCTGAGCGTAAATTCCGAGCTGAAGGAGAAATACGTCGACTTCATGCGCGAGTATGAGCAACTCGGGCACATGGCCATAGCCACATCAGAGCCTAAATCAGACGGTGACATCTACCACATACCGCATCATTGCGTCTCTAAAAAATTTCGCGTCGTCTTCGACGCATCGTGCAAGAGCGATAACGGCATATCATTAAACGACTTACAATTTCCTGGGCCTAAGTTACAGGATGACCTGTCCGTGATCCTGACGCGATTTCGAAGCTACAAAGTGGCAGTCAACGCCGATGTTCGCAAGATGTTCCGGCAGGTACGGGTTGACCCGAAACAGTGGGACCTCCAGAGGATATTCTGGCGCGAGAATCCGAATGAGGACCTGCATGAATACTGGTTGACTGTCGTCACCTACGGCATGGCATCAAGCGGGTTCAACGCAGTAAGAGCTATGATCCAATGTGCACGAGACAACAAGGAAGTATATCCACTTGCGCACCAGGCCATCACTACAAACTTTTACATGGATGACATGCTTACTGGTGCGGATACAGAGCAAGGAGCAGTAGACCTGGCGAAGGAGATAGTGGCATCCCTAAAAACAGGTGGGTTCGAGCTGGACAAGTTCGCATCATCCAGTGCAAGGATGCGATCAGCGTTTGTCAACACGGTCAGTGACAATACCGAGCATGCAACATCAATACTGGGATTATATTGGAATCCGTCAACTGATGAGCTGCATTTCAAGGTGAATCAGAGCGAAGCAGGGACCAAAATCACGAAACGTGCAGTAGTGAGCACTGTTGCAAGATTGTATGATCCGAATGGCTACCTTGCGCCAGTGATTATACGTGCTAAGATCATCATACAGGACTTGTGGCGGTCCGGAGTCCACTGGGACAACCCAATACCCGTCGAATATGAGCCGACATGGAGAAAATTCAAAGAGCAACTAGAGCATCTGACGTCTGTTCGGGTTTCAAGATGGCTAGGCAGTGAAGAGGCAAGATCCCTAGAGCTACATGGGTTCGCAGACGCTTCGGAACGAGCATACGCCGCGGTCGTCTACCTCCGATCATCATCAGCAGAAGTGGGAACTAAGTGCACCCTGGTAGCTTCCAAAACCAGAGTTGCCCCACTTAAAACAATTACGATTCCCCGACTTGAGCTATGTGCAGCAGACCTCCTCTGCAAACTGATGTCACAAGTAATTCAAGCAGGATCCTTTCAAAATGTGACAAGAATCTACTGGAGCGATTCGATGGTAGCACTCCACTGGATTGCCAAACTTCCATATGAGCTAAAACCATTCGTCAGCAATCGAGTGAAATCCATTCAACAATTTTCCAGTGGCCATCCGTGGAGGCATGTTACGTCGGCAGACAACCCAGCGGATCTGGTTTCTAGGGGTATCACAGCAGAGCAGCTGAAAGACGCCAAGTTGTGGTGGCAGGGGCCTCCATGGCTTTCCAAAGCAGAGCAACATTGGCCAACGGTGCCAATACAACTGAGTGCGAAACAAAAAGAGCGAGCAGAAAAGGAAGCGAAGGCCATAACCATAGTCGGTCTAACTATAACCACTTCCCAGAGCCTAGACATCGATGGAATTGCGCTCATCGATCGTCTGTCAACATTCCAGAGCATATTAAGAATAACGGCATTTGTGCTAAGATTTATCCGTAATCTCAAACAACACAAAGAGCTAAGACCACATCGGACGATGTCACACGTTCCCGTGCTATCAATCGTGGAACGAGAGCGAGCCTTAACTTACTGGGTGAAGAGCGCTCAGCAAGAAGCCTACCGCGATGAGCTGCGGAAGATCAGCAAAAATGAGCCAGTTGATCAAACGAGCAGTATCAAGACTCTGAGCCCATTCTTGGATTCCGAAGGCGTCATCAGGGTTAGAGGCAGGCTTCAGTCAGCATCGATCCCATACGAAACCATGCATCCAATGATATTGCCACCCAAGAGCAGGGTGACGTATCTCATCATGAGAGAAGCGCACCTCACGACACATCATGGTGGAGTGCAATTGTGCATGCAGTTCATCAGGCAGAAGTTCTGGATAACAACTCTGCGTCGAGCATTAAAACAGATCATCGGGCGATGCATCATATGTTTCAGGCAAAAGGGCACTGTAGCTGAACAAATGATGGGCAGTCTTCCTCAGGACCGTGTGCAACCAGCCAGAGCATTTCGACATAGTGGCATCGATTACGCCGGTCCGGTGGAAATTAGAGCAAGAGCGGGCAGATCCAAGATCATTGAGAAAGGATACATAGCCGTATTCGTGTGCCTAGTAACCAGAGCAATTCATTTGGAGCTGGTGAGCAACCAAACAACCGAAGCCTTTCTAGCTGCGTTCCAAAGGTTCACCGGACGCCGCGGTGCATGCTCAGTGCTATGGAGTGACAATGCCACGACATTCGTTGGTGCAGACCGCGAATTACGCAGAAGGGCGAACGAATGGACAGACCGGCTTCCGATCGAGCAGATCAACAATATGGGCACGGAATGGAAATTCATCATACCAGGAGCGCCACACACTGGCGGCATTTGGGAGAGCGGAGTCAAATCCGTAAAACATCATCTGCGCAGAATAATGGGCAAGCAGATATTCACGTTTGAGACATTAGCCACAACATTGGTGCTAATCGAAGCATGTCTCAATTCGAGACCACTCAGCGCATTATCGGATGACCCGGACGACTTAACCGCCTTAACGCCTGGACATTTCTTGATAGGGGAGCAGATTGTACAACCACTGAGAGCAGACCTTACTGAGATTCCTCAAAACCGTCTAAGTGTGTGGAATACAATCAACCAGATGCAGCAGCATTTTTGGACGAGATAGCAGCGCGAATATCTCAACACGCTGCAGCAGCGATTCAAATGGTACCAGAGCAGAGAGAATATCAAGGTTGGAGACTTGGTACTCATCAAGCATGAGAACATGCCACCTACCGTTTGGCCTTTGGGTCGCATAACAGCCGTGCATCTTGGTGCAGACGGACTCGTACGCAGTGCAGAAGTACGAACAGAGCATACCACTTTAGCGCGACCAGTGCAGAAGTTGTGCGTCCTTCCTAAGGACAATGAGCATGACGAAAATTGAGCATAACACTAATCGAGGAAATACCAATTGGGGGGGGGGGGGGGGGGGAATGTCTACGACAAGGAGGCATTTTTACGAGCAAGACACATGCATATGCATACATGGTCACAACAACCAGACGTTGCCGAAAATAAAAAAAACAACCTTTTACCATCACCTACAGCAACGAGACACAGCGCACAAGCAAGTTAATGTACATCTTGCATTTTCTCAATGTCTCGCCATCCAAGTGCAAATAGCGGTGGTTGCGACCGAGAACCAACCACCAAAAATCATCATCATCAACATCGTCAATGGAAAACCCTTCGACGCCACACAAAATACATCGACCAGATGTCTTACAAGAAAACACTCTGAGTGCGAGTAGCGGTGGTTGCGACCGAAAAGTTGAATCGGTACGACGGTTACAACAAAATCCAACCCTCGATCTTCATCGTCGTGAGCAGCATCGATGGAAATAACTTTGTGCATTACCAGAATGCGTAACGGTGGTTGCGACCGAAAAGTAGCAACCGTCTGGGCTGTCAATCAAAGCAGCAACTACACAGGAGCATTCGACCGTCATCGTCGATGGAAAATAACTTTGTGCAACAGAAATGTACAACGGTGGCTGCGACCGGCAAATAGCAACCAAAATATACAACGGTGGTTGCGACCGGCGAATAGCAACCGTCTGGGCTGTCAATCAAAGCAGCAATTCCACAGAAAGAATATAAAAGGGGGCAGCAGTTGAGCAGCAGTACTTCAGTCATACCTTGTGTACCAGAGCGACGAGTCATTAGAGCTGAGCATTATATTTTACAGTCCACTAACATATTCATGTCCAATCACCGAAATAAAATTGAATAATAAAAATTAATTGTTTTCCTTTGGTTTTTACTGAGCTAATGAGCAGTGACATAGAGCTCAATTTCCGATTCCACATCGACCAAATTATTGCGAAAGCAAACTCCTCCCTTGGCTTCATAAAACGCTGGTCCAAAGAGTTCTCCAACCCTTACACCACCAAATCCCTTTACATAACATTCGTCAGACCTATACTTGAGTATGCTTCTCAGGTTTGGTCTCCTTTCCAAATTACCCACTCGCTCAGAATTGAAGCCGTTCAACGAAGATTTCTTCGATTCGCTTTACGTCACCTTCCTTGGAGTAATCCTCTAATCTTACCCCCCTACGAAGATCGGTTACTTTTAATCAATTAACATACCCTCGCAAAGCGTCGTATAGTTGCCGATATTATATTTTTGCACCAAATAATCACTGGTGTCATAGACAGTCCGGCACTCCTAGAAAATATCTTCCTCAATACCAATCCCTGCAACCTTAGATCAACCCCTCTCTATAACCTTCCCACTCATCGTACTAACTATGGCCATTTCAATCCTATCACCCGAATGCTACGCCTAGCAAACAGTGTACAGCATACCCTTGATTTTAATATAAGCGTACCTTCCCTCAGAAATAACTTATACTCCCGTAATCCTTAATAAATTTCCCCTTATATTTTTACTTTAAAAATAGGTTAGTTATTTAATTTTAAATTTTTATGTAATGTATATTAATATTGTAAGTTTAAGTTTATGATCAAAATTGTATTAAGCTTGAATTTAGCCAAACTAATAATAAATAAGAAAGCATACCACACAAAATAAGTACAGTTTATTAGAAGCTCCTCCCAATTATCACATGTGCGAACATATTGGACTCTTAAAATGGTTTCTTGTGGGGCTCCTTTGCATCTTTTGTAGAACCTCCTTGATTTTCGATTGAAGAGCAATAAGCCAGGGGCCGAATTACAGCTCACGATATCGAGTGAGTGAGTGGCATTAGAGATCGAGTGAGTGAGTAACCATTTTGGAATTACAGCATACGTGACCTCTCGTATCGTATTGCTCTTTAAAATTGTACAAGTATCATCGAATATTCACTAGTAAATTTCGAGTTTCTATTAATTCATAGATGTCGCTGGTGTCTCTTTATACTTATTTCATTATTTTTTGGTAGGTAAAATTCATGCCTTTGTAAAAAAAAGACAATATTTAGTAAGAATTTCGGAAAATTTAAACATAAAATACACTCGGATGGTGTTATTAAATGAAATATTGATAATAGATGGTTTCGATAGTCTTTCATGTATGAATTAGAGAGCACTTTATGCATCGAATGAAATTCCGATCGATAACTGATGAGAGAATGCCGAACTGTGGTACTAGATGACTCGATATCGTGAGCGGTAATACCAAATTCCCATAATTCCGATACGACTTATTCGATAGCGTGTGCCGTAACTCGGCCCCAGATCAGAAAAGATTTGCCGTTAAGAGATCTCCATTTGCGCTGGAGTACGCCTTCTTGAGCCCGAAGCGAGTCCCACTGCGCCCAATAAGCTTTTGTTGGAAATGTCGCTCCATTCAGGTTTCGTGTCATTTTCTCCTTCCTTGAGAGAATCGGTTTAATGTCTGCATTTTTTTTTTTGAACAGACCTCAATTTTTTTTTGTTCCCTCCGAATATGGGTTGAATTCTCATCCGTTGAGTATTGGTCAGCATTTTTTCTTCCTTCCGCCAAACGCAATGCGATTGGGGGTTTCCTTCACTTTTAATAATAATATATACATATATATAATTGTGGTATCATAGCATCAGTGGAGCAGCAAAGGACCGCCCCGGGTGTCACCCATTTGGGGGTGACACCCAAAAGCTACCAAGGAGCTACTATGGCGTTATAGATCGTAGAAGATGCAATTAACCTTGGTTTAAAAACATCGGAGAAATACGAAATTCCAACAGAAAGAAGAATTCGTCGTAGAAAGCTAATGGCTGGTGATTTGGCAACTGATGCAGGACTCTCTCTGAGCGCTGAACTACGGAAAGACATACTCGAGTGCCTTCATCGATTCATCACTGAACTTCGAACAAGAACAGAGTCTATTAAGGAGGTCGCTTCATTGTTCGAAGTTATACAGGCGAATACTTTTCTTTTAGCAAACATTAATGATTTGAAAATAGCTGTTTCAAAATTTGCTAGTGCTTATGATGAGGTGTCAGAGTCAGAAATTCTCTCATAGACACCAAGGTTGAAAAGTCATTTGAAAGTGGCTAAAGTGACAACATCTAATTGGTTATCTTAGACTTTATGAAATAATCCTTGAATTGGACTATGCAGAATTTTTTCCGAATCTTATTGTTGCATTAAAACCCCTCCGAATGGACTTCACCTTGACGAGGTGGGGGGGCTTACGTTGGAATCGTTCTGATTCTAATAAACTAACAAAGTTCAAAGGGGTTGTTATGTGAGCTCTAGTTAGCAACCCATAAAGTTGTTGTATAGATACCCTATCCCAGAGGCGCTGAATCGTACTGGGTAATGGATTCTTGCAGCTTCAAATATAGAGCGAGTTGTACAAATATACGACACCGGTGACCTTTCTCACGTTTGGAAGTCAAATTCCATAACAAAGGAAGGGGTGCTGGGTAGTGTAGTACCTCGAAAAATGAAGGGGATGCAGTGGACTTGGCAATGCTACCTACAACAATGATATGTCTGATTAATTCCAGAAAACTGGGTAAAGTTTGGTGGCGCTTACCCCAATACCAAACGATCCTAGAATACTGGGGAAACGTGAAGACACCATTGATAATTGGTTGAAAGGTTGGTTTGTGCATGAGCCAACCGATTCCAGTAAATATAGTGAAGATAAACACTCCAAGAAGAGGGTTTTAATTCATTACACATAGTGTGCAGGTGACCAGCACATTAAAAAAAAACACATTCGTTTGGAAAGGGGAACCAATCCTCTGGGGAAAAAAATACCCCTGCGGTGGTGCATGGCCGTAAGTGGATGGAGAACCACAATGAAAAATGCTTCGTGCGGTGTATTGGGTTATGAACACCTCGTTGAAAATCAGGGGATTCAATGTTAAACTTAACATTGTTCCCCTTAAAAACTTTGAATAACCGATCAATTTCAGAAAATTGGTTAAAAGCGAGGTTGGCAACGACCAAGTTATTCTAGGAAACTGAGTCAAAGTAAAGTCATCATTGTTAAGTACTTTTATAAGGTATAGTTTAAGTAGAAATACCGGATGCGGTATCTTCGTAGAAAAGTTCAACATTCACTCTCCGATTGGATGTTGGGCGAAATGCGGATGGCAGACTGCGCGGCTTGTTACCGCAACTGCAAAACGTAAGTGGACTTGTCATTCAGTACACGAGCGTAGCTTTACTCCTAGCTCTATTTGGATACCACGGGGCAACCGAGTTTTCTGCTAATGATGAGATTAACAGAAGTTTGTCAATGACAGGCAGATGTTTTTCAAGTTATTTAAGCGCATGTCTTATCACAGGCTCTTCGGAACCATGATGAGTTAAGAGATTACAGCCCTCTTACAATAAGGAAATATATGTCTTTCTGTCTGAGAACATTGTTTAAGCATTTCAAAGATAAGGAAGATATATGTTTTCTATTCCAAGACCCAGGTTGCATTGGAGTAGGCCCCCGTAGTGGGAGCAACGTGGTGGCTTGGTTTCGCATTAGACTTCAGAATAGGAATTAACGGAAAAAAATATAATAAAGATGGCAAGGTTCTGAAGTCTAGGATTATCTCTACCGGAGAGAGTGGGTTCGTATACAAGTACGAAGCAACACAATTCCGCACCGGGGAATGCGATCATTCTTGTATGATTAAGTTCTCTGGGGGTGGTTCCTACCTTTTTCTAAGAAACCCGGGTTCGCAGTGGAATATGGATTCTAAAGTCTAGGTGTTCACGTTAAACAAATTCTTATCTGTCGCATTAAAAATGTATATGACAATCAGTTGCGTCATGTGAAAGGAGTTTTTGTAAGATTAAATAAATTAAAAACTACTTGCGGGCAACAATGACGGAAAAGAGGCTCAACAATCTGGAAATTTTAACAATTGAACATGAGGCGACCCAGCAAATAAGTTTTGATGACGCTATTAGCGAATTTTCTGATCTCAAAGCTAAAAAGAATACGTTTTATTAATGCGGGACGAACAATCTTAAGAAGGGGGCAGTGTAATGCAAACCCAACATTTAATACCAATTTCCTAATCGAAAACGTTCAACCGAAAACACAAGTGGCAACACTAAGTGTAAAAATATACCAGGAGGGGAAATGTTTGACAGCAATGTGGAGACCATGTGGAAATTACTGGGTAGTTCTAGATGTAATGTCATTCGATAAAAATAGGCCGCTGAGGCAACCAAAATCAGTTTGAATTATAGACTGATAATGTTAAAAGTGAATTAATGTGATTATTGGTAGAGTTGAAACACAAAGTTGAGATCGAATAAAAGTGGTAGAATTAAATTCAAAGGTAAAGTTTTATTATTGCGAACTAAGCGCACGTAACACATACTTTAGTGATTTTGTAATGAATACATTAATGGTAATGATTACCAGCAGTTAAAAAGTGATTTTCGAATTCCATTTACGCCTACATCGTAAAAAAAAAATTAATGCAAGAGATAAAGAGAAAAAAGCATACACAAATGCATACATGAACTTTCATAAGAGCGCAAGCCCAATGCAGCATAAGCCAAATGCAGCGCAAGCTCAATGCTCAATGTTAATGTGGTCGTAAAAAAAAAAAATTAAGTGATGTTGACCTCTTAGTCAAGGAACAAAAAAAGGGTGCTCATTAAAAAAATCCAACTCTTGAAAATAACGGGTCTATGAAATAACTCCCACGAAATAAGTCCCACTTTTAAAAACGAAATAAGTCCCACCAAAAATTGCTTAAAAAAATGAAATAACTCCCACGAAATAAGTCCCACTTTTGAAAACGAAATAAGTCCCACCAAAATGAAATGATTTAAAAATTTACTTGAAATGAAATAACTCCCACTCAAAATGAAATAACTCCCCCTTGAATAATATATTTCTTAAATGAATTAAGTCCCACTTTCATAAACGAAATAAGTCCCACTTTTTCATTGTTTAATGCGATTTCAGATAAGAAGTATTTGGCTCTTCGAAAAAAACACACGTCGAATAATATGAATAATCAAAGCAGATGAATAATAAAGAAAAATCGTATACAAGCAAGAAGAGCAATGAGAGATGAGAGATAAGGACAAAAAATTATGGTTGTCCCTTTTACGAAATATTGGACATTTCGTAAAAGGGACAACCATAACTTTTGCATAAGAAAAAATATAAATTTAGGGGTATGAAATAACTCCCACTTTACAAAACGAATTTATTCCCACTCAAAACGAAATAAGTCCCACTTAAAATAAAAACGCGTAACGAAATAAGTCCCACCAATTGACGAAATAAGTCCCACTTTTAAAAACGAAATAACTCCCACTTTCAAAATAGCAATTTTTGGTGGGACTTATTTCGTTTTTAAAAGTGGGACTTATTTCGTGGGAGTTATTTCATAGACCCGAAAATAACGACAACCCTTATATTCAGTTCAATTTAACTACCACACTAATTCCATCTTAAAATCACCAAATTACAATAAAAACTGACTCTTCTTGCTCCAGCAGCCTTTCTATAAAGAAAAGCTTGTTACATATGAGAACTTTCCAGCAGCTTCGAACAGTCTATAGGAAAACACGAGAAAAGTTTAGAACAGTTTATAGGGAAGCACGAGAACTTTCTAGGAGTTAAGAATAGTTTATAAGAAAGCATACCACACAAAATTAGTACAGTTTATTAGAAGCTCCTCCCAATTATCACATGTGCGCACCTATTGGACTCTTAAAATTGTTTCTTGTGAGGCTCCTTTGCATCTTTTGTAGAACCTCCTTGATTTTCGATTGATGAGCAATAAGCCACATCAGAAAAGATTTGCCGATAAGAGATCTCCATTTGCGCTGGAGTATGCCTTCTTGAGCCCGAAGCGAGTCCCACTGTGCCCAATAAGCTTTTGTTGGAAATGTCGCTCCATTCAGGTTTCGTGTGATTTTTATAAGAAATGAAACACGCTGAAACCTTCTTGACACAAGGAGTTTCGTTAAAGGAATGAATGTTAAGACCAAAGTGAACTAGAAAATAAAGATAACAGATGTAAAGAGAAAATGTATGTTTAAGAGTTGCCACTTTAAGTTTTTTCTAACACACCCCCTCAACGCTTAAATTCAAAGATATTCAATTCAAAAAATGTTTGGGCATGTTTTAACTTTAAACATTTAAAATTCCAAAAGTGATTCTAATTTTGCCATTTCATTAACTTAATTTAGATATGTTTGTAAGATATAAAATAAAAAGTAATTCAGTCTAAAAATTCAGATAAGTTATAGTCCAATAAATTGTTGAAACAGTAATGGTGTTTCGAAATCGTTGTGGGCTTAGTTAGAGCATCGGCCAGCATCTTATCAGTGGAAAAATACTCTAAAATAACAAATCCATCCGTTATTGCCTCACGAATGTAATGGTAACGTATGTGAAGATGTTTTGTTCGTGTTCTCTTGCCTTGGTAATTTGCGATGCACTGTGCACTTTGACTATCAGTGAAGATAACTATTGGTGTTTCCGCATTAAATAAGTCCATTTCAGTGAGAAATAGTTTGAAGTATTTTGCTCTTTTTGCACAAGAAGTAAGTGTTACATACTCCGCTTCGGCACTGGATAAGGTGATGAAGCTTTGTTTCCGTGATGCCCAATCGACTGGCCCACCAGATAACACGAAAATCATTCCAGACTGTGACAATCATTGGTATCCTCAGCCCAACTGGAGTCAGCATATGCACAAAGTGGTTTCCTTATTTGACGATATGTAATTTTATAATTTTGTGTTCCCTTCAAATACCTCAAAACTGATAAAGCAGAGTTTCAGTGCTGAACTTTGAGATCCTGATTAAATTGAGAAAGGGCGTTTACGCTATATGTTATGTCTGGTCGGCTAAAGGTTGACAAATGCAGTAAACTGCCGATTAGCTCTTGATAATCCCTTTGATTTACTTTCTGCTTTTCTGCTTCAATGTCTGGTTCCTTTTTTTTCACTATCAGAACAGCTTATTTCAAGCTTGTGAAACAATGTATCTTTTCTTCAAGAGTTTTTTCACCCTTAAGTACTCAGAAATATGTATCACTGTCATCATTTAGCGAGGTGTTAGTAGTTAGTAAGCAAAAATTAAGTCTAACACACTCAAGACAACAGAGCTAAAAAATATTACAAAATTATTGATAAACATAATATACAAAAACAAATTAGAAAGGTAGCTACATTTAAACGTAAAATTAATTATTAAATATGACAATTATAAAGATATAAGAAACATAAAAAAACATAGTCAAGAGAGTGGAGCTCTGGTTCGAATTAAGGACTTTAACGTAGTTTTACTAACATGAAAATCTATTAAATTTGAGTTTGAGTTTAAAACTTTTATCATGCGAGTAATAGGCTCATTCAATCCATAATTAGTTCTATGATAAGGACAGTGAAGTAACTCCAAGTTGCGCAGTTGGTATGAGCCTCCCCGGTAGTTAAAACTTATGCATGCGAGCAAGTCAGGAGCATCAATTTGTCCTGTTATGAGCTGGTGAATAAAGACTAAATCATTATTTATTCGCCGATGCGAAAGCAGTTGCATATGCAAAAGTTGAATACGATGCTCATACGGTGGAAGGTCATAAGGATCAGTCCAAGGAAGTCCCTTGAGAGCAAATTTAATAAATCTTCGCTGTATACTTTCTATTCTTGAATTGTGGACTGCATAATAAGGAGACCATACTTGAGAGGCATATTCTAGATGGGGTCGAACATGACAGTTATACAGCGAAAGAGTGACGTAGGGGTCCATAAACTCCTTTGCCCATCTTTTAATAAAGCCTAGCATTGAGTTTCCTTTACTAACCTGATTGAAATATCGAAATAGTTCTTTCTTTTCGGTTTCGATAAACTTCAAGACCAACTGTTAATTTGGGCTCCCCACAATCGCGAATATCAAAATGTTTTTCAAGTGTTTTCTTAATTGTTTTATAGAAACTCATATCACTCGTTGCAATAATTAAGTCATCTACATATACAGCTAAATATGTAGCTTTAGTACCATTTTTGTAAAAATATAAGCATTTGTCATAATTCGAATTTGAAAAACCTATTTGTTTTAACGTATTATCCAACTTCTTATTCCACTGATGTCCCGATTGCTTAAAGCTGTAAATTAATTTTTCCAGTTTAAAAACTTTGCTATCATCCTCAACGAAACCTTCTGGTTTCTCCATATAAATTTCTTCGTCGAGATCGCCGTACAGAAACGCTTTTGAAACATCAATGTGATGAAGTTCTAAATCATCATTTGCGGCAATGGCATACAAAATCCGAATCGAGCTTATTTCCGCTCCTGGTGCAAAAGTTTGAAGATAATCCCTACCATATATTTGCGCGTAACGGTGCCGTGACTTAAGGCCAAGTGACATAAGGCCGAATTTGAATGTTTGGCCTTATGTCACTTTGCGAAAGCGACATAAGGCCAAATTTTAGGAGTTGGCCTTATGTCACTTTCCCATAGCGTCATAAGGCCAACTTTTTTTAGGACATAAGGCCAACTGTTCAATTTATTGTTTGTTTATGCAGTATGGATTGTTATCAACATCCAGCTTTTTACATCTTGCGCTCATTAACATTCTTCTTCTCAATTATGTAAAAATTAATCTTTTGGACGGGCCTTTAATTTTTCGCAAGACAATCATGTAAGCCTACTTCCCTAACTTATATTTGAGCAAAACATTTTTCCGCTATTAACTTCATATCATAATTTTGCTTGATGGACGTGATGCTTGATGCATTGTTTTATAAAGGAAGATACAGTTATAATTAAAAATGCGAGTGCATACATACAGAATATTTTTAAGTATCATTAGCCGTGTTTCATTGGGAATTTTCATATTCACTTCACTAATACGCTCAATAAGACGCTGTACTCACTAATGCAACTCTATTCCATAAACTCCATTTACCAGCCATCCCTGTTGTTCACCTCTGCAAGTGACTTATTTTTATTCACTTATCGTTGTTCACTTAGAATTATTGTTTTCCCATGTGCGATGTTCTGCTATGTTTTGCTGAAGTGAATACAGATTCCCAATAAAACTCGACTATTGATACAAAGAGATATGCTTTCAATTAGTTTAATTTAAAGATATAAGTTAAAAAGCTTTTACAAAACATTCGCCGGGAATTTTTTAAAAATATTTTTTCAGTTTTATTTTCAAATCTTTAGGTTTTGAGCTTAACTTAAAGTAAAAGTAAAAAATTCGCAAACATTCAAATTTGGTCTTATGTCGCTTGGCCTTAAGTCACGGCACCGCGCGTAACCTTTGGCAACTAATCTAGTATTTCGTCGTTTGATTGTGCCATCTGTATTTTGTTTTCTTTTAAACACCCACTTGCAACCGATGACGTTTTTGTCATTTGGCCGAGCTACAAGCTTCCACGTTTTATTTTTATTTAACAAGTCAAACTCGATTTTCATTGCCTGTTTCCAAGCGTTAGCGTTTTCCGATTTTTCAACATCTCTTCTTGTTTTAGGATCTCCGACCTCAGCAAGATTAGCCTTTTCACTTCGGAGTGTAACCGCTTTAGGAAGTATTCGCTTTCTGTATGGAACTTCATTTTTATCAGCCGCTTCTACATTCTCATTTTCCTTTTCTTTCTCCGGTGTTATTTCAACATGCTTCTCAAATGACTCTTTATCTTTAACTTCAGCCTCTTTCTTTCCATACTCATTAAAATCAATATCTTCTTCATCAAAATTCTCCTTACTACATTTCATTTCTTTAATTTGGAACTCTTCTTCCTTATTTTCGTTTGAAACAAATTCATAATATTTATACACGTCCCTATTTTCATACATATTTTCAATGAATACAACGTCGCGACTTTTGGTTATTGAACGTGCACCCCTTTTCCACAGTCTATATCCCTTACTATCTTCGCAGAAACCTAACAGCACAAATTCTTCACTTTTCGGCTCAAACTTTCCTAGATTGGTGTTTTTGTTCAACACAAATGCACGTGACCCTACTGCTTTTAAGTGTGAAATTGTTGGAACTATTCCAGTCCAAAGTTTTTCTGGGGTTTTACTGCAATTTGGAGTCGTAGGGCACCTATTTCTTAAGTATGCCGCGAGTAACAGGAAGCTCCTTCCCACCTTACAATTTTTCTTAGAATGCAAGATCAATTGCTATCTTGCATTCTTAGAAGGAATGTAATGCCTTGCATCCGATCATGTTAGCATGCATTTGTGGGAACAGACACTACGTCAGCATTCTGTGCTGTCGCATGTCGGTGTTTGTTTTCACAATCATGATTTGCCTTCATGATCGAGATGCAACGCAAAGGTATTCATTATACTTTTAAGAAAAATAAAGTTAGTCTATAGATACACACCACATCCACCACATCTTTTATTTCGTTCGGAACAAACATATAACTGGCGCAGTCGGGAAAAAAAAACCGCTCGGGTAAAATCGAAAAAGCGTAGCCATTTTTAACAAAAGTACAAAGCATATGTATTTCAAAGTGAAAAACCTTTAAATGCAAGAAAAAACAAAACTTAAAAACTTAATCTAAAGAAACAAGTTAAAAAGTAATGAAACAAAACCTAACCAAGTTAGACTCAATAATAAAAACCTTCAACAACAGTAGCTAACTATCAAAAAAAAAAAACAACTAAGCCATACATACATATTAACTGTGAAGAAAAAAAAAACAACTAAGCCATACATACATATTAACTGTGAAGAAAAAAAACAACTAAGCCATACATACATATTAACTGTGAAGAAAAAAAAAACAACTAAGCCATACATACATATTAACTGTGAAGAAAAAAAAAACAACTAAGCCATACATACATATAAGCTGTGAAGAAAAAAAAACTTTACCAGAGAAGACAACAAAAGAGAGGCTGCAAACTAATCAACAAACGCACTATCTTCTTCAAGTGAGTAACAACAAATCACAATGGAAACCTTCAATGCTGTAGATAAATTAAAAGTACTTTTAGACTTAATAAATAAGATCCCATTGTTTGATGGAAACAAAAGTTGTCTTATACATTTCTTGGACAGGGTAGATTCGTTAGCACCAATTTTGTCAACTCTCGATGAAGGCTCCCTGACGGTAATTTCAGGGTTTCTTAGGGATAAAATAGTAGGAAAAGCTAGGGTAGAATTACAAAAACATGGTAGGGTTAGTGAGTGGACACAGGTCAAGCAAATTTTGATTGATAATTTCGGAGAAAGGCTGTCAACTGACAAGTTGATTGACCAAATTAGAACAGCTCGAGTTAAAACCAACATTTCAGACTTTTATAGCAATATTAATTATTTATTAAGTAGAATTAATAATAAACTTTTATTAAATAATCAAAATGACGAATTAATAATTGCTTCTAACAATAGAATTGCCCTAGATTCTTTCAAAAATAATTTACCTGAGCCTACCAAATCTATCGTGCTAAGTCGAAATCCAAAAACAATGAACGACGCTTATAAAGTTATCCTAGAAATCGGTCACCAACATTTAGGATACCAAAATTATTTTCAAAACCTCAAACAAAATCAAAACTTTTCCAGACAGGACAATAATAATAATTATAATCAAACTTATAGTAATAGAAATAATGGTCAGAGTAATTCAAATTTAAGAAACAGTTATAATTATAGAAACAGTTATTCGAACTTTAGAAATAACAATAACACAAACTATAACAGTACACACAATAATAATGCACAAAATAGTAACCCATACAACCCTTATACGCAAAGTAATCAAACAACAACAACACGTCAAAATGTTTACAATCCACAGCAACAAAATCGAAACAACACAAACCATTTAGGGCGTAATACACACAATAATAATAATAATAGCAGACAGTTTAGTTGTCAAAATAATACGAATGTTTCTAGAAATTCAAGAAATAGCAATATGATGGAAGTTGATCATATTGCAAACGAGGTAAATTTTCAGACACACACCTCAGATCTCTTCCCTTTATAGTGGTTAGAACTAAATCTTCGCCAATTAAATTATTGATAGATTCCGGAGCAGCTACTTCTTTAATACAAAAAGGACTGTTTCACAATTCTTTTAGAACTCCATTAGATAAACCATTATCTTTAAAAACTCTGAACTCAAATATAACAATCGATTCGAAAATAAAGATTCCTCTTTTTAAGGAATTTTGTAACCCGTCCAGTATGATAGAATTGCTAGAAACAAATTTTAATTCTGATTTCGATGGTATTTTGGGATGCAATGTATTAAATCCATTGCAAGCAAAAATCGATTTTAAGAATTCAAAACTTGTAACAAACAATGCAATCTTGCCTTTGATTTTCGATATTCCATATTATCCTTCAGTAGAAGAAATAAACACTTTAGCGGAAGAAACAAAAGAAATAGTTTTTGAAAGCCCGAATATAGATAATATTACTCAAAATATTATACTTGACGATTTAAATGATGAAGAAATTTGTTGCTTAATCAAAATTATAAAAAAATTCGAAAATGTGTTTCATAATAAAGATGATAAATTGTCTCCAATGGTTGGATATTCGCATAAGATACCAACTAAAAACGATATTCCTATATTTTCCAAAGCATATAGATATCCTGAAGCGCACAAAGACGCAGTAAATAAGCAAATAACAGAAATGCTTCATTCGGGAATTATCACTAAATCAAATAGTCCATACAACGCCCCAATTTGGATCGTTCCAAAAAAATCTGATAATTCAGGTCTACAAAAATATCGCATCGTAATCGACTATAGGAAGCTTAACGCAAATACAGTTGATGAAATATTCCCAATGCCTGATATAACAGAAATTCTTTCAAAACTAGGAAATGCACAGTATTTCTCAACACTAGATCTGGCAAAGGGATTTCATCAAATCCCTATAGACGTAAAAGATAGACACAAAACAGCGTTTTCAACAGCAGATGGACATTACGAATTTACTCGTATGCCATTCGGTGTCAAAAATGGACTTGCATCCTTTCAACGGATGATGAATGAAGTCTTATATGACTTCATTAATAAAATTTGTGTCGTATATCTCGATGATATACTCATCTTCTCAACGTCTTTACAGGAACATATTGATTCTTTGAATAAAATATTAAAAAGGCTTCAAGAATTTAAACTTAAAATACAAATAGACAAGTGTAATTTTCTTAAACGTCAAACAGAATATCTTGGTCATATAATTGCTGTAGATGGTATCAAACCCAACCCGTCAAAAATAGAAGTAATTCAAAATATAAAACTCCCTCACACAGTTAAGCAGATAAAATCGTTCTTAGGCGTAACCGGGTTTTACCGGAAGTTTATAAAGGACTACTCTAAGGTAGCTCTTCCATTAACTAAATGCCTAAAGAAAAATGTCAAAATTAACATTCATGACAAAGAGTACATAGACTCCTTTAACAAGCTTAAAGAGCTCATATGTACTTGTCCTATATTGACATATCCCGATTTTAAAAAACTGTTTACATTAACTACTGATGCTAGTAACGCAGCATTAGGAGCCGTTTTATCCCAAAACCAACATCCTATCGCTTTTGCATCTAGGACTTTGAACAAACATGAACTACACTACAGTACAATAGAAAAAGAGCTTTTGTCCATAGTATGGGCAACCAAATACTTTAGACCCTACTTATTTGGACGAAAATTTAAGATACAAACAGACCATCGACCACTTATAAGGCTAAATTCTCTCAAAGAACCGAATATAAAATTACAACGCTGGAAAATTAAGCTTAATGACTTCGATTTTGACATTGAGTATATTAAAGGCAAAGAAAATTGCGTAGCCGATTTTCTAAGTCGTATGCAAGTAAATCATATATACCTATACAAATGATATTTGCGACGACGTCGGATCTGATAACGCAACAATTCATAGCGGTATTGAAAATTTGAATGATCACATTTTTATTACAGAAAACCCATTGAATCTATATAAACATCAAATAATTTTGGAAAAAACAGATACGACTTCTTATAAAACAAAAATTTTGTTCAAAAAAAAGAGAAGATCTGTCATTTCACAACCAGAATACAATGAAACTAACGTCCTTAACATTCTTCAAGGTTTATTACCAATCAAAGGAACGTTAGGCGTTTATTGTAAAGACGATAATATGTTTATTAAATTTCAGAGCACTATTGTAAAGTATTTTTCAAATTCCCCAAAAATGAAAATCTTAAGATGTATGAATTTTATTACTGATATTACAAACAAAGAACATCTGCTTGAACTGATAGAAAAAACTCATGCTAGTAAAAATCATAGAGGAATAGAGGAAACTTATTCAGAACTAAAAAGTGAAATCTATTTTCCAAATTTAAGATTAGAAATACAGAAGTTCATAAATAACTGCATAATATGCAATATGTGTAAATTCGATCGCAATCCAATAAAACCAAAGTTAATGGTATCAGAAACTCCAGACAAAGCTAACGAAATTGTACACATAGATATTTGGTTTTTAAATAAAGGTAATATGTTTTTAACCTGTATTGATAAACTTACTAGACATGTCTCAATACACTCTATTACAGATAGAAACTCCATAACCATAGTCAGCTTACTTAGACAAAGATTCGCTTGTTTAGGAAAGCCATCCAAAATAGTCGCAGATAATGAATTTAACACTGCATACATTAAAAACTTCCTTAATGGAGAAGGCATAGCCCACCACTTTACATCACCAAATACACACACAGGAAACGCCGTGATAGAAAGGTTTCATTTAACTCTTAATGAGCACATACGATTACTCAAACTTAGTAATGCAGGAAAAGAAACATTAAACGATAATGATATGGTGTTCAAAGCAGTCGAAATTTATAATAATACAATCCATTCATCTACAAATTTTAAACCAATCGAACTTTTGCATTCAACCTTAAATAAAAAGCAGTGGGATGACCTAAAATTAAGATTAAATCAGATTAAGGAAAAACAAATAGGAAAAATAAACGAATCCCGAACAGAACAGCAAAATTTTAAGGAACATGAATTAGTTAAAAATTAAGGCTTTTATAACAACAAACACCTACCAAAATATATAATAAAAAAGTTAAATCAAAAAAACAAACTTATTTTACCGATGAATTAGGAAATAAACGTGATAGACAAATAGTTAAAAGGAAATATAAATACCAAAATTCAATCCCAAGCATTAAATTCGATAGAAATAAAACTGGAAGAACTTACTCAAAAAAAAAATAAAACAAACAATACTTTAAATTGAAACTTATTCTTTGTTTTATTTCCTTTCAGAGAAAATATGAAGATTGCATACATTTTGGCAATTGTCGGGTTTTTTAATTGCCAGGCATACCTTAACGTCGAGAAAATCGTAGAAGAACACGGTTTCCTCAAACTAAGGGATGAACCGTTAAAAGTTATAAACAAAACCAATAAAATTTTGCATTATATCGATCTAAAACAATACGATTATATGTTGGAAATTGTCAAAACCTCTATAGATGGTTTTGAATCCAAATTTAAAGAAAAAAATATAACACCGATTCTTCTAAATAATCTGAGAAAACTGCAAATCCAAATAAGATCTTTGATTCCCCATAATAGACAGAAGAGAGGAGCACTTAACATTATAGGTTCAGGGCTCAAATTTATAGCAGGAACTATGGATGATGAGGATAGACAAGAAATTATAAATCATTTAAGAAATATAGATTTTAATAATAGAAATCTCATCGAGCAAAGTAATAAACAGGTTAGATTAAACGAACAGTTTCATTTAGAACTAGGAAGTATTATAAGCCAGCTTAACATTAATCAAAATGTAACATCGTATTTGTATAACAATTTAACCAAAGAATTCAACGATATCAAATTAGAACACCTAAAATTAATTGAGAAACTCCAAATTGAAAGCAATATGAATCTCATTAGAACGCAAGTAGAGAAAATCAAAGAAAACATAATGCTTAGTCGGCTAGAAGTCTTAGGAAGAGATTTGCTGTCTGAAAAAGAAATAATTGACAATAACATAAACCAAGAAACGCTTAAATATCTCCGCAGCTCAGTAATTTATAAAAATAGATTTATTATTTTTATTGTTTCCATACCAACATTTTCAGAGAAAAAATATTACAAAATATACGTTCAACCAGTTCCAAATTCAGACGGTTTCCAAATTGTATTAGATAAAAAAGTTTTCATAACAGACAACAGTAAAATATATGAATATAATCAAGAAATATTATTATACGAATCTAAACTGGAAGAAACAAAGAACAAATGTATCAAAAATATATTTCACACAAATAAGTTCTGTGCTGTAGAAAAAATGGATGAAGAAGAAATTGATGTTATTAATGACGGTTTATTAATTTTAAAAAATATGAAAAATGCTTCAATAATTCAAAACTGTAACGATATAGATTACACTGTTTATAAGAATAATCTAATAAGATTTTCAAATTGTTTTATTCAAATCAATAATATTAAGTTTTCAAACGAATTTTATACTTTCAAAGAATTGTTAACCTTGCCAAATAATTATAAAAGTGAAAATATAACTTTTAATGAAGGGATCTTATTGTTGAAAAATTTAAAACAAGAAAATTTTACAAATATAAAAGAAATCAAGTATGTTAAAACGATGCAAATTGTTAATCATTCATTAAATATTCTATCATTAATTGAAATTATTTTTATAGCAATTATTGTTTTCACCTTACTTAAGAAAAACAGAATTGTAAAAGAAAAAGAAAATATCCAACTAAATGTAATACCCCCAACAATTTCAACAGAGACTGTTGAAAGTAGGGAGGGAGGAGTAACAGGAAGCTCCTTCCCACCTTACAATTTTTCTTAGAATGCAAGATCAATTGCTATCTTGCATTCTTAGAAGGAATGTAATGCCTTGCATCCGATCATGTTAGCATGCATTTGTGGGAACAGACACTACGTCAGCATTCTGTGCTGTCGCATGTCGGTGTTTGTTTTCACAATCATGATTTGCCTTCATGATCGAGATGCAACGCAAAGGTATTCATTATACTTTTAAGAAAAATAAAGTTAGTCTATAGATACACACCACATCCACCACATCTTTTATTTCGTTAGGAACAAACATATAACTCGCGGTATACACTAGCTCCACCCATAAATAATCTGGTAAGTGTGCCTCAAATTTTAAACACCTAGCCATAGCAACAAGTGTGCGGTTTGCTCGTTCGGCAACGCCGTTCTGCTGCGGTGTATTCGGACAGGTAAGTTTTTGTTTTATCCCATGTAAGCGATAGAGTTCACTAAATTCTTTGCTTATATTTTCACCTCGATTATCTGACCTTATCCTTTTAATTTTTAAATTTAATTGGTTTTCGGCATAATTTTTAAATTCAATAAATTTTGACATCATATCTGATTTCTTTCGAATAAAATAAATAAATAAATATTTTTCGGGAAAAATCGTCGATAAAAGTAATATAATAGAGTGACTTACTCAAAGATTCTGTTCTCATGGGACCCTAGATGTCCGAATGAACCAGCTCCAAACAATTCGATGTTGATTTTTCCAATTTTTGAGAAAAGGGCAGTCGTGTCTGTTTTCCTTGTATGCATATGGTGCACTTCAGATCACTATTTTTAAAGTCTGGCAGTCCTCTCACCAATTTTTCGCGTTTTAATTGTTTTAAAGATGCACTGTTTAAAAAAAAATACTGTGTTTGGATAACTTATCAGTTATCACTGTTGTTATAAGTGGGATGTTGCATCGTAGATACGTGTTTCTTTTTGTTGGTTTCTGAACTGAAGTTGTTTTTGGTTTCTGTGTTGTTGTGGGCCTTGTCTTCAGTAGTTTTTATGAAGTATGGTCCATCCTGTTTTCTCGCTTTGATTATAAGTGTTCCGTCCTTGTTAAATATCTTTGCGACGATTTTCTCGAAAACAACTTTGATGCCATTTGAAGTCGCTTTTGTTATTGAAATTAGGTTTTCTTTTAAGTCTGGAACATAAAGAGCATTAAAAAGAGAACAATTTACCACCTGACCATTCACTCTGCTCTTAAGCGTTACTGTTCCGATACCTAAAATAGCAACTTGTTTGTCATTTGTTAGTCTAACTATGCCAAATTGACCTTCAGTGAGCTTAGAAAATAAATTTTTGTCTTGACACATGTGTGACGTAGCTCCACTGACAACACACCAACGTGCTTTCCCAGCCGTGTCGAATTTGGCATAGGAGCAATTGAGAAGCTCTTGTGTGATAAATCCGCAGTCGTTATTTGCTTGTCTTGCAGTTTCTGTTTGCGATCTACAATTTCTCGCTTTGTGCCCTCTTCTTCCGCATCGTCGACAGTTGTAATTAATAAACCTGTTTGGTTGAAATGATGTTGGACGAAAATTATTGAACTTTTTGTTTCGGAAAGATGAGTTACCTGAATGTGTTGGCTTACATACCTATAGCTCTCATGGCATTATTACTCACTGTGTCTTTTCTTTTGTCGCCGATTTCCATTAATCAACTTCAAATAGTGTCCAACGATGGAAATTTTTCTTGAGCCTCAAATGCTGCTTGCACACTTTTATACGAATCGTCCAAACTGTCTAACAGAATGATAGAGAGTAGATCGTTGTCTAATTTAGCCTCCAGTTCCATTAAACTATTTATAACTGCATTAAACTCTATTAGATATTCATCCATGCTCTGGCCGGTGTCCATTTTCATATTGAGTAGTTTTCTGAATTCCTCCGCTTTTTGCCGCACACCCTTCCTGTTATATGTTTTTTCGACGAAGTCCCATATTTCCTTCGACGTGCGCAGATGTCGCACTAACGAAACCACGTGGAGCTCCATTGCGAGAATAAGCTCAGCTCGAGCATCTAAGTCCTTCTCGATCCATTTTTCTGCCTCCGTGTTATCTGCTGGTCGGTATTCAATTCCTTCAACTATTTTAAGGATTCTAAGTTTATGAAGAATTCCCTCCATCTGTACACGCCATGTACTATAATTTTCTCCGCATAGGAGCGTGATTTTTCTGAACATTGTATTGGGCATTTTAATTTTAACTTTTGTCTTTAGCTAGGTATGTGCAAGCTTGTTAGCTGGAATTTTATCTTTAAAGATAACTTGAAATTACTGTACTATTTAATGATGTAATCTAGTGGGACTGGGGTGGGCCCATAACCTAAGAAATGAAACACGCGGAAACCTTCTTGACACAAGGAGTTTTATTAAAGGAATGAATGTTAAGACCAAAGTGAACAAGAAAATAAAGATGACAGATGTAAAGAGAAAATGTATGTTTAAGAGTTGCCACTTTAAGTTATTTCTAACAATTTTCTCCTTTCTTGAGGGAATCGGTTTAATGTCTGCATCTTTTTTTGAACAGACCTCAATTTTTTTTTGTTCCCTCCGAATATGGGTTGAATTCTCATCCGTTGAGTATTGGTCAGCATTTTTCTTCCTTCCGCCAAACGCAATGCGATTGGGGGTTTTCTTCACTTTCAATAATAATATATACATATATACAATTGTGGTATCATAGCATCAGTGGCGCAGCAAAGGGGGGACGTGGGGTGGACCGCCCCGGGTGTCACCCGTTTGGGGGTGACACCCAAAAGATACCAAGGAGCTACTATGGCGTTATAGATCGTAGAAGATCCAATTAACCTTGGTATGAAAACATCGGAGAAATACGAAATTCCAACAGAAAGAAGAATTCGTCGTAGAAAGCTAATGGCTGGTGATTTGGCAACTGATGCAGGACTCTCTCTGAGCGCTGAACTACGGAAAGACATACTCGAGTGCCTTCATCGATTCATCACTGAACTTCGAACAAGAACAGAGTCTATTAAGGAGGTCGCTTCATTGTTTGAAGTTATACAGGCGAATACTTTTCTTTTAGCAAACATTAATGATTTGAAAATAGCTGTTTCAAAATTTGCTAGTGCTTATGATGAGGTGTCAGAGTCAGAAATTCTCTCATAGACACCAAGGTTGAATAGTCATTTGAAAGCGGCTAAAGTGACAACATCTAATTGGTTATCTTAGACTTTATGAAATAATCCTTGAATTGGACTATGCAGAATTTTTTCCGAATCTTATTGTCGCATTAAAAATGTTTATGACAATCAGTTGCGTCATGTGAAAGGAGTTTTAGTAAGATTAAATTAATTAAAAACTACTTGCGGGAAACAATGACGGAAAAGAGGCTCAACAATTTGGAAATTTTAACAATTGAACATGAGGTGACCCAGCAATTAAGTTTTAATGACGCTATTAGCGAATTTTCTGATCTGAAAGCTAAAGTTACAAGTTACAAGTTAACTTTATTGAGGCATATAAAATCTGTACATTTATATTTAAAAAAAATAGGTACGCATTTCATCTTTGGTCGACTTCATGATATGTCTGACTGTAACATAAATTCAAAATATTTCAAAAAATATAATAAAAATAAAAATATCTAGTCGATAATTAACATATTGATTTGATTACTTGCTCCCGGTGATCAATACTCTGCTTTGCTCTTTTATGGCATTCTTAACTTAATGACTAGGACTATACTAAAAAACTTAAAAACTAAAAATCCACAGTTTTGAGGAGGATATCTGAATTTATATCAGGTATGATAAAATAGTGCAGATATTAAGAAATCCCTATTAATTTAAAAAAACAAAATTACAAGGAAAGCTCAACAATCTGCATTGAACAATGGCTTATGTTAGCAACGTCTACCAAAACATGTCTAAAATGTTTTATTTTCTTTATTTTTTTCTTTTTTTTCTTTTTTAATTGCATAACAATTAACAATTATCATCCCCTATAGTTAAAGGGAGATGCCTTTTCAAAGAACGGCACTTTTGTAGTTTCGTTTGTATCTTGTCCTAAAAGAGAAAAAGACCCCTCATTGAGAAAATTAAATTTAGATAAATAATAGTTATCAAATAGGCAGTTATTAATATTAGAGCCCATCAAGGATCTTACAAGTGGGTTTTCATGATATCTTATACGCTCCATTTTTTTTATCAAAAGTTCTATTTGATATTTCATTATGGGCGTTACCTGAGTTTCTTCATATAAAACTTTGTTGGAATACCACTTTTTATCTGCTCTTCTAAACAGACCGCAACAAAATCTCAAAATTTGTCTCTCAAACAACTCCATTTCTTTTGCAACACTAGGTGATATCGTAAGCCACGTACAAAACCCATACGTCAAAATCGGTCTTACAAGCGTCTTGTACATAAGAAGTTTTGTTTTCTCTGACAAGCTCTTTGAATTAAATAGAAGTTTAAGCGATCCTACAACCATCTTTGCCTTATTAAGGACCGTCCTAGCAGAAGAATCGGTTATGGAAGTTTATTCCCAGGTATTTTGTTTCGGTTTGTAATGGAATTTGAATATCATTCACTGTTAAAGATAAAGACTTGCTTTCTTTTACCGCAAGGTAATGTCCTTTGCCACTCGCGTTTCTAAAACAAGTTAGTCCACATTTTCTTGTATTAATTTTCAGTCTCCATTTTTTGAAATAATTTTCGACGAGAGGAAGCCCTTGCTTTATTTTGCTTAGAGCTACAGTTGGTCGGGTACTACTAGCCAATATGATAGTATCATCTGCATAATGAATTGAACCTACTTCATTAGTCATTGGGTCAGAGAGAGGAAAATCTTGCAAGAAAATATTGAATAGGAATGGCCCCATTATCGATCCCTGTGGAACGCCTGTGATGACAGGATAGAATTCTGAACGTTCAGCTCCAATAAATATGGAATTCGACCTGTTTGATAAAAAACTGAGTATTATTCTACTCAACCAATGTGGACAGTTTAGTTGAATAAGCTTAAACATAAGACCCTGATGCCAAACAGAATCAAATGCTTTCTCAAGATCAATGTCCAAGCTCACTGTACATTTTTTGTTTCTTAGGTTTTGCAAAACTTTCTCTTGAAACAAGAGCAATGCATGTTCTGTGGAGATCCCTTTTCTGAACCCAAATTGATTTCTTGGGATTATCTCTTCATCATCACAAAAAGTGTTTAAATGATTTATTAAAATCCTTTCGAATAATTTGCCAATATTTGAAAGAAGCGCAATTGGACGAAAGTTAATAACTTCTCTTGCAGCTTTTTTCTTTGCTAATGGTAAAATCTTACCCTTTTTCCAAGCATTTGGGAAATACCCATTATTAACACATTGGTTAAATATAAGTGACAAAACGCAATCCAAAGAAAACGGACAATGCTTGAGAACAAAATTTGAGATTTGATCTATCCCAGAGGATTTTTATTATTAAGCGAGCTTCTCGAAATATTAACACAGTTAGGTGAAGTAAACGGTTCTCTTCTAGGGTCAAACGCACAACAATCTGACGAAAAGGTTAAAAGTTTTTCGATAGTGTGACACTCTTTAAAACGGTTTACTGTCGAAATAACTTCATTTTCGAAAGTTTGATAATCTGTTCCTATTTCAGATGGAGATGTCGAATAAAAGCTTTTAAAAGCATTTAATTTTGATTGAACATCTATAAGCTCTTGTCCATTATAAAAAAGAGTGTCTTTCGAAATATCTGTACCAAAGAATTTTCGGCCTGTTACTTTGTCGATTTCCTTGAAAGCTTGGGGGGAAGGTTTAATTTGTTTGAGTTTCATTCTAAGGAAATTATTTAGGTCTAAATTAACATTTTGTTTTATAATGCTACTTAAACAATCTATTTTTGCACGAAGCTCATTATATTCAGGGTTAACTCTGTTTAGGTATCGATTATAGAGTCTTTTAAGTTGTTTTAACCATTTTTCCGTAACTCAATCAACTTCTTGGTCAAATCTGATATACATTTGTATTTGTGATCTACAATATTATGAACTTTTGAATGAAGTTCAACATTGGAACTAATTGAGTCTACTATACGATTTATAAGAGCATCGATTTCTAGGTTTGCTAAATTTCTTGTGTTTGGCCAGTCGATAGAAGACAAAGAGTTATGAAGAGTTAGCTGAAAAGCTCTCCAATCAGTGTCTTTGAAACTTCTGTAAGAAGGTAGAGTTATGAAAATAGGGCAATAATCTTCGAGAGTAACATCATAGCTTATTCCTCGATGATCAGAAATCGTTGTAAACGTTTTACAGGTGGAAGGGCTTATTGAATTCGTTGGGTTGAGGTATGAAGACATTATGAAAAAATCCAAGTAGGAGTTGGATCTTGGATAAGTAGGATTGTTCGATGGGATCAAATCAAGAGTTAAGTATGGACCGCTATTGAACCAATTGTTTAGAATATTTCCGTTACTGTTGTGAATGTTATCTCCCCAAGTAGTGTGTCGGGCGTTAAAATCACCGCCTACTATAGCCGCATCATAATTGTTGATAAGAGCATTTAAGTTGTCAAGATCCCTAGTTAAATGCTGTCCTGCGTTTGATGGTATATATATACTAACAATCAACAGGCGAAAAAGTGACCCATTCGATCTTAAAAATGACACTGACGAAAGACACGCGGAAAATATTTGGCTATGAAAAGGGACTGAATTATACTTGAACTTATTGTCTAGTAGGATTGCCGTTCCTCTTCCAAAGTCATTCCTAATAATATTGAAACCCTCGAACGAAGGTCTATACCTTTGAGATAATCTGGTTTCAGAAAGCAAGCAAACCTGAGGTTTTTTAGATTTTAAAGTGTATAAAAGCTCAAGTCTTCTTTCATGTGAAATTATTGAGTTAAAATTCATCGATATAATTTTGAGTTTAGTTGTAGCCATCATTATACAGCGATGGATGCCACAAACTCCAAGTAAGAAAACATTTTTTCTTCTTGGTTTTGGATCAGTTTATATTTAGGCCAGAATTGCCGTATTTTGGTTAAAAGTTCTACGAACGAAATATTGAACAACTTTTTTGCTTCGTTTAGAAAATCGTTAAGTTCACCTTTTTGAGCATTTGAATTGTTCAGTCCGCCTGAAAGAGGTTGCTTTTCATGGTGGTTTTTATTTTTAGCCTCAGAGTAGGAGCGCGATTGCATAGCCGGTGCTTTTAATTTATCAGCGAACGAAATATTGGGCTTAGTAAAATTATAGACCGATTCTTCAACGTTAAACCTTATGTTACTTACCGCTTCCTTAGCCTTTTGAGAGTAAGATACTTTCTTTTCTTTATATTTGATGTAAGCTGGACAACCTTGATAACTGGCTGCATGGCCAGTTTCTTGGCAATTTACACATTTAGTTGTTGGAACCTCTTCATTTTTTTCCCGTAGGGTTTTGAACGCACTTATGCAATCACTAGAGTCATGGTTTTCGCCACAAAGAACACAACGGCTAACGTAAGCGCAACATTCTCCAGAATGACCAAACCGCTGACAGCGGTAGCAGCGTAGCACAACCTGGTTACGTTTTTTTTTTTCCAATAAACACGCTGGCTAAGAAGATACCTAACACATATTAGATCCTTGATGGACTCTCCTACCTCTAGCTGCACGACAAACATATTTAGTTTCAAATTCAATTCTTTAGTTCTGTTAGTTGTAAAAGGGGAAACCTTGCTTATTCTTACATTGGGAACCATGTCACTCAGTGCTTTTTCAATTTTGTTAATTGGGGTATCCCCATCAAGACCTTTCAACAAAATCGAAACTTTTTTTGTGTCTTTCGTAGGAAAGGAATATGCTCCTATGCATGTACCGCGAAGGCGATCAATTATAAGTTTATGAACAGCAGAGTGGCTAACATAAACCTTTGTCTTACGATAACCCATATTAACATATTTATATTCTAAATCCATAATATTACATTCAGTAGCTGCAAGCTTTATCAATTCATTAATAAGTGTGCAATTAGCACCAAAAATAAATATCGGGGGGCAAAAATTTACTTTTTTTTTAGCATTAGTCATTGAATTTGCGTTTAAAATATTATTTTCTGCATTCTGACTAGGCTGCTCATTTGTTTTGTTTTTGGTTGAGGTATCTGTGCTGCTCTTATCTACTGTCACATCAAACGGGTTTCCTTCTGAGTTCACCAGAGGAAAGAATTTGTTTTTTGATAGGCTCGATTCGGTTGTAGATGACTCATCTGGTTGATTTCTCAAACGTCTCGGCTGGTAGCTGCTTGCTGCTCTCTTTAAATTGCTCATGACTGTTGTCCACCCTAAGGTGTTATCATTGGTATCGTCGCCGTCGTCATTCATCATAGTTGCAAAAAATTTTGCCGGATTAATGCTTCGGTTTGGAGATGTTGGCGAAGATAATTCTGCGCCTCTCTTTAAATTGTTTGTTTTAGTGGGGTTCGGATTTAAAAGAGAACTATTGTTTGCGAATTCATTTGCAGACTGTAAACCGGTTTCAACTAGATTCGGCTTATGATATTTTTGATTGGCAAGGAAATCACATGCACTTAATTGAGATGTACTTGTACTCTCATCAATTTTTTCATTTTCCAGCATTAATGCTGGAAAATTTTTATTTGTTTTATCACCAATTTTCACTTTTGTTTAGAGTCACTGTCTCAAGGAAAATTTTTAATGACCGGCAACAGCCGTCTCGGTTAAAGTACAGCACTGAATTTTTTTCGCTACAATGAAAGTTAGTCTGTTCGTCACGACGGTCAGATTCGCACTCCCTGAAAGCTAAAAAGAATACGTTTTATTAATGCTATCTGTTTTTTTTTTTAGCAATGTGAATATGTAGATACGTACAATAATCTTTGTTCTCCTTTTTTAAATTTCTTTTTTTTTATCTTTTATTTCGTCATAAATTTTATACAAAGGATGTGACCGCAAGTTTTACATATATAGATTCGATAGTCAATATCTTTCTACTATGACATTATTTTAGAAAAACAAATTGATTGAATGGAAAAATACATTGCTGATTTTGTGTAGAAAGAAAATAACTGAACTACATAAAAACACAAAGTGAAAAAAGAAAAAAGTAAGAAAAAAAAATACAGTTAAAGCTTTCAAAATACACACACATCACTGCCTGACACCTGTTAGGCAGCATTAGAAAAACTCTGAAAAGTCTTGATCAAAAAATTGATCAAAGGGAAAGCTCCGACATGAGGTAGCATGAGAAGAAGAGATACAAATTTGTTATTGAGAGAGGAGTTCGGAATATCATTTGATTTTTTTAAGAAACTTTTTACTTTGCGCTTCGATGGAGTTCAGGCTTAAGGATTGTTGTATCATTACTTTCTTCTGAATATCATTATAATTTCTATCAAGTTTCAAAATTCTAGTATTTTAATAGTTAAGAAGTGGTACCCGTGGTGTGATGGATAGCATGTCCGCCTATTAATCCAGAGGTTCGAGTTCGAATCCCAACAGAGGCAAAAATGTTTTTTCCACGGGTATCGCCTTTCGTGAGGAATTGGCAAGTCCTTCGTATTAAATTCATTGCCATGAAAAGCGCTTTCTCGATTAGCCGTTCGGAACCGGCAGACAGTTGTAGGTCTCTTCCATTCCCTGACAAGGCATGGTTGTGAGAAACGCGCTAGGCCCAGGGGCTCCTCGCTCTGTTGCGCCACCCTATTTATTTATTTTTAATAGTTAAGAATTTTCTTTTAATAATAAATATTTAATAATAAATAATAATTGTACTAAATCTAATTGATAATTTAATTTGTTTAACACTTAATCAAATAATAAAACAATATTTAAAACGTAAATGTTTTTTTTATTTTAGCTTTCTAAAAAAATTAGCACACAAAGTTTAATTTTCCCATGAAAAATAATTTTTAAGTCATAAAAAAAGTCATCAGAATGAGTTTAATAAAATAAAAGTCATAATTTCATACATTTCCAACTTTGAGTTTGAATATCTTCAGAACGGTTGCCTCTATGAAAAAAATTATTTTGAGCTTTTTTGTAGAACATTCAATTTCCTATTCAAATAGTTTGTCAGTTTATTTCTGCAATGCTCAAATGTCAAGCTATAAAAATAAGAAAAAATTTAATTTTTTTTCCATGTAATTTGTATGGAAAATAGAAATTTAAAAACAGGCACCTCTAAATGTTAATATTATGAGCTAAAATTTTTAGAGGCTTCGTTTTGTACCTTCCTGAAAGTATTTAGCCTGTTTTATCGTTGAAAAAAAAAAGTTGCCCAAAAATGACACACCCTAGTGAACACGCTTTTAGTTTGTGCTCCCAATTTTTTATTTTTATTTTGCAATAATCTCATTATAAAATTAAAGTCTATAACTATTTTTTCAAAGTAAATAGGCCTTGATTTGGTTCATATAGTGCTTGTCAACTTTAAAATAATTGACTTACTGAACTTCATTTGAAAATGTAGAACGTTTGTAAAATTTGCACTACAGAGGTTTTTGATAAGCAATATAAAGTCCACTGTTGTGATTGTGCGGTGGTTTTTCATGCTCGCTGTGTCAACATTCATGAAAGTGACGTAGAATTCCCTTTTCGTTGCTCTTCATGTTCCTCAATTCGCCGAAAGTCACATCTCCTTACCTCGGTGCCTGCATCTCACACATCTGCTTCTCTATCTGCCACCTACCACTACTTCTTTTGCCACCAAATGCACTTCTGTGAGTGCAACAACTGCTATTGCTGTACTCTCCAACACCAACGCGAATGCTGGAGCGGATAAGATTTTGAATCATCAACATCTCAATCACCATCCGCTTGTAATTGATGACGTAAAATTTAGATTAGAGATTAGATGAATCTTTATTGGTACTAAAAAATAACATCGGTACAATTTTAATACAGATTTTTAAGCATGGCTTATAAGCCGTCTGCCGGTAAACTTATAAAAGATCTTGAAGAGATAACAATTTTAGTTTAATTTTGTGAATTTATCTTTTCTTGTACATAATTTAAAGGAAAAAAGGTAAAATTAGTTATACAAACACAAATTTATGACGTAAAATCTATTTCTTTGAAAACCATATACAAAGAAATTATAGAGCTTAAAAAGTTAAATTTTGTTTTTTTGTCTTCTCTGCATGAGCTAAAGGAGGAAAAAAAATAATCCAATTGAGAATTAACTCACTGCAGTCAAGAGTGAATTCGCTTGAACAATTGCAATTAGATAATACATTGTTGGTATTCCGGATTTGTCAGAAGCGAATGCCTTAGATAAAGCTCTTAAGCTCTTCTCCGTTGGGCTGGGAGAAACTATAAGAGAAGAAAAAATCGACAACTTCTATATAAAAAAACCAACAAACTAAAACGAGTGTTTCTTCTGCAAAAAACTCTACATCTAAGCCAACAAGTGCATTGTGCGTAAAGTTCTGCTCTCTAATTACCAAACGAAGGCTTTTAAAGAAAACAGTGGAGTGCAAAAAACAATTGACACCCAAAATTTTTGGGAATAATTTCGACCATAAAAGTGACATTTATATAAACAATAGTTTGTCATTCCATAATAGAGAGCTTCGGAAAGCTGCTGAGGTTAGTAAAAAGTCAAAAGGATACAAATATTTATGGTTTCAAAATTCCAATTTGTTAATAGGACAGCAAGAAGTCGAAAAAGCTTTAAAAATTAAGTGTTTAGAAGACTTAAATGCTCTATAAAATTAGTTCTTTTTGATAAAATTAATGTCTTTCAATAATTTAAATGATTTTGAACCAGATGAAGCTGTATTATCATATAAATTTGAAAACGATCTATTGTTAAGTGTTCTTCTGATTAACTATAATTGTTCTAATAGCTTTTATTTTATACACCAAAAAATCCGTAGTCTTCGTGCAAATTTTGATTGTGTTTGTTACAGAAATTTGGATTTTTGATAATGAGAAAGGTAATTTCATAATTCCTGGGTATACTTTTTTTGCCACATGTAACAACAGTTATTGTGCTGGTGGTGTGGGTGTTTTTATTAAAAATGTTTACATCAATTGTGATGTTGTCAGTGATAATTTGGTGTCCGCGGATTTTATTAAAACAACTCTTACTTTAAAAAATGAAAAACACTGTTTAATATGTGCCTAAAGGCTTCATGACAGTAGTAGAGATGTCTTCCTTGAAGAATTGAATATTCTATTGGGTAATGAAAAAACAAAAAATATGATTTTTATAGGTGATATTAATAAATAATAATAATAAATATAAAATAATAAATTGATCTTCTCTCCAAAACTCAATATGTGGATAACTATTTAATGCTATTGGCATCTCATGGTTTAAATTCATATATTAATGTTCCAACAAGAATTGATGAGAACTCTCAAATATGTATTGACCATATTTTTTGTTGAAATAGTTTATCTCGCATATTTGATCCAGTCTGCTCTCTAGCTGATTAAGGTTTAACTGATCACTGTATGACCAGCTCACATTATATAGCTTTTGATGTTGAAAAAGATTGCATTGAAGCTGATGTTGAAGTTAAGAAAATTGACTTCGAAAGGCTCAATCTGCTTCTGCGTTTTGAAAATTGGGAAGGGGCCTATAATGAGAGCAATCCTTCACTTGCCTATGATGTTTTTATAAAGAAACTAGGTTATTATCTGAATTGTTGTACGAAAAAATCAGTAAAAAAGAGCAAGTTCAAACACCAAAAAGAATGGATGACAGGGTATATTTTGGATAGAGTAAACAAAAAAAACAAGCTTCATAAAAAATGTAAAAAAAATCCAAATAATATTCGTCTTAAAACTGAATATAAAAAAATATGTAAGAATTTATCAAAAGAAATAAAAATTTGTAAGGATAACTATTACTTGGCTGAGCTTCAAAAAAATAAAGGTAATATTAAAGCTGAATGGAACGTAGTAAGCAAAATTTTAAGTCGTGGTTACCCTAATGAAAAGCCTCTAACTATAGAAGTAGATAATATCAAGATTACTGATACTACTGAGATAGCTAACCAATTCAACAAAAAATGCTTCGATTGATGTTATAAGGAGCAGTATTGACTGTTCTTTTTCTGCATGTTTAGTCAATGATAAGGTTTTTACAGAAAGTCTTTTTTATGATCCTATAATGCCTGGTGAACTACTCTTCATCATCAAAAATCTAAAAAATTCCAGTTCTATAATAAAGGGATAATTGTTCTAATCTAATCTTTAAGCAAATTTCTTACAACATTGTGGATGTTTTGCACATATTTTTAATAAAAGTGTATATGGTGGATTAACGAGTTGATCTTACATCGGGTTTCTGAGATCAGTAGGTGATTAACTTCCTGAGCTCTGTGGTATCACAATGGGCCCTTGCGGCCTAAGTGTGTCACGCAATGTACTCATTGGCTGACAGCCACTTCCACCTAACCTATCACACTCACACAACGAAAGTGGCGTTGGATAGGCCAAAAACTGAAGAAACCTAACGACAACATAGCGAAACAATCATTCGAATGGAATCCTCAGGGTAAGAGACGCGTTGGAAGACCAAAAACAACATGGAGGCCATCTGTTTTAAAAGGAACTCAGTCTCAAGGTATTCAATCGTGGTCACAGCTAAGATCCGTTTCGGTGAATCGGGACAGATGGAGGGGTCTGGTTGCTGCCCTATGCTCCAGCAGGAGTTAAAGTGCTGCTACAGTTGCAGCCGGACATCATACATACATATTTGCCATTGTTAGTTCTCGGTTGTTATTAATTCGACCTATAAGGATTCCTTGACTTCGGTTTTCTCGAGTGGAACCTCGGATACCACCACGGAAATTATTATTGCTACCGTAAATTCGACCAGAGCGTAAAGAACGAGCTTCTCCAGAAGTTGGCATCAATAAAAAAAATCAAATAATATATACATTTATTTAAAAAAAAGGTTGGTATATCAACCAAAGAAAAAAAAATTTCAAAACCAATGTTAATTACAAACATTCAAAGCATTTAGTATATGTGTAAAGTTATATAAAGATGTGTATACTGCAGTGGCGAAGCGTCCATATAAGTCGATGATTTCCGACTTACCTTTTGAAATTCACATCCGAAACATCTTAGACTTCTGACAACATGAATCAAACTTAATCATACACATGAACTCGCTGCCAACATTTTTTTAACAACTACCACTCTGCTTTCCGTTTTATTCTACACACATGTTGGCTCTTCAATTCACTCCATAAACAAACACAAAACTTTAGCAACATACAAGGTAACCCCAAATATTACGTCTTATAAAACTTGTTGCTGGATAGAACAAATTTGTGTTCTCTCCTCTTTTTTCTTTTACCAAAAAATATGACGGTAGAACATCTTCTTATTTTCTTCCATAAGAAAGCATGTATTGAACAGAGAAGAGCCTAGCGCTAAGCACCTCTCTGTTCAATACATGCTTTTTTATGGAAGAAAATAACCCGGTGTTCTAGCGTCATATTTTTTGATAAATCTGTTTTTTGTTATCTCTTTGTGCTCTTAGCACGTGAATATAGCGCCGGCGCAGTAGCCCAGTACTCATTTGCAGCATTGTTTCTGCACACTTCGGTGTTTGCATGATATTGGTTTTATAAAAGAAAAAAACGCTTTCCTTCGTATTTCTTCCCATGGACACATGCTTATAAGGAAAAATGTATATGGCAGGTTTGCAGGTTGAGGTAGGTCTCTGTTTGAACAACAAGAAAATAACACGCTGGTCTCCGACTTATTTCATGAATTTGTATGTGTTTCTGCACTAGACTCATGTGTCAAAGCTCAAAGGTTGCCACTTTGATAACGAATATGCGTGGATATTAGATCTCATAGCATAAAACATATTTTTGGCAGAAAATGCAAAAAATAATTGGAATTTTTCTAAAGTGGCACAACTGGCCTAAATGAATTCAGTTCCCAATGAGCCGTATTTTATTTGAAAAACGCAGTTTACCAGCAGAACGCAGTGCAATAATTATTTAAATTGATTTAGTGCTTTTCGTGATTTTTTTAAATATTACAAATTTAGGCTTTAAAAATTTAAAAGTGCAAAAAGTCTGAAAAGTTTTCCGATAGTAAGTTTGTGAGGCTTCTTTGTCCGTGGCTGGGGTAGAACTCAGCGGACCCAGGGTCTTTCCCCGAGGAAGCTCGAAGACTCGGCTGCTTTAATCCAACTTCTTAATAAAATAGGCGACACACGGTGAATACGATTTATAATTTGTTTTTAATAACTGGTTAATTTACAAAGTGTTTACAAGAGCGTTCTAAGTCTGTTGTCTGGCGGAAAATGCGTTAGCGTTGCTGCTAGCACGGTAGGGCGGCAACTACTCGGAATCCGGCTGCTGGCTTTCCTGCTATGCGATGGAGGTCGGTGTAGTCGCCTTGGGCTGGTATGACCTGGTTTAGCTTATTTACGAGTGAGTCTGCTCCTGGAAATAAATAAGTTTAAAAGTTAGGAAACCAACGAGGCCGGTATGCTGGCCACCGTTGATGAATTCAAAGTTGACGGCGAGGAAATGTGGAATTTAACCAATGAGGCCGGTATGCTGGCCACCACTGACAAATTCAAAGTCGACGAGGAGAAAAGTTGGAATTTACCAACGAGGCCGGTATGCTGGCCACCGTTGATGAATTCAAAGTTGAAAAAATGGAATTTAACCAATGAGGCCGGTATGCTGGCCACCACTGACAAATTCAAAGTCGACGAGGAGAAAAGTTGGAATTTACCAACGAGGCCGGTATGCTGGCCACCGCTGATAAATTCAAAGTTGACGGCGAGAAAATATGGAATTTAACCAATGAGGCCGGTATGCTGGCCACCACTGACAAATTCAAAGTCGACGGGGAGGAAAGTTGGAATTTTACCAACGAGGCCGGTATGCTGGCCACCGCTGATAAATTCAAAGTTGGCGGCGAGAAAATATGGAATTTAACCAATGAGGCCGGTATGCTGGCCACCACTGACAAATTCAAAGTCGACGGGGAGGAAAGTTGGAATTTTACCAATGAGGCCGGTATGCTGGCCACCGCTGATAAATTCAAAGTTGACGGCGAGAAAATATGAAATTTAACCAATGAGGCCGGTATGCTGGCCACCACTGACAAATTCCAAAGTCGACGAGGATTAGAGAAACGAAGGTATTATTAAAGAGGTATTCCCCCAATTAATAATGGTGATAGCTTCTCTGACTTTTTCGGCAAATTTCACTTGCCCTTATAATGTTTTGCCCCACAAGTGAGTGTGAGGTATACGAATAAGCGAAATCTTTCCATTGCTTTACCCAACCCCCTATCGTTGGTTACCTGCCACTGCACATGAAAACAAAATTTAATCCATCGCAGATGGCCGAGTGCTGGTCGCTGTGGAGTCGAATTAATTTTTGCATAGAGCCGCAGTCGTGCTGTGCACCAACCGAATAATGCATATGCACACACAATGGGTTTTCGGTGTTTGTTGTGATGCGGTGTATGATTTCACTGGGCTGCGTGATTTATTTCTATGTGCCCATGTCTTACGTGTGGCCTTCGTGATTATCTGGTCGTAGGGTGAGGTTTCGGCAATTCGGCAGTTCGGCGGTGGCAATAGAAAATATAAATGTGACGCATCGTCACAGATCCCCCTCACTTTACGAGACGAGAACCCTCTCGCCTTAGGCCTCCTACGGAAGAAAAAAAAAGTAAAAAAAATTTTACATTATGGATAACGAAACAAAAGTATATCCCAGGAAAAAACAAACAGGAAGAAGAAAAGAAAAAAAAACTTTGCATTCTTTTTTCTTCTTAAATTAAACAGGTTGATTTGCTGCCTCGGACTCGTTCCGCGCCTCGCCTGGCCCTCATACGGCGTTTAAACGAAGCGCATGTTGTCTGGGCCGCTAGTCCTATAGATGGGCGAGGGTTGGTTTCGGGTGGAGATCTGTAGTGTGGAGGTGAAGCGAAGGAAGCGTATCGGTCGTGCAAACGTTGCTGGACTTGGATACGGGGTGACTTCTGCTTATCAGATGTCCACTCGGGGTTGCCTGGTGCCATTGCTACTCTTGGAGGAGGGCGGTGTGGTGACTTCCGAAGACAGGAGAGTCGTTCGGCCTTCCTCTTCACGGCCCGAATGTTGGTCATGATGTTGACTGGAGAGGGCGGTGGATGGATTGGAGTAGCTTCAGTTTTTGTGGGCGTTTTCGTGGTTACTCGCCACGCTGTTGCAGACGTGTCGGTGCGAACTGGAGGTTGCGGTTTTAATGATGCGGTTCCTAGCTGTCGGCGCGGGTCTGGTCTCGGTGATGGTACGTTACAGCTGACTGGTGTTGTGATCGGTTTCTTTCGAGTATACTTGCCGGCTGCGCGGCGGGGTCTGTGTTCTCGAACGATCGGTTCTGGACCGGTGGAAGGTCGGAATGGCGGGGAGCTATTTCCTTTTAGATCCAGGCTGGATGTCCCCGGTGAGCTTCCAGCGACAGTGTTTGGCGGTTGAATGATTTGGCTGGTCGTGGTCTTTATTTGATCGGATTTAATTTCGTTACTGGCGGAATGCACTTGATTCTCGGTAGGGGTACCATTCGTTTCCCTGAACTTCGGTACTTTTCCAGCTAGGAATGTTTTCGTGCTGGCGACTGGTTTCGGGTTCTGTATTTCGGTAAGCGCACCTAGAGTGTCGGTGGACAAAGAAACCTTTCCCTTTCCCATGGATATTTCTTGTCCCTCCAACGTCAACTTGCAGTCGGCTTGGCCTAAGATATCCATTCCTAAGATTGCATCTTCCGCTAGGTTCGGCATGTACAAAGCTTCTCCTGTAACTGTTTGTCCATTGACATGCAAACTGATGGTGTAATGCTCTGACGTTTGCGTTGAGTGTCCATCGGCTAGCTCGATAGTGTGAGCTTGGCTTCGTGATGGAATACCCAACCTTTGGTACTCTTCCCTTAACTCCTTACCGATAAATGATCGTGTCGAGCCGGTATCGACTAGCGCGTGGTATGGGCGGGTGGCGGTGTGTATTTGTATGAATAGCCGTGGGTCATCTTTGACTGGCGTTCTTGCCATGGCAACTGGACTACGGCGACAGGAGCAATCTTTCGAAAGTCGGCCGTCCGTTCCGCAATACGAGCAGAACAGCCGGAACGGTCGACGGCAATCCTTTTTCGTATGACCCCTCTGTTTGCATTGCCAGCAATGGGTGGTTCGATCGTATGCGGAATTCGAAAATGATGCATGGCAATTCGGCACTATGGAGTTATTTTCAGGAAGTCGTGCGGGCAGCGGCGGCGGTATTCTTAGGCGGGGAACGGCGATAGGGTTATAATTCGGCGGGGCGGCGGCATGGGTGCTGGGTCGGTCTTCCTTCCTGATGAATTCATATTCATCCGCTAATTCCATAAGTTCCTCCACGTTATGGAAATCCCTTCGTTTTACGTATAGGCGGTACTCCGGTCTGAGGTTGTCATAGATTCTGTCTAGGTGGTCTGCGGCTAACATACGTGGATGCTGGTGGATCAAGTATAAAAATGATCGGATGTAATCCTTAGCTTTCTCACGTGGGCCTTGACGTTTTCGCAGAATCTCGTCTTCTAATTTGATGTAAAAGCGTGCAGGTAAGAAGTAATTGATGAAAGCGTTACGGAACGTGGGCCAGTTGTTGAAGTCGTCTCGGTTGATCCGCAACCATTCGAGAGCGGATCCTCTGAATATTTCTGGGAGTATTTGTACCATTTGATCGAGCGGGATTCCGTAGCATTGCGCGAGTTCTTCGATCCTTTCCAGAAATTCCAAAGGTTGGCCGGAAGAATCAAATCGAAGACCCCAATTTCGTACGACGTTCATTAGCTCGGCTTCGTAGCTCAACGGGAACCGGTTTTGGACAAGGGGGCCGGGCGGTTGCCTATAGGCTGTCCCAGTGTCGGTATGTTGACTAGTCGGCGGAGCTGGGGTAGCGTGTTCGAATCGCTGCTGGCGGAATGCTAGTTGTGACGTGGATGGAAGAGACGTCATGTTGGCTCGTGGCATAAGAGGTACTTGCAAGCTGGACTGGTATACGGACTGCTTGGTATCCGTGCGGATTTTGCATGTGTCGGTCGGATTGGTGTCTTCTTCCTCGGCGTCGTTCCGGTCCTCAATCTTTTTCTCCCACTCCTTACATAAGTTTTGGGTGGACTTATGTGTTCGTAATTCCTTCAGGTGTTGACTCAGCCTCTGGCGTAAGTCACGTACAGTACCGGCGGTGTTCAATCCTCGCAGACTAAGTGTCTCGATGAGCTCCGGTTTCTTCAAGTAATATATGAATCTCAGGTTCGCGTACGGGTTGAAATCTTCGGAGTGTTCGGAGGTCTGGTCGGACAGTTCGGGATCGTTTTCATGATTTGCCATGTTGGACGGTGTTCGGTCGGTAGCGGTCGGATGCGGTCGGTGGACAATGCTGTAGTTCCAGGTAACGGGCGGTCGGTAGTTGAGCTTTCAGCAAAGTCCCTGCTCGGGCGCCAATTTGTGAGGCTTCTTTGTCCGTGGCTGGGGTAGAACTCAGCGGACCCAGGGTCTTTCCCCGAGGAAGCTCGAAGACTCGGCTGCTTTAATCCAACTTCTTAATAAAATAGGCGACACACGGTGAATACGATTTATAATTTGTTTTTAATAACTGGTTAATTTACAAAGTGTTTACAAGAGCGTTCTAAGTCTGTTGTCTGGCGGAAAATGCGTTAGCGTTGCTGCTAGCACGGTAGGGCGGCAACTACTCGGAATCCGGCTGCTGGCTTTCCTGCTATGCGATGGAGGTCGGTGTAGTCGCCTTGGGCTGGTATGACCTGGTTTAGCTTATTTACGAGTGAGTCTGCTCCTGGAAATAAATAAGTTTAAAAGTTAGGAAACCAACGAGGCCGGTATGCTGGCCACCGTTGATGAATTCAAAGTTGACGGCGAGGAAATGTGGAATTTAACCAATGAGGCCGGTATGCTGGCCACCACTGACAAATTCAAAGTCGACGAGGAGAAAAGTTGGAATTTACCAACGAGGCCGGTATGCTGGCCACCGTTGATGAATTCAAAGTTGAAAAAATGGAATTTAACCAATGAGGCCGGTATGCTGGCCACCACTGACAAATTCAAAGTCGACGAGGAGAAAAGTTGGAATTTACCAACGAGGCCGGTATGCTGGCCACCGCTGATAAATTCAAAGTTGACGGCGAGAAAATATGGAATTTAACCAATGAGGCCGGTATGCTGGCCACCACTGACAAATTCAAAGTCGACGGGGAGGAAAGTTGGAATTTTACCAACGAGGCCGGTATGCTGGCCACCGCTGATAAATTCAAAGTTGGCGGCGAGAAAATATGGAATTTAACCAATGAGGCCGGTATGCTGGCCACCACTGACAAATTCAAAGTCGACGGGGAGGAAAGTTGGAATTTTACCAATGAGGCCGGTATGCTGGCCACCGCTGATAAATTCAAAGTTGACGGCGAGAAAATATGAAATTTAACCAATGAGGCCGGTATGCTGGCCACCACTGACAAATTCCAAAGTCGACGAGGATTAGAGAAACGAAGGTATTATTAAAGAGGTATTCCCCCAATTAATAATGGTGATAGCTTCTCTGACTTTTTCGGCAAATTTCACTTGCCCTTATAATGTTTTGCCCCACAAGTGAGTGTGAGGTATACGAATAAGCGAAATCTTTCCATTGCTTTACCCAACCCCCTATCGTTGGTTACCTGCCACTGCACATGAAAACAAAATTTAATCCATCGCAGATGGCCGAGTGCTGGTCGCTGTGGAGTCGAATTAATTTTTGCATAGAGCCGCAGTCGTGCTGTGCACCAACCGAATAATGCATATGCACACACAATGGGTTTTCGGTGTTTGTTGTGATGCGGTGTATGATTTCACTGGGCTGCGTGATTTATTTCTATGTGCCCATGTCTTACGTGTGGCCTTCGTGATTATCTGGTCGTAGGGTGAGGTTTCGGCAATTCGGCAGTTCGGCGGTGGCAATAGAAAATATAAATGTGACGCATCGTCACAAGTTTCAGTGGTTTGATTATGGCCTTAATATCTGTTGACTGTTGCTTAACTGATTTTCACTTAGAGGAAACAAATAGTTTTAATTAGCTTAGTTTTATAAAAAAAAAGAAAGTTAGGACGCTCTACCTAATAGCAAAGTTGGTTTGAAATACTTGACTTTTTGGCTTGATGCGAAGACAAACATTGCACAAAAAAAATTTTAAGTAAACTTTTTTTTGTTGGTGACTAAGTTTCCTTCGAGTTACCTTTTGGAATTATTCACCCCTCGCCACTGGTATACTGTATATATGCAAATATATATAAGGAGTTAACCTATACCAATTCAAGAACAAAAGGAATAAAAAGACTTACAGCTAGGTTCCAGAAATCGAGTGAAATGAAACCGAAACCGAAATTGCAAATCGATTGAATCTATTTTCAGTATTCTGCATTTCGATCGATTTCTTCAGTTCGAAAACTTTTCGAAATCACTTAAAGTGAAATTGAAAACAGCTGATACCTGACATCTAATCTGAAACTCAATTTATTTGATTTCAATAGTTTCTTGAGTTTCCTGTTCAGAAGTTTAAATATGAGTGCTGTTCTTATTTTTGGTTTTGAAAATTAAAAAGAAAATATATGCGACAGAGAAAATGAAAAGACGTAGATTGAGAGACATTTTTAATCCATTAAAAACTGCAGATGCAACGTGTGTATTGATATGTGGCAAGTGAAATTGAAGTATTTTCATTTTTTTATTGATAAATTTGTTTCAAATGATTCTTTTTATTACTGACTTTTTCCATCCAGTTTTATCTTTCTGTCTGCGACGACACGATCTCCTTTCATGAATCCTTTGCCAAGAGCTTTATGTTGACTCATAAAGTTTATGAATATTTCCTCTTGTGTTTTATTCTTTCCCTTGTTTATAACAACTTTACTTAAATTTTTAAACGCATTTGTTTTCTCCTACCATTCCACACAGATAAATTAGGGTGATTTCAAATCACTTGGAAACTGGCGAAATCGAATTGTGGAACACAACGATTTCGTTGAACTTCGATTTCGAAAAATATGAAATCGATATCGATAAAAGTGAAATGCAGACCACCCAATTTTAATTTCGATTGATTTCGATTTCATTTCACGTGAAAGTGAAATGTGTAACCTGGCTGTTATATTACTTATAAGTTAGCACAATATGAAGAAGAATATAGCAAAAGTAATTTCAAATATTGGAAAAAAGCGAAAATGAATTAAATTTTTGATATAAATTGCTAAATAATAATTGTTTTTGGTTGTAATGCTTCATAAAAATGTCGGGTCTATGTGACCGATAAGAACAAAAAGAAATTTTGACGACGAGAGACTGATGGGAGACTTAACTTGAAAATACTATTATCCTGATTATCTTTTTTTGTCTTGGGTATAACATCAACTCGCAGCTGACATAAAAAATAGTTTTAAAAGCTAATTTTTATTGGTCGACATTGATTAAAAATCGCCTTAAGAAAATTTTAAAAATCTTCTCCGAACAACTAATAAAATGTGCAACGGCAATATTTTACGGATTCGGAGTGAAAAGAATTTTGAACCTGAATTTCACAGAGGCAAAAAGCTAAATGTGTGATCGTCGCAACAGACTAAACGAGGACTAAAGTTCGACTCATCTACTTTACGTACCGATCGTAAAACTCAACTTCGCAAAAGCTTTAAGATAGAAGTTATTGATTTTGGCTTGAAAAAAAGGCATAATTTTTTTTATACAGGGTGTTCCGTAATTTGTGTATTATGCTTTGGGGTGTGATTCTTGGTCATATTCTAAGAAAAAAAATGTGTTACAGTAAAGCTCGTTTCTAAACTTTGACATCACTTTTTGACAATTTAAAAAAAAGGCTAACTTTGGTGACCTGTGTTAAGTTCGATATCTCTGTCAATACTGATGATAGAGACCTAATCTTGGACTTAATTTTTATTCTGCTCTGACATGCTTTCAAAAGTGCACTTTAAACACTTTTTATAATTGTATTTGTATAAAATACATTAAAAACTACTAAAAGTGCCCTTATTATTGTTTTATTCAAACAAACCTCAAAGCTAAAAATTTTTTTAAATTTTTTTTTAATTTAACCCATTTTGTATTTTTTCAAATATCATAAAATGTATGGGTTTTTGAGTGCACTTATTACTGAGTTTTTTTATTATTGTTTTATTCATCTGTAAAGAATGAAGAAACTCGATGTTTATCAGACATTTCCTGAAAAAAATGACCTCAAAGTCAAAACTTTGTTTCAGGAAGAAAATTTGAACACCATTAAAAATTTAAAATCTGTCAACCCTAAATCTACGCAAGCTCAACTTAAATACAGTCCTAAAAGTTGTTATTTATACAAAAAATTAAGTCCAAGATTAGGTCTCTATGATCAGTATTGACAGAGATATCGAATTTAAGACAGGTCAGGGTACACCAAAGTAAGCCTTATTTTAAATTGTCAAAAAGTGATGTAAAAGTTGAGAAACGAGCTTTACCGTAACATAATTTTCTTCTTAAAATATGATCAAGAATTGCACCCCCAAATACAGAACAACCTGTATATTATATCAAGGACGATTTCGAGCCCCACGTTGGGCGCCACCTGTAACGGATCCCGGTGTTGCTGACGTTGACGGGAAATAAAATGGTTTCAAATCATTAAAAAAAATGTTTTGTTTCAAAAATTCGTTGGCGTATCCTACCCTTTCCCCCCTTATACCACCAATACAACCCTCTGCTTATAGAAACATGGGCTGATCCTGGCAGTGGAAAGAAAGGGCGTTCAAACTACTCTTGGCTTGGCATGCTAGCTCTAGTGCGTCCTAGCTCGTCGGATGGGGAGTGTTCTTGCCTGGGTTGTTGAACAGGCGTTACGTATATTTACATTCCATCTGAAAATTAAATAATGGGTTCATAGAAATTAATGAAGCCCTGGTCCTATTCATGATGTTTCTAAAAAATGTTTGACCCTCGCTGAGAGGGCTGAATGTTGTGCCTCTCCATAAAGATAGCCGCCCCAGTATCAAAAGATTTTTTTTTTTTTTTTTAAATTATATAGGGTGAGGGTGAATATTACCTTTGCAAGCACGTCGACCCGAAATATCTTTTGTGCTGTTCCCCTAGGTTTAAAAACACGTAGTGTATGGGCTAGTTCATTCGAAGCTGAGGTCTAGCTAAGGCAGGGCATTCGCATAAAATGTGTTCAGCTGTTTCTATGTCTTCAAGACAGAGATGACAGGTGTCATCTTGGCTGATGCCCATGTTTTTAAGATGATACTTGAGAGAGCAGTGTCCAGTGAAGAAGTCCGTAAGTAACTTTGCGTCACGTTTGCTCATGTCAAGAATTTCTTTCGTACGTTTGTGGGATAAGTCAATGAATAGTTTTGACTGACGATGACCATTTGAGTTGTTCCAGGTGCTGATCATGTTCTGTTGTTCCCAGGTAGTTAATTCGTTTTTAAGGCTTCTGATTGGGAGACCACAGTAGGGTTCAGGGCTTTTGAATTGGGTCTGAGAACCAAGTCTAGCAAGGCGGTCAGCCTCTTCGTTACCCGGTACACCTTCATGACCAGCCATTATATATATTTATATTTATATTTTAGCCATTACCTCTGCCTGAAAGATAGTAGTTGTGTTACTAAAGGATGTAGATGATTTAAAGTTGGGACCGTAAATCCCTACACCTACACCGTTGTTTGTTTTTGAACCGTCAGTATACCAGATGTATTGGAAGTTATTTGTGAGAATTACAGGGTTCTTCCATGCTGAGCGGTTTGGAAAGATTACTTCAAAGGGGTGGTGTAACAGTATGCGTTTAGGCATAAAGTCCGAGGAGTGGGCTGCAGGCGATTCCAGTATTGGGAGCACAGGTTAGTCGTTGTAACTTTTGCAAAGATTTGCGGGCTTAAACTTGTTCTGTTTTATGCCACCAGATCAGCGAAGCATAGGTTATGATGGGTGTGATAATAGTGAGATATGTCCAGTAAATCATTTTTGGCCTAGGTCCCCACTTTTTACCAAAGAGTCTAGAACAGGCCCAGAAAGCATTTGTTGCTTTTGCTTTGGTTTTGTCTAGATGTGGTTTCCAATTGAGTTTATTATCCAGGGTTACTCCTAGATATTTGACCTCTTTGGAAAAATTAATTTGAACACTATTTAGGGATAGTGTTTGGAGATCGATTTTACGTCTCCTGGTGAATGGAATGATGACTGTTTTGGTGGGGTTGACCTTAAGCCCTTCTTTATTGCACCAGTCATTAACTTTGTTCAGGGCACTTTGCATACAGTTTGTGACCTGTGCTTCTTGATTGCCTTGAATAGAGATGACTAGGTCATCAGCGTAGCCTTGTGTATCAATGCCCAGCTTATTGAGGTCGTCCAAGAGCTGATCTATTACAATTGACCAGAGTAGGGGAGATAAAACACCCCCTTGGGGACAGCCTTTAACAGCATTAACTGTTATTGATGTTTGACCTAGTGTGGTGGAGATGATTCTGCCACTTAACATAGAGTCAATCCATTTAATGGTTGGTGTGTCAATTCCTTTGACAGTTGCAGCGGTTTGAATTGACAAGTACGTAGTATTGTCAAAGGCGCCAGAAATATCAAGAAAAGAGCAGAGTATGATGTCTTTCTTAGCAAACGCATTCTCAATTTTGCTGACCAGCTGATGGAGAGCTGTAACTGTGGATTTACCAGTTTGGTAAGCGAATTGGTTAGCATTGAGAGGATTTGCTATTAAGGCCGTACTGCGAATGTGTAAATCAATTACTTTTTCCATGACCTTTAGAAAGAAGGATGTGAGACTGATTGGTCTGAAGGATTTTGGGTCTGAGTTTGATCTATTGCCAGCTTTTGGTATGAATACTACTCTCACCTTTCTCCAAGTTTGAGGGATGTAGCTTAATTCAAAACTGGATCTATAGATAAGTGTGAGTGAGCAGATTATGGTATCAACTCCATACTGCAAGAGAGCAGGAAAGATACCATCTTCCCCGGGCGCCTTGAAAGGCTGTTGGGAGGATATTGCCCATTTGATGGAGTCTTCGTTAAAATTTTTACTAAACTTCTTGTTATGCTATTAGGTGTAGTGTAACTCACCTATGTGGTTAGAGATCGATCAGTGGTATGTATACAGTCAGGAAAATGAGTGGCCAAAAGTAGGCTCAGAGTTTCACTGTAACTTTGGGTAAAACTACCATCCGATTTTTTTAAGAGACCAATACCGTTGTTATGATCTTTAGCTAAGGGTTTTTGAACTCTAATTGAAGAAGGCAAGGAATCGATACTTTCACAGAAGTTTTTCCAGGTAAGTCGTTTTTGCCTTCTTATCATCGAGTTGTAAGTCGTTAGAATTGTTCGATATTCGCTCCACGAATTGGTTCGTTTGGCTTTGTTTAACATCTTTCGAAGCTTTCTTTTTAACTTCTCCAACTTAAAATTAGTTTTGTAAAAATATTTTTCAATATTAAAATATCTTTTTCGTTTTGTTTCTAATTAGTTGTCCGCCACAAAAGGGACCTTCTTGAAAAAAATGGAGGAAAAGAAAAATGTTACGTTTTCCAAATATTTTATTGTTTATCCTAATAAATGAATAAAAACTCAAACTTTTTGTTAAAAACAAATGAATTTGAAAAATAATTGAAGTAATCAACGGTTTTGAAAGTACACGTAATTTTTGATTCTAATTAGTTGTACACAGCTGTTGATGTACAAGTATGCGTATGTAACACATGTTATGCATGCATGCATACGCATACATACTATATATTTACATACATATGTGTAAACTAATATCACTATTTTTTTTTTTTTTTTTTTGTATGAAGGTTTTGTTCGTGTTTCCTTCAAGAATATATTAAATATATAACTCGTTAATTTAAAATTAATAAAAGATAATATTTAAGAAGAAAGATAACAGCTATCATATCTCTTTATTGTAAAATGTGCGGTGACAAACCTTTGTAGAAATATTAAACGAAAAATAAAATATATATATATATATATATATATATAGAAGCTTGCAAAGGCAAAAACTGCAATAAACTCCACGTGGAAGATTTGTTTCTCCAACAATTATCTAGCCCATAGCACAAAATTCAAAGTTTTTGAGTCCGTGAATCAATCTTGCTTTACGCAGCACAAGTTTGGGGAGGTCAACAATATGATGAAGTAGAAAAACTTTTACGCTTTTATCTTAAACGCACCTTCAGACTACCATCGAATACACCAAACTATTCACTAAACTTGGAGACTGGATTATCAGCGTTGTTTATTAAAACGCTAAAATTGCAGGCAGATTACATTGTCAAGGTCTTGAACATGGATGATAGCCGACTTCCGAAGAGAGTTATGATGAAAACAGTGAGCAGAAAAGTTGGTTTGTATGAAGAGTGGACTGAACATGCACGCTCATGTAACTTACATCTAAATCTTGAACAAGAGCTCCACTCAAACTGGAAACAAATATTCTATGAGATCATTTCCGTCACAGATATAAACTGCAGAAATGAGTATGAAAGAAAAGCAAGAGGATCCCCCTACAGATCGGTGTACAGCAGACTCAACTATAACCTACTACAGACAAACTACTTTCGAGACGAGTTATGCGTAAAATCCATTTCAACGATGTTCAGACTAAGGGTAGAACTTCTTCCTCTCAACTATAGGCCACACCGAGAAGACCTTCCAATATTGTGCAACATATGTAACACAGCAGAACGAGAAGACATATTTCATTTTGTGATGTCCGACTCTTCGTGAATCGAGGCGACATTTCTTCGGTAAGGATACTCTCTCAACGGAACAAGTTTTGAAATTACTGAACGAGCTATCCGAACAGTTATTACTTTTTTGTAAAACAGCACTTAAGTATCGAGAAAGAATAAGAAATGCTAGCTTCTTATGTAACAAATCATCTTCAAACAACGATAATAGTAGTTCATCATTTAAATTTTTGTATACACGTAGATTTTAACGTAATTTTTTTTTTTTTTTTTATATTCAAAATTAAAATTTAAAAGAATTTTTTTATTTTTTTAACTTTCATAAATCAGTACCAATCGGCAGACGGCATAGCCACGCCATAAAGATTTTGTTTATTTAAATTGTTATATACTTATGTTGTATATAAATAAATCATTATAGTCTAAAATCTAAATCATAGAAGTTTTAGTTCGTAGGCCTCTTACATTCTGGTAATATAGGGACAAAGAGCTCAAAGTCGTTCCTATTGGAAAAGGAAGTGATAGTGTGTTACTGTTTTAGACGAGATTTTTTAGAGGACTTAGAGTGAATAGGGTTTTTCAAATTGATATGTGAATAGTACGTGACAAGATCCCTTAGGACAGCTGAGGGAGATATATTAAAACCTTCATGAAACGTATATAGATCTTCCTAAGTTCATGAGGATCGTTTGGAAGACCTTCTTTTAAAATAGATAAAATGAAATTAGTTTTCGTTTTGCCATTAATGCAAACAGACTCCGGTTTGTCGTATAAAAAAGCCAGGTAAGGACGGACATTTTCGTAGAATTTACTGTCACGCAGCCTTGCCATAAATTATCGGCCATCCAAGTCTTTTGTTGTTGTTTTTAACTTATTAAACTTCGCAGTTAATTCGACGTTTGGTGGATACATAGGGTCGAAAACCGGGGGATGAGAATAATTGGGATTGATTGATACGGATGACCAGGAAGATGTAGGTAGGGGTTACATACTGCAAGGCTGTGGCTGTGGGATAAAGTTTGAAGAGTTTGAACAAACAAAATTGCTATAGGCATCACTTGAAAGGACTTTCTGTTAAGGAAGGTTACGAGATGGAAAGGCAATATTTTTGTGATTGGATGAAAGGCTTAGGAGAAATGTAATGTTTTTTAGGTTCAGGTAAAGGATTGATGGGACTGAAAACTAGTTTTAGATATTGATACTTTTTTAACATGTTCATTTAATCACCCTTATTATGGTAGGCGTTTTGCTTGAACGACAACTTTCATTTAGGGAAATCGGTATTATGAAAGTCACTATGTAGTTGTTTAACCTAGCGTTATGCCATTTGACATTTAGTGTCTGTGGAATGTAATTTTTTTAAACGACACCCTGTCATTCTTCGGTATTGCAACTGTCGTTTTATTTCAGTCAAACGACTAGTAAAACGCCATTTTTTGCAACTTTAAATTTGCAAACTCCAAGATTGTTTTACTTGAATAAAAATGTAAGTTGCAGTTGGTTTCTTCTTTTTTCTAAAATAAATTATATTTTGACTGAATTTAGGGAGCATATCAAAACATTGATCGATCTGATGGAGCAAAATCCTCAACTTGCAACAAAATTTCGACGGGGTGTCTCCCAAACGGAGGACAAAAAAAATGGATAGCAGCTAGCGGTTAGAACTAAAAAAGAATGGCAAAAGTTAAAATAATTGAGAAACGAAATCTTTTCATGCCGTATTTTTCATGTGTTTATTTTTAAAGGTTTGGTTCGATGAATTTTAAGTTAAACAGACCTTTTGTATATTTATTCTATATAACTATCACAGTTCATTGCTCATTTTCAAAATGAATTTGGAATGTTGTCCACCAACTTTTTTCATATACAAAGGTATACAAAGGTATATGAAAAAAAATGTGGACAACATTCCAAATTAATTTCGAAAATGAGCAATGAACTGTGATAGTACTATAGAATAAATATACAAAGACAGAACTAAATAGATTCTGTTCAATAAAAAGCAAATGGAAGTCATTGTACTTGTAGTTGTAGAGGATTCTTCTTTCTCTTATCAGATTATTTTTTTTTGTTTCTAATATCCTCTGTCCTTCGTTGTCCTCGCTACACCACTCTTTCTCACTTCAATTACCAAAGGAAAACTGTTCATTTTCATTTGTTATTCAAAAACAATTAAAATTTCAGACAAAACCAGAATTTCTATTCAAATCCCAATCTGTTATAATCAGCTGATCATGTGGAAGGCGTTTGGATTGTAAGGTGGCGTTCAAGGTACGTAATACATCTAAAAAGTGACTCGACAAATAAACTGACTATTGTCACTCAAGTGTAACGCCTTTCATAATAGGGGTGAATAACTTATGAGGTTTAAGACCCCAAGTTGATATTTCAATTCTGCCAACCCGAAAAACTTGTTGGTCAGTAGACAGAAAAAGCCATTGGTATTTAGAGGGGATATAATCTTTAAAGCTAGAAGAGATTAATTTATAACATTTTTGAATAAAAATTTTAAAATAAGAAGAGCAAAAATTTCTAATCCAGGATAAATTAGCGAAGGAAGGAGTGTTTTTTATGAAGAGAGGTGTGTTTTTAATTTTCATAATTCTGTTGTTCCATTCAGCAGCAGTCCAGGTTGTGCCAAACCGGTTGCTGAGGACAGGTCCAGAAAGTGTAGGAGGATTGCGTTCATCAAAGGATGATGTTTTTTCTCTTTCAGTTGGTATACTTGTAGAAGGATTAAGTTGAACCTTGTCACCAATTTGGATTGGTGTGATGGAGGTTTCAAGGTCTTGGAGTTCCAAACAAAGGGATGTATTGTTTTTACTGTTGCTTAATTCAGGTGAGGCGAAAGACCTAACATGGCCTTTTGTTGAGTTTGCTGACTTCGTGTAGTGTGATTGTTTGAGTTCATTTGATAATTCAGTTATCATATAACGTAAAGAGTTTGATTCCTTGGTAATAATATCTTCAAGAGTAGAAGAGTTGGTATTAACACTGAAGGAAGTAGCTGTGGACTCCCTCTCAAGAGACTTAATGATTGATGATCGTTCTTTTGATGAATCCGCAACCTTAACAAGTACTTTTCTGTAGAATGTATTATTTCCATAGATTGTTCAACAGAGGATTTTAGATCAGCAACGAATTTAAACATTTTAATAATGTCGGTATTGATGAGCTTAGGGAAGGCATGAATAGTTTCAAGGCAATCATTAATTTTTTGTGATACTTTTTTTTTAGTTTGAATCAATGTTAGAGTTAAATCCTGTGTTTTGGGACTCTAAATTTTTCATAATGGATTCATTATTGTCTGCAATCACCTCATTTATTTTAAGAAAGTTGTTGAAGACTATGCTGTTTTGCATACACTTTTAGATGAAATAATAGAGTAAACGATTTAGATACATTAGTATTGGATTCTTTATTTTGTGCAAGTAAAACTTAGAGTAGAGAACAATGAGTTGTTTAATGTTTGGTTTGGAGGTCCGACGGCAACTGAACTAAAGCAAAAAGAGGAAAAAATGCAGGGTATTAAACCATCAAACAAAAATGTGTCAACATGAGTAACAAACAATAGAATTAAGTTTCAACATGAGTTGAACATGCCGCCGGCCTTGAAAGTTTGTTAACTTTAAAAAAACAAAAATTGTAAATAACATTGGTTGTGGGATCATTATAAGTTTCTCATAATACATCAAGAAAATTTACTTTATGGGAATCAATGCTACCTTACGAATTGGTCGCTTAAAAATACCATCTTTTGTGAGTATAGAAATCACACGAACTCGTCCGTCTTGTCCTGGGTGGATTTCAACCACCCTTCCCATTGGCCATCGCAAAGGTGGGTTGTTGTCTTCGTGCAATAGTACTAAGTCATCAATTTTCACATTAGGCGATTTCAAGGTCCAGACATTTTTGGATTGAAGAATATTAAGATATTCTCTGCTCCACTGCTTCCAAAAAAGGTCTCGTAAATGCTGAATTTGATGATAGTGAGAGAGTCTATCAAAGTTGGGGTGTAAACATGGTTGTGGTAAGTCTGTAAGTGGACCTCCCACTAAAAAATGTGCTGGAGTAAGAACATTCATGTCGTGAGGATCATTGGACATCCGAGATAATGGCCTGGAGTTCATCACTGCTTCAATTTGACACAACAAGGTTGTCATTTCATCGTAGGTGAAAGATCGATTTCCTACTGATGCTAATGTTTTCTGCATGATCCGCTTTGCTACCTTGACAGCAGCCTCCCATAGGCCCCCGAAATGAGGCACCCTCGGTGGTATGAAGTGCCAATGAACTCCTGCCCCTTGAAAAAATTGCTGTACCTCTTCAGATGCGATGGCAGAACCTAGGCCACTACCAATTTGCTCAAGCTCATTTTTTGCGCCTGTAAAGTTAGTTCCATTATCAGAATAAATTTTCGAACAATTACCTCTACGTGCAAGAAATCTCCTCAGAGCAGCCAAGAATGCTGCCTTGGACAGGTCTGGAACTGATTCCAAATGTACCGCCTTGACGACAAAACATACAAATACACATACGTATGCCTTGGTTGGTGGTCTTCCTCGAATCCGCTGGTTTATATAAACTGGACCACAAAAGTCGATTCCTGTAGTGGAGAATGGTTTAGCTGGAGTGACTCTTTCACTTGGCAAGTCCCCCATGAGTTGAGTTGATAATTTGGGACTATATCGAAAACACGTAACGCATGTCCTGAGTACCTTCCCTATATACTGTAGTCCGTCAATAATCCAGAATTTTCTCCTTATGATATGTAACACCGTTTGATTGCCTGCGTGGAGATATTTTAAATGAAAATGCATTATAATTGAGTCTGTAAGAGGATGGGTGGGGGGAAGGATCATCTGATGTTTTGAGTCATAATTCAATGGACAGTTTCGTAAGCGTCCTCCCACACGCAGCAACCCTTCTCGGTCTAAGAAGAGTCCAAGCCGAAACATGTTGCTATCCTTTATTTCCCGTCCCTGAGCAAGACAATTTACTTCCTTCTTAAAATGTACCGTTTGTATGTTGCGAATTAAAGCCTTCTCAGCGTCAGTTTTTTTTTGTGAAGATATCATTTTTGTTCCATTATAGTTTTGTTCAATTGCTCCTTGTATCTCCACCGACGGATGTAACAAAAAACTAAAATAAAATGAAAGTATGAATTTAAATATTTACAATTTGATGTCATGTCGGTCATCTCGTCTCGAATATCTGTAAGGAAGACAAATGCCTGTCTTTTTCGTTCTGGACAATCTTTTGAAATTTGTATTTCCATATGTGGCCACAACTTCCTTTCTAATTGTAAGAACTGTGGGCCTTGGATCCATGATTTGTTCTTTAGTAATTCTTCTGACATGCATCCCCGAGATATGGTGTCTGCTGGATTGACCTTCGATGGAACATGGTTCCATGATTCGGTACGAGTCAATTGTTGGACATTAGATACACGGTTCGAAACAAAAATACTCCATTGATTTGCGGTAGATTTGATCCATGAAAGAGCAATAGTTGAGTCGCTCCAGCAATATGTTTCTTCAATTTCAATTTTAATCGCCATTTATACCCTTTGAATCAGTTCTGCACGAAGCAATGCCCCACAGAGCTCAAGTCTTGCTAGAGATTCACACAGTATTGATGCTATCTTTGACTTAGCGCACCAGTGTTGCCAGCTCGTAGAAGTTCGAGTCGCTAGACTCAACATGAAAAGTCGCTAGAAAGTCGCTAAAACTTATTCCACCGAAAGCGAACTCAAGATTTTGTATGGGAGAGTCAAAAGTTGAAAGGTTGTTATAAGTAAAAAACATCAAAATTAGGTACATAAGTAATTAGATTATAATTCATTCAAATACACATCGTGTACAATATCGGTAGCTATTTACACGCAAACAAAAAAATTCAATCAAATATGGCTGTCGCGAGAGAAAAAAAAGTTGATAGCTGAATCCTTTTGTATGAAATATGAAAACATTGCTGGCGGTACTAGGCAGAAAATTAAGTTAGTTTCGTAATTATTATCTAGAGAAGTGAATTTTTAGTAAAAAGAAAGAAAAAGGGTGTTTATCGAAATAGTGAACTCTTAAGAACAAAATTATATAGAGTATCGTGTGCCCGTTAGTTGTTGTGGTTAACGGTGTTCAAACCATAAAATGAACACAGAAAACTGTAGATTCTACAGTTTTCCACGACTATGGAATAGAACTCCAAATTGAAAAATCTCTAGTGGAAAGGCGTATGTTGGCTGCTATCAAACCTCTGAACACTAAATTGGCTCGTTTCTGTTACAAACACTTCATTTCTGGTATGTAAACATGGTTATAAATTATATTATGAAGGTACGTGATTTTAATTAGAACTTCAAGTAAGAACATTCTAAATCCAGATTGGGTACTATATATCTGGATTTCAGATTTTTTCTTCATGTTGAAGCTCATGTTTACCTTTGTATCCAATCTGGAATTAATTGACCTAAAACTTTTGCGTTTTTGACTGGAGCTCTTATTAATGACCTACCTGTACAAAGTTTATAATTAGATATTTACATACCTGAAATGAAATGTCTGGGACATTCACGAGCCAATTTTGTACTTAGCTTTTTTTTATTGATATCATCTAACCAAAGTCTGCGCCTTTTCTCCGAGAGAATTTTTTATCTATGTGTTCCATTTTATACTCTAGGAAAACTTTAGAAACTGCAGATTTCTGTCTTCATCGTATGGTTTGAACATTGTCTTACACAGCAATTAACGGATATTTTCACAACACTTTTATATTATTTTACTTTTAAAAATTCACAGTTTCGATAAACACAAAATTTTTTTTGTTTTTCTATGACTTTACTTCTTTGAAAAACAAATTTAAAACTACATATGTATTTTATATTTCTACGTACTGCCGCCAGCAATGTTTTCATACAAAATGTCTTTAAACAGACAAACTAAAATCTAGGTACAAATAAATTAATTTAGAACTTTGATTCGGAAGAAAATTTTAATGTCGCTAGATAAGTCGCTAAAAAATTTTTGTCGTCAAAACGTTTTTTTAGTCGCTAGGACATAAGCAAAAGTCGCCATTTCTAACGACAAAGTCGCTAAATTGGCAACGCTGAGCGCACACCAATTGGGTGTTCATGCTACCATCATCGCACAAACTTCGAAGATATACGCAGGCTCCATAGGCTCTCATGCTAGCATCACAAAACCCATGAATTTGAAATTTTGCCCCTGTTGATAGTATTAACCTCGATATTCTTAGCTGTTGTAAAGCCTTTAGCTGCTCATGAACACCTTTCCATTGGTAATGAAGATCCTGAGATAAGCTTTCATCCCAGTCAAAACCCTTCGTCCAGAGATGACGTAAAAACAATTTGGCATTTACCACTACGGGATTTATGAAGCCTAATGGATCAAACAAGCTTGCAACTTGAGACAGGATAATACGTTTTGTTAATTTAGTGCTAGTTATTATTGGATTAAAACAGCTAAATGAAAAGTTATCATTAGATGGATTCCATAGTAATCCTAAAACTCGAATAACTTTATCACTGTCAATTTTTAGCAATGTTTCTTTGTCACCTGGATCTATGTCCGCTAGTACCTCATCTGCATTTGAGCACCATTTTTTCAGGGGAAATGCACCTTTTAATAGCACTGAAGTGACCTCCTTCTTTATCGTTAAAAGGTCGTCAATAGTGTCTGCACCCGCCATCATGTTGTCCACATAGAAATTGGTTAACACTTGCTGTGCTCCGATAGGATAGCGTGATGCCTCCTCCTGCGCTAGCATGTTCATACTTTTTATTGATAGATATGAAGCCGAGGTGGTGCCATAAGTAACCGTGTTAAGGCGATAGATTTGCACCGGTTGATTGCTGTCAGCTCTCCAGAGAATACATTGCATGTTCTGGTCATCTTCATTGATCAAGTCTTGTCTATACATTTTTACAATATCTGCTGTAATCGCATATTTAAATAACCTGAAACGAGTCAAAATTTCAAATATATCATCTTGGAGTTTTGGGCCGTTCATGAGCAAGTCATTTAATGACATTCCATTACTGGTTTTACATGAGCCATCGAACACAACCCTTAACTTAGTCGAAGTACTTTCCGGCTTGACGACTGGATGGTGCGGTAGGAAGTAATTTGGACTTTTTAATTCTGCCTAAGAGATTAGTTGCATGTGTCCCAAGTCGATGTATTCATCGATGAATTTGCCGTAGGAGTGTTTCAATTGAGAGTCTTTGTTTAGCCTTTTCTCCAGATTAAAATACCTTTTCAGAGCAATCTGATATGACTCCCCTATCATATTGGCAGGTTTGCCTGACTACAAATCGTCCATTTGTCAACCGGTCAACTCTATCAGCATAATGCCTTTCACATGCCTCTTCCTCAGGAGACATGGCATGATGAGATTGGCATGCATCTAGTTCCCAAAACCGTGAAACTAGTTCGTTAAGTGCGCCATCGTTTTTGCATTGGCTCCTGTCTTGAGTAGATAGAAAGCATGTATTTATTTCATTATTAATTTCACCTGATATTATCCATCCAAACAATGTTTTTTGCAATATTGCTGTTGATTGATGACCCAATTTTATCTGACCAACAGAAAGAAGATTAAAGAATATCCCAGCACCTATCAGCAAGTCAATTCGTTGAGGAACGGTTCTTGACTTGAAATGGATGAACTTAATGGCTCCTCTGAGGTAAGGAATGTGTTACTTGGTTTATGGCTTTTATGGCCTGGTGATGAGTCTTGTCCTGGCAAACCTTGCTCTCGATGTAGTAAGGTATGATGATTGCGGTGACAATTTCTACATCTTCCAAATTGGCAATTACGAGATCCATGGCCTGGTCTCAGACAGTTGAGACATAAATTAAGTGACTTCGCTAAATTGTATCTTTCAGATTGAGATTTTGCCGTGAAATTGGAGCACCTTGTTGCGCTTGAGCAGTTTTGGGAGCAAAAACTACATTTTATAACTTGTGTAACCTGAAATGAGTGTTCCCTTTGCGGATGACGAGTGCCTTTGAAAGATTTATTTTGATGCATTAACGATGAGTGTTGCTTTTTGTTGAATTCAATTAGCTCCAATGTTCTGCACCTTTTCTGCACAAAATTGGAGAAATCTTCCCAGGTAGGAAGATATGCGTTGCTTTCTTGCTGATCCGTGCCTGTAGTGGTGTTAGTTTTATCTGAGTCCAATGTGGTGACGTGTTCCTCCCATAATCCTGCTGTAACAGTGTCCAGCTTGGTGGTTACCAAAGAAAGCAGTAACCCATCTGCTACTTGTTCCTTTGTTGAAAGTGACAGCAGAGCTCTCATATTCGCGTTTATTGTGTTGTTTATAGAGATAAGCTGACCTACAGAAGCAAATGAAATGTTTCTTAAGTCAATTATGTTGCCGATATGTATGCGATACAGATACTTTTTGTTATCGTACTGGGCTTTCAATATGCGCAATGCTTCGGGGTAATTTTCGGCAGTTGGTTCTAGGGACCTTATACACTCATATGCATTACCTTCAAGAAGATTTCTTAGACGCTGGAACTTATCTCGAGGATCAGACACCTTTTCTTCTACCATGATTGAGTACATGCTCCACCAGTCTAACCACTTATCAGGTTCACCAGAGAATGTTTTTAATTTGTGTTTTGGGAGATCAGAGGATGTACTAGCTGGCATGCATGTACTTCGTCAAATGTCAAACGAAGAGTAGTGCTTGTGACTTAGCTCCACATTAAATTCAAATCCTAGTCAGTAAAAACACTCTTAATTGTGTTATTTGTTTTTATTCGGCACACAATAACAAAGTGTTTAGAATTTTCAATTAATTTCTTAAAGACAGTTCCTTTATTTTAAAACAAAGTGAAAATAAAAAAATGTCAAATTCTAACCTTAAATCTGGTAAAAGAAATTTACGTTCAAATGTCGGCGATGTCTCTGGCTCTCCTCTGAATTCTCCTTTAGGAATGCCTTCTTCGTCAAATTTGTGGGGAAAAATAGAGACTCGTTTAAGCATATTAACAAAATCACTGACAGATACTATTTTATTAACTTTAAGAAAAGAATTAAATGTAATTACACAATCTTTCAATGAACGTCTAGATGAAATTGAAATTAAACTCACAACCCGAATCAAAACACTTGAAAAAGATTATGATGAAAGATTTGCTTCATTAAACAATTTAATTCTCAACTGCGAAACCAAACTTGAAAGCTTTAAAAATCACTGCCACGAAAAGAAAACACAAACAATTGAAAATGACACTACGCAACTGAAAACTCAGATCGATGCTTTGAACAGAAGAAATATTGCAAGAGATCTTGTACTTCACGGTATTCCTTTCCGTCAAAATGAAAACTTATATGAAATTTTTCACAAATTTTGCACAAAAATTGGCCTTGAGTCGATCAGACCTAACTACGCGCTACGTATCACACCTAAAAACAACAACTCTGCTAGTGCGATTATCTTGAAACTCCCGCACGAAAATGAAAAAAACATTGTACTGAGGAAAGTAAATGAATTTTATAAAGCAAGCTCTCGTGCAGTTTCCTTACATGACCTTGGCTTTGAAAATAGCAACAAATTTGTGAGAGCGTATGAATGTCTTACAAAATTTAATCACAATCTTTTCCGTAAAGCCAATGAGTTGCGCAGAAGAAAGCTTCTTCATTCGGTGTTCACCAGGCATGGAAAAGTCTACGTCAGAGATGGTGCTGATAAGAGACCTGTTTGTGTCAAATGCATATCTTGGCTAAATGATTATGCTAATGCAATTGAGGGTAATGCTGCGCAGGGGAGTGCATTGCTAGGAAATGAACCTGATTGTAATATTGCTGTTGATGTTGTTGCTGCTGGTGGTGTTGCTGCTGGTGGTACTGTTGCTGTTATTGATGGTGTTGTTGCTGCTTCAAATGGGGTTGCTGAAAACAATACTCCAGTCATCGTAACATAATACATATAATTTTCTTATTTTCTTTTGCAAAATTTGTCAAGCTTACCAAGTAGGTACAAAGTTTCTCATTTTACTTTGTTTTTAAATCACATAATTCATCGAACTTTTAAGATTTGAATTTTTTGTACTAATGCTAGTCGTTTTCCATACCTTATATCTAATTTGTGTAAGAAACTTTAATTTGAAAACCATTAATCAAGCTTTTCGAAAGTCTTAGGTAAAAAAAAAAAAAAAAAATTATGTCTGTTACAAATCCTGATATTATAAGATCTATTTGCAATGTTCTGTGTAATGTGCATGATGGACTAAATGTATGTCACATTAATGCTGGTAGTGTTCCTTCTAAGTACACTGTCCTTTTTCAAATGTTGAGTAGTTCTAAAATGGATGTAATAATGGTCTCTGAATCATGGTTAAATGATTCAATTTCATCTCAACTAGTTGGTTTCCCTGAGTTTAAACTGTATAGGAATGATCGTGGCTCTCGAGGTGGTGGTGTATGCATATACATTAGGGAAAACATAACATCAAAAACAATTTATTCTTCATCAAAATCTCCTTTAGAATTTTTATGCATTGAAATTTGTAACTGCAATGAAATATGCCTTTTGGTTGTTGTGTACTGCCCACCCTGTTTATTTAAAGAAGATAATTTATTTGAATTAGAAGAAACTTTGCTTCATCTCAACACAAAGTACTGTCATATTTTAGTTGGCGGTGATTTTAATGTAAACCTACTAGTTAATAATTCGACTTCACGTCTTTTCAATTATTTTTGTGACAAAGTATGCTTAACTGTTGTGAATAAATTGTATCCAACATGCTATCAGTCAGTGTTGAACCCATCAATAATTGATATTTTTCTTACAACTTCTAAAGAAAAAGTTCTGTGCAATGATCAACTAAAGCTTACATCGGATTTTATCCATGATCTAAAATTTTGCTGTTTTCAATTTGATAAGAAGAATCTGCGTACCTCTAACACTTTCAGTTATCGGTCATATCGCTCTTTTAATTTCGTAGAAGTTCAAAACTATGTTGGAAACGATTACTGGAACGATATTCTATACGCTGTTAATGTTGACAGCAAAGTTTTGCTGTTCAATAATTTATTAAATTTACTTTTTGATACATATGTTCCGATAGTAACTAAACAAGTTAAAAAAACTAGAAACTGCCCATGGTATAATAGAGATATCGAAATTCAAATCAAAGAAAGAGAACGTTTTCACAAAAGATATAAGAAATACCCCTCTGAGTACAATAGACGTCAATTTACTTTTGCTAGAAATAAAGTTGTTTCTCTTATATGTTTAAGTAAGAAAAATTATTTTCTACAAAAACTTGATGTCTCGTTAAACTCTAAAGTGCTTTGGAAAAACTTAAAAGACATTGGTATCACTGGAAATAAAAATACGCAACAGTGTTTGATAGATCCAGAAGTAATTGCGTCATTTTATGCTCCTCACTTACCTAGTACGAGCTCTTCTCTAACTTTGCCAGAAAACGAAGTTGGCTTATTTTCATTCAACTGCGTCGATGAAATTGAAATCATTAGTGCTGTAAAGTTGGTGAAATCGAATGCAGTCGGCTCTGACAAAATTTCTCCAAAATTTATTCGCTTAATTTTACCAATTGTTCTTCCACCTTTAAAACATATTGTAAATACTTGTTTGTATAGGAGCGAATTCCCTGAACCTTGGAAGGATACAATTGTATTACCTATTCCCAAAAAAAGCAATTCCTGTGAGCCCTCTGACTTCAGACCAATTAGCCTTTTGCCTTTCTTTGGTAAAGTTTTTGAACGATTGATGGCTACTCAAGCTCTAGACTTCATTCAAATTAACGACAAAATGTCTAAATGGCAATCTGGTTTTCGCAAAAACCATAGTTGTGAAACTGCGGTAGTGAAGGTCACATCTGATTTCCGTTCTGCGCTCGATAGTAATCAGCTGGGTACAATGGTACTGTTGGATTTCTCAAAAGCTTTCGATTGCATTGATCACGAAATTTTAATTTTGAAACTTTGTGACAACTTCAATTTTTCCAGTACTGCTCTTAAGCTTTTGAGAAACTATCTGTTAAACAGGCCCCAAAAAGTTACTACAGGTCAAGGTTCTTCAAGATCATACATTGTCAACTGCGGTGTACCGCAAGGCTCAATTCTAGGACCGCTTCTCTTTTCACTTTTCATAAATGACCTTCCCGCAATAGTTAAAAACTGTCATATTCATATCTAGGCAGATGATGTCTTATTATATATTTTTAGTGAATTGGGTTCAATGAATGAGTGCGTTACTCGGATCAATGAAGATTTAGTAAATATTCAAAACTGGGTTGACTCTAACAAGCTAAAACTCAATCCTTCAAAAACGCTTAGTATGGTATGCTCAAGACGCGAAATTAATCATTTGGACTTACCAAGAATTGTTTTGAATACACAAATCATTGAATACGTTTGCAAAGTTAAATACCTCGGCTTTACAATAAATAATAAATTGAGCTGTTGTGATGCAATATCCGAAAGCATAAGAAGAATATACAGCGGCTTACGCTCCTTGAGGTGTTCATCTGCTATTTTGAATCTTGCCTTGAAAAAACATCTGGTAAAAAGCCTAATCTTGCCTTACTTCACTTTTAATTGTGCTGTTTATCCTAGCCTTGACTATGATTGTAAGCGTAAACTAAATGTAGCATTTAATGACTGCTTGCGTTTCATTCATAACAACCGTAGGTATGAAAGTGTTTCATTTTTACATGATCCTTTGTTGGGACTGAACCTAGATAAATATATTTTGTATCGAAACGTTTTACTCCTTCATAACATAATACATGGAAGGTGTCCAGTGTACCTAAAAGAAATGCTGCATTTCGCACAGTCTAGAAGAGGACTTAAATTAATCCTACCGCGATTTGCACACACTATTGCTGAACGATCTTATTTTGTTTCTGTGATCTGGATTTGGAATAGTCTGCCCTCTGAAATTCAGAGAACTTCTACATTTAATACTTTTAGTAAGATGATTTTCACTTATTTTTCTTCAAATTAATGTTTCATTAAAAAAAAAAAAAAAAAAAAAAAAAAAAAAAAAAAAAAAAAAAAAAAAAAAAAAAAAAAAAAAACAACTAAATTTGTCAATTTACTTTACTTTTAAATGTATTGTTAGTTCTATTCACTTGGTAAGCACTTTATTATTATATACTATAAAAAGATTATATCTTATTGTATAATGTAAACAATTCAAATAGCAAATACAAATACAAATACAAATACCGAAATAAGTCATGTTGCCAGCAGAAACAGGTTGCCTATCACTAGTTTCGTTGATTGAAGCTAAAAATTTTGCCTTTAGATCAGAATAAGAATCTTCGAACTCAAATCGTTCCAATGATTCATTAGCATCAGATTCTTCAAGTTCGGACTGTATATTGCTAAAATTGGTGAAGTAGTTCTCCAATAGTCCCAATTTTGTTTCTAACTCATAGCAATTTAACGACTTTAATTTATCTTCCGTTAGTAAGGTTCTCATTCTAGTGAGTTGGCCTTTTACGGCACCTCGACGGGTCTTCAATTTTTTAATTGCTTCAGCCATGCTGTGCTTTTGATTCAGGAAATCAAGACAAATTAACAAAAAATTAAATAAGTGATAAACTGCTCCTGCTTAATCAGGTAACGAGATGCACGAGAATAATGCAGAAACTGTTAGTTATGCGTAATGTTGTGTGAACTCGCAACGAGGTGTCTTGCTTTTGTTAAGACTGAGATACGAAGTGCTGACCATTAAATCACTAGAACAGGAATGTAAAAGATATGCGACGATGTACAAAATACGTAAGACAAAGTTCACATGCGAGTTTAGATAATTTATTCGCGAGAACAATATACGAATTGTTTTAGAACGCAATTGACTCTCTAAGATTTTAGGCAACCATATGCGCTAAAATAATATACTAAGTGTTGTAGAACGAAAGTCACTCGTAGATCTAGGCAACCATATGCACTAGAGTATTATACGAAATGTTTTTTAGAACGAACGCACTTGCAAATGTAAGCAACATATGCGCAAATTAAAAATACGAATTGTAGGATGAACGTTACTTGCAACTTGCCAGTGTAGGCAATGATATGCGCGAGAGTGATATTCAAACTTATTAAGACGAAATATAACCATTGATGTAGGCGGCGATATGCGAGAGACCGTATACGATTGCTTGAGATGATTTGTGTTGTATATGTATGCACTGATATTTAAATACGCGTCGTGAGTCACTCAAACAATCATTTTATAATTTTTACCTCCACATAATACGATCACGATTGCAACGAGTAAAATACAAACCGCCGTCAATGAAAATACAATCAGCAATTTTTCTACCAAGATGCACATTTCAAAAAGAAAAAATGTTCCCGGGTTTCGGCACCAAATGTTGAAGACTATGCTGTTTTGCATACACTGTTAGATGAAATAATAGAGTAAACGATTTAGATACATTAGTATTGGATTCTTTATTTTGTGCAAGTAAAACTTAGAGTAGAGAACAATGAGTTGTGTTATGTTTGGTTTGGAGGTCCGACGGCAACTGAACTAAAGCAAATTCCAAATCCCAAGAGAATTAATTATGTTGTACCAAGACATGGCTTTTACTACGAATTTCATGGCGACACCGACGCGACGCCAAGAATTCCTATCAACAACAATATTAAAGTCTTTAATTCCATTCTGAGAACTGATAACTTGGAATGGAAAATTTCTCATTTTTATAGCAGACAAAGGAAATTAGAATTACTTTTGAATTGAAATATATTTTCTGCGGGGTTAGATCAAGTGACTTGGAATTTGCTTAGAGGAAAAAATGCAGGGTATTAAACCATCAAACAAAAATGTGTCAACATGAGTAACAAACAATAGAATTAAGTTTCAACATGAGTTGAACAAAGTTGTTGCGGATACTTGTTTTGAGTTCAGTAAAATCCTCAGACAATTGAAGAGTTAAAGAACTCTATTATGGTTGTTGTATGTGCTACGAGTGGTGAGTTGGTTAGCGTATCAGCTAACTTAAAAAGTCTCTGAAAGATCGTGATATAAAATAAAAGAGAAATTTAGGTGAGGTGGAGTTTCAATGCTCAATTAGCGGCAGAACATGCACTAAATTTGTACTCACACGGAAGCAAAAAAAGGATGGAGAAAGCAAGTTCAAGTTGGCTAAAGAAGCAAGATAGATTGCGCACGATGGACGATGGCCCTCTTCGTTATCAGCAAAAGTTCCAGTTTGTTGAATAAAGTTGAGACAGTTAGCACAATAAGAATCTTTTTTTTTTAGTTATGAGAAGTGTAGAGGTGCTGGCAGAACATTTCATATACTGTAATGAACACATCAAAGAGATGAAGCAAAAAGCTTAGAGAGATGATTGTTTAATTGTTTCTTTATAGATATGCACTAGTCAAAACAAGAAGTGTATGATGGAAATTTCAAATAAAAAATTAATTTTAAATAACTTTCTTGTAGAGTAAAAGCTGTGATGCTTCTTTAGTCTCCAGCTGGAGTAGGACTCAGCGGGCAAGGATTTTTACCAAGGAAGCCAAAAGACTTGGGATGCGATGCGACGGTCCAACTTCTGTGCAAAAAGGAGAACTCTGACACGGCAAATGTTTTCTTAAACGTTTTCTTTACTATCCTAATCTAGATCGAAGAGCTTACAAAATTGTTTACAAACGGTTTTGTTTTTACGTTAATGTAATCTTAAAATTAACAGAATTTTCTTTAATTTACTTTAGTTGATCAAAAATAGAAACTTAATAAATATGCCTGAAGGGCCGAGTTTTTCTTGTTTATCTACGTTAATCGGACTAAAAGGAAACTGAATAAGTATGCCTGAAGGGCCGGGCTGTTTTTGTTTATCTTCACCTTTTGAGGACTTTGTGGACGACGGTATTGAAGCGAGGTCGGTGATTGACTATGCTGGTCGGACTTGGTGCAACCTTTTGATGTAGCACCTGGCGGTTGGTTGTTTGGTCACGGAGAGCTATATTTGGGATAAACAATGATTAGTTAGGTTTAATAGACCTCACAAAATAGTGCCCACTGGGTCCTGACGTTATGAGGCCGAATAAACTGGTTTCCTTACTAACACGGGAACTAGGGTTGTGGTCGAGCCTTAAGAATTCTTTAAAATAAATAACCTTTAAAATCTAGTTCAGGCTGGCAACGTCATGGGATATTCTCATTTTACAAATGTCAAAAAGTTCTATAAAATTGCATGGCATATGTTTGCCTTCGTTAAGTTAACAAGCTCCAGACGAGCATTTCCTTTTTAGAGCAGATGTAAATTGTAAAACGAGATTCCATGACGTTGCGTTGCCGAGAAAGAAAGATAGACCATGTAAGTTTCCTTTTCATTTTATAACCAATTCATTAATTATTGTAATTCTTTTAAGAAAATAAAATCATTATCACATTTGGATCTTTATTTGGGAGTTATTTTCTGGCAAAGCAACATAATTTTATTTTATGAACTGAACGTGATAAGATGCCTTCGAATGTGGAGAAAAGCTGTACAACAGTTGGTTGTAATTCGCCGGATGATGAGGAGATGATTTCGTGTGAAACTTGTGGGCGATGGTGGCACTACGTATGCGCGGCCTTTGATCCAGCCTTGTTTGACACTGCAACTCCTTAGTTCTGTCGCGCTGATGATTGCGATAGAGTTGCAAAGTGTCTAGATAGGGAGGTTAGGTTAGGTTTCAATTACCTTTCGTTTCAATTACCCTTCTGGCTTGGCGACGTATCTGAGCGGGCGTTTTTTTGATCTGAGTCCCCCCCTTGGCCGAGCTGGAGTTGTTAATCACCTCTCCTGCTCCACCAGTTGGAGGATTCATTGTACTCGACGAGGGTACGTACCGACCCGCAGAGGTAGGGTTGCTATTCGCCTCTCCAACCCTGCCAGTCTGAACGGCCCTCCCCGTGTCCTTTATTTTAAGGGCATTCAAGGTGGAGACGGAGTCGTTGATCACCCCTCCATTTCCCCTTTTTGTTAATTTCACCTCGTCCTGTCTTGATGCTGGCACCAAAGCAGGCGAATTGCTTTCAAAGCTAATATTGGGGACTTCATCCCCACTATTAGCAGTGGCGGTCCGTTTGCCCTCCGATTCACTGGCTAGTACTAGCTTTGCAGCATGTTCTTGACCAGTTTCCAGCGGGCTGTGCTGCTCGCCAGAGTCGGGATTCTTGGTTCCCACTGCACAGACCTGAACTGGCTTTGCAGCTGGTTCAGAGCCTGTGTGCGAACCTAGTATCCCACTGGTGGAAGGTTTGCCCGTTGGCTCACATTCCTGCTTCGACTTTTCAGCCAAATCGGAGAATGTGTACAACTTTCGTTGCCTCCCCCCAGTTTTCTTTTTTGTCTTTTTGTTCGTTTTTTTGTCTGTTTGTTTGTTTGTTTGTTTGTTTGTTTTTAGAAATTCCATAGAAGGTCCCACGAGTAACTACGGAAGGAAAAGGTCAGCCCCGGCAGAGCCGTGTACCGGGGTAAGGCTAGTCTATTCTGGACCCTGCCAAGCATCCAGAAGAGCTCGTTATTGATTGGTTTATCCCCCAACCTTTAATTCTTCGGCACGGATTATAAAAGCTCACACCACCACTGAAACTAGGAACCTCGTATCTATGGTGAGATTGGATTTCTAAGGATTGTGCTATTGAGAAGTCACAACCACCCAGCGATCCAACCTAACCTTGGCTGTCACCGTCTGACATCGTACAGACACTGATAAGTATATGTAGTGAACATTGCCCGCCCGGCACCCACTTGGAGGGTTCGATCGAGGATTTTTGCCGAGCTACCTGTGTTGATGAGCCTGACGCATTATCTGATGCGCTTGATGTTTTGATTGAGGCAGCGAAAACAGCACAGTCGACTGTAGAACAGAGGGAAAGGGAGATTGCCGAACTTAAGGCTGAAGTTGGCCAGCTCAAGTCAAAGTTGGATACTGAGTCGTCAATTCCAGCACATCGTTCGACGAGGTCTGCAGAAACGAGTAAGCTTGCTAGCGATAGGCTAGAAGCAATTCGCCAAATTGGGTGCAGACACAAGCAAATTTTAAGTTCGACTGTTTCGCATTCGACCCCCTTGACAGTTAGACCTGGAGAGCCAGATAGTCATCAAGGGGAAAAGAAGGTAGGTCATTTCGATAGTTCGTGCCAGGAGTTTGACATGGCGAATTTGTTGACGATCTTGAACCGAAGTCAGGTCCAAGAATTGCCGATGTTTTCGGGCCAAGATAGGAAGGAATGGCCTTATTTCGAATCGGTTTTCAGGTCAACCACGGAAGAGGGTCATTATTCCAACAAGGAGAACGTTGCTCGCTTAAGAAAGGCGCTAACAGGTGAGGCGCATCAGCTCGTGAGCGACCGTTTGCGATATTCAACTGATGCAGATGTAATCATGGATTCGCTGCGAGCGATTTTTGGTAGATCCGACGTGTTACTTCATAGCCTTACTACGAACCTATTTAAGCTACCGATGCTACACTCAGGCAGTGATGCCAAGTTAAGACAATGGGCTGTTACGTTAAATGGCTTCGTCTCCGACATCAAGTCTATGGCTCTTGGTAAGGAACTTGAAAACCATTTCGTATTAACAGATGTGTCAAGCAAGTTGCCTCCGTCACTGTACCATGACTGGCAGAAGATAAATTCAAAGAAACCAGATGTCAATTTAGAAGATTTCGCAGGTTTTGTGACAAAGAAGCTGTATGATCTTCCTCCAGAGTTAAATAAGCTTTCGAAACCAGTAGTTAACGAAAGAGCAACCGGTACAGGTACAACAAAAAGAATTCTGACTCACAATTCAATCGCCGAAAATGAAGGTTGTGTTCATTGTAAAAAATCTGAGCACGCATTGAGTGATTGCGAACAATTTAAGGCTTTGTCTGTGGATGAAAGATTCGCCTTCGCAAAAAGCAAATCCATTTGCTTTAGATGTTTAAAGCAAGTCCCACACAGTTGGAAGAACTGTTCGCAGAAGAAACCGTGTCGCGTCGAGGGTTGTTCTAAGTTGCACCATCCGCTACTGCACCCGTCAGGTCCAAAGACATCTTTAAACTCATCTGCTCCACCGTTTGTACCACCTGCACAGATTCATTCGTCTCATGTGGGAGTCAAGGCACCGGTTATGTTTAAGATTGTGCCCATTCGCTTATTTGGAAATAATAAGAAGCAGCTGGACACATATGCCTTTTTGGACGATGGCTCGTCGATTACGATGGTGGAACGAGACGTTTTTGATTTTTTGGAATTGAAGGGTGAACCAGAACAACTTACACACCAGTGGACCAAGGGTGTCTCAAGAACTGAAGATTCTCTGCGAACTTGTTTACGTGTATCCGCCGTGAATAAGGGTAAACGGCACTTGCTGACGAACATCTATACAGTGAAGGATCTCGAGCTTCCTTGTCAGAGTCTCAATATCGCTGTCTTACAGGAATCGTTCACCTATCTGAAAGCCTTGCAATTGGCAGAGCTTACGAATGCAAAACCGACAATTTTACTGGGACTAGATCAAGCTAAATTTCTGGTGGGTAGTCAACAGCGATCTGGTAAAGAAGATGAGCCACATGCGATTAAGACTCTCCTCGACTGGACCGTCTTTGGTACGACAAGGTTGAAAAGCGGTGTGTCTTGCGTCAATCCTCCAAGGGTATCATAAATTTCATATTTCCATGGCATTGAAAAACAAGATGAAGAACTGCACGACTTAGTTAGGCGTCATTTCTCGACCGAGGAGTTTGGAGTTCGTCCACCTTCTGGAGACTTCGTAAGCAAAACTGATAGCCGCGCCTTGTCAGTGATGGAACAAGCCCTACGGCATGGTGACAAGCAATACGAAATTGGTTTAGTTTGGAATCAGAACGATGTGAAACTCCCAGATAGATGGCTGAGAAAAGACTTTTAGGCTGGGAGAAGTCTCTCTTAAAGAAGCCCGATCTGCTAGAATGGATGAACGAGTATATTCAGGGTCTTTTATCGAAAGGTTACGCCAGTATTGCTACGGAGGAAGAGCTGAAGCGAGTGTGGAACAGGGTTTGGTACGCACCGATGTTTGTGGTTGTGAACAAAAACAAGTTTCCCGTGAAGCCAAGAGTTGTCGCAGACGTTGCCGCTAAGATCAATGGTGTTTCGCTGAACTCACACCTGTTAAAGGGTCCAGAAAATCTGGTTTCTCTACACGCTGGACTTTTCAAATTTCGCGAAAAACAAGTTGCAGTAAACGCAGACGTAAGGGAGATGTTCCATCGCATTAAAATTTGTGAAGCCGACCAACAGTGCCAGAGGTTTCTTTGGAGAAATGGAGATTCTTCTCGCAAGCCCACAATTTACGTGATGCAGGTTATGATGTTCGGGCCTCGTTGTTCCCCCGCATCTGCACAATTTGTAAAGAACTATCATGCCAATCTTTACAAATCGCAATGCCCTGAAACTGTGGACGGTCTCGTAAATCGAACATATGTGGATGACTACTTTAACAGTCATAATACGATAGAAGAGGCGGTGAGGGTGAGCAAGGACGCTATCAAGATCTGCAAGGAGATAAACTTCGACTAAGTGGGTTTCCAATCGAACAGTAGAGACTTTTTGAACCAGATTCCGGAAGCGAACATAAAGGCTAGCCTAGTGAGTATTGACCCTAACGAGACCGAGAGCTATGTCAGTAAGATTCTGGGAATGTTTTGGCACCCTTCATCTGATCAATTGATCTATAAGCTGCATGATGATGAGTGCTTCAAAAAGATGTCTGACCCAGATGCTGAGTTTTCTAAGCGCGAAATTTTGAGGACCATCATGAGAACCTTTGATCCCTTGGGTCTCATTTCCTGCTACATCATAAGAGAACGAGCTATTCTGCAAGAGATATGGCGTGAGGGCTTCAGCTGGGACGAGCCAATAAACGGGGTTCTAAGGAGGCAGTGGATCGACTTTCTAACCGTCTTGAAGCAAATAGAAAACATAATAGTTCCACGCACGTATTCATCATTTCGGTCTGAGAATTCAAAAATAACGTTGGTTGTGTTCGTCGATGCATCGGAGAAGGCCTTTGCCGCTGTTTCATACTGGCGTTTCGAACAAAATGGGATGGTTAAATGTCAATCGCGATGGGAAAAACTAAGGTGGCTCCAGTCAAGAAACTTTCAGTGCCTCGGTTGGAGTTGCAGGCAGCGGTGCTTGGCGTGAGGGTTGCAGAAACTGTTAGGAAATCTCATTCAATTCTAGCAGATGAAGTCATTTTCTTGTCTGACTCCAAGACAGTGCTTTCCTGCATCAATTCTTCCACTTTCAAGTTTACAACGTTTGTCGCTGTCCGTATTGGCGAAATTCTAGAAGTCACGAATCCAAGCCAATGGTGGTTTGTGAGATCTCCGGACAACGTTGCTGATGACGGAACAAGATGGAGTGATCTCTCAGAAGTCCTTGTCAAAGCTAGATGGTTTACGGGCCCCGAGTTTTTAAAGCTACCTCAAGCCGAGTGGCCAATTACACCAGGCAAAACTGCGGCTGCTGCTGATAAGGTAAGCGACATTTTACTTCCTAAATTCCCGCTATATTTGCACAGTGAGTCAACATCATATAAAGCTTACGATGAGTTGAAGGGAAGGTTCAGGGCGAGGTGGTTTTTGGGTGTAAAGGTGCTGGCATTTCTTCTGCGTTTTAAGGATCTTCTTAGGAAGAGGCCGATTGAGAGGGAACCATTTGTGACTGCAGCAGAAATCATACGAGCTCAAGATTGGCTATTTCGACGGATTCAACAAGAAGCATTTCCAGATGATATAGCTTGCCTGCGATCGAAGCGAGGCTTGAGCCCCACAAGTTCGTTAGTTAATCTGTCACCGTATATTGACGAGGAGGGTACCTTGCGATTGAGCTCTAGAATCCAGAGAGCAAATATATCGTACGCAGCGCGGAATCCAGCGATCTTGCCCAAGACCCACCCGCTGGTTGACTTATTGATTTTACATTACCATGAGGCTAACTTGCATATGGGAACAGAGACAACCATCTCGGATATTAGAGAGAGTGCATGGATTGTGAGCATACGTGTAGCAGTAATGCGAGTCAAGTCCAGGTGCTGTATTTGCAAGAAACTAAGGGCAAAGGTAACTATGCCAATGATGGGTCAGTTGCCTGAGGGACGTGTGGCGTTTAACTTAAGACCCTTTACCCATGTGGGAGTGGATGGTTTTGGCCCTCTGTACGTGAAACATGGAAGAGGTGTTGCAAAGCGTTACGGCATGATATTTACTTGTCTAAGTTTCCGAGCCTTGCATCTTGAGGTCCTTAATGACTTAAGCTTAGACCAGTGCACCACGGCTGTTCGCCGATTCCTTATCAACCGTGTGGTCACCAAATTCATTTACAGTGACAATGGTCTCAACTTTGTGGGTTCCAAGAACCGTTTGGAAAAAGACTTTAATGAGATGGAGGCCAGTCTCAGCGAGTATTGCGCAAAATATGAAGGCATAGTTTGGCGATTTATACCGGCATATCCTCCTTGGATGGGTGGAGCCTGGGAGCGCCTTATAAAATCTATAAAGTCCAGCATTGAATTTACGTTAAGAGGAGTAACACCGCGGGAGGACGTTCTTCTGAACGCGTTACTCGAAGCGCATGGACAGATAAACAGACGACCCCTCACACACATACCAGTCGATCCAGAAGATCCCAAGCCACTAACTCCGAACTCGATCCTTTTCGGTGACAGCGATCGTGACTGTACAGCACCTGGCGTTTTTTCGGGACATGATCAATGGAGCAGGCTTTATAGCCGAAGAGCACAACATCTGATGAAGGAATTAACGAATCGCTGGTACACAGAGTACCTTCCTGAGATCACTCGACGCTCGAAGTGGCACAAGGATACAAGACCAGTTGAGATTGGTAGCATCGTGCTTGTGATAGAACCGGGAGAGGTGCGGTCGAACTGGAGGCTAGGCAGAGTAACGGGTGTTTATCCAGGACAGGACAAAATAATAAGAGTCGCAGATGTACGCTTAGGTAATGGAACCATTTTACCGAAGAGGTCAGTTGGTAGACTCGCCGTGTTGGATCTTGAGCATATAGTCTCAGACGGGCCCGGGGATGTGGTCGAGCCTTAAGAATTCTTTAAAATAAAAAACCTTTAAAATTTAGTTCAGGCTGGCAACGTCATGGGATATTCTAATTTTACAAATGTCAAAAAGTTCTATAAAATTCCATGGCATGTGTTTGCCTTCGTTAAGTTAACGAGCTCCAGACGAGCATTTCCTTTTTAGAGCAGATGTAAATTGTAAAGCGAGATTCCATGACGTTGCGTTGCCGAGAAAGAAAGATAGACCATGTAAGTTTCCTTTTCATTTTATAACCAATTCATTAATTATTGTAATTCTTTTAAGAAAATAAAATCATTATCACATTTGGATCTTTATTTGGGAGTTATTTTCTGGCAAAGCAACAAGTGTTGGCTATTAAAGTCGAACGAGCGGTGGTTTTGGTATTTTTAATGAACCTTAGAGTTGAGGTGTGCCTCCTGGGTCCTGGGTCCATCCTCAATGTAAGGCCAATTAAACCAAAATATAATATTTCGGGAGCGGAACGGGGTAGACTACTAGAGTCGATATGGCGGCGGATTTGGTATTTTTAATGGACCTTAGAACTGAGGTGTGCCTCCTGGGTCCATCCTCAATGTAAGGCCAATTTAAAATAAATCAAAAAGTGACTGTGTAAGTCGGCAGAAAAGAAATTTTAGCTTATAATCAGAATGGTATTCCCACAACAAATGTTAGCTAGTAGTTTCTCTTCTCTTTCTGGAGGTGATTTCACATCTACTTATCATTTCTGCGGTGATTAGTGGATGTGAACTCACAAAAATGAAAAATGTAATCAGAACTTTTTTTCTCTTATCTTACTCGTATGCCGCTTATGGATGGTTCGTCTCATAGCCGTTGTATGTGTAGTCTGCTTTGGGGCGGCGAAGGTAAAAGTGTGACGTTTCGTCACAAAGCGTATACACCAGCGGCAAAGATTTATTAGAGCACTTATACAAATGATGCAAATGAAAAACTTGTTTAATTGATTATAATTGACATGGAAATCAAAGGGATCGCGGAGAAAAGTCAGAATAAGTACTGTCGTAACGAAGAGAGAAAGACTAACAGCCCTATTATGGTTGTCAACTATCAATCAATTAATAAGCAATAAGTGCTATCAGTTAATTGATAAATCGGTATTATGCATGCCAATTGATAAATTTTCTTCCATTGTGAACAACTTGCTCGTACTAAGCGTTGACACACCCCACATACTAGGTACAAAACGACCATTTCAATTTCCTGCAATTAATGAATACTAAACACATTTTACTTCAAAATTCGACTTGGAATGAATTTGTTATATAAGGCACAGAAAAAACACTTTACGATATAGCCCTTATACTAGTCAACCACGTACATGTGTTTTAACTACCTACACATTTCCAGTAAAATTAACCAAAAAAATGTTCATCAATGATGAATTTGCGATTGACTGAAAAATTGATAGATATTACAAATGTTGACAACCATAAAACCCAACAAGCAACCAGAGACGTTCACAATGGATCGCAAAAAAGCACTTCATTCACAACTGATCAAAAGTTCCGATGCTTGTTATCCGTAATACCACTTAACCAATTTCATTGATAGACGAGCAAATTTATCAAGTATCGTATTGATATTTGCCAACCATAATAGGGCTGTAACTTATTACTGGTAGTCATTTAAGGTGTTGAACTTTTTTTTCTTCTTTTCTTCAACTTCCCTTCTTCCAGGGGTTATATTTATTTTTGATAGCAATGCTAAATCTAAAACAAGTTACTTTTATGATGTTCTCGAGACTTAAAAACCGCGAACAAAACAGAAAAAGTTATAAAGAAAATTTTGCACGAAGTGCACCGATAGGATAATGGCGATTGAATGAGTAATAAAGACAATGGCTGAATAAAGGGTTAATTGGAAAAAAAATGCAACACAAAGCATATGTTGATGCTGTCAGCCACGGCTACTCAGCTGGTTGTTGGGTATGTTCGATGATGATATGAAAATGATGCAAATGAAAAACTTGTTTAATTGATTATAATTGACATGGAAATCAAAGGGATCGCGGAGAAAAGTCAGAATAAGTACTGTCGTAACGAAGAGAGAAAGACTAACAGCCCTATTATGGTTGTAACTATCAATCATTTTAGCAAAGTAAAATGAAACGTCTGGATTCGAATAGAATAAACAGAAGAATAATAATTTATTGAAACATATTTTCTTTAGACATTAATATCGAAACTAGATTACTTCGAAATTTTGGTCACAAGTATAAACTTAACAAGTGCTTCAACACTCCCCCTCGAACAAAATTTACCTCAAATATAAACCCATGTTGTTGCAACAGAATTTATGTTTTTCAGCTGGAACAGGTTTTGTTAAATAATCTGCAACCATAAGTTCAGTTCCAATTCCAGTGAAAGTGATAATATTCATGTTCTTTTTTTCACGTATAAAATGATGTCGAACATCAATATGTTTGGATCTTGATAAGTACTTGCTTGTCGATGCCAGATGAATTGCACTTTTGTTGTCGCAATATATATTCATGGCCGAGTTATTAAAATGTGGATTCAGTTCATTCTCGAGGCCACGAATCCACATTGCTTCTTGAGTTGAGGCCGAAAGAGCCATATATTCGGCTTCTGTTGAAGATAAAGCAACAGTTGGCTGATGCTTTGTTGCCCAAGACACGGCGCCTCCTTGTAAGATACAAGCGTAGCCTGTTACAGATCTTCTTTCATCGCAATCACTTGCCCAATCTGAATCAGAATAAATTTTGAACGCAGAAAAGCCATCTCTTGAAAATTTTAATTTGGCTGCTTTTGTTCCCTTGAGATATCTGAATACTCTCTTCACAGCAGCCCAATGTTCTTTACCAGGACAGTTATTAAATTTGCTCAATTTGTTTACTGCGAAGCATATGTCCGGTCGCGTACACTGTGCTGCAAATAATAAACTTCCGATTGCTTGCTGGTAAGGAATTTTAGCCATTTCTTTTTCTTCTTCTGGAGTTTTGGGTGACATCTCTTTTATTAATTTTATGTTGATATCCATAGGAGTTGCTACAGGATTTGATTCATTCATGTTAAATTTTATTAGCATCTCAGATATGTAATTTTCTTGATTTAGATAAATTGCATCTTTGTCACGAGAAATCTGAATGCCTAAACAATTCTTCGCAGTTCCCAAGAACTTCATTTTGAACTCCTTCATCAAGTTCAGCTTCAAATTCTCACAAAATGTCGTTTCGTTAGTGAAGATAAGGATGTCGTCAACATAAACTGATAAAAATGTCATGCTTCTGTTCTTTCGATGAAAGTAGATACAAGGATCCACTTGTGAACGCTTCATTCCAAACTTTTGAAGAACTCGATCCAACTTGGTGTTCCAAACTAAACTTGACTGCTTAAGACCATAAACAGCTTTATTGAGTTTCATCACTTGGCCTTCTCTTCCTATCGAAAGTCCCTTCGGTTTCTCAACATAGATGTCTTCACTTAACTCACCTTGGAGAAACGCAGTAATAGCATCCATTTGTTGAATTTGAAGATTGTACTTCGCTGATAATGCTATCAAATATCGAATAGAAGAGTACCTCACGACAGGTGAATAGGTTTCTTCATAATCAATACCTCTCTTCTGTGTAAAACCTTTCACCACTAATCGAGCCTTGTACCGTACAACATCATTTTCATCCTTCTTCGTCTTGAATACCCATTTTGTCTTAATAATGTTGGCTCCAGCGGGCTTGTCTACACTTTTCCAGGTATCATTTTCTTCAAATGACCTCATTTCACACTGCATTGCTTCTATCCATTTTTCTTTGTCACTTCTGGATAAAGCATCTTCCAAATCTTCAGGATCTTCAAAAACATTTACCTTCTCAACGTTGTATACAACCTTACGCAATTTTGAGATTCTTTCGCTTCGGCGGTTCATGATGGATTCTGGAGCTTCTTGTAATTGTGTCGTAACGTCATCTTCCTCCTCATTCTCCAAATTGGGATAAGAATCTGCTGTCGAAGGAAAATAATGATCAACTGGTGACGTTGTCAAAAGTACATCTTCTTCGTTATCCCCCACTACGTCATCAGCTTCTAGATTTGATAAAGGTGACTCAACATCGCTATTCACAGCTAGAATTTCCTGGTTCTTGATTGGATTAACCCCAACTACAGCAGTATACGTTGGAACTTGCTTGGTATTTTCATTTTCATGTTCTTATAGTGAAAATTATCTTCATGAAAAACTACATCACGGCTTATAAAAACATCCTTCTTTTGTAAACTGTATAGACGATACCCTTTTGAAGTACTTGAATATCCAATGAAAATGCATTTTTCAGACTTCGAGTCTAGCTTACGACGTTTTTGTTTGGGAATGTGTGACATCGCTGTGCAACCAAATACACGAAAACAACTAACATCTGGTTTACGATTACTCCATAACTCTTCAGGCGTTTTTTCAAGCTTTCTATGAGGCGAACGGTTAACTATGTAGCTAGCACAATTAATTGCTTCAGCCCAAAAAAATTTTGGCATATTAGCGTCACACAACATAGCTCGAGCCTTTTCTATAAGTGTTCGGTTCATCCTTTCTGATAAACCGTTTTGTTCTGGAGTATAAGGTACTGTTGTTTGATGAACAATGCCGGACTTTTTCAACTCGAGTTCCATAGCTTTGTTCGTAAATTCTTTGACGTTGTCCGTTCTTAAAATTTTTATTTTTGAATCTTGTTGATTCTCGACTTCGGCCTTGAATTCACGAAAGCAATTCAATACATCATCTTTGGTCTTCATGAAGTATACAAATACTTTTCGCGTGAAATCATCTATAAAAGTAACGAAATATTTACTTCCCTTAATAGATTTCACTTCCATGGGACCACACACGTCTGAGTGGATTATATGAAGAACTTTTGATGACCTTGACCCCTCTGATGGAAAACTGTTCCGATGCTGCTTTCCTTCGGCACATGACTGACAAGTCGAAAGAGAATCCAGGTTTGAATCAATACCCTTAACTAAGCCTCGTGTAAGTATCTTCATATTTTCTTGGCCCAAGTGACCAAATCTTCGATGCCAAATATTGTCCAGGTTACTTTTAGCAACGAAAGCGTTCTGATCTGTGGCAATATCCAACTTGTACAACCCATTTGAAGATTTACCCTTTGCTATGACTTCTTTCGAAGAATTCATGACACGACATCCATCTTTGTCAAAAATGACGACATTCCCATGATCCACAATCTTCTTTATGGATAGCAAGTTGACTTCCAATTCGGGGACATAGAGAACATCATGAACTACGATATCACACCTTCCTTTGGGAGTTAAAACTGCCAACGATATGTCACCTTTATTAATAGCTTCCATTGTCATGTTATTCGCTGTCTTGATTTTACCCTGGAATGGCTTAAATTCTTTGAAAAAATTTTTGTTAGACGTCATATGATCGGTTGCACCGCTATCAAAACACCATTCATGATTACTGGACTCTGCTTGAAACGCTGCAAACATTGAACCACCTTTTCCTGGGTTGAAATCTTGCCCTTTCAACTTAGATGGACAATCTGAAGCAAAATGTCCAACGCCATCACAGTTAAAGCAACGAGATTTAGTTTTTTTGTTATGCTTGGGTTTCATTTTCTTATGAAAATTCGAAAAATTTCCTCTATTTGACATAAGCGCACTGTTAGATGATGTCGGATTAAATTTAACATCTTGCAGCAATTTCATTTTGATGGAATCTGCTGTTATTTGCTTTCCACTGCAACCGATGCTCATGATCATGGGCTTATATTCATCAGGAAGACCCTTCAGCAATAAACTTCCAACCCATTCATCGTTTACTGCGAATCCAATTTCGTTCAACTTCTGGGCTGTTGAAATGATTTGACTTACATAATCTTCTACTGAGGAACATTCTGCCAGGACCACAGAGCATAATTTTTGCAAACCAATACGCCGGTCCAAGCCTGAGTCTTGAAAAAGATTTTGCAATGATGTCCAAACATCTTTGGAAGTTGTTGCGTTCCTAACATGAACGTATAGACTCTTGTCGATAGCTAAGATCATCTTACAACGAGCAATCTTGTCCTTAGCAACATCCAACTCTTCGCCTGGAACATTCTCGATACATTTCCAAGTATCTTCAAGCTCTAATTGGGTTTTCATCGCAAAGCTCCATGTTGACCAATTTTCTGAACCAGTCAGCCTCTCCATTTGATGGATTCCCAAATTCTGTGAAAAAGACATTTTTCTTTTAAAGCAATTTCTGTAATTATATTTTCAATCCGTTATTGGTCTGGGCCCATAACCTTTTAGCAAAGTAAAATGAAACGTCTGGATTCGAATAGAATAAACAGAAGAATAATAATTTATTGAAACATATTTTCTTTAGACATTAATATCGAAACTAGATTACTTCGAAATTTTGGTCGCAAGTATAAACTTAACAAGTGCTTCAACAAATCAATTAATAAGCAATAAGTGCTATCAGTTATAGTGCAGTCAATGAAGCGAAAAATAGGGCCTTACCTCCGAATTTTTTTACTGTGAACCGATTCGCATGAAATTTTGGAATTAGGCTCATCTTACCCTAAACTTCAAAAGTGAAAATGATTTGAACACCGCAACCACCCTGAGGGTGGTTGCCACGCCTTCTCGGGGGTGAATTTTTTTTTTTTAAATAACCTCGGATATTGATAGAAGGCCCAATTTTAAGCAAAAATTCAAATATAAAGTTTTTCATTAAGTCTAATACTTTTCGAGTTATTGGCAATTGAAAATTCGCAATTTTTTCACGTTTTTCATCTATTTATTGCAAATATCGCCAAAACTATACTTTTTATCGAAAATTTTATAAAAAACAAAATTGTAGCAGGTAAAAAAATGAAAAATTTGGTTTTTTATAAAGTATTCTAAGAACAATATTAAGCTAGATATAAAAGATCAATGCCTTTTTTTATTTTGTCTGAAATTTAATCGTTGTGGTCAATGCCATGTAGCGGCGAGCAGATGCATTTTATGCATTCAAATACTAAAGGATGTTTTGTAGTGCTTGAAATAACCTTTAAAATGAGCACTATTAAAAGTCTTTTGCACGTAAAATAAGTGAGCTGTAGTGCAAATAAGGGGAGCATCTAATGTTTTTTTCTTTTAAATCAATGGGTTCCATAAGTGCCATTTCCACCAAAATTAAATTAAATCGTATTCCGCCTAAAATTGAGTTTGTTGTGAAGAGTTTGATAGATAGTATCAGTTTGGCTGCTTCAGGACACATATTTTTCAAAAAAGTCACGATTAAAAAAAAACAACAAATTTTCAAATTTTTAAAAACCCACTTTTTTTCATAATATCTCAAAAATGACGACAGATACGTATAAAAGTGTTAAGTAAAAATTTAGGTATTTTTCTGACAAACAATTTGGCTTTTTAGTTTTTTCTGTCAGACAAAAATTGACGGAGATATGATTGTTTAAAGAGCGCGAGGCAGCGCAATCGCAGCCTCTCTTAAGTCCTTTAACCCTTCACCGTTTTAGCAAATGTTTGTTTTCTATATATTGCAATAAAGGATGTAGCTCTTTTAATGACCTTTACAATGGTTTTTTATAAGTTGTGATAGCATGAAAATTGAAGGAGTTATGGTCCAAAAACTCATTGATTTAAAAGAAAAAAACATTAAATGCTCCCCTTATTTGCACTACAGCTCACTTATTTTACGTGCAAAAGACTTTTAATAGTGCTCATTTTAAAGGTTATTTCAAGTACTACAAAACATTCTTTTGTATTAGAATGCATAAAATGCATCTGCTCGCCGCTAAATGGCATTGACCACAACGATTAAATTTCAGACAAAATAAAAAATGGTTTTGATCTTTTATATCTAGCTTAATATTGTTCTTAGAATACTTTATAAAAAACTAAATTGTTTATTGTTTTACCTGCTACAATTTTGTTCTTTATAAAATTTTCGATAAAACGTATAGTTTTGGAGATATTTGCAATAAATAGATGAAAAACGTGAAAAAATTGTGAATTTTCAATTGCCAATAACTCGAAAAGTATTGGACCTAACGAAAAACTTTATATTTGAATTTTTGCTTAAAATTAGGCCTTCTATCGAAATCCGAGGTTATTTTGAAAAAACAAATTCAACCCCGAGAAGGCGTGGCAACCACCCCCAGGGTGGTGGCGGTGTTCAAATCATTTTCACTTTTGAAGTTAAGGGTAAGATGAGCCTAATTCCAAAACTTCATGCAAATCGGTTCACAGTAAAAAAAATTCGGACCTAAAATGCTTCATTGACTGCACTATTAACCAATGAAAAAAAAAGTGGGCGCCAGAAATTTTTTTTTGGTAAAAGGAATTTTCAAACCTTTTGCTGAAAAGGAAAAAGTGGAAAATACGACGAAGGAAAAAAAGAACGACAAATGAAAATGTAAACAAGACGATTGTTTAAACTGGAATATGCGATGATTTATTGTATGTTGGGAAAACCGTACAGAAGTTGGATTAAAAACCCAAATCTTTTCGAACAAAGTAAATAGTACAAAATGGATGTTAAAAAAAAAAGGTAAATGGATGACGTTATACAATATGAATGCAAGTTATGCACAATGGGTCTGGAGGACCGCTATTTGACTTTGCAAGGGCAAGTCGAAGATTGGACCGTTAATAGTAACTTCCCGAAAATTCTCAATATGAGAAAAATTGAAAAAGGGTTCTAAAATAGATATTTTTCTGTGCAATTAAAAGAAAGAAAGTGGCCACACGGTTATAAATTTTCACCAAGCACAAATTGCAAAAAACTACGACACTCAAAAAAAATCACTCTACTTATCTTTTTGGACAAGATGTCCGCCGGCTATTCTCCTCTGTTATTTTCCTCACAAATTACGTCCTGCTGACGTCTTCTTTTGCTCCTTTTTTTCCTCAAATCCTGTCTTCCTGCTTTCCTCATCTCACTATACTTTTCACTTTTTCTTCAATTTTCTTTTTCTCCGCTAAAAAAACTAAAAATTAACTTGATCTTTGTTCTAAAACTCCAAAATTCTCTTTACTAATAAAAACCACTTTTCAGCTTGATAGGTAACCAAGAAGTGTCTCCCACTTCAAGTCTAGCTCCCTGTCTGGACCCAACACCTCACTCATACACACACAATCCGAACCAATCACGTTTCGTGGGATTCAGTTCCACGACATCAACCACCAATGGGGTTCTGCCATCGCTGTCGAATACCCAACGAAAGTGCTCGTACTCACTCTCTCAATTCAGCGAGTTCGACAAGTTGTTGGTGTCGTCCAAAACTTGACGATCTCATGGGTGAGTCCAGACCCCAATTACCCAATGTCAAAACCTTTCGAGAAAATTGAAAGTTATTGAACAAGAATCAAGTTTCATCTGGGCATTCTCCCAGTTAATCTAAATCGCGCAAATAGTGAATCGAGGAAGGCACAGTTTCCAAAATACTCTATTTTTAATGTACAATTTTCCGAGAAGAATCATAGCCGGAAGAAATCTTTTATATTCGCGAACCCTAACTTACGCCGGTGGACTCTTTTGCAGATTTGGGGGAGAGAAGGGAAAACTATTAACGTTCCAACCTTTGACACTCAATTAAATATTTAGGGTGGGCTTAAGCCTTGATTACATCATGTAAAAAATGCTATGTTTGTGATGTGTACTTCATGTGATGATATTGTATATTGTGTGATGTTGTATATTGGATGATGATGTATATTGTATGATGTTTTATATAGTGTACATGGTGTCTTCTATCTTATGTGATGTTTGTGTATGTGTGTGTATCTCATTTTGTGTTTCGAAATATGGCAATCTCTCTAGCCATCTACTGGGTTTGTGTATTGGGTCAACAAACCATTCAGCTCATCCGCTGTTCAAGTGTACCTGCTTTTGTTATTTGTTCAAAGCAATGTCCCTTTCACATTGCTAAGAACAAACAACGGAAAAATGGTGGGTCGAAGAAATGATGGGGAGGGTTTCGGGATCAAAAGAAGGGAATAAAAACATAAACCAGTTTTTAAGGGAAGATCTTTGTTGCGGTGAAATATTACCGTAACAAACTCCCCCCTTTCCTACTAAGAGTTGAAATTGGCTTGACGAAAGAAAAGCCGAAGTATAAGGATCAGATAAGGTTAGACAACACCAACACATGGAAAACTCTAATAGACAACACAACCATATCTCAATCGCTCTAGGCGAGAGTAAAAGCACATCACAGAGCTTTGGGGCTCTCAGTATCGTTTTGTGCAACCTCTTCCGGTTACACGACTCACTTCAGGATTCTTCGGGGTCATCGTGGTATGTCTTAAGGTCTTTTACGTGCCAAGTACCTTTTTCTGCACCATTTTCGTCCATTAGTCCTAATGTAATAAGTCCATGGCGAAACTCTTTTTTTGATTTTAAATGGCCCAACAAACTTTGGAGCCAGCTTAGCGGCATAGTAATTAGCGGCATCAGAAAGGGTGAAATTTTTTCTCCAAACCAACTCGTTTGGGAAGTACTTCACGTCCCTTCTGCTAAGATTGTAAATTTTTGTCGACTTCTTGGCTGCTGCTTCTAACTTTCTACCTATTTCTTCCCTAAGCTTTCTAAACCTATTCTCTATTTCGCCCATGTCCGTTTGTCCCCCGGTATCATTACTGGTATTGGTAACAGACTCGTCGGGAGGTGTGGCGCTCGCGAGCCCTGACCCGGAGGTTAATATCGTCCCGAATACAGCATAATAAGGTGATAATCCCAAGACCTCATGTTGGGAAGTGCGGATACTACACGCGACTTTCGCCAACTAAGAGTCCCAAACGCGGTGGTTGTCCGACACATAAGCCCGTCGTGTCGTTTTCAAAATCTGGTTAATCCGTTCTGCCTGATTAGCCTGAGGGTAGTAGTGCGCAGTAAACCTAATTGACGACCTATATCCATCGCATAAAGATTTCAACTCCCTACTCTTAAATTGAGGACCATTATCGCAGACATCTTTGGAACGCCAAATAGCAAAAAAACGTTATCTTCAAGCTCCTTGCACACAGCTTTCGCTGTTGCAGACCTAAGGGGAAATAGAAGTGGAAATTTTGTGAAATAATCCACAACGGTGAGGATATGCATATAGACCAACGAGATCCACACAAATCATCTCCCATGGATTGGATACCCCTTTCCTCTCCGTCATTAGACCTGCCGGTTTATCATGAACGGTTTTTACACTCTGACATACTTTACAATTCCTAACGTACTTTGCTATATCTGCTCTCATTTTCGGCCAATAATAATTTTCTTCTACCCTAGCAAAAGTCTTTCTAACCCCCATATGCCCTGCCAGCGGATGATCATGACACTTTTCTAAAATATTTTTCCTATCACTCCTACCTGCTTCAATTTTCCATTCGTTTTTGTCCCTAACTAAAATATGTTTTGCCCTAACATGTTTAAAAAGTGTTCCGTTTTCGAACCTCCATGATGGAAATGCTAATGGGTCCTTCTTGATCTGATCGATCATCTTCTTCAGCCAAGGATCTGTGTTGTGTTCCGAAATCCCGGATAAGACCGGCACGCTTCTCGAAAGCATATCTGGAACCACATGATCCTTGCCTTTCCTATGAATTATCTCAAAATCAAACTGTTGTAGACGTACCGCCCACCGCGCCAGCCTACCAACAGGATCTTTCAATTAACTCAACCAGACCGAGGAATGGTGGTCTGTAATAACCGTGAACCTAACTCCCTCCAAGTAAGGTCTCAGTTTTTCTATGGCCCATAGCACTGCCAAACACTCCTTTTCCGTAGTGGAATAGTTCCTCTCACATCGGTTGAGGGATCTACTCAGATAGCAGATCACCTTTTCCCCTTCGTCAGAAGTCTGACTAAGGACAGCTCCAACCCCGAAATCCGAAGCATCCGTCTGAACTACGAATGGCTTCGTAAAATCCGGGCAGGTCAGGATAGGAGCCGCAACCAAACACTCTTTTGCCCTACGAAAACTATCCTCACATTCCTCAGTCCGTATAAATTTCCTACTCTTCTTTAATAGTTCGTTTAACGGTTTTACCAAACTAGCGAAGTTCGGTATAAATCTCCTATACCAGGAAACCGTTCCTAAAAAGCTCCTAACTTCCTTAACATTCTTTGGCTGTGGGATACCTAGCATACTCTCAACTTTTTCAGGGTCCATGTGCAAACCATTGCGGTCTACAACATAGCCCAAAAATTTTAAAGAAGGCCTACAAAAGTGACATTTGTCCCTACCTACTTTCAAACCTGCCTTAATAAGCCTACTAAAAACTTCTCCCAAAATCTCAATATGTTTCTCGAAAGTGTCTGTAACGATGATAATATCATCGAGATAGACAAAAACGAAGGGTTCTAACTCAGGGCCAAGGACTGTATCTATAAAACGTTGCCAAGTTGCGGGTGCATTGTGCAATCCGAACGGCATTCTCAAGAAGTGAAATAGTCCACGCCCGGGAACTGTAAATGCGGTGAATTTCCTGGACTCCTTTTCCATTGGAATCTGCCAATAAGCAGACTTAATATCCATGGAAGACAGAAATTTCGCATTATTTAATCTATCTAAAATGGCTGAGATGTAAGGGAGGGGGTAAGCATCCCTAGCTGTAACTCCATTGAGTTTCCTATAATCTACTCAAAATCTATAGGTATCATCCTTTTTCTTTACCATCACAATGGGGGACGCCCAAGGGCTGTCTGATTTTTCAATCACCCCGTCTTTCAAAATCTCGTCCAACTCTTTATCGATGAATTTTTGGATGGCTGGAGAAACAGGATAATACCCCTGCTTAATTGGCTCTGAATCTGTCCTAATTTTTTGTTCAACTAATTAGGTACACCCTAATCCCTCTGGCATCTCACTAAATACCCTATCCAAAAATTTCCCTAACTCCTGGTTTTGTGCCTCTCCTAAATCAGCTAAGTGTGTTGCTTCCGAAACTGAAGCTATCTCACCTTTGCTGGAAAAATCCCATTCCCCTGATTTCAAATCCGGGACTATGCCCGAAAGAGCCCAAAAATCTGCTCCTAAAATCAAGAACTGAGGAATGTTAGGAATAACTAAGCAATCTATTAAGATTACTTTTCCCTTGATGTTAATAGGGAGTGACACTATACCCTCTACCTCTATACCCTTTCCATCAGATAGTGTAACTTTTCCTATTTTGGTTTTCCCTAACCTAGCACCTAAACTTTTCAAAATTTCCCATCCTTCTCTACAGACTATTGTGCGTGAAGCGCCTGAATCTAAGAGCCCTAACATCCTAACTTCATAAACACTCACTCCTAAATATGGCCTTCTATCCCTACCATTCTCCTCAAGTGTAAAACCTACTTCAAAATTCACCGACTGGTCCCCAGTAGGCGACCTCATAGATTTCAACGGCGCTCTCGTCCTACTGACCCGAGAGTGCGTCTCACGTTTCCCGAGTAGGTGGAACAGTTACTTCGCATAACCCCTGCTTTCCGCATCCAAAACAACTCCTAGGGGCATATCACCTATTTGCAAAGTGGCCCAACCCATTGCAATTATAACACCTAACCACAGACGATGAGGTAGAACTTGAATTCTGATTGGAGTTCGTATTGATGGGTTACCTACTCTCTACAGCTGAAACTCTCCTAACAATCCACCTCTCCGAGTTTTGTCCCGCTGGACGAGATTGGTTGTTGTCCTCGACAACCGAACCTCTTCTACCATTTGACCTAAATGGATTGGAATTCAAATTCTGATTCGAATTCCGTTCGACCTGGCTGGTCTGGTTGCTCTCCTCAACAACCGCGACTCTTGGGGTTTCAACACCTACGTAAGCCAGATCCGTCTCAAGTAGGTTCCTACTTCGATTGTTAGGGGGTGGAACATAGGATTCCACGTTTGACCTAACCATCTCAAGATTGCGCCCTAATCTAACCAGCTCAGAAACGCAAGTCGGATTAGCCAATCCGAGCTGCGTCTGGTAGAATGGTGTCAGGTTCTTTTGAACCATAGACAACATTCGCCCCTCTGAGATGGGTTCAGAAAGCCTTCTGAACATGTTTTGCATTATCGCAACGTAGACCCCGATTGATTCATCGCGGCCTTGCGTGCGACGCCTAATCTCATCTATCAGCAAATCGTCATAATTAGGTGGGAGAAACTCTAACTTCAATTCGCTGACCAGTTCTTGCCACGAATTGATTGAAATCCTAACCGCCCTAAACCATAACAAAGCCCTACCTACAAATAAGTCCACAGCTGACCGAAACAGCTGGGCCTCTGAAACTACTCGAGCTAACCGAATCTCCTCTTCCCTCTCCAGGAACGCATTCAATGAAGAACCACAGCGTTCTCCATTGAACTTTACGTCCCACTTTGAAATTTTTTCAAACCTATCCGAATTTACGAAAATTCTATCCCTACCAAAACTATCTGCCCTATCACTATATTCCCTACTGTTATTAAATTCCCTATAGCTTTCTTCAAAATTCCTATCCCCAGATTCCCCTAAACTTCTTGATGGAGCTTGAGCTGAAACTGCTACAAGCCCTGCTGCTGATGACGTTGATGCTCCTGTTTCTGCTGGTCCTGTTGATGATGTTGATGTCCTTGCTGGTGCTGCTGCTGAGGCTGGTGCTGGTCCTGCCGCTGAAGCGTGCATTCTATCGGTTGATAGCTGAGCCTCTTCTTCCTGCAAATCTTCAATTTCTTCTAAATCTGCCAAGGCTATAACTAGTTTATTCCTCAAAACTAGCTTGCGTTTCTCCTCACTCTCATCTTCTGGTTGAGACCTATCTAATCTACCTATTCCCCATTCAACTTTAGCTAAAACTTTCAAATATTCTTTTGACTTCCGCGATTTAGGCGGATTTTCAAATAGCTTCCTTATCTCTCCTAACTTGCTCTCTATTGCCTTGCTATCCTGTTCAAAACTGAACGGATATTTGGCAGGAGCACCTAACGACCCTCTTCTCTCTAACATCCTAGCACCTCTCAATGATTTACGCATTTCTTCCACTGTCCCTACTTCTAAGCCCCTACTTTCCATCTTGTATGCGAGCTCATCCTGCGCTAACCTTTAAATATCCATCCACTATTCACACAAAAACTTTATTAAAACGGTGCAAAAAAAATTTCCAAAACTCTATTTAAAAAAAACTATGAAAACTATTCAAAACCCAATTAAAAAAAATTTTAAATTTTAAAAAGACTTCAAAACCAACAAAAAGTCAACAGATAAAAAAATCCCAAAAATCTCTAGTCAACAATGTATAACCTCACCAAAAACAAATTTCTAAATCGATTCAAAAAAATTCAAAAAGAAAAATCACAAAACCACAAAGTAAATTTCCAAAACCTAACTGAATCAACAAAAATTTCGATTCAACAACAAAAACATCTTCAAGCTTTTCTCTTCTAATTAAACTCGCAAAAAAAACTCTTACAACAACCCAAACCAAATCAATCTTCAAAATTGACCCAAAACAAAAAAAAAAAAGAAAATCAAACTCAAAACACAATCGAAATTCAAAATTGAAACTCAAATTAGAAATAAAACTATCGAAATAAAAAAATATCGAACTAAAAAAAAAAATCGAAATAAAAAAAATATCGAAAGTAAATATATCGAACACACAAACTAAATCAATCTCGTACACCGTGTACGCGACCCTAATCACTCACTGCTAAAAAAAAGTAATATGCAAAATGTAAACTGTGTACACAAAGTCAGTCTTTATCGTGCATCTGACCGAAGTAGACGTGCGATAGTTGCGATTAAATTCTTTCAGTTGCGATTAAATTCTTTTAAAATTTTAAGAAAACGCTCTAGAAGCGGTGGGGACTCGGAATCCTCAGTAAATAAAACTAGAAGATCTAACGCTTCCGAAATGTCCTCAAGTCGTCATAACTCCTTCAACTTACTCCAAGTTGACCATGAGATGGACGATGCAAATACCCTGGCGTCTGCGACAGTAAGAAAAAAAATCGATCCCGCCTATTAAAGTGTTGAACAAATCAAGTGAATTCATACATGCATTGTTGAATGCACTAAAAATAAAAGACTATTCAATCCGAAAAACCTCTATTGGAATTAAAATCTTTTGTGAGTCACTGGAAACGTATAAAAAAGTTTTGTCATCATTAAAAGAAAAGAAAACAGAATTTTTCTCGCATGACCTTCGCGATGAAAGGTCATTCAAAGTGATTTTGTTCGGCCTAGACTCAATAGAAGTTGACGTACTCAAGTCTGAATTAATATCACTCGGCCTCAAGTGCAAAGAAGTAAAAAAAATTACGAAAAAACACGAAACATTTACTGATGTTTTCTACATCGTTTATCTTGAAAGTGGATCATGTCGGTTAGGCCACTTAAGAGCAAACATCAAAACTATTTTTCGCATTCATGTTCGCTGGGAATTTCAACGCCAATTTAAAAACAAAATTACGCAATGTCACAATTGCCAAATGTTTGGCCACGGTGAAAGGCACTGTAACATTAAAACATGCTGCGCTAATTGTTCTGGTCCTCATAAGACCTCTGATTGCACTGCCGTGGAGAGCTCTTTGCCCAAATGCGCAAACTGTAAGCAAACCCACCGATCAACAGATCATGCTTGCGCTAGCCGTTCAAAATACATGGAGATGAAAGAAAAATCGACAAAAAAAACCAAGAGCCAGTTACCTGCCACACGAATGCAGACAAACATTGCAAACAAACACACTAATATTAGAAGTATGCAAGAGTATCCAGTATCCACCTCTACCACAACCACCAAACCATTGGAAGGCTAATCCACAACAGCATCAGCAGCCTCAAAATCAACAACAACGTACAACGAGGAAGATAGAACATCCACCGAGGGACAATGCTACACTGGAGAGCGACCTTTTTTCTCAAGAAGAACTAGCTTCTCTTACAATGGATATGATTTCGAAGCTTGGTCAATGTAAGTCCAAGTATGATCAATTTAATGTTATTGCACAGCTTGCTACTAAATATTAATATTCTCATCATGCAAAGTAACTTCAAAAATATGAAAGTCGTATGTTGGAATGCAAAGAGCATTCGTTATAAATGTATTGAGTTTTTTAATTTTCTCTTAACTTCTAATGTTGATGTATGTCTTGTAAGTGAAACTTGGCTTGATAATAATGTTCGTTTTGCTAATAGCAATTATACATGTCATAGATTAGATCGTGGGAGCAGAGGTGGTGGTGTTGCCATCGTGCTCAAAAAAGAAATCAAACATAAATTACTACCGGAATTTAATACGACTATAATTGAAGCCATTGGTGTAGAATTGATTTTAGAAAATTCTAATAAACTGAAAGTTATATCTATTTATTTCCCCGGTGGGAGATCAAATGATGTTAGTAAACGGTGTTTTAAAGACGACTTAAAGAAGCTAATAGGCAACGACCAATTTCTAATAGGAGGTGACTTCAACTGTAGACACCGAGAATGGGGTTGTTTGAGAGCAAACTCTTGGGGTAACATCCTATTAGACATTACAATGAGATATCCTATTGGCCTCCTGTACCCAAACGGTCCAACTTATATTCCAGCTTCTCGTAGGTCATCTCCCTCTTCCATAGACATGTTCTTAACAAATATTCCTAACTGCTTTACAACTCCTGTTACTGCTAATAAGTTGAGTTCCGACCACCTGCCTGTATGTTGTGAAACCATACTTAGCCCTTCAATGTTAAATGTGCAATATTTAGATTTTAAAAATGCCAACTGGTATCTGTTCCGTTCTCAAGTAAGTTCGCGTGTTCGTCAGACTCAAATTCGTCTAGATAATGCTGTTTGTTTCCAAGACATTGACCTCTGCGTTGAAATGTTTGAAAAAAAACGTCATGGATAGTATTAATGTTGCTGTTCCTAAAAAACAGGTCAAAAAAGAGTCATTGTTCTTCCACCTCAAATTCTAAATCTAATAAAAATAAGAAATATGTTAAGAAGAAGATGGCAAAGGTTTAGATCACAAAGTGATTTAAGGGAAATGAACTACCTCAACCGGCAGATTACTCAAAAAATAATAGAGTTTAGAAATAGGCAATGGAAACAAAAGCTCTGCTCTTTACATCCGGGTTCTAAACCATTTCGGAATGTTTTCAAAATTATAAAGAAAAAAGGATCCCAAGTACCCCCTCTTGAGAATCTCGGGTATACGTTTACCACAAATGAGGAAAAAGCGAATATATTAGCTGCTACGTTTGCTAGCAATCACTCTATTCCTTACGCGGACCCAATAAACGATAACATAATAGACTCGAGTGTTGAAGAAATTAACAGAATGATAGCTGTTTTCCCTGTTTCTGAACAAGTTTCTGTAGAAGACGTCGAGTTCTTAGTTCATGATCTGAAATGCCAAAAAGCACCGGGACTAGACAATATAAAAAACCAATTTCTGAAGCAACTTCCAGTTAGCGGTTTTACTTTTTTGGCTGGGTTGTTCAACGCTTGTTTCAAATTTGAATATTTTCCAACTAAATGGAAAAAAGCAAAAGTTATTCCAATTTTAAAACCTGGAAAACTGCGTAGTGATCCAGCTAGCTACAGGCCAATAAGTTTGCTTAGCAGTATTAGTAAAATTCTGGAAAAAATTATAAGCAGCAAATTGGAAATGTTCTTGAATGAAAATAATATTATACCAAATGAACAATTTGGCTTTAGAAGAAATCATAATGTGTCACAGCAAGTTCTTAGAATAACCAAACACGTTAAAGAACAATTTTCGAACAATAAATCAACGGGAATGGTCCTTCTTGATGTAGAAAAAGCTTTCGATACCGTATGGCACAATAGTCTATTGCACAAGCTTTTAATACACTAATGTCCAGCATTTTTAACAAAAATTATACAAAGTTATCTAAGTGAAAGGCAGTTCGTTGTTGAATTAAATGGAGCACTTTCTACTCCAAACAACGTTCCAGCAGGTGTTCCTCAAGGCTCAGTTTTGTCTCCAACGCTATTCAACTTTTTTGTATCTGACTTTCCAGTGCTACGGCAATGTGATTTTGGCATGTACGCTGATGATATTGCGATTTTTTCGTCTGACGCCTATCCAATAGTTATAATAAATAGATTGCAAAGCGCGCTTGAGGTTATATTTGAGTATTACAAACATTGGAAAATTAAAATTAATGCTGGGAAGAGTCTAGCTATCTTTTTCACTAGAAAAAGAAAGGAGTGTTTCTTGCCCAGCATTAGTCTTAAGATTGAGAACAATGTCATCCCATGGGTCAGCTCAGTAAAGTACTTAGGTGTACACTTAGACAAGACGCTGACTTTTAAGGAACACATTAATGCTACTATTAACAAAATTAACATTGCCATAAAGTTGTTATACCCACTAATTTGTCGAGGATCATCACTCAACAAGCACAACAAAATAATTATCTTTAAAGTCGTTTTTCAAGCATTATTACTATTTGGATCTCCTGTTTGGGGTAATTGTGCGAAAACGCATATTAAAAAATTGCAAATACAGCAAAGCAAAATTTTAAAAATGATACTTTAAGTTCCTTTGCATTTTTCAACGCAAGCATTGCATGCGCAAACATTGAGAATCTTATATATAAAAATGAATCACAAAATGTGTTGGTAAGCGCATAACTCAACAACGCCTGGACCAATTTGGCCAATTCTTTTTCTGTTGTGTTTGTTATTCTAAGGAGAAGGTTTTTTTGACATAAGAAATTTTAAAATTGATATTCCCACAGGAACGGGTTTGGGAACGAAAACTTAGAAACTACTAGACAGGTTTCTTAAACGATTCGAGCATTAGGGGTGCTACATTTTCCCCCTCCATCACTAATTTAGATTATATTTTTTATCTATATAATCCCACGGGCACAGAAACGGGAACGAGAGCCGAAATCTTAAAGTTACTTGACCGATTTCAAAAATTCATTCAACTCTTGGATGTTACATTCATACCTCAGTGACATAGACTTATGAATGATTCCTGTCAAGGGTTGATCCCCATATTCCGAAAGGAACGGGTTGGGGAATGGAAACTTAGAAACTTACTGGACAGCTTTCTATAACCCTTCCTGCACTAGGATTGCTACATTATCCCCCTTCATTAGTAATTTAGACTATATTTCATCCCTATAATCCCACGATAACAGAAACGGGAACGAGAACGGAAACCATAAAATTATTTGACCGATTTCCAAAATGCTTTCAACTCTAGGATATTACATTATAGTAGGGGAGCCCAAGAGGGGATTTCGCGCGTTACTCGAGCGCGTCAGAAAATCATATGGGGAGAAACCTTGCACCATGTAATGTACTCCTACCATATATTAAACCTAAATGTTGGGGCGTTCGCTGAGAGCAGCACGTCAGATTAGTAAAAAAAAGTCGATCATCGGAAATAATCGAGCGCGTCAGATCAAAAGATGGTAGGTTGATTACATCGAGAAGAGTGTATATTTCAATAATCTGACAATTTGAGCGGGGCCTTCGTAAGTAGGCGAGTCACAAAGATGTAAAAAAAAATCGATGTTTCGAAATACTCGAGCGCAATTATTTTTTTTTTTATTTTGAAGGTAATTTTATCAGAATTACGGAAAACATATAATCTGACATTTTGGTTGGGGCGATTGAGGTAAAATCGTCAGTGAAATGTATAATATATGATGATTAATATCTCGGTTAATATTGATATTAGCAATTGGTCCATAAGACTTTTTTGTAGAAAACTAAATTCTCTACAAGTTTGTAATTTACAATTTTTCTGTAGCTTTTGTTATTTACGAGATAACTGCGACAAAACGTGAATTTTATGCAAAAATCTGGTTAAGTGGCCCGTACCACCTTCCCGGTATGAGTAACGACTTTGCCAAAAAGAACATTTTTGTAGAGCTTTCAATTTTGAGAAAAAAAACATCTTCGGTTAAAGCGATCCCATGAAATGCCGCTGAGTTATAGAAATTTAAAAATAAAAAATCAGAGTTTCCGTGTATTTTCAATGGAAAATCTTCACACCTCTTGATCGAGCACTTAAAATTAATATTAAGGGCTCAAACTTTCAGGATTTTTTTTAAAAGTATTTTCAACAAAATTTCAATACAAAATTTTTAAATACATAATATGTGTACATATTTTTTGATTGCATCCAGTAACAAAAAATAGAAACAACAAAGAATTGTTACTTTAAAATTGTCAGACTAAGAGTACGCCCCCATATAATTGTCAGATTATCATCCTGGAGGACGAAGACATCAAGTTGATCACTCTGTATAAAAATCTGACGCGCTCGAGTATTTCAAGGTCACGTGTTTTTTTTACATTTTTAAAAATCAGCCATGACTGATCGCCCCACTCAAATTGTCAGATTATTGAAATATACACTTTTTAGAGTACACTTAACATTCACTTTGAAAATCTGACACGCTAGAATAACTTTTTATTTTTTGTTTTTTTAACCTCTCTTTACGCCCATTTGCCCCCAGTAAATCGTCAGATTAATATATATCCGTTATAAGAAAGACAAAGCGCGTATACTCTATGAAAATCTGACGCGCTCGAGTATTTCAATTTAACTGTTTTTTTTTACATTTTTAAAAGCTCATACACGCCCATCGCCCCACTAAAATGAAAAACTGCCATACACTTTTTTTCGTTTTAGAACGTAAACTTCACAATCCAATAAGTCCCCATGACGCTTTAGTAACTGCAAATTTACTGACCGTCTTCAAGATGCCTGAACACCGGCTGGTCAGGAAGGTAGTTCTTAAAGCGGTACAAGACCAAAACAGCTGGTACAGAGAATGGTCAAATCTTGCGGAAGGATGCAATATAAATTTTGATTTAAACGTTCAAAATACATTAAGCAGTAAAACTCTCCTGTATGACGTTATATCAAAGGTCGATGAGAAATGTAGAGCAGAATATGCAGCTGAAGCTTCTGGGTCATTATTCAGGACAACATACAGTAGGCTGAATCATAATCTTGCAGAGAAAAATTACTTCTGTGACTCGAACAAGATAGATGTTATCGCTACAATGGTCAAGCTTCGGAGCGAATTACTCAATTTGAATTTTATACCACACAGACCCGATTTACCACTGGAGTGCAGTATATGCAACTTAGAGGAAAGGGAAGACGTAATCCATTTCGTCGGAAGATGTCCAACTTTGAGAGAAACTAGAAGAAGCATTCTCGGAAGCGACTTTTTGACAGAGGCTCAAGTTATTAGTAGGCTGAATGAGATGAATGTTGTCAAGCTATATGACTATTGCAAAATTGCGTTACGTTATAGAGAAAGAATAATGAATGAAGACTTTTGAGTAACTTACAGTAACTTATTATTATTTTCAAGTTATATATATATTTTTTGTATCTATTATTATTATTATTAATTGTGGAAGCTTATTACAGTAATTGAAATAATGTTTATTGTCAATCTGGCAGACGGCAAATGCCATGCTATATGATTATTTGTATATATGAATGTGTGAAAAAAAACTGTTAGTCATTTATAAATAAATAATCTATCTATCTATCTATCTATCTATCAACTGCAAATTTAGCGGCTCGGGCTCCCCTACTATTATCCCTCAGTGACATGGACTTATAAATGGTTGCAGTCAAGTTCCCCATATTCCCACAGGAACGGAATTTAAAAAATTGCACGGATATTCCGACAGGAACGGGTTTGGGAATGGAAACTTAGAAACTACTGGACAGATTTCTATAACCTTTCCTGCATGGTACCCGTGGCGTGATGGTTAGCATGTCCAGCTGCTAACCCAGAGGTTCGAGGTTCGAATCCCAGCAGAGGCAAAAATGTGTTTACAAGAGTATTGCCTTTCGCGAAAAATTTACAGATCCTCCGTTAGTAAATTCATTGCCATGAAAAGCGCTTTCTCAATTAGCCGTTCGGAACCGGCAGAAAATTGAAGGTCCCCTCCATTCCCTCACAAGGCATGGTTGTGAGAAATGCGCTAGGCCCAGGGGCTCCTCGCTCTGTTTCGCCACCTTTTTTATTTATTATTCCTGCATTAGAATTGCAACATTATCCCTCTCCATTTGTAATTAATATTATATCCCTATAAGCCCACGGGAACAGAAACGGGAACGAGAAGGGGAACCATAAAGTTACTTCAGCGATTTCAAAAATTCTTTCAACTCTAGGATGTTACATTATCCCTCAGAGAATTAGGCTTATATTTCACGTATTTCCACGGTAACGGAAGATTCCCACAGGACCGGGGCTGGGAACGGAAACCTAGAAACTACTGAACAGATTTCAAAAATTCTTTCGTCATTGGGATGCCACATAATCCCAAAGTAAAAACGATTATATTTCATCCCCAAGTTCCTACTTAAGCGGAAAAACGAGAACGGGAAACTAAAAACTACAGACCCGAGCAACGCCAGGTGGCTCAGCTAATTAAATAACAAATAGTAAGATTATTGGATTGTTTGTTTTTAAGAACTCTTTTGACTTTCGCTTGGTAAGAAGAAAGATTGAAACTGTTTTCAGTTAAAAGTGTTACATTTACAATAATCCAAACTATTTTTTCATATGAACACATTGAACACTATTTACATTCGCAAAACAAAACGAATTGATTTAAAGTGATACTATAAACTTTGACATAAGCAATGATAGCGTCTTCTAGGCCTATGGTAGGGATAAGGATCTCGAAGGGATATAGGGTTCGAAATAAAGTCGAAGTTCTTTAGTTATTATGTAGTCAGGAAGAAATGAGTAAAGTAATAAAGGCTCGAATAAAATTTTATTTTTGGCTCAGACCCAATAAACGTATTGTAAAATCGCTTGGTGGTCTCTGTGACCATGTTGAACGGTGCAGATGCTGACACTTTGATGTACTCAACAAGTGTCACGAGCTTCGGCAACGGGACGGGAACAACAACATTAGCGGGAACATGGAAAATATTGAGCCAATTCCCAAAAATTTTTCAATGTTTGAATGCTTCATTGCTCCTGAGTATTGAATTGACAATATTTCCTTCCTATATTCTTTCCGGAACGGAAACGGTAATGGCGAAATAACCAAGAAACTGGAAAGTACTTAAGCGATTACAAAAATTCTTTCACTGTTAGAATGCTTCATTGTCCCTGAGAATATATTTCATCACCATTCTCCCACAGGAACGGGAACGGAAATCCAAAAAAAAACCACTCTACCGAGTTCAATGCGTATTTCAATTTTACAGTACTGGGCCGATTCCAAAAACTATGTCATCGTTAGAGTGCTTAACTGTTACTAATAACATAAACTATATTTCATCCCCATTCTCCCACTAAAATGGAAACTTGGAAACTACTTAACTAAACTTACTTACTTCAATTAACGTAGGGCCTGAGCTACGCCAGGCGGGTCAGCTAGTTGAAGAAAAAATTGAAGAACTCAACGAAAAATTCTTAAGAAATTGTGAAAATAGCGAAAATGTTTTAGTAAGAAATATACTGTAAAAAGGCTGTATTAGATTAAATGCTTATTGTTCTCTTATCTTCTTTCATAATCTTATCTATTTATCTATTTATAAATTTTGTCACTTACTTGTTCATAAACATAATTATCAAAAATTTATTTACTTATATATTTATTTATTTATTTATTTATTTATTTATTTATTTATTTATTTATTTATTTATTTACTCATTTATTTATTTATGTATTTACCCTTTTATTTATTTATTTAATTGTTTATTTATTTAAATATAAATTAAATAAGCTGTGATATCTCTTATTTATTTAAAACTCTTTCTTCTCTTGTACTATTCTGTTTCGGTTTCATTATATGTTAAATCATGTATTGAACTGTCAAGCCTTTAATAACATTTTTATAAATTATACAATCATACTTAAATGAAGGTTTTTCAATACCATAGCTTTCCTTCAATGTCAATTCGTTTATCAAATCTAGCCTCAATCAAATATAATACAATGTTTTTTCAGTAGTAAGATAAAAGTATCTATCATATCTCTGTACTGTGCAATGACTTTTAAAAAAAATTGTAAAAATGCTGTTCATTTTGTGATCAATAAATCTATAATCTATCTATCTGTACACAAAAAAGACCAAAGCCGGCTACGCAATTTGTGTACAGTATGTATGAATGTAATGTAGGTATATAAAAAAAAATAAAGCACCGATGCTGATAAGATTAAGAACTAATAAGAACAAATTCTAAGTTAAATCACTATGTAGGTAATAAGTATGCAGGTAAAATGTTCGATTGGTAAAAGAATATCAATTTAAAATATATGTGAAACAAAATAAATACACAGGTATGTAAGTTATCGGTTCACTTCGCATGAGGTGAAAAGAAAAAAAACACTTGTCGATTTAATTGCTACCACAAAACTGAACTTTATTTACGATCAACATTCTTTTTATAATTCTGTTATTGCTTATACAATATACCAAATTCCTGGAAAATGGTTGCGACAATTTGCTACAAGTTAACTAGGTTATTGTTGGATATGTTTAATTGCTTATCCAACAATAATTACAAATTACAATATTGGTAGTTCTTATAATTACGCAATTCAATTGGATTGGGTATTAGGTTGGGAAATGGGAATGTGCTTACTGTTGTGATACAGAATGACCGCAACGCAACACGTTTGGGGTTAATGGCAAGTGCCGTGTTAACTCCCCCCTTCTTAAGTATCAGCGTCTCGCTGATTAAATTTTTAGGTTGATTGGTTCTAGTGTAGGTATTTGGGAAGCAATTGGATCAAATGAAGGGATATGGAGTTTTATTGGTTGAAGTGAAGGAATATGCAGTTTTTTCTTATTTTTTGTTTGTTTTTTTAGAAAAAAGAACAAAATTAAATTAATAGCTATACCAATGAGCAGAATGACTACGTCTGAGCCTAAAAATAACTCCGCGTTTGAGGACACATAGGAGAGCTTTTCTACGTTGCCCAAATGTAGTTTGTGTAGATACTGGAGATCAAGTTTGATTTCCCCTTCGGTGAGATTATTTTGTCATCACTGCAGATCAATTTTCGGCCGTTTTATCTGCTCCTCTGCAATATCTTTTTTGCTGAATAATTTCCTTTTTCTTTTAGAATTTTTTGGTGAGCTTTGGTTTGATTCATGGTTTGATAACCACTCAAATACGTTGTCATAAGCGTTGTCGTTTATTATTTCATTGAGAATATTGTAGGTACTCCTTTCGTCAATTTTTGGATAAACTGTCCAGCAATCGGAACAACTGCACTCTTCATCATCAATAAGTTCTTCCTCATCATCAAAATCATTGAGTCTACTTTTCCAACAATCAGGACAAAAGGTCAACGTTGATGCTAGTGATTCGATTTTATCCTCAATTTGTTCAGGTTCTGGTATTATTTCGAAAAAGTGTGCATCTTTTTTTAAGAGCATCGTCGTATCAGTCGTGGGTTGTTGTTTTATTGGTTGTTGTTATCATTTTCTTTTCTTTAATAGAACTCTTTATCTTTCTATTAAACTTCACTTTTCGCGGTCTTTTCTTTACTACTTTTTCTACAATAAACACCGTAGTGCGACTTAGATGGTGGTTGAGAAGGATATGCCGTAAAGCTACATTTGCTTTACTATTTAAGTTATCTTTCTCTAGATATGATAGTACTAAGTTCTTCAAATGATCTGCTTTGTCTTTTCCAAAAATTATAATGTCGTTTATATAGACATAGCATGTTTTTCCAATCAAGGGTTTCAAGACGTCATTGATCATTCTTTGAAAAATGGCCGGCGCGTTTTTAAGGCCGAATGGCAGACGAGTGAATTCGTATTTGCCATTTGCTGTAGAAAATGCCGTTTTTGGAATATCGCTATCTTTCATCTTTATTTGATGAAATCCTGACGTTAGGTCTAGCGTTGTGAAGAATTTGCATTCTCCTAAGCTTGCCAATGTGTTTGTAATATCAGGGATGGGGTAAGCATCTGGGATTGTTATTGCGTTAAGCCGTTTGAAGTCGAGAACTAATCTGAATTGCCTTTCACCAGCTGCATTCGCTTTTTTTGGGACTATCCAAAGTGGTGAATTATAAGGACTTTTAGATGGCCTTATGACACCATCGACTAGCATTTTATTAATACGGGACTCGACTTCCAATCTTAAGTTGGCGGGGTATGGGTAGGATTTTGTATATATAGGTTCTGAAGATGCAGTTCTAATTTCTGCACGGACACTTGTATCTATGATACCACTGTCTGAAATTGGTCCGAATAGTTTATCATACTTATTCAATAGGTTTTCAATATTCTCGTAATCAGGATTAGTTTGAATGCTGTTTACCTGTTTTGATTCTTTTTCTTTTAAGTTGATTTTAATGTTCGGGGATATGGTAAGAATATTATTTTTCCTGTCTATAATGGCTTCTAGTTTTTCGAGAGTATCATCGCCTATGATACCATCAAAGGATGTCAATCCCGGGAGAACAAAGAAGTCAATAAGGGCATTGTTACTTACGGATTTAAAAAATAAACCACTAACTTTTCTAGTTATTTCTAATTGACCGGTGGCAGACTGAATTTTAAATGGAGAAGTAACCGGAATGCTATTTTCAGCGATTTTTTCGGATAAGAAATTCTTGTTGGCCCCAGTGTCTACCAAGAATTTTAGTACTTTTCCATCTCTGGTAACATACTCTAAGTAGGGTGCGCTAGAGAGGCTTGTGTCATAAAATTTACCTCAGTGTAGTTTTCTCCGTTTTTTTCTTCGCAATCTTCTTCTAAGTAGAAATAGTTTTCATGAAGTTCTTCTTCTAACTCGTTTTCCTGTTCTGTGATGATATCGGTTGCGAAGAGGCGTTGCTGTTTCCTGGGAAGGTTTTCGGAACTATTGAATCTCTTTCCATAGTTATTATTTGCCGGTCGATTCATGTAGTTGATTTGTCGGTATTGTACCGATTTATCGATTTCCATTGGTTGTGGTGGTTTAGGGTTAGTCGGTCTTGAAGGTGCTGGGCTGTCCCAAGTGGGTCTTGGGTTGGGATAACGTTGAGTATTAAACAACTGTATTCCCTCTTTTGGTGCTAATTGAGGAATTGTTTGTTTTGGTTGATATTTGGAAGGAAACATTTAATTGAAAGGGGACGTAACAGTATTACTAACATATTTTTTATGTATCGAAAAATTTCTGAAATTTAGAAGAAGAAGTGTAGGCTTCTGGAAGCGTTTGTGGTTGCTGGATTACCACCATTTTAGAAATGTCTCCATTGAGACCTCTTATGAAAATGTCCAAAGCTCTGTTCCTATGACTTTCTGTAAGAGCGAAAACTGTTTCCTGCGAGTAATCTTCGATTTTAATTTTATTAATTAGCAAGGACAGTTGATGGTTAACCCTAGCGTAAAATTCGTCTATAGTTATATTTCCCTGGCTCATTCTATTTAGTTCGTGCTCCAATGTTCGAGCATCCCGTTTGTCTGCGTAGTGCAGAGATAAACATTTTTTTATGGCTGCCCAGTCAGTATCAAAAATGTTGTAGGAAATGAGGGCTGCGTCTGCAGGACCTCTTACCTTTTGCCGAATATGTTGCGAAATGGCCCCATAGGTGGGTTTGCCTCGTACGATTTCATAGTCATTAAGTATTGACTCTACATTGTGAACCCATGAAATATACTGCGCTTCATTCCCGTCAAATACTTGGAGATCCCTAACTCCATCAGGTAGCTTCCTGATATCGGCTAAGTCTTGCTCTGACTTGGGGGTTTGTAGGGTTTGAGGATTGACTTGGGGTGGAATGGTCCTACTTTCCAGTTGTAATAACCGGTTATTTATTAATTTAATCTGTTCGATTTGAGCATTTACTGCTCCTGTTAACTGCCTTATGGCTTCCGACAATTCTTCGTTTGAGGCCATGTTTTAGAAAGGAAAGGATATAATTAAGAGATAATTGGAGGATGGAGGAGAATGAATTGGCTTAATTTTTTCTCTGTTAAAATGTTTAAATGCAATATTTCTTAATTTTCAAGGTTAAGTTTGAGATTTTATACCTTTCTCTTTTTAATAACAATTTTTCCTGCGAGTAATCTTTGAAATATCTTTTTATTTAAAATATCTTTTTATTTGAAGGATCTTGTTTGAGATTTTAGAATTTTTCCATTGTCTTCAAATTAAAATTAACTTTACTTTATTTGAGATTTTTATACTAATGTTTTGATGAAATATTTTAATTTTTGAGGTTTAGCTTGGGACTTAACTTTTTCTCTTTTTTTAAATATTTAACGTTCTAAACGAAATATCTTTCAATTTGTAAGATCTTTTTTGGGATTTTGTAATATTTTCAATTTGAAATTAATTTTTCTTTAAATAGAAGATTCACAAAGTTTAACTTCACTAGTTCTTATAAAAATGATAATAATAATATAATTAAATAATGAAGCTTACAGGATAATTTTCTGCATCGTTGGGGTTCCACGTTGTCCTTTTTGTTGTCCACTACTAAGGTACGGATGATGACACGGTTTGATGCAAATCAGGAACTCACTTCTTTTGGATAAAAAGTCTTTCACAGAATTTGAAGTCTTTTACCAATCACTTGAATGATTCACTTTAGTTTTTATTCCACACAACAGCGATTACTAGAGAAGTTCTTACGCTCTCTATTTTAGTCACTCTAGTAAGAATCCCGATTATTTGTTTTTAAGTCACATTCAAATAAATGATTGTAAATCAAAACGACAAATAAGATTCTTTTGAGTTTTTTAATGTTCTTGATAGAAGAAGAGTTCTTATGTATTCTTCTTTTTTTTTTTGTTACAGAAGAGTTCTTATGTTTCTTCTTTTTTTTTTTTGTTGCAGAAGAGTTCTTATGTTTCTTCTTTGCAAAGCTGCTCGGGCGCCGGTTATCGGTTTACTTCGCGAGAGGTGAAAAGAAAAAAAACACTTGTCGATTTAATTGCTACCACAAAACTGAACTTTATTTACGATCAACATTCTTTTTATAATTCTGTTATTGCTTATACAATATACCAAATTCCTGGAAAATGGTTGCGACAATTTGCTACAAGTTAACTAGGTTATTGTTGGATATGTTTAATTGCTTATCCAACAATAATTACAAATTACAATATTGGTAGTTCTTATAATTACGCAATTCAATTGGATTGGGTATTAGGTTGGGAAATGGGAATGTACTTACTGTTGTGATACAGAATGACCGCAACGCAACACGTTTGGGGTTAATGGCAAGTGCCGTGTTAACTTTGGGAAATGGGAATGTGTTTACTGTTGCGATACAGAATGACCGCAACGCAACGCGTTTGGGGGCAAGTGCCGTGTTAACTTGTATGTATAATAAAGGAAATAAATGAAAAGGCAACCTACTTGAGTGTATACTTTGTATACTTATACGGGAATCGGGAATTTCCAAACGATGAAATGTTGTTTTTTTTTTTCCTCAATCACGACACGTTCGATGAATGTAAATGTTAGCACTTGCCACTTGATCTTGCACAATTTCAACCTAAATTGTGAACAGAAAATAAAAGCAAGATAAATTGTTCACAGGATTAATAAAAAACACAACAAACACTTCCAAAACGACACAACAAAAAACCATAAGAATTTTTCCACAACAAAACTTCACAGAGCCCCGCACGTTGGGGGCCAAATTGTTGCACTTTTTTTTTCTTCTTTTCTTCAACTTCCCTTCTTCCAGGGGTTATATTTATTTTTGATAACAATGCTAAATCTAAAACAAGTTACTTTTATGATGTTCTCGAGACTTAAAAACCGCGAACAAAACAGAAAAAGTTATAAAGAAAATTTTGCACGAAGTGCACCGATAGGATAATGGCGATTGATTGAGTAATAAAGACAATGGCTGAATAAAGGGTTAATAGGAAAAAAAAATGCAACACACAGCATATGTTGATGCTGTCAGCCACGGCTACTCAGCTGGGTGTTGGGTATGTTCGATGATGATATGTGAAGTTAAAAGGTAAGTTAGATAAAATAAAGGGGTTTTGATATTAAATAGGTAAGTAATGTATTAATGAAGTGCAGTGTTGTTCAATAAAAAAAAAAGTGGGCGCCAGAAAATTTTTTTTTGGTAAAAGGAATTTTCAAACCTTTTGCTGAAAAGGAAAAAGTGGAAAATACGACCAAGGAAAAAAAGAACGACAAATGAAAATGTAAACAAGACGATTGTTTAAACTGGAATATGCGATGATTTATTGTATGTTGGGAAAACCGTACAGAAGTTGGATTAAAAACCCAAATCTTTTCGAACAAAGTAAATAGTACAAAATGGATGTTAAAAAAAAAGGTAAATGGATGACGTTATACAATATGAATGCAAGTTATGCACAATGGGTCTGGAGGACCGCTATTTGACTTTGCAAGGGCAAGTCGATGATTGGACCGTTAATAGTAACTTCCCGAAAATTCTCAATATGAGAAAAATTGAAAAAGGGTTCTAAAACAGATATTTTTCTGTGCAATTAAAAGAAAGAAAGGGGCCACACGGTTATAAATTTTCACCAAGCACAAATTGCAAAAAACTACGACACTCAAAAAAAATCACTCTACTTATCTTTTTGGACAAGATGTCCGTAGGCTATTCTCCTCTGTTATTTTCCTCACAAATTACATCCTGCTGACATCTTCTTTTGTCCTTTTTTTCCTAAAATCCTGTCTTCCTGCTTTCCTCGTCTCACTATACTTTTCACTTTTTCTTCAATTTTCTTTTTCTCCGCTAAAAAAACTAAAAATTAACTTGATCTTTGTTCTAAAACTCCAAAATTCTCTTTGCTAATAAAAACCACTTTTCAGCTTGATAGCTAACCAAGAAGTGTCTCCCACTTCAAGTCTAGCTCCCTGTCTGGACCCAACACCTCACCCATACACACACAATCCGAACCAATCACGTTTCGTGGGACTCAGTTCCACGACATCAACCACCAATGGGGTTCTGCCATCGCTGTCGAATACCCAACGAAAGTGCTCGTACTCACTCTCTCAATTCAGCGAGTTCGACAAGTTGCTGGTGTCGTCCAAAACTTGACGATCTCATGGGTGAGTCCAGACCCCAATTACCCAATGTCAAAACCTTTCGAGAAAATTGAAAGTTATTGAACAAGAATCAAGTTTCATCTGGGCATTCTCCCAGTTAATCTAAATGGCGCAAATAGTGAATCGAGGAAGGCACAGTTTCCAAAATACTCTATTTTTAATGTACAATTTTCCGAGAAGAATCATAGCCGGAAGAAATCTTTTATATTCGCGAACCCTAACTTACGCCGGTGGACCCTTTTGCAGATTTGGGGGAGAGAAGGGAAAACTATTAACGTTCCAACCTTTGACACTCAATTAAATATTTAGGGTGGGCTTAAGCCTTGATTTCATCATGTTAAAAATGCTATGTTTGTGATGTGTACTTGATGTGATGATATTGTATATTGTGTGATGTTGTATATTGGATGATGATGTATATTGTATGATGTTGTATATAGTGTACATGGTGTCTTCTATCTTATGTGATGTTTGTGTATGTGTGTGTATCTCATTTTGTGTTTCGAAATATGGCAATCTCTCTAGCCATCTACTGGGTTTGTGATTGGGTCAACAAACCATTCAGCTCATCCGCTGTTCAAGTGTACCTGCTTTTGTTATTTGTTCAAAGCAATGTTCCTCTCACATTGCTAAGAACAAACAACGGAAAAATGGTGGGTCGAAGAAATGATGGGGAGGGTTTCGGGATCAAAAGAAGGGAATAAAAACATAAACCAGTTTTTAAGGGAAGATCTTTGTTGCGGTGAAATATTACCGTAACAAAGGTGCGATTTTAGATGTTAGCTTGGCGGTCGGTGAGAACATTGGGTCGAAAACTGGAGGAGGACAATGACTGAGCACAGCATTAGTAGTGTTGGGAGCTTTTGTGGAAAAAGAGTGGGTGGGTGATTGAGGAGACGGGTTAATGGTATGGAATTGGATAAAATTGAGATAGGGTTTACTGGAGACTTGTTTACGATGGGAGATAAGAGGATTGTTTCTGACTTAAGAGGTTGGTAGGATTGGCTAGAGTGGGAATTGGAAGAGTAAGACTTAGAGCCAGTTACATTATTGTTGAAGTTATTAATGGATGCTACTTTTTTTTGATTTTAGGGCGTTCTTAAGATTCTTTACTTAACAATTCTGAAATTTTAATATTGTCCTCTAAAAATATAAGTTTACGACTAGACTTGAACAGCCACTGATATTTGGAAGGAAACATTTAATTGAAAGGGGACGTAACAGTATTACTAACATATTTTTTATGTATCGAAAAATTTCTGAAATTTAGAAGAAGAAGTGTAGGCTTCTGGAAGCGTTTGTGGTTGCTGGATTACCACCATTTTAGAAATGTCTCCATTGAGACCTCTTATGAAAATGTCCAAAGCTCTGTTCCTATGACTTTCTGTAAGAGCGAAAACTGTTTCCTGCGAGTAATCTTCGATTTTAATTTTATTAATTAGCAAGGACAGTTGATGGTTAACCCTAGCGTAAAATTCGTCTATAGTTCTATTTCCCTGGCTCATTCTATTTAGTTCGTGCTCCAATGTTCGAGCATCCCGTTTGTCTGCGTAGTGCAGAGATAAACATTTTTTTATGGCTGCCCAGTCAGTATCAAAAATGTTGTAGGAAATGAGGGCTGCGTCTGCAGGACCTCTTACCTTTTGCCGAATATGTTGCGAAATGGCCCCATAGGTGGGTTTGCCTCGTACGATTTCATAGTCATTAAGTATTGACTCTACATTGTGAACCCATGAAATATACTGCGCTTCATTCCCGTCAAATACTTGGAGATCCCTAACTCCATCAGGTAGCTTCCTGATATCGGCTAAGTCTTGCTCTGACTTGGGGGTTTGTAGGGTTTGAGGATTGACTTGGGGTGGAATGGTCCTACTTTCCAGTTGTAATAACCGGTTATTTATTAATTTAATCTGTTCGATTTGAGCATTTACTGCTCCTGTTAACTGCCTTATGGCTTCCGACAATTCTTCGTTTGAGGCCATGTTTTAGAAAGGAAAGGATATAATTAAGAGATAATTGGAGGATGGAGGAGAATGAATTGGCTTAATTTTTTCTCTGTTAAAATGTTTAAATGCAATATTTCTTAATTTTCAAGGTTAAGTTTGAGATTTTATACCTTTCTCTTTTTAATAACAATTTTTCCTGCGAGTAATCTTTGAAATATCTTTTTATTTAAAATATCTTTTTATTTGAAGGATCTTGTTTGAGATTTTAGAATTTTTCCATTGTCTTCAAATTAAAATTAACTTTACTTTATTTGAGATTTTTATACTAATGTTTTGATGAAATATTTTAATTTTTGAGGTTTATCTTGGGACTTAACTTTTTCTCTTTTTTTAAATATTTAACGTTCTAAACGAAATATCTTTCAATTTGTAAGATCTTTTTTGGGATTTTGTAATATTTTCAATTTGAAATTAATTTTTCTTTAAATAGAAGATTCACAAAGTTTAACTTCACTAGTTCTTATAAAAATGATAATAATAATATAATTAAATAATGAAGCTTACAGGATAATTTTCTGCATCGTTGGGGTTCCACGTTGTCCTTTTTGTTGTCCACTACTAAGGTACGGATGATGACACGGTTTGATGCAAATCAGGAACTCACTTCTTTTGGATAAAAAGTCTTTCACAGAATTTGAAGTCTTTTACCAATCACTTGAATGATTCACTTTAGTTTTTATTCCACACAACAGCGATTACTAGAGAAGTTCT